>JANUWF010001569.1:2400000-3035000 GCA_026120185.1 Voacanga thouarsii
AATTTCCATTCCTGACAAATTACACATGAAATTAACCAGTGAATCCATATCCTGGCAGACATCAATTAACCTTTAATTACTTTGTCCCTACAATTAACCCCTTTGTCCAAGCAAGTTAAAAGCCAACAAATGTGAAACTAATGAATTGAGACCACCACCAACCCCTTTGTCTAAGCAAGTTAATGGAAAGAAACAACCAATTAATCTCGTAATACGCACAGTAACTAAACACCAAGAATAACAATCAATTAATCAAAAGATCAAATAACTCTAAAAATCATGAATATCTAAAACAATGTCAAATTACAATAAAACAGTTAACACATCATTGTTCAAGAAAAAGAAAACAAAGTAAAAGAAAGCACTCATAGACAAGCCACCTTCTTCTTCCTTTGAAGACCTTTTTGCACAACCCTCTTTGAACTTGAAGAATTCCTTCTTTGATTTGAGTGATTTTCTATGATGATCTATAAACTCTTCCCTTTTCTCTTGTGTTTTCCATCTATTTATAGGCTTTGAAAATGCCTAAACTCGTTGGTGTAAGGTTTTTGGCCGAGTAGAAGTAGGAAGATACTAAAATTCTGCAGATTACAAAAAATCGCGTAAAAAAATCAAGATTCCATCTTATCCTCAGGACATAGCCGACACCGCCTTGGCTGCTAGAGCCGGCGCCGATTGTGTTCTGTTTCTTCCATTGTTTGTCGATTTTTTCTTGATTTCAGCACAATGTTGTCCAGACTGCAGCTGACACTGCCTTGGCTACTAGAGCTGGTGCTGGTTCGATTCTGTCCTGGTCCTGTTTCAATAATTTTTCATCATCTCGAAGTTCATGTCAACAGCTCATGGCCGGCGCCAGTTCCTCTGCCCTGTCCGGCACTGCCTTAGTTCTGTTTTGCGACGTTTTTACTTTGTTTTACCCCTAAAATTTGAAATAATACACAAAATACCTTTCCAATGGTAAAATCTCAAATATGAAGAAATATGACTAGTTATTGAACAGAACGTATCATAAAATAGCCTCAACTAATTAGGAAAAATATGACTAATTTAAACCCTATCACTTCTTTATTTTCATTTTTGAATTTCAAAGTACTAGCACTTTTCTCAATACGCCTTGTTGAAATATCTTATTAAAGTGACTTTTTCAATGTACTTAAAGTGTACTTTTGTCACAATTTTCTAGGTACTCACAAAGAACTTTATCTCCCTTCTTTCTTCCGAACTTTGGAACTGATAATTCTTCACTCCTTCTTCCCCAAAATTCTCGGAGTTCTTCTTTTCTAAAAAACCATGTGTTAAAACCCTCATCCTCTCACTAAAAAGGCAAAAACAAAATCAACCAGACTGAAACCAAAGAAGGTCCGAAAAATATCTCCAATGATGAAGAGGAAGTTAGCAACAAATAAAGGAAAAGAAATTACTTCAGATTTCTCGGCTTCCCATTATAACTCCTCAAAATCATCACCGGATCAAGAAAGTTCCAAAACTCAAGTACTTCAATTTTTAGATTCAAAAAGTGAGTCAGATGATAATGATTGGG
The DNA here is from genome assembly GCA_026120185.1 of Voacanga thouarsii. NCBI lineage: Eukaryota > Viridiplantae > Streptophyta > Magnoliopsida > Gentianales > Apocynaceae > Voacanga > Voacanga thouarsii. The sequence continues at coordinate 2,401,541 of JANUWF010001569.1, forward strand.
TCTTGAGAAATAGAACTGTGATTATTGGCTATCGAGTAAATTCATCGTCTTTCTTGAATTTCTCTAATGTGTTGAATATGTTTGAATCTGTTGGTTGGGGTAGCCTACTATCCAATGATGAAAAACTGTTTACATCACTCATTTAGGAATTCTACGCTAACCTAAGAAAATGATGACCTGAGAAAATCGGAGGAGAGTTTATGATCATATGGTACACCTCTAGAGTTGGGGGAAAAAATATCGAGTTCGACCACCGTTTGCTAAACCGAGTGTTTGAGGGCAGAGATGGAGGAATTCAGAACTTTGAACTGAATAAATTTCTAGAAGGAAATGACATGTTTGATTTAAAGAAGTTTGAAGAAATGTTTGCTAGTAGAAGGAGTTTCAAGGATTCCAGTGACAGAAACACAAAGTGGGTAAATGGAGAGGGTAGGATCTTGCACTACATGGTCTCAACCATGGTGGTCCCAAGCTTCGGTCACAAAACCTCCATCAACATAATGCAAATGGTGATTATGTATGCATTGGCTAAAGGACGGCAAATAAGTTTTGGGTTCTTAGCTGCCAAGTTGAGGTTGTAGAAAAGAAACACCTTTAGAAAGGCACTGCCATATGAAAATTTGTTAGCAAAAGTGTTCAAACATTTTTATGTTGATTTAAATTCAGTCCCTTCTGCACCCTCAAAAATGAATGTATACTGTAACACCCCACGACTACGTACCCTAAAAGGGCGGGGATGTCACCCCGTCCCGTAGGACAAAGGGTCTTTAGAACGAGGTATAAAATATAAAGGCAATCTCTAAAAGGATCAACTTAGATAAATGAAGAAATATTCTTATTACACCAGGCTCAACTTGGAGCAAAACGGAATAAAACAAAATATTTTTTAGAAGCATAAGCAATAAATGTCTCCTAGAATGGATAGAGAAAATAGCAAAATCTCCAACTATTACATGCCCCGCTGACTCAGCACAATCTATCTCCTGAAAACATGGTGTAAAACAGTGTGAGAATAAATCTCAGTAAGTCCTGTGTGTGCATATGGTGTTTTTAAATAGTTTGTGTTTATGCAAAGTGTAAAACATTTGTAAAAATAATTTGGCAAGTCATAAACAATCTCTTTTTGCAAGGAGTGGGTTTTTCTCATTGTCACACTTTGTACAAAATAAATCATCCACTCGGATAAAAATCATGTCACCACATGTTGGGCTCCATGAGAACAAATTGGCCAAGGCACCACACTTTGTGCACCTTGTCCGGACCAGATTACCACACGTTGGGCGTTCTAATCAAGGTGAGTGTACAGCCCACCGGGTGAGATACTCCTCCATCTCTACACCCAACAAAACCATCCAGGTGTCCATGCCGGGAATATAAATAATACCTTTCAGGTATCATGCTAGCTCGGACTGGCCTGACCAACCAACACTGTCGCCTTTTCAAGCAGAGTTCATCTTCTGGAGGTGGCCTCCTGCCAGAAGACTTACGCTAGCCCTCCAAGACTAGTATTGTTAGCCTACCCTTATTGAGTACTCAACGAACATATCCGTCAATTCTTGATTCAAAATATTTTCAAACCTTGGCTTTGCAAAATGTGGTTTTCTTTAAAAGAGATTTCTAAAAATTCAAGGAAAAGAATAGTTTTCTTGCTAAAAACCGTTAGTTTGACAAAACCGTTTAAAGAATAAATATCCACGTTTACAACCCAAGCAAACACAGTTTAACAATAGCTTTACAAAGCTTCACAACATAGACTTGCCATCACAACCTGTAACAAAACAGTTTATAGAAAGACTTACCATCACAACATTTAATAAAAGAGTTTATGCAAGGACTTACTTGATATGCCTCAGATAAATGCGATAAATTCATAGTTGGCTTTCCTCAATTATCCTCCTGATCTAAACCATATAATATCATGATCAGGGTCTCAATTAATTCAAACATGCTCTAATCCCATTTATTTTCATAATAATTCGCAATCTCCTATTTAATTCCAAGTAAACTATTCAATCCCCAAAGATCAAATACTACGACCACATGTTTATCTCGCTAATAAACACCATTACACTTTACTTTCGACATCAAGGGAGGGTATTCCCTTACCTTGTAACTACCAGGTAATGAGGTTTCGATGCTCCTATGGTGATCGTCCCGAGTTCGCTTGAGAAGAAAAGAGAAACTACCTCATTTGCTTCACTTGATCGAAAATTAAGGAGGAAGAGGAAATTAGCCTCTATAGGGCGTGATTTAAGGGTAGAAGAAAGAGAAAAGAATCATTAGAGAAAACGGCATCAAGAGGTTGAAAGGATTTGTGCTTACCTTAAGGTGTGTTGATTTTTGCTTGGAACAGCTCTTGTATTTTCGAAAATTTGCAGAGAGAAGTTGTTGAAATTTTCATGTAGAATGGAGAGGGTAAACGGTGGTTATGATTTAAAGTTGGAGAAGATTGGTTTAGGGTTAGATGGTGATGTTTAGATAGACTACTAATGGCTTTAGGTTTCTTGAACAGCAAAGGTGAAATTTCTAGCTTGCGCGCGCCTCCTTGCTGCCGATTTTAGGGGAGTTTTATGGAAGAAAAAAATCTGCAATTTGCTCCTCTATGCTGGCTGAAATAATGCTCAAAGGAAGGGCTGTATGTGTTCAGAATTTTGGGCCAAACAAGGAAGAGTTTGAGTGAGTTTTGATGAGTGAAAATCCTGTGCAAGTGCTGTGAAAATTGCTGAACAAGAGGAGAATAAATTCTGGATTGTTCAAGCTGTAATTCTGCCAAAATTTCCAGGGAAAAGGTGAGGGTTTTGGGTGCTGAAATTGGCTTAATCAACAAGGAGTTTTGGTAGGTTTTGGAGTGCAAAATTTCGTGTGTTTTGGAGTGCACAGCTGGACGAAAATTCTGTGCAAGCTGGCCGAATTTTTCTGGTTTCCAAGCTGCTGAAAATCAGTAATTTTTGGGTGATAGAAATTCTGGTTTTGTGCAGCTAGGGTAGTTGAATTATTAAGGAGTGTTCTAGGTGGTTTGAGCTAGGATTTTTCAGAGTTGGTTTGTAACTAGAGTTGGCTGGAATTTCGGACAGCTTATGTAGATACAAAGCTGCCGAAATTCAGCTAGGAAAAGGAAGAAATCCTAGTTGAATTTGGATTGAAATAAAATCTGGTTTTATCAACGATTTGGATAGGATTTCCTCTAGTCCTAGAAAAGTTTGGATTAAGCTACAAGTCCTCCAAGAAGTGGCGGCACTTGCTGGAATTTTTTTCCAGATTTTTAGCTAACATTCTATGATTAAAATCAACAAGATTTCCTACTAGGAAAAGGATTCATTAATTCCACCTATCCATGGCAACATCTATCTAACTAAAATCAAGCTAATATTTTAATTACTAGCTAGGGTTTTTTCGAAAATCCTAAGGAACACAAGCTGAAAATTAAAGGTGAACTTTATTCACGTCAAAGTCCTTGAATTTAGGAAATAAATATAGAGACTTATTTCCTTGGAGTAAAAATACTAAAATTTCTCTAGGATTGCTAGATTCTTTTTCGGCCAAGATAAGAAACGGTCTAAAGAAAAGAATTTCAAGAAGAGAAACTTACTTCACAAAAGGTAGGATTCGAACCCGAGTCATCAAAGGAAATCACCAACCTCCCCGCTATTCCAAAACAACTCCAATGCTAATTTTTTCTACAAGAAATTCTTATCACCCCAATACTCATCCTTGAAAATCTTCGACCAAACCTCCCTTAAACAAGTCTTTAACAACACAACTATTTCACATCAATTAATTCAAATGCAAGAGTAACGGAAAAATTCACATGCATCCATGCAAATAAAATTATTCTAGCTACCACATAAAATGCAAGATGCTATGCAATGCATGACTTTTTCCCATAGTTAAAGGTGGTTTTGGGCGGGGTATTACATATACAGCTTTGAGTCTTTTGAACGCATAGGATATGTGAGATTGGAAAATGAATGGAAGCTGCTCTGTGATGCAGATGGTAATGAAAGGGAAAGACTGTTAAAAGTAAAAGTTGAAAGCAAGAATGCCCCTTCTATTACTACCAAAAGAAAAATTAAGGTAAAACCTCAGAAAGAATCCTCTGCCAACGGGAAAGAGTAGGCTTAGGATAAAGGAATATCTGAAAGCATTTTGGATGCCATCAATTCTCTAGCTATTAAATTGGATGGCCTTAGCTCAGAAATTCATACTTTTGGAAACAGATTGACTGTCGTGAAGAAGAAGGCAAGAACGGATGAATCGGTGTCTGCTCCATTAGCACCTTCTCTAGCAAAGGAAATAACAGAGAAAACAGTCCCTGAGGAAGAAATTACATGAGAACAAAATGTTGAGGTAGTGACGATTACTGTTCACGACAAAGAAAAATCCCCACATCAGAAAGATGTAGCACCCCTGCCCCCTCTGAATCTCGTGTCTCATCTGGGAAGAGACTAAAACATATGGTGGTTAAGAGGAAATCAAGTAAGATTGCTGGACAATACTCCAGAAAAGGTGTCGGGTCGAAGATTGAAACAATTCACAGCTCCTGAGTGACCAGATTAGTAGACTGCACTCTAGCCGACTTCTACCCAGACTAAAATCAATTCTCACTGATATCTTGAACAATTTTTAATTCTCGTTTTTAGCATCTGAACAATTTATTTTCTGTCTTTTAACTAATCTCTCTACTCAACTTATGAATGCTTCATATTCATATATATACTTTTCACTGCTTCATTTATATTACTATTCATTCTGATTGATGACAAATGGAGAGAAAAATGATAGTTGTATTGTGATTGTTGTGCCTGCCTGTGATACTGGATAAATTACTGATTGTGATTGGGTAAGTGCTGATTTCACCAGTGTGTTGTGATTGTTGTACTGATCAGGAAAGAATGGTGAAAATTTAATTGTACACCTATGCAGTATTGTGATATGCTTTTTGTGGCTAATTGTTAATAATGCACTAATGATTAACTAATTGACTGTCTTTGAGTAGTAAACTAATGACAGTGAAATTTTATGCCCTGAATTGATGTTCTACACTGAAATGTTGTCCATAACAAGATTTGGATAAACTACATGCTGTGAAAATTTTAATGATTTATGATCTGTGATCTCAGTTTGTTGATGTTCAAAAAGGACACCAGTTTGATATCCTGTTTGTCATCAAAAGTGCTCTCTTCAAGAATAAAGGTATCATTGAGACTAGATGTATTAGTAAAAAATTTTTTGAGAGTTATTGATATGATTCTGTGATATATTCATTGATAAAAATCTCAGATAGTTAGGATATCTATTCTAATATCTCTTATTGCATAAAACTTTCCTTAATGACTAAAACTCTTTGAGAAAATTAGGATGGATCAAAATTTCTGAAAACCCATACAGGGGGAGTTTTGGACACGCATTCTTTTGATCCAAAAGTCCAGTCCAAAAATGAGTTCTTTTAAAGGAGTCAGTTTCTGTCTAAACTACATCTTGTTTTTGGACACATAGTTTGGACATCCAAAACCTAAACTCAGAAAAGTTTCATACTCTCTTTCACCTAGTTTTGGATGCACATTTTGGACGTCCAAAGGTTGACTCAAGTTTTCTCTCATACTTTACAGATATTCATATATGGACACATTAAGGGGGAGCATCTCATCTTATAATTTATTTGCCATACCTTCTTTTATACATATTTATACAGTTGTTATAATGGCTATTCTTTTAAGGAATAGTCGTGTGATGGACAGAAAGAGGATATGGAGGTAGGTTGGGTCGTAGGCTCATGGAACTATATTTGTGAGTATATGCCTAAATTTCTTATCTTAATCCCATAACCTCTATTTGAGTCCTATAAATAGAGATTACACTTCAATGAAAATTATTCTTATTTCTCTGGTCTAAACATATCTGTACAGTACATCTCTTTATTATAACACAATCCCATCAAGTTTGTCATCACTCAAAAATGGAGAGATTGTTAGCCCTAAGAGCGGTCTCCTGTGTTTTGACTTATGACAAACAATTATGAGGACTAACATGTGTAATCTACCTGTTATAGGACATGTTTGACCTCAGGTCTTCCAAGGTGTTCAAATAGGGTTACTAAGCAACTCTTGAAGCTAAAGAATCCGAAAATGGAAAATCAAGAGAAGATCAAGCTTGAAAAGTTACAAACAAAAGAATCCGTTGTAAAAGAATCTTAGACTAGGAATCCTTGTTAAGGTATCTCTCTGTGTAAATTCTTATATCTTCTTGACCTTTTGATTCAGTTTAATTCCACCGAGAAGCACTAAAACAAAAGATTTCAAAGTTTTAAAATCCTCATAATTTTGGATTAAGCATTTCGAATGACCCAGCATCCAGAAGCTACGTCCAAAACTCTGTGAACAGTATCAAATCGATTCTGTATAAAAAAGTGCCAATTTAGACTTACCTTTTGGATGCATCATCGTCCAAAATATTAGTCCAAAATGCTGGTAAATCTAACAGCGAAAAATAGCCATTTTATAGCCGTTGGTACTTTACTTTATAACTCTATATAAGTCTTCTAACCTCAATTTGAAAGTATATTTTTGTCCTATCCTTCTAAGAAACACTCTTACTCTATAGAAAACAAAAATCTCTTTCATCAAAGTGCTTCAAAGTGAAATCAAATTATGTCTTAAAGGTAAAAGTGTTTATGCCTTTTCTTAGTGCGTATCTACTCAAATAAGTGAGCCATTTTTATTTCATTTATCTTCAATCATCTTTGTGTATCAAGGTCGTGGTGTAAAATCCATTTGGGGTGAACCTTGATTTGTTGGTTGGTTGAGAGGTTTTGGAAAACCAAGTGTGAAACCCCATCTAAAACCAACCCTAGAGTAAGGGGGTCGGGATGCATATCATATTTTCTTGCATGCATAAATATATTTTTGAATGATTTTATGTATGTTAGAATCGTGATTTATAGTCTAGAAGGCTTAATTGTGCTTATTGAGTATGAAGGGCAAAATGGTAATTTTTCTTGAAGTGGAAATAGGGAGATAGCTTGAGGATTGAATAGAAAGAATATTTAGGAGAGAAAATAAGAACAAGAGTTGTTGTGGTTTAGTGGTTAGAGCTTTGGAATTAATCTCTAAGGTCTTGAGTTCAAATCCCATAATTTAAGTTTTAGCATGAATAAATTTTATTTCAGATAGGTGGATATTTTCGACCCTTGCATGCCATAGGGAGAAGTAGGAGTGTTGTCCTAGGGGAGACATGAAAGGAATGTCTTAATCCTACTCTTGTGCCCAACAAAAATTCTTAAGGGATTCATACCCATTTTGCTCTATAGCTTACCTTAATTCTTTATCAATTAAGTTGCTCAATTTATCCAAACCATTTTTATTTCCAGAAAGTTCCAGCAAGATTCTTGTATCTTGGAGTTTCAAAAATGTCTATATGAGGATAGCATATTGACTGAAAATGGGAAAGGAGTTATGGAAGGTTCCCAAGAGAATTAATCTCCATGGTTAAACATTCAAACTCCACCCTATAAGTGATCATCTTCTTCATGTAGCAATTGCAAAATTTTTCCAGCTTCTTGGTCAGTCCAGCTTTCAAAAACTTCAGCCATTTTTTTCATTCAAATGCTGCCAGAAAAATAACCAACATGATCAGCGTGAAGACTAAAACCTTTGGCCAAAAATCGGACTGCACAAAAGCTGTGTAAACCAGGAAAATTTCTAGACAAGTTTCGCAGCTTTGCAAGCCAAAAACCAAGTTGTTCCTTCTAGCTTTCAAACCAGTATTTCACCTCTACCTTTCCTCCATAAAGAAGGCTGGAAACCAGCCTTATAGTACCCTGCAATACCCTTTCAAGCCTTCTACAAGTCGGCTAGGACATTGCAGAAAAATCTGCACAAAAATTCCAGCAAATCTTGTGAATGATCAACTAGAAATTCCAGTCTTGTTTCTTCTTCAACCTTGTCCGAAACTCACACCAAGTTTTTGTAAAACTAACCTTAGTCAGTCATGAACTAAACTTCATCATCTTCTCCATTGGTCTGCACGAAATGAACACCATAGCCACTCCTTAAATCACTTCAATCAAGCCTTCAATTAGAATTCAAAATTCCAGCAAATTACTCCATGAAACTTCCATGGATTAAGCCTCAACCAACCAAAATTTTCCTCCACCATTGCACTCCATAATTCGGCCACCCTATAGCTCATTCAAACCTTATTCATCTCAGCAAAATCTTAGCAAATTCCAGCCGGCCATAGCAGCTCCAAGAACCCCCATCAACCAAGCCATTCTTACCATATTTTCTACCTTAAATCACTCCCTAAATTACTCCTTTTGAATTTCAAACAACCAGCTTTCCTTCTTTTCCCTAATCTGAAAATTCAATCACAAGGATTCTCCAATCCATTCGGCCAACACCACTCAATAGATTTCGTCCAGCCTTTCCTCCATTCTCTCCATTTTTCCAAAGAACACCAAGAACACACACCACCATTCTCCAAGCCTAAGACCACCCTAAATACCTCCAATCTTCTCCAAAAACTCTAGATCACATCTACTCATCCTCTAGAATCCATTTCTGTAATTTATAACATTAAACGCTGAAATCAAGATTCTACTTTCAGATTAAAAAATCAGAATTTTCTTGAAGACTCAAGAACACTCTCAAGGTAAACATTAACGATTATGTTCATCTTCCTTCCTCTTCGATCTTTAATGAAATATACTAATACTCTCTCTCTCTCTCTCTCTCTCTCTCTCTCTCTCTCTCTCTCTCTCTCTCTCTCTCTCTCGGCTGAAATGAAATGGTTGTTTCAACCATGGCCATTTTCTCTTCTTCTTCTTGGTCGGATCAAGTCTTCCAAGCATGTGGACTCTCTTGAGACTTCATCAAGGTAATTATCATTCGAGTAAGTCTCCTTTACCCTCTCCTTAATTCAAAGATCATGTCTCTTGGATGTAGTTAGATAAGGATGGAATGTGTTTGGAGATTGAGTATGTGTTTATATGATGGAGTTGGGATTGAAGTATGAAGATGATTTGTCATGGTTGAGTTTTATGATGTTTTGGGGTTTGTTGCATGCTCTTCATGTCGTGAGTTAGTATGAATGATTAAGCATGATAGATATTATGTCACCTTTGGTGAATAGGGTTTTATGTTCTTGTATTCTTATTGAAGCCATGAATATGATTATGTTTAGTGGAGTTTAGATCAAGTGATGGTAGATATGGATCTATACTTTTATTCATGAATTGAATGGTTTGTGGATTGGTGTTGAGTCTATGTTCATGATTATGGTTAGCAATAGAAGAATTGAGATCATGACCTTGTTGTTCCTAAACTATTTAAGTTAGCCAATTTTAATATATTAATAAAAATTAATACTATATTTTCTTCTAATGATTTTGAAAACCCTAGGAAGATTTAGAATTGGACTGTTATATGAAATAATGATATTTTAGCCAAATAAATTATATCTTTTATTAAAAATAAAATATAAAAATATTATATATAATGATAATATTAAATAAAGCCTTTTATATAAATAATTATAATAGGTAAAATATTAATCTTATAAGTTATATATTCATAAATACTATTAAAATTTATTTATTATCTTTTAATCAAAATATATTAAAATTTACTTATTATTAATTTTATTTATCAATTATTTTCTGACTATTAATTATTAATTAAGAGAATAGTAACAATTTATTATTTTAATAATATCATCTAGGACCTAGAACCCTTCATCAAATAAACCATAGTTTAATTATAACAAGATTTAAACCTACAACTTATTAGTAACCACTTCACAAACCCTAGTTATTTTATTATCAAGCTAGATTTATTTTATAAAATTCTTTTTATCATCTAGCCTTAAAGTTTGGGACATTAGGGTCATGATTATAGGAAGTTGAACTAGGATTATTTATGGAAGCAAATTTGGCTTGAGTTTAATTATGGTTTGTGTTTATCCTAGGCGGGGTTAGGTCAGCTTTGGAAGATCTTTGATTTAGCTCAAACAAAGGATCTGGTAAGCTCCTGCATAAAACTTGTTTGTTATAAAAAGTTACTATGACAAGCTAAACACGAAGTATGTGAACACTTATTTTGTAAAGGCAATTAAGGACTGTTTCCTTTCTTGTTTCAGTCAAACAAATTATTTGAAAAGTAACAAGCAGTTTTGCTCAAACACCAAACTGTTTCTAAAACCAATATTGATACGGACTTTAGAAACCCTTAATTTCCATTTTCAAGTAAAGCTATGTTTTATCAATTTTCTCTCAAGTGGAATAAACTACGTTGAGTACTCAATAAGGGTAGGCTAGTAGTATTAGTTTTGAAGAGCAAAAGCGAGTCTTCTAGCAAGAGGCCATCTCCAGAAGATGAACTCAACTTGGAGAAGCGACAGTACTACTTAGTCATGCCGGTCCGAGCTAGTAAGTTTCAGTCATATGGATTATGTGTTGCCAGAGTGGACAATTAATTTTGTTTAGGTGTAGAGAATGAGGAGTATCTTACTCGGTAGGCCGTACACCTACCTTTTGTCAGTTGCACAAAGTATGGCATTCTGACCATTGTATGGACATGGGGCCCAGCGTGTGGTACCCATAGCCGCCTATTTAAGTGGTTGTATTTATTGTGCACTTTTATGCTTTGAAAAGAGAAAAATGCCACTATTTATTTTAATCTTATTTATTGCTTGCTAGCATTTTCCCTTATGAAGTTTTATAACTTGCATACATGAACTGTTTTACCTGAACACTCAAAGCACACATAGACTTACTGAGATTTTTATCTCATCACCCTTTTTGCCATGATTTCAGGTCAATCCTGTTGTGGGGATGAGTAGCTAGTTGTTGCCTGCTTTAGAAGATATTGTGTTATTTATTTTATGTAATGTTTTGAGAGATGAGAGTAATCAATTTATTTTGTATTTGTTCTTGAATTTTTGGGTTGTAATAAGTTTAATTTCAAAGTATTGTTTCATTTTTTTTTTTTTTGTGACCTAGTTATAAAGACCTCTTATCCTTTGAATGGGGCAACATCCCCGGCCCTGCTGGGCCTAGGTTGTGGGGTGTTACACAAAGTGTGGTGATCCTCTCTTGTATTCAGTATAGATTGATTCCATTGAGTTGGGTAAATAAAATCTGATTGAAAATCTTTAAGTATGAGTTTAAGGTAGTGGATGTAGATCTTGGTAGATCGAACTACTATAAATTCTGTGTTATATATCTCTACATTTACTTTCAGCGTTTATTTTCGGATAAACCTGCAAATCGTCCCAGCTCGAAACTTCTTAGTTCCTTAAAGAAATCTTTAAAGGTGTTCACCAACCTATTTTCAATCCAGCATTAATTGCATCGTGTATCTTGCCTCAATCTGAATCTACATATTTTTCAAAGTCATTCTAAAAAGCTCTCTCTGTTGCAAGTGTTGTTAGTCAAAAAACTTGAAGAACATTTCTATTCATCAAAACAGATTTCTTAAAAAATTTTAGTTTGTTAAAAACCTTATTCACCCCCCTCTAAGGTTTTTCAGTATTCGTGATAGATACTTTGAGATGAACAAAGTGTGTCCACAAAAGTTTTGAGTAAGATGGAATTGGAAAAGAAGTTGAGTGACACTTTAACTTCTAGTACCCTAATTAAAGAGCCTAAAGAGGCATATCTAAATATTCCTATACAAATTGATCTACGTCATAGTGGGAGGATATGTAGGGTTCCTGAAAAATGGACTAGAGAAGCCTTTGTGGTAGTTTTCAACTATCAAGAACAAGATCCCACTAGATATGATTAAGCCATTCTTTATGTTGATGCTGACAAATAACAAATAGCAATGGGTACCGAGATTAAGTCTATATATCTCAATTAAGTCTAGGATCTTGGTACTGCACCTAAAAGGATTAAACCTATAGGGTACAAGTTGTTGTACAAGAGAAAAAGATGTACAAATGGAAAAGTGAAAGCTTATAAAGTAAGGTTGGTTGCAAAAGGTTATACTCGGAAAGCAGGGATCAATTATGAGGATACTTTTTCATCTGTTGCCATGTTTAAGTCCATTCGCATTCCCATGGCCACTAAATGTTATTATGACTATGAGATATGGTAGATAGATATCAATGTACATCATTTCTTAATAGCTATCTTAGTGAATATATCTATATAACTCAGCCTAAAGGTTTTATTACAAAAGGCCAAGAACATATGGTCTATAAGCTTAAGACGTTCATTTATGGACTTAAGCAACCATCGCAAGAATAGATCATACGTTTTGATAATACTGTAAAGTCTTATGGTTTCCTATAAAATGTGGATGAACCATACATGTATAGGAAGATAGATGGGAACAACATGTCTTTTATGGTGCTTTATGTAGATGACATTCTACTTATTGAAAATGATGTAGGGACATTGTCAACTATAAAGGTTCATCTATCAAGTCAATTTAGTATGAAAGATGGAGAGGCTAGCTATGTTCTTAGTAAAAAACTTCTTAGAAATAAAGAATATTAGGCTTATACTAATCTGCTTACATTTACAAAATATTGGCTAAAATTAGCATAGATCATTGAAAAGAGGTAATCATACCATTTAGACACGAATTGACCATGTCTTCTAAATAGTTTTCTCAGATACGAGAAGAAAAGGAAAAGATGAGAAGGATTCCCTATACCTTGGCAGTAGGAATCTCATGTATGCTATGCTATGTATATGACTAGATATCTATTTTGCAGTAGACATAGTTAGCAGGTATCAATCAAACCCAGAGAAAGAACATTGGCAATTTGTAAAGCACATACTTAAGCACCTAAAAGGAATGATGGATTAACATATAAGCTAAGCATGCTTTGCCCTTCTCTATAAATTAATATGAACCCTAACTACAGAGATCACTGGCATTGATCATTCACCAAGTTATTTTCTCTTAGTATAAAAATAAAATATAGCTCTACTTGGCAAAGCAAATTGTACATTCTTTGCATAACTTTTTCAAATATAGCAACTTAAAATTCACAACCCAAGGAAACATTTAATATGTAAACTAGTACCCAAATGACTATCTAAAATATTTTCCAAGTATATAAGCTCAAAACTCAAATTACTCAAAGCTTTTATCAAACCATTCTTCAAGTTTCCTTTTTTTTAACCGAGTACCTACAAAAATGTTATTAACGGGAATGAGTTCACTAGCTCAGTAGGGAAAATGACTCACTTGAAATTGAGTATGTTATATAAGTATTAAATTCCAAAAGTTTAAGCCATGCAAAAATGCACATTCAAGAGTCTTTTATAAAAATCATTTGCAATTCCCAAAAAAAAAAAAGAAAAAGTGACTCTAGGTACTAGATTTCTACATAAGATAATGGAAAATGAAGGTGGAAGGTGTAGTTCATGTTGAATGTATACCTAAAATCGACTATGTATTTTTGTATTTTAAAATTTTAAACAAAACGTTTAATTCATTAATAGGTGTTTATTTACATATATATGCATATTAAGATATAAATATATTAGTTAGTAATCTATGTGATTAGATCTTTGTCATAGTAAGGTATAGATTATGGACTACTAACACATAAATGAAAAATGTTCTTGATCAATTGGTAAAGTTGAAAACTTTATCAAGGTTAAGATCATTTTACTATGGTTTCTAAATGGAGAATGATTTACCTTTAACCAATGAGTAATTTACTCACACCAATAGTGTAAGCGTATTTGGAATATGTAGAATTAGACTATGTGATAGTAATCTTTATAAAAATACTAAAATAAATAAAGATTGGTCTATCGCTACTATTGCATGGACGAATACCATAAAACTTAAGTATAAGTTGGTGGTCTGGTGAAATTGAACTTGTGCTATTTGATATATGATGGGTAAGGTCTTATCGCAAGGCTAATAACCTTGTACAATAGGTGTATGATTCTAATTAATTAAGACAGACTTATAAAATAGAGTTATGTTTACTTAGTGAAAACATCACCCTATTGTGATTATTCGAGATAATCTAAATAATCCAAGGCTTTGAGAAATGTGACTACGTATACATACTTTTTAGGTAGCTCCTTGAAATAAGTATATATATACTGAAAGTCATGGATTATCAGACTAGATATCGTTAAGGAAGGCATTAGTATAATTTTTCTATCTCAATGATAGGTGTTACATAGAGGGGTAATTTTGTCATTATACTTGTAAGTCGAATGCACTGGACTTGCAATATTATTCTTGAGATTAATATTTTCATATAGTAATAAATGAAATATTTAAAATGATAAAATATAGCTACTTGTTAGCAAAGGTATTTTGGTCATTTTAGTAGTCAAGTTATTTGAGTTGAATAATATTTGGGCCAATTTAATTAAATTAGTTTATTAATTAATTATCTTGGGTAATTTTATAATAGGCCTAAGTAGATCAATTTATTAATATGAGAACTATTTAATTAGTCTTGGACTAATTGGGAAAACCTCGGCCAACCAGGTTTTAGTTGAGACGGCTACAGATTGTTTGGAAACCTGAGGTAGCCATTTGAATTAGGAAAAAGGAAAGAATGAAGCAACGGAGAAAGAAAAATGGGAAACCTGACGTTGTGTGTGCATGCATATATGATTCACGTAAGGAAAAAAAAAGGTTGTTGTTCTCAACAAAAATGGTTGACTGCCATTACTCTTCTTCCTTTTTTTCCAAAATACGTGAGCTCTCCAGAGTTCTTCCAATTGTTATTCTTCACCCCCATTCTACTTTCATCAGTAGTAGTCTATAGGAGGTGCGAGAATACTCTAAAAGGTCAAAAGTTACCAAACTTGGTGCGTGTTTGATACGAATGATCAATGACTAGTTTGAATTCTTGCAGACCAAATAGTCATTCCAATCCAAAAAGCTCTGTCAAACTCGAATCTGACATCAATTATTCAATCCAAGTTGCTTAAAAGTAAGTATTTCTAGATTTTGACTCGGAAAAAAAAATTTAAATTACAAACTTCTACTGCGTTTTTATTTTTCCACAATCCTTCAATTCAATCTCAGAAATTTCAGTTAAAGAAGGGAGTGCACCACCTGATTCAAGGGAAACAACACTACTCAAAGTGACTATGACAAATGCCGAAACTATTGAAAGGAGGCTACGTCACTAGAGTTGAAACAAACAAGGCTGCCTGGTAGCAAAAATTTGGCGGCAACAAGTTATAAAAAGAAAGAAGCCACTTCAGCTGAAATCAGTAGCACTGCCCAGTCGAAGAAATTCAGTGGCAGGAGATTCTGAGAGAAAGTGGTGTCACCTGAGCTAAATGAGGTAACATCACTCACTGCCTAATATTATACAAACCAGACACAAATTCTGATAGGATTATAGGGAATCCTACGGTCCAAACTACAATATCAAGTAAGAAAAATGAAATATGACCTTCAAAACCTAATTTCAACATAAGAAATCAAGATCATAGTCTCAATTAACAATAAACATTCGTAAAGAAGTTATCAATTCAAATATAATAAGACTTCCTTAATAGATATCTTTGACAGTGTAAGTAAAGATGATCCAGTAAAAGAGTAAGTAGGAGTCCAATAGAAAGCACAATCATCTAGAGTAAAGAAGAATCATTTAATTAATTTGGTTATTAGTAGTGTGGTTGAATCAAGCAAAATGGGGGATAGACCAAAAGTTGATTACAAGGAGATGGTTAAATATGCTTATTATATATCGACGCTTGAACTAAAATATATTAAAGAAGCATTGATAGATGAACATTGGATTGTTGTTATACAAGACGGACTGCAATAGTTCGAGAAAAATTATGTTTAGGAGCTTCTACAAAGATCTAAGGATGTTAATATGATTGGAACCAAGTGGGTATTTTGAAATAAAATAGATGAGCTTGGTAATATAATAAGAAATAAAGCAAAGCTTGTTGTACAAGGATACACACAAATTAAAGGAGTTGATTGTGACAAAACATTTGAATATGTAGCCAAGCTATAATCAGTCAAATTATTACTTGTTGCAGCCTGTGCAAAGAACTTTACACTTTAACAAATGGATGTGAAAAGTACATTTCTGAATGGATTTTTATAAAATGAAGCATATGTTTAACAACCTAAAGGTTTTATCAATCCGAAATTTCCTGATCATGTGTATATATTAAAAAAAGCTCTCTATGGATAGAAGTAAACACCTAAAGCATGGTATAAAAAACTCACAAACTAAAGCAAGAAAAAGCTAATAAGATAATATTTGTCCAAAAGCTTGGAAAGAACTTCATTATTGCACAGATCTATGTTGATGACATTATGTTTGGATCAACATCATGACAAATGTCAAGAGATTTTGTTGAACTTATATATGCAAATGATTTTGAAATGAGTATAGTTGGTGAACTAACTTTTTTCCTTGATTTACAGAACAAGCAGATGAAGTGCAGTGTCTTTATATCACAGACGAAGTATGCTAACAATTTGGTCAAGAAATTCAATATGGCCATAACAAAGTCTGCCAGAATACCCATCAGTGTTACACAAAAGTTGACAAAGGATGACAAGAGACAAAAGATAGACCAACACCTATACAGAAGTATGATACAAGCCGTCCTAATATTAGTTATATTGTTAGTATATGTGCAAGATATTAAACGAGTTCTAAAGAGTCAGACTTGAAGGTGGTTAAAAGAATTCTGAAGTATGTATGTTATACTTCAGAATATGGTATTCACTTCAGTAAAGATTCAAGTTTGTACATGTTCGAACTAATTGGGTAGGAAACTATGATGATCGTAAAAGTAAATCTGGATGTTGTTTTTATTTGGAAAACAATCGCGTGTCATGGTATAGCAAAAAATAGAACTACATATCATTATTAACAGCGGAAGATAAATATATTACTGCAGAAAGTTGTTGTGGATGAAGCAGATATTGGAGAACTACAATATTAATCAGTAGAAATTAATAGTTTATTGTGATAACTCAAGCGTTATTAACATATCTAAGAATCTAGTTCAACACAACAAGACAAAACACATTGATATCTCTGACATCATTTCATCAAGGATCTTGTTGAACAATAGATTGTGAAAATAGAATATATGACTACTCAGAGATAGTTGGCTGATATTTTCACTAAACCATTGGATGTTACACGATTTGAAGAGTTATGGAAAGCATTAGAGATTTGCCCACTTTGACACTCATGATCTTATGTCAAACATTATGTAGCCCGTTTTCTTTCTCTATTAATTTTTTTTTTTTTACAACAAACAAAAAAAAAAAGGAAAGGACTCAAAACACAAGATATATGTAGAGAGATGATGTTAGCATGCAAAAGTTATGACAAGACTTAAACTTTGTGAAAGGACGCGGTACACCAATCACACATTGCCGATTTCTGTGTCTTATTTAAGGCAACAAGTGATGCACGAGCTGGTTGACAGGAACTCAGAAGTTATGAAGTTTCAAAAGAAATCAAATTTTTTCCTTACTAGTCATAACTTGGTTATATTACACCACTGAAATATCAAAATCTATCAAAGTTCACTTTCCCTTTCTTCAGAAAATACCGTCAAACCAGGTAAAAACCCTACCTATGGCGAAGAAACCATTGCATTATTTACTTCTAGAACTATCATAGAGGAGAATATTACTACTCTGGAGAATACACAAGCCACAATGGATAATGTGATCACATAGCAGGGCATTATTGGTAATAATACTTCTAACCCATCTACTGTCATGCTTTTGAATATCTATCGTACATTCATGATTACTAGTCTTGAAAATTTCATTCAGTACTATGCATTTAAGGGTAATGAGAAAATACATCTTGGTTATAAATTTGTCATTCCTGTTTTTTATTTTTGAATAAGTCTAAAGAAAATGGTGTAAAAACAATAGTGACAGTGAATTTCTAAACTTGATAGCAAACCTATCCTTAGTCCAAATGTTCAAAGAAATTAAGGCTGAACAGGAAATTTGTGCAAAGGAAATTGATTTTTCTGAGTCCATCGGACAAAGTGCTATACCTATTTTACTTGGGTTGTCTAATATTCATAGTACTACAATAAATCTCTATTTTATATTAGCATTACAATCCATTCTAGAACCAGAAATGATTAAGAGAATGATGGAGAAAAGAAACTGGGTGCAATTTATTAGTTACCAATTGACAAGTTCTGATGACAGTAATGTGTCTAATGCCTTAGTTCTAATTCCTAACATCATTAAACTCAAGGTGAAACTATAACTGAGCAATAGGAACTTGACCCTATTGAATTAGCTATTTAAAGTGTTGAGCCAATTCAAATTTTAGAGATACCACCATCAGGAAGTACTAAAAGAAATGATGTTAATGTTAAAGAAAAGTATGCAGAGATAGATGTTGAAATACTTGAGGAGACTTCTATATGAAAGAAAAGGAAGACAAAGTCTTCTAGTTAAACAGAGATATCAGTAAAGAACTTAAGGAGGTTGGCCACCAACCATGATATTTATTATTATTATTATTTTTTTTTTTGTGACAAAGAATGTAAGGAGAAGTTCAAGATTATAGAAGACAAATATTTTCTTAAAGAAAGGAAGATCGACTTTGTAAAGTTCAAAAACTTTGACTTGAAGATAATACTACAAAAGATTGGCCTATTGGAGTTAGTTAACTTTGTAGAAATATACAATAACACAAAGATAAGGGAATTTTCTGCAAACTTTAAGTCTACAATAAAAAAGCCCTCTAAGAAATTTTATCATTCAGTCTTTATTCGTGGATCTTTAGTTGCTTTTAGTCCTAAAGACATCTCAACTATCTTTTATATTCCATATGGTAAAGACATATCTAGTCTTGGTGAGGATGTGGATATTGTTATAGTATACAACAAACTAAGCCTTAGTCCCAAGAAATAGTATACAACAAACTAAGCCTTAATCCCAAGAAACTTGAGGTCGGCTACATGAACTAATACCAGACTACGTATGATCATCCGCATGAATTCTCTCTCTCCACTTCCTTCTATCAACTATCATACTTTCATCCAAATTTAACAAAGACATATCTCTCCTAATCACCTCTATCCATGTCGTTTTAGGCCTGCCTCTATCTCTGTCTAACCTATCCTGCTTCCCTTCCTCAATCCTCCTAATAGGTGCATCCCTCCTATTATTATAGTATATCAAACTATAACTAGTAGACCTATTAACAATTGGCCAGTTGAGGGATACTTAAAGTCTTCAACTTTAATAGACCTATACTTTACTCTCTATAAGATATCTTGTTATAATTGGTTACCCACTCACAATGTTTCAATTGTACTCAGGGACAGAGCTATGTTGACCTACAAAATGGGTCAGAACATTAAGTGCAATTTAGGTGATCTTATATTTCATCAAGTAGTGAAGTTAGCTCAAATCATAACCCACAACACTGCTCTACTTTCCTATCGTTGTTTGCCAGTGCCAGTCCCAATTATATGGTCTCTAAAAATGACAAGCTTAACATGGATATCAAAATCCTTCGACCACCACTGAAGAAACCCTCTGCTACTACTCTTACAACTATGCCACCATCTTCTCCACAAAAGTCACCAAGAGTTCGTAATATTTCCTTTGAAGCTTCTATTTCTACTGATCTAATACCTTTAATGGACTCTATCTCACTATGACAATAGCTAATTAGATCTCCAACTAGATAGCTCTACTTGGTGCCTCTATTAACACTATCCTTAGCGCTTGACACTCTTCAGGCTACTTAACAACAATTGCAAAATGATATTCAAGCCCTCTCTAATGTATAATTGGGATTTGTTTGTTCTAAAAAAGAGGAGTAGTGCTATACTGGTATTGTTGTATTGCTGGTTTGGTTTGTTGCTAATGGCTATTGCTCTTATTGTGGCTTTTGATAGTTGCTATTATTGTTGGTTGTTATTTTTTTAACATTACAATATATTATGGATTATGGTACTATAATAGTAAAGAGGCACGACTGCTGATGTTATGTTTTTCAACATTCATCATAGATTACTTATATTATGATGATCTTCTATTAAAAGTATGCTTGTCAGGCTAGCATGTTAGCATATTAGCATTTTGCATCAAACAATGCCAATGGGTGAGATTGATATGATTGTTAATGGATTTATAACAATTATCTTTGACAAACTTGATACGTAGTAGACCCAGTATAGAATGCTTTTAGCATATATCTGATAGAGTTGGAGTTCTAGAAGCGACCGAAATTTTAAAAGATATTTGAAAATCTATGTAGGGAAGATCTCTAAAGAATCTCACAAGAATCTATGGATAAATTTTAAGAGATCTCATTCCAAGATGGTTAAGTCATGAATAGAAAAGAATGGTAGAAGAATAAGAAAACGTGTGTTTAAAGAAGAGTTTAGCAGTTTTCTAATCGAAGCAAACTGCGTGTTTTACAATATAAATATAGTTGAAATGAAAGCTGAAAAAAAGAGAGAATTGAGAGAAAGCATTTTGAGAAGTTTTCCCATAAAGATTCGTGTATGGTTTGGGTGTTTGAAATTTATAATGATCTACTGATAGTGATCAATTGTAACTTTTAGTGTTTGCGCTTCTCTTTGTTATGTTGCAATAGCAATTCAAGTATATTCAGTGTTTGTTATTCTCATCTATTTGAGTGAGCTTGAATCAAATACACTCTATAAACCTACAGCCTTTCTATATGAAGGTTGAATCAAATGAGAATCCGTTAAGTTGCAACGACGATAATTAGAAGGAGTTCAATCCGTGGAGTTGATTGCAGCAAAGGTTTTCAATAAATTTGACAAATGAACATTATGGTTGTGTTCTATCAAAGTCCATTAAAGATCACTTAGTGATTGAAATAAGTGTTATCCTTGTAAAGTGTATTAAAGTTTTAGTGCAGCTTTTTACTGGTTTAGGATCCACAGATACAGGCTTGTTAATAGTTAAACTACATTACCAAATTACTGTGTTTGTTAGACTCTTTACTTTATTATCTATCAAACTGGTATAACTTTAATATGAAGTTTAACAAAAACCACAGAAAATTGACAAGCCAAACTAAATAAATAGGAATCAGTTATCTATTGTTAATCTATTGTCTACATATAACTCTTGGTAGCCCTTGTAAAAATTGTAAAACTTACTCTAGTCTAAAAAGAATTTCACTATGTTTCTGTTGGAAAGAAAAGAAGCGAGAGAAGATTTAGGCAGTTGGAATGCTTTTTATGGAGAAAAGGGAAATGAAAATGAGGAAAAGTGAGGTATAGTTGGGCTTAGCTTAAAAAGTCTAGTTTAATTTTGGTCCAAAAATGAATAGAAATGGGGGGGGGGGGAAGAACCACCTGTAATGAATAGATTAAAAACCGCATTTATTTTAAGATGCTTATACCCATCCAAAAATATGAATAATATGTAAATTGATAATTTTATCTTTCACTTCCTTCATATTAACTATCCAAATATAATAAAGACTCAAAAGCTTTTTTTAACCATCCCTCTAACGTCTCCTCTAACATCTCTCCATTCTCCTTTCTTTTCCCTATTCCCAACGACAGATCCAAGTGAGAATAAAGGTGGTGCTTGCCCTTACAAAATTTTCAAAATTTCTCTATTTGTGTAAAAAGTTTGAGATTTTTTTAGAAAAATTCTTATATATTTTACCTTTCATTCTTTTTTTTTTTTCAAAATTTATAATGTTATCCTTTAAAATATTTATTTTTTTGACTTAGACAACTCTATCCTTAATCCCAACATGGCCTTGTGTTCTAAAAGGATAAACACTTCCATGTGGACTTTTAGCCTAATTTGCGCAGGAGTATCAGGGAAAAACAAAACCAGGGTCATACTGTCAAATAGGAACTGAAATCAAAACATTAGAACATGGTCCTTTTTATGTTTTTCCGTAATAGTTTGAAAAGAACATTTTGGTTCATTTTCTTAAGCCTCAATTAAGGACAACAAATCAAACTCGTTCTTCTAGCCACATTTTAGGATAACACAACTAATAATACCTTCTTCAAATTAATATAATTTTATTGCTACCGTCTCAATTCCTATCCATTAAGTATTCTTATCATATTAACCCAAAATTGACAAAGTTGATAAAGATTTTAGAATACTTTTTGTTTTGATTAGGTGAAGTCATATAGATGATCGACTAATGATCACAAGAAACATGCATTATATATGGTCGACTCCACATCAATTGATCATATTGTATATTTGGCCTATTGAACTGGCCACGGTTGCAACTGTCAACTGCTAGTGTTTGTTCAAATTTGATGCATTTATTATTCTTCAAATGTTTTGGGGAAAAAATTCTGAATTTAATCTCTTTATAGATTATTATATGACACTTTTAGATGATAAATTATGAAGAAGAATTATAGATTATTAGGTTCAATATATATATATATATATATATTTAAGAAGAATCCTCTGGTATTTCCAACTATTCTTTAGGCTACCTATGGAGTTGCCACCTGACATTTTGAACAACTTTACTTACCTTAGAACCTCTCACCACACGTGCCCCCATTCTTCTCCACTTTCTTACGGTGCCTTTTCAGAGTCCCTCTGAACTTCCCTTTGCTCTATTTTCTCTCTTCTACACTTTCTCATGGTGCCTTTCCAGAACCCCTCCGAACTTCCCTTTTCTCTACTTTCTTACATCGCCTTTCCAGAACCCAACATGCAAGCAGTGCCTTTCTAGATTCTCTCAAAACTTCCCTCTGCATAGATATCATTTGAAATCCCTCAAAATTCCGTCCCACATGCTATCACAAGATGAAGCATCAACATATCTAAAACCCCTCCGAACTTCCCTCTTGATAGATTTCATCTGGAACCCTGATTTCATCTGGAAGCCTCAAAACTTCCAATGAAGCATCAAGATATCTAATGATTTTTAGCTTCCAGAAAATGAAGCAACTTCCAAGTGAGGTATAGATTAGTAGGTCATATTGCTTTTATTCTAAAAGATTGAATCACTGGTTAGAGACGTTGGTCTTTTAGTTGGTAATATTATTAAACAACGATGGTTTTTCTTTTTCTTTTTTTTTTTTTAGTTGTAGTTTTTGTTTTTATGATATGTTTAAAAACTATTCATGCCATTTATTTTAAAATTTGAGTGTGGATATGTTTTTTCTAGACTTTATGTAATGTTAGACAAATGAATTTATCTATTTCTGCAATGTCTCCAAGATTATTGCACCATGTAAATGGTCTGTTTCTTTACTTAGATTAGAAAAGCTAAAGATAGAAATTGTTTCGTCATTGGGCACAATAATTGCTTCGTTATTGATTGAAGCAATTATTGTGCCCTAGGTTGTTCTTAGTAGCTATTTTGTAAGTGTCCATTAATGCTATAGGACAGTAATAAAGGCCTAGGTTAGTAACTGATTCAATGGTACCTTTTGCACGAATAAAAGGAACATTTTGTTTTGTTTTGTCTAATTGTATGAATTGAAATTGTTGTGCCTTAGGTTGTTCTTAGTAGTTGTTTTGCAAGTGTTCATTAATGCTGTAAGATAGTAACAAAGGCCTAGGTTGGTAACTGATTCAATGGAACCTTTTGCACGAATGAAAGAAACCCTTTTTTTTTTTTTGTATGAATTGAAATGAAGATAAAGTCACAACGGCACTCTTTATTGCTAAAAGGAGTTCATAGCAATCTTTACAATTCAAACTAGTTTCTTTACATTCCATAATAATTTATTTCCATTGTTTGTTGCCTTAAATTGTTGAAGATTTATGCCTAATTACTTTTGAGGAAGTTGATTAATTAGGGCTCCACTGCTTATGTAAAGGTAAAATTTTGGCTCTTCATACTTAATATAGTTTTTTGTTTGCTCTGTAGGCATTTGGCTTTGTTCAACTTTTGACCTACATATAATTGCTGCTTTGATATTAGTGCAATGTGATAGAGTTTTTTGAAGAGTTGTTTGACAATTCACCTAATATATGTATAGTGATAATTGAAAAAATGATATATAATCTTATTTGTAGCATACTTAATTGATGTAGCTTTAGTTGTAAATGATTTGCAGCTTATGTTATACCAATAGTGTAGATATAGCTTTCATTTATAGCTTTTGGTTTTAGCTAAACAATGAATGTAAATAATTTAATAATGAATCTGACTATATAAGCCACAAAAAAAGTTTCGGTGCCTTTGCATTCAAATATATATATATGTATATATATATATATATATATATATATATATATTCAAATCTGAATTCATTCAATGTGTAGAGGTTTGTTCAGAGTTTTAAATAATCTACTTTGATAAAAGGACAGGCATGAATATGTTCATTTACTGGATTCTTGAATATGTGAACAAATGTTTTTACTACTGAAAATGTTCTGTATTTTACAATAGAAAATACCCACGTTATTTTTTTGCAAGAACATGTAGCAGAAGATATTGAATCAGTAATTGTATCAGATGGATATTTTTAACTGATATATGCTGAGAAATATAATTTATTGACAATATTAATGATCACTATATCAAGAATAATTATGACTACGTTTGAGTTCTGACCATAGCATTTGGTGTACCCTCCCCCCCCCCCCCTACAACCCCTTTTTTCTATCAAATGTCATTGGAATGATATCAGGAGTTTTACCTATTAAAGAAAGAACTCAAATGGGACACCATATTGATTTGCAATTCATAACTATTAAGGATCACAAGTAAGCCTTACTATAGTTGGTTTGATGATATATATATATATATATATATATATATATATATATATATATATTAGTTATTTAAAGCATTCATTATGGCAGTGGAAGGGAATTACGACTAATATTATGAGGCCACTTGCAAACGTTATACATAGTGCAAAAATTCTTAGTAGGCAGACTATGTAGAGTGGCATTTTCGCATTGATGATAATCAAGAACAATCAATTTCAAGTAGCAGTGCAATAAAGTTCTATATTAACTTACAAGTATCTGAGGTCGACAACTTCCAAAAATTGTATGAATCGCTATATTAGTGGTAACGTAAGATTTTGAATTATATGTGATTTGATTATCGCATAATGAATTTTTTCCTATTGGTATGTTAAATAGGTGCAAAGATAATAACAATATAGTAGCAATAATAGAATTAAGTATCGCATATGTTGTTTT
Source organism: Voacanga thouarsii (assembly GCA_026120185.1). Lineage (NCBI taxonomy): Eukaryota > Viridiplantae > Streptophyta > Magnoliopsida > Gentianales > Apocynaceae > Voacanga > Voacanga thouarsii. Next base: position 2,426,650 of record JANUWF010001569.1, read on the forward strand.
AACCGCACAGAACTATGAGACAAACAAGAAAAGTTTGATTGAACTAAATGAAATGATCGAGAATAGAGAAAAAAAAAATGGTATACTTGGACTCTGAAATTAAGTAGAATATTTTTTTTTTTAAAAGGACTATGAATGTTAGATACATACATCAACTAATTTTGTTGCCAAGTTACTATTATATTAGGATAAGTCATACTATTGTAATGTTACCATCCTTAACATTGACACCTACAATGGATGGAGATATAATTCCTACAAAAAGTGTAGAAAGAAGCACCAAATATATAGAAAGAAATTAGCGTGCGAATCATGTATTAGAACAGAAGATTATCCATATGCAAGGCATCGACAATAATATAGTATACCCTATTTAGACACAGGTTAGTTGCTTACATGAAAATAAATACATAAACTAAAAATTTAGTGACACAGATATCTGGTAAAAGTGATTGTTGCTAATCACACAACACAATGGTGTTTACTATTGTTTGATAGAGACGTTGAGCAAATTGGGGGAAAAGAAGCCACTGAACTAGCACAAAAAAGGTTGCAGAGGTGAATTTTATTCATTTTTTATCTTTTTATGATGCTATGTCAATGCCATAGCATATTAATATGAAATGGGCAATGTTATATGCTTGGTTCATTCTGAATGTAATATAGGAAGGAATAGATGATGCAATCCTTGGACCATTGAAGAAAATAATAGGCAAAAGTTACATATGCCGACTCAGATTTAATAAATAAATGTGAGGCCAATTGAGAGAAAGTTTCACCATTAATCATGTACATCAATCATTCGATATTGTTGACAAAACTAAAAATTATACAAAGGTAAAAATATACTTGCACACTACGCGCGTGCACGTGTATGTGCGTATATAAGATAACAATATGTAGTTATGGAAAGTTGCTAACACAAACACTTCTGGGTAGGCTGTTCTTAAATCTAAAAATCATTCTGTAGTCGAAGAAGAAAAAGATATAGTGAATGTCATTGAAGCTAAAATACCCACCCAACAAGAAATGAAATGAAATGAATGCCTGTAGTATAAATGATTATCAAATTATTTTTTCATCATATTTATGTTATTGAAATTTTATCTTAACATGACCTTCTGTTTTACAATTCCCACATGAGTGTAGGCAACAAATAGATTCTTGATTTGCTAAATGAATGAGCACACAAAAGAAGGAAGCCTTTTGTTGCAAGCTAGGTAAAAATAAAAACAGAGAATATGAAAAAAAAATAGTCTTGAATTTGATGTTTTAGTAGAGAGAACATTAAGATACTACTAGACTTAGTATCTTAAAATGTGGTATTTGTGACCTTATTTTTGTAATAATTGATGGTTTTATCCGCATCACAATGTTTCAAACTTTAGACATGATAAAAATAGTTTTAAGACGCAATTTTTTAGTTTTGATTGTGTGAGCTATATTTCGAGTTTTTATTGTTGTTTGCTATTGTTTGGTATCAATTGTTGTTTGGATAGGAGTTCATGATTGTTGGGTTCAACCTTTTTGTTTTCTTCTGTAGTTATGTAGTTATGCATATCAGATTCATCAAAATGAAGCAAGGAACCATTTCCTTCCTCCCTTCTCCATGGAATCAATAAATATGTTGAATAGATATGTCAAAAACAATTAACTTTGGCTATTTGTGGTAGTGTTGTTTCCCCAAGAATATATGAAAATCATGTATGAAAAACTCTTGCTTTCATAAACTTTGTGAATTTGGGCGATAAATATGACGCCCGTATCCCACATGAGATTTTAATGATAAGTCACATGGTATATAAAAATAGGTCTAAGTACTCATTATTAACTTAGGATATTCATTTTGGCCTAGCGAGGACCATGGCCAAGTAGTTGACCATAGGTGCTACCAGACCCATAGTTGCCTTCCTGGTCAGTGAGCACGGTGTATGATATTTGGTATCAAAGGGAGTAACCAGTCCATGGTGTGGGAACTAAGCCACACCGCCTAGTTGATCCTAGATTTGATCTCTAAGTTTAGGCCCAGCGAAGATACTTGGGCCTAAAAGGGGGGTCAATATGACACCTCTATCCCAGGTCGACGGGCACGGGGCATGACAACAAATCTCTGCTTTGGTTTTCAAAGTTTAGCGTACATCATTAAACTTAGTTCAAGAAACCAAAACTAATACTTTAAATGGTGACCACCAGGCAATGGCACTTTCATATCTTCTTTATACTGTCAAGTGGCATAATCTGATCTTATGCCCGTGAACAACTTTTGTATAAAAATATGTCACTATTGATCAACTTATCTATTCATTATGATCAACTTATTTGTTGATATTAGCAAAAGTGAAATCAAAGTTGATCATAAGTAATACACTAATTTTACACATCATTACTATTGAAATCGTTGACCGGGAAGACTATTACTCTTGAGGTGGAGAGCTCTGACATCATTGACAATGTTAAGAACAAAATTCAAGAAAAAGAGGGAACCCTAGTAGACCAACAGATGTTGATCTTTGCAAGAATTCAGCTCAAGGATGGTTGCACCCTTGCAGACTACAACATCCAAAAAGAGTCCACCCTTCAATTAGGGCTTAGATTGAGAGATGGAATGCAAATTCTTGAAAAAAAAAACTTTGACTGGAAAGACCATCACTTTGGAGGTGGATAGCATGGACACAAGGACAAGCAAATATTTGAATTGAACACACCTAAAATTAATAAAAATCAATAAATATTTAGATAAAATGAAATTTTAAAATGTTTGATAAAATAAAATTAAAAATGTTTGAAAAGAAATTTGAAAAATGTTTGAAAAAATTAAATAGCATATGTTAAATTTTAAAAACTAATATAAAAAATTTTGTTACTAGAAAATTTTAAAAATAAAAAATTACTAATTAACATAAAAATTTTAAAATTATATATTATTATATATAATATAACTTAAACTAAAAAAATGATTAATCCCGAACAATTCTTAGGCTATATACCTAGGCTAGGGAGTCCCTTGATTGACGTGAAAGGTGGCCACAAATGATTGGAGAAACAGACAAAAAATCTTGATAGATGAATGTAGCATACCAAAGCCAATCTACCTATAGAGTTTTTACATTGTATGGATAGAGTTGAATGATAGGGCCTAAATGTACCTATATTTTTCTACCTACTTGAGGTGGTTTTGTGATATTTTTTATGTAATAGCTAGCCAATTCTTTTGCTTTTTGATGAAATTAAGATAACTGGTTGTAGAAAAGTTTTTTGTTAGATTTTATGCAGAATTGGTAGACTTTTGAACTCAATTTTAGCATTCCAGAAATGAACCGGCACCGACCCGTAATGTCTGAACTAGCCCTAGTTCAATTCTAGATCAAGCAGGGCAAAACGGGGGGAAAACAAAACTGATCAACACTGGTAGAGTATTGCCAGCACCGGCTCAGAGGGAGCAAGCCGGCGCCGGTCCTAAACTGCTCAATATTGGTGTGATGTCTAATTTTGACATAAATTGGAACCCAAGAAATCTTTTGGTATCCGGCTCGTACACAGCTCAGAACTTTTAGGGAATAATTTTGGCAACCAATAAAGCTATAAATATAAGAAAAACACAAAATGCAATGAATTCAGGGGATTAATTGCATATTCAAAATTGAAGGAAGAGAACTCATCAAAAGAGGCATTATTTCAAGAGAGTTTTCAATAGGATAAGAATGGGGGCTTGTCTGAGTTCTTTATTTTTCCTTTGTTTTCTTTTTTTTTTTTTTTTAACGATGATAAGATCAATGTTTTAGTTGTATTTAGATTTTTTTTTTTTTTAGATTCATGATTTTGTATTGATTTATCTTTTTAATCAATTGATTATTATTTCTGGTATTTGGTTACTTCATTTATTTAATAAATTAGTTGAATGTCCCGTCTTTCTAATCGACTTGAAAAACAAAGTTAGGAGTATGTTATATTTAATTGATTTCATATTTGTTATATCTTAATCAGATTACGAAAGAAGTTAAGAACAAGAACTTCAATAATCAAAAATTGATTGATTTCACCGAAACTATAGGGTTATTGGCAAATTTCATTTTTATGTCACCTAGAATGTAGGAGCATTTGTTAAGAATTGATTTTAATGCATCTTTTGAGTGAATTGATGAGATAGAATATATCCACTAATTTAATTAGAAGATAAGGAATCATGGATTACAAAATAAGTAGTTCTAGTTTATTCCTTCCTGGTGCCAAGAAAATAATTAATTGAGAGATTTGCTAGCCAATCATTATTATGTCTTCAGGGATTTCTATCTATGTGCACGTTTTCTCTCTGATGTGTTGTATATATTTATTTGTTTATTTTCCTTTTATTTTCACTTGATCAATGTAGTTAGTAGGTTAAACAAAGGATGAAAAATAATTAGTATGTACTTATTCCTTGAGGATCAATACTCGTTAATTTCCTACATTATACTTAATGATGAGTATCCTTGCTCATATTTGTGATTTGAAATTAATGTTTTAATTAAAACTTGATTGAAAATAGATTTAAAAATGAATGATTTTTATTACCTAAATCTGACGCATCAAGTTTTTGGTGTCATTGCCAGGGAACAATATCATGAAAACTTAGATTCTATTTATTTAACCATGTAATTATGCATAAATGCTTTTTGTTATAATTAGTGTTATATCTTGTTGTTTGTATAATTCTATGGCCTAATTTCCTAACAAAATTCTTAATTAGTATATTTTGTGTACTAATTGTATTTAGTTAAATACTTATCAATTCCAAATATCTTATTTTCTTAATTCTCTTTTCAGGTTCAACTCTTGGTTTATGACCCAACAAATCAAATGGGACATAGTGGACTTTGATCCGAAAATTGAAAGGACTCTGATAAGGATTCGAGGCACATAGGAAAAGGGCTAAACCACTAAGTTCCACAGGAGAGATAGAAAGTGAAATAGAATAGCATAGCATAACACGGACAAGCTTCAGATGCCCCTATTGCCCCTACGGATGATGATGATGATGATGCAGATAACACTGATGAAAGGATGGAGAATTGATGTTCCTCTTTGCTTTGAGACTTCTTTTCTTTTCTTCGTATTTCGGATATTTTTCCTTATTTTTCTTTACTTTTCTTTTATTTTTCTTTTCTTTTTCTCATTTATGGTGTGTTTTCATTTGTTCTCTTGTTTACTTGTTTTAGGAATGATCAACTCTATCACGAAATTTTATGTTCATGATGGAATTCTACCATCTACCTTGCTTGTGTGGATTAAATGAAATGTGGGGGGATATTTTCTTTCTTTTATTCTTTTCCCTCTTTATTTTCTAAGTCCCCTGGTTATGTTTTCTTGCAATATTTTTTGCCATTAAGGACAATGTCCAGTTTAAGTGTGAGTGAGGGATTAAGAGTTAGATATTTTCCCTAATTCATGATGTTCTTAAGCTAATAATGACGATAATTTCTTTTTCATTTTTGGAGCTAAATTTTTTTCAACTTTTTTATGATGCTAGTGGAAATTATGCTTTAATGAGATGATATAGTGGAAATATTATGATTTCTTTTGCTTTGAGACATATTATATTCCTTATTAATTAAATTAATCCATACTTTAACTTGTGTATTAGGTTATGATGTGATTTGGATTTGAGAATTAGAGTTATTCTTATTCATGTTTTTGATATATTTGAAGCTTTATTCTTATGGTCTTAATACGGTTGATATGGTAAAGTGTAAATTTTAATGTTTAACTAATGCTTGATTTGTTGGTACCTAGACATCCTAGCCAAGTTGAATGAAATAGGGAAAGAGGTGAGAATGAGAGTGAAAAGAAAAAAAAAAGTCAGAAGGGATTTATGTGCCCATTCTGAAAAAAGTGAGGAGAAAAAAGTCTGAGAATGCAAAGCGCATATCTTTTGGCAAAAACAACGAGTGAAAAATAAAACAAAGTTGAAAGAATGCTTGAAAGATGAAAAAAGAAAAATAGTTGAAAAACAATATGATAGAAAAGTGAGATGTGAGGAAACAAGAGTGTGAGTGAAAAAAAAAATGAGTGAACAATTAAAAGGGGCCAATACGGTAAGTGAAGAAAAATCCGTTAACTTGAGGCTATGAATTCTTAATTTGGTAACAATGTTCCTAGTTAATTTGCTACTTGGATTATGATAGTTTGGAACCAACTAAATCTTGTTTTGGTTGTAATTATTTTGATTTATATGAGCCATGTTTACTTCATTATTAGCTTGAGGAAAGGAATGCATGGTGTTTCATGGATATGGGCTTGTGTAACTATACTTTAATGGTTTTATGTAAATTTGATCTAATATTTGATTTTACCTTGGGATTGATTGAGTTGGATAAGGGGTCTAATGTTTTTTCTTAGTGGAACGAATGATAATATTTTGCTATGTTAGCTATGATGTGAAACATGAATGGGTACTTATAATGTGATTAGGTTGCTTAGAATTGTGTATTGTTTTGTTGTGTCTTAAGTGTTTGCTTGGGAACAAGGAAAGACTTAAGTGTAGGGGAATTGATAGGGCCTAAATGTACCTATATTTTCCTAATTATTTGAGGTGATTTCTAATGTATTAGCTAGCCAATTCTTTTACTTTTTGATAAAATTGAGATAATTTGTGTAGAAAGATTTTTATTGGATTTTGTGCAAAATTGGTAGTTTTTGAACTTAATTTCAACATTCTAGAGGTGAACCAATGCCGACCTATGATGCCCAAACCAGCTTTGGATCAATTTTGGATCAAACAGGCATAATAGGTGAAAAATATAGCTAACTAACAATGACAGAATAGAGCTGGTGCCGGCTTAAAGGAAGCAAGCCAGCACTTGCCCTGGACTACTTAATATCAGTGTGAGAAATTGGAAATTCCTAAAAAGTCTTTTGGTATCCGACTTGTCTATGGCCTAAAACTCTTAGGGGACAATTTTAGAAACCTAGAAAACTATAAATACAAGTAAAACACCAAAAAAAAATGTGGTGAATTTAGGGGATTAATTGCATATTCAAGATTGAAAGAAGAGAATTCATCAAAGGGAGCATTGTTTCAAGAGTGTTTTTAATAGAAGAAGAATGGGGCTTGTCTATGGGTTCTTTCTTTTTCCTTTATTTTTTTTCTTAAATAATGATGAAATTAATATTTTAATTGTATTTAGATAATGTTTTTAGATTCATGATTTTGTATTGATTTTAGCTTTTTAATCAATTGATTATTATTTTCGATATTTGATTACTTGATTTATTTGACAAATTAGTTGAATGTTCCTTTTTTCTAATCAATTTAAAAAATGAAGTTAGGAATAAGTTCAATTTCATTGATTTTATATTTGTTATGTCTTAATCGGATTGCAAAAGAATGTTAAGAACAAAAGCTTGAGTAATCAAAGATTGCTTGATTTCACCTAGAATATAGGGTTATTGACTAATTTCATTTTCATATCACCTAGAATGTAAGGGTATTTGTTATGGATTGAGTCTAATGCATCTTTTGAGTGAATTTGTGAGATAGAATATATCCACTAATTTAATTAGAAGATAGGGAATCATTGATTGCAAAAGAAGTGGTTCTAATTTATTCCTTCATTGTATCAGGATAATGATCAACCGAGAGATTTGCTAGTTAATTATTATTATGTATTCAGGGATACTATCTATGTACATGTTTTCTCTCTTATGTTTTGTATATATATTTTTTTTATTTTCTTTTTATTTCTTCTTGATCAATTTAGTTAGTAGGTTAAACAAATGATGAAAGGTAATTAGTATGTACTTATTCCTTGAGGATCGATACTAGTTTATTCCCTATACTATTCTTAATGATAGTATATTTGTTCATATGTATGATTTTAGATTAACGTTTTAATTAAACTTATTGGGAATGGATCTAAAAATGAATGATTTTTATTACCCAAACCTGATGCATCATTAGACAACATGAATCATAATTGTTTCATGATAAAGCACAATAGTAAATGGAGAACATAAAGAAAAAAATAATAAAAAAATTCTAAAACATATTATTCAAAATAATTTGTTGAGATTTAAGTCTGATGTGCATTTTGTGTGCATATGTTTTACGTTGGAAGTATTATCACAAATCACACAACAAATAAAGTTTTAAATAAAATGTCAATATTACTCACACAATAACATGTATATGAGCAAGTATACCCATCATGTAATATAGAGTTTTACTAGAAAGTATTGAAGATCCATGAGAAAGGGATAAAAGTGTTAGGATTCGTGGACTCCTAAACGCGAAAAACATCTACAAAACCCTTTCGAGGACCCAAGTAAAGGATTAAGAAAATCTAAGGTTTATAGAATTACCTTTGTTCGACGTAATCGAGATCCTTTGATTCTGATTGTGCTGTCGTACGTGCAACCCAAACGATCACCAAATACTGCAGTGTACAAACGTCCTCTATCAGATACATACGGCGAACTGACTCGTTACTCCGAGAATGCTAGTGCCTAGGGTTTGAAGGTTTTTCTGGTGAATGGAGGCACAAATATTCTCAACAGAATGGGGCTCTTGAGAAGACGGCTAGGGTTTTCTTAAAAACCCCCGAACCTCTTAGAGTCCAACTCTGATAATATCTTATCATTTTTTAATTTTAATTTAAATTAAATTAAAACTGATATAATAAGATTCTACCATTATCTCGGTAATTTAACTAATTAATTTACCAAGTCAGATTCTTATAATTTGGACATTATCCAGATACATCGAATGTAGACATATTTCCAGATTCATTGTATCTTGTAAATTTCTAAATTCGATTAATTTAGACATATTTCCAGATTCATCAAATCTGGTTACCAGAAAAATAACCCAACAAGTTCGCTTATTATGTGACCTATAGGTTCATTTAACACTGGCAACGTGCCTAAATCATATTTAAATGGCCCACAAGTTATAAGCGGTTTCTAACAAAACATTATAACTATTCAGGTTAAATGAAAATCAGTGATCTCTTTGAACCAAATCATAATTTTATATTTAGTCCTTTTGTCATACAATATCCAGATTAAGCATAAGGCACGGAACACGTCATCCTTATTAAGCTTAATCAATTATTTCTTGATTTTATAGTAGACTATTCAAACAAATGATATCAATATCTTAGATTGATATATTTGAGCACAGCCATGCATTTTAACAGTCTAACTTATCAAGGGGCCCATGGATATCTCTCCTGTAATTGAGAGGGTCAAATTCCTTCACTATCAATCATATTCATCTCCTTGATTTATTCTATATCCAACAGTAGTGTAATTTATTATCTGGTTAAAGATAACTTTAGATAACGTCAAAATATAGAATTTATCAAGTAGGAAATTATGATGAATTTAGGTTGAAGGACTTTTAATATCATTAGGTTAGAAAGTACTTATGACATGTTCCATAAAGTACTTTCACAATGGGTTATGTCCAATACAATGTTCTCTAACATTTATTTATGTTTTGACTTGATATCACAAATATCCATGACCAGTAAAACATAGTCATCAAGTCACAAACATACTAATCTTTATTTATTATTATTCCAATAATAATAATCGATCAGGGACAGTTTTAGAATAATCATTGTATTCATTGTTGGTTTTACTATCAAGTCACATACTTGATGACCACAAAACAAAATGCACTATTCATGAAAAGGAAAACCTCATATTATTATATAAAATATAATAACAATGGTATAAGTAATTGACTCTAAGGCATATCCCTAACAAAAAGTACCATTATAAACTCTTCCTCTATTATTTAGACTACTGAATTAATAGAATAGAGCAATTACAATAGGTGAACCTAGAGAATCAACACAACCCCACACTAGATTGGCCATAGGAAAATTGAGGATAAGAAAAAAGGGTGAATGATATGCATTTGTCAAGAATCCCCTAAAATTAGCCAAACACTAAACACAACCCAAGATAATTAAATCTCAATTCTAATACTAGTAGAGATCACGAAAGCAAAACTCACTTTCTCCTAAATTATGGATTCCCTATTCTTAAGCCAATTTGAAAGGTATTTCTATCTCCCCAATTGAACCCAAGAAGCACTAAGTATAAAACCTCTAATTTCTAAAAGAGACCAATACCCATATCTATTTGCGATATCAACTCCTAATGATTACCAAATTCTAATCCAACAACCCCTTCCTTGACGCAATCTAAGGACAACCATTGAATCTATTAAATTGGAACTCACTCTCTAGCCCCATCTCTCAAATTCATTAGAGAAGAGAAACACAATAATAGATCCAACATAATAAATGCGAGTAATCATTCATTAGAAATGAAAAGCTAACAAATCAAGCGTAGATCTGATACAAAAACTCAACAGGATTCATTCCTTCAAGATCAATTAAAGTAAATAATCACATATTGACAAGAAAAAAATAAAGAAAGGGACAAGGAAATGCTTATATATAAGCTAATTTCTTCATCTTCAATCCTCAATCTTCACTTGGCAACCTCTAAATCTCTCATCTCTCTTGTCTTTTGTGAGTGGATGTTCTTTTCAAGAATTAGTTACCCTTAACGGTCTGGAAAAGTTCTATTTATAGCCCAAGGGAAGCAGTAAAAATTGTGATTAAAAAAATAGCAGAAATCATATTTACAAAAATAACTGGCACCTGTTGTTAATATATCTAGCACAAGTCCTCTAACAATCTACTATGCACATGTATATAACCGGTGCATGTTTAGTCCTTAGACCGACGCCTATTATTTCTAGTGAGTTCTTCTATTTTGTTCTAGTACCTGTCGAAAACAAAATAAGCCGCCTCTTATGGAATTGGCACCTATTAAGGCTCCTAGCCAACATCGGTTTCTTCTTCAAGCAATAGCTAGTCCATGGCTTGAACAGTTATTCATTTTTCAAAAAAGTCAGTCCATGGCTTTTCAAGCCATAGACCGTTTATTCTTTGTGCAAGCTTCCATTTTTCTACATTTTATTCTTGTTCCTCCTCAAGCCTCCTTCATTTAATCCTACACAAAATAATGTATGAATGTGGGAATGAGTAGTCATTTAAGCACTATTTTACAATAAATAGAGTACAATTTGCATAAAAAATAAGTACATGATGAGCACTCATCAAAGTCCAATATCTACAACTATGAGAAATGATGCAAAAAATATTTCAAGCTTTAGAATTTGAGCAAATTAACTTTAGAAAATTAAAATATTATGAAAAAATAATTACAATACTAATGCGTAAAATTTGGATGTATAAAATCAGGCAATTTCAAGGCCATTCCCAATCAAGTTTTAATTAAAACATTAATCTTCAAATCATACACATGAATAAGTGCACTCATTGAAAAGCATAGTATAAGAAATTAACAAGTATCAATCCTCAATGAACAACTATTATTAATTACTTTTCATACATGGTTTTAACATACCAATAAAAATGATAAAAGAACAAAAATAAGAATAAGAATAAAGACAAAAATACATACGACTCTTAGGAGAGAAGAACATGTACTTAGATAAAAATTCTCAAAAACATGACAATGAATTACTAGTAATTACCATAATTAATTACTACATTGGCATCATGAAGGAATAATATAAAATCTAATTCTTTCCCAAGTCATAGACTCACTATATATATCCCTAGCTAATTTAGTAGATTTCCCAATCTCACCAAACAGCCAAAAACATGCATGAAGCTCATTCCTCAAACAATATCCCTATACTCTAGGTGATATAAAATATGAAATTAGCCAATGACCCTATACTTTAGAAAAAAAAATCAACTAATCTTTGATTAGTCAAATATTTTATACTTAACTTTCTTTCCCAAGTCCGTTAAGAAACAACACATATAAAATCAATGAATTGAAAACAACTCCTAACCTCTTTCCCAAGTTAATTAAAAGAAAGATTCAATCACACCAATCCATCAATAAAAATAAGTAATCAAATACCAAGAATAATAATCAATTGATCAAAGAACTAAATTAATTCAATCATCATAAATCAAAAAATAACAACCAATTACAATAAAACATTAATCTTATCATTGTACAAGAAAAAGAAAGCAAAAGTTTAAGAAAAAACTCATAGACAAGCCCCCTTCTTTCCCTCTTGAAAACTCTCTCAAAACATTGGTCCTATTCTAATGAATTTCTCCTTGAAAGAATAATCTCTTATTTTGATCCTTGAAAATCCACCCTTCTCTTTGTATTTTTCACGTATTTATAGCTCTTCAGGTTGCCAAAATAGTTTCCTATAAGTTTTAGGCCATGTACAAGTTAGTTACTAAAAGATTTCTTGAGAAACTTCCAATTCTACTCAAAATTAGACTTTACACTGCCTTCAAACTAAACTGGGCTAGCACCGGGAGGGCTCTCTGGGCCAGCGTTAGGTCGGCTCTGGTTTCACACGGTTTGCTCTGTCTTTTTCCTTATTTTACCCTATTTTTCTATAACTGAGCCCAGGTCAGTTCAATTGCCTAAGCAGGCACTGGTTCAACATAGAATGTGCACAATTACCAGTTCAACATAGAATGTGCACAATTAATCTCTTAATTCTCCAATTTCTGCATAAAATCAAAGAAAAACCTTTCCAATGGCAAAATGTCAAATAGGAAGGGAATTGACTAGCTATTGCACCAAAAACATCACAAAATCATCCCAAATAATTAGGAAAATATAGGTATGTTTAGGCCTGATCACATTCCCCCACACTTAAGCCTTTACTTGTCCTTAAGCAAATGCTTAAAATAAGGCACACAAAACAACTTTTCTCCTTGGCAAATTCTTCCACAACAAAGTCACAACTTTCTTCCAATCTTTGAACATAAACTTGTCATTCATTCAATAATTTCAAAACCTTTGCAAACTTATGCATTAAACAGAATATTCCCAAGGCCCTCAAAGTTAAGTTAAACAAGCTCAAGCATAGTACAAGAAAATTATTTCATCCTTCAAGCCAACATGTAGACAACACAAATCATATAAGTCAAATTGCTAAACTAATTCAAGCTTCATGAAATTGAATTTGAACAACTTCAAGTAGCATAATAAGGAAACTCCCAATTTTATTTTTTTTTCAAGACCCAAAGACTTAGGGAATTTAGCCTGAAGTGAATGGATTTTTCTTCACTCGCTGTATTAGCCCCCTTTAGTCATAATTTTTCTTTCTTTTCTTTACTTTCGATAATTCATAGCCTCAATAAAGTGTATCGAACAATACTTGCTACTTCTCTTTGTGCTAGCCCCAATAATTTCAAGAAAAATAGATGTTTTTTTTTCATAAAATAAACATTCTTTTCATTCATATTTTTTCAACTCACTTATCAGTAATTTTTCTACACATTATTTTTTGCCAAAGGACATGCACTTTGCATTCTCAGATTTTTTTTTTCTCCTCATATTCCTTATTCACTACTAAAAATTAAATAAAATTTAGAAACCTATGAAACAAGAATTAATCAAAACTCTTCCCGTATTTCATCACATCATCTATATCCAAACTTAAAAAATAATATAAAACTCAAATACTAACGCATAACCAAGGTTAACTTAAATTTTTAAGACTTGATATATTCAACTTAATACACAAGTTTACTCCAATAAAATCCAACCAATTAAATGAAAACTTCAAATCCAAGGTTAGAAAAAATCATAACCTCATTATAGGTAAAACAATTTAATGCCAAAAACATGTTCATGTAAAAATTGAAAAAAAAAAATCATCCCAAAACTGTTGGAAAAAAAAAGCCATTGAAATTTTAAAATTTTAGTTCCAAATTTCAAGAAGACGTACTTAGTGAAAGCATTAAACTCCTCCCCCATACTTAAATTAGACATTGTCCTCAATAGCTTAAAATATAATAAGAAAGCATATCTAAGAGAGTAAAAAGAAATCAAGCGAGAAAAGAAAACAAGACTACCCAAGATCGGTTAGCTTTAATAAGAATGAATTTCTTCCTCCCAAGTGGAAAGAATCATTACTATTAAGAGACAAGTGAATAAAACTACAAAAAGAAAAAGACATACATAAGTAAAATCATAAAAAGAAATTAAAAGAAAACTAATAAAAGAAACGAAAAGAAAAGCAAAGCAATAGTAAACTAAAAATACAAAAAAATCTAGGAAAATTAACAAATATCAAGGACCCCTTGAACTAGATCTTCCAAATAGGCCTTTAGGTCCATCATAACTATCCCAAAAGTGTCTCCAATGATTTCCATAAATGTCTTGATTGAGCCTAAAACTATGCAAAATATCACCTTGTTGTTGGGTATCCTCAATCCAACCCAACCTTTGATTTTGGTTTTCTTGGACAGTTCTCATACTAGCCATTTCTACCCTCAAGTGCTCCAAAGAAGTGTGAATGCTAGCTAATATATTATCACTAACACTTAAAAGTCTCCCAGTAGTCCTTCTTGGTGGGGGTACTTCTTCTTCTTCAATTTGCAACTCAGAAACACTAGTTTGGCCAAGCGCCCCTGGCCTTGACCATAATTATGCAGCAATATCAAACTTGTAACTACAATGGCAAAGCAATTGTTCAGTAACAACATTGTGTGCAGCAGTAGTCTCCATAATTTCATTCTCCATGCTAACTCCCAAAGCAGTTAAAACCTATATAATCAACAAGGGAAGCACATATGCTTTGGAAGCAAGACCATAAGTTGTGACGTGCATAGATGTTAGCAATAGAAGGCTAAGGGGAATAGGTTCTTCTTGAAGCAATTTATAAAGAATATAAATATAAATCATTCTAGCTTCATGAAAACTACTTGCTCGAGGGAAAACATTAAAGAACAAAAGATGTACAATGATCCTTAAGTAAGGAACAAGATTATTATTAGAAAGAAATAAAGAACCATTTTCCGAAATTCTAAAGTTCAAACCCAATTCACAACAAGCAGTTTGAAAATTTCAAATTGGATCAGAAAAAATTTTCTTACCACGGTGATCAATTTCTATCCATGGACCATCATTTTGAATTCCTAAGATCACCTTAATTGGTTGCCCAGTCAATTTTATTAAAGTGCCTTTCAACATAGTTTCAATTTTCCTAAGGTGTCCTTTTTTTTTTATCCTTCATGTTAGCATAGAATTCTTTTTTCAAGTATAGGAGAGAAAGTACCCCTTAGTTCTAGAATTGGACCCCATCCAAACTATCAAAACATGTTTGTTATTTGAAGTGATTGATCCAAAGAATTCAATGATGATTTCATTTGCAGCAATCAAAATACCACTCCATGCATTTATTATCAACAAAAGTTAGGGAGTGAAAAGAAAATTGTTCTAAGAAAAGGTCATGAGATGAAGATGCCCTATTACTTTTGTTCGGTTTACTCACCTGTTTTGTCCTAGGCATGTCTTCACTCAACAACAAACAGTTTTCCAAAAAAAAAAAATTGATTTTTTCAAATAGGCTCAAACACAATTTTCAAAAAAAAAAAAATCAATTAGCTCAAAAATCACAACTTTCTTAAAAAGATTTTTTTTTTTCAAAAATAATTTCGAGAACAACTCCTTCCCTTCCTTCAGAATTTCCAACTCTAATATAAGAAACACAATTTCAAACCACAATCCTAACAAGTTCACTAAACAATCATCACAAGAAGAATATCACATTTATGCTCCACAAATCGCCCACAATATTCAAAAATTCCAATATTCCAAAAAATTATGTAGATAATATTAAAAGATTGAAATCACTTACAAATCATCCCATGCATACTTTTAGCTCTAAATAAACTCAGCAATTATAATTTCAAGCTAAGTAAATCCTTTCTCAGAATAAAATATCAATAAATGCCAAGACAATTAAGAGGAAAGAATTCACTATTACTTGAAGAAATTTTTGCACCAATATGTTCTCCAACTTTTGAACTTTGAGATTTGAATTTTGGTGAGAGAATCTATAGAGGATGAAAAGAAATTAAAGTAGAAAAGATGAGATAGTGCAATCAGTGAAGGAGCAGAGAAGGCAGCAACAGTTGGAGGGAAAAATGAATGGAGAAAACAACACGAAGAGGCAAAAGAAAAAAAAAATAGAAGAACAAGATAAAAGGAAAGAGAAAAAAAGAAAAACCAAACATAGGAAAGGGGTTACACAGAAGATGGTTTCGGTCTTGAATTTTGACCAAAGTTAGTGCTGGCTCATGTGACCAAGCTGGCATTGGCTTGGTCCTGGAACCAAGCATTCCCCCCCTCCCCCCCAAATAACGCCAAAATGGCGTTATAAAAAATACTACCTGAATTTTTTTTAAGAAATAAATTAAACCATCTTAAAATAATGTGTGAATGCAACTTGATTAAAACAAGAATATACAAACCAAAAATTAGACTCAATAAAAAATAAAAATTATTCTAAAATATAAAAATAAATTTGGTTTGTCCAAAATATCATCGTCGGTTCGATGTGTAAACATGGGCTAAAACCTAAAAAATAAAAAGTTAGAATTGACTTAAAATTTACAACGTAAAAGTTATGAAATATTAAAATAAGCAAATTTGCAATTAATACACATATTTCACATTAAAATTAAGTTAAAATCAACTAGGCACATATACACCATATCCAAACAAACAATTAAGGAAAGTTGGTAATTATCTATATATATTTACCTGTTTACATATTCGCATGGCTAAATCAAATGAATCTAAACTTTCATGATATTGTTCTACGGCAATAGCGCCAAAAACTTGATGCGTAAGATTTGGGTGTATAAAATCATGCAATTTCAAGGCCATTCCCAGTCAAGTTTCAATTAAAACATCAATTCTCAAATCACATATATGAGCAAGTGCACTCATCGAAAAGCTTATTATAGGAAATTAACGAGTATCGATTCTCAAGGAACAACTACCATTAATTATTTTGTATACATTGTTTAACCTACCAACTAAAATGATAAAAGAAGAAAAATAAAAATAAGAATAAAGACTAAAATACATACAACTCTTAGGAGAGAAGAATATGTACTTAGACAAAAATTCTCAAAGACATGACAATAAATTGCTAGTAATTATCACAATTAATTACTACCTTGACATCATAAAGGAATAATATAGAATTCAATTCTTTCTCAAGTCATGGACTCACGATATCTCTAGCTAATTTAGTGTATTTTCGAATCTCACTAAACAACCAAAAACATGCATGAAACTCATTCCTCAATCAATATCCCTATACTCTAGGTGATATAAAATATGAAATTAGTCAGTGACCCTATACTTTAGGCAAAATCACAGAGCAAAAGCATTTTAAAGCTTTCCACAAAAATATGGTGGTGTTAGAATCCTAAGCATAATTCCCCATAATATAATGCATTTTCATCATCAAAGCAAAAACAATGAATTTAAGTTTGATTCACCCTAAAACACTTGGAAATCCTAATATAATTCAATATCCCCAAAACAAAAATCATCACACTAATGCAATAGTACGATTCCAGAACTAAAGAGGCAGTGTAGAAAGTATCATCTCAAAGCCACCAAAACTAGAAAACAACTCCACAAATAATGTATTTCAATATCCACAATAAAATCAAACACTCAAGTATCCCTTGGACAATAAACACCTCATCATAATATCAATAGTGATATGCCCAAACCTACATAACGTTTACAATTCAAAAATATGGACTAACCCCAACAATTCAAGCACAAATTAAAAACCCCCCAAAAATTTTGGTTTATAGAAGCTGGAATAGAAAGGAAAAAGGAAAAGCAAATTCACCAACAAATTTTAGCGGTGGAGAAGTGTAAGAATGTACCAATGACTGCTTGCAATGCTTCTAGGGAATGTTACTCCAAATGAGTGATTTGAGCGACAGCTTGGCAGATTTAAGAGGGGAAAAAGATTGGGTTTTTCGAATAATATGTAATGGGTTCAAGGAGAAATCGAGATCTTAAGGGAGATAGAGAGGATCAAAATCACAGGAAAAGAGAACAGATTTGAAGAGTTTAATGGTGGGTTTGAACGGGCTTCAAGCGGCGTTAAGGTGGGATGAGGAGAGAGAAGAGAAATAGTGGAGGGGTTTGAAAGGACTTGGGGAAAAAATGACAGCCGCAAATATCTTCTTAATGACAATGCATAATTAATCAAAGCCTATTGGAATGTGAAAACAGGCACCAATTAGTGTTTAAAGCCCAAACCGACTAAATGAAACTGTATCATTTTTTTGTCTCACAAATCTAGTCGGCATCGGTTCAAGTATAATTACAACCACTGACTACTCTCAGTATCTCTGTGATGTTAATGTTTTTGAATCAAACTAGTGCTTATTTAATTGATTTAAGTAGCACAGGTTTTGATCAGTTACTTATAACATAAATTTTTCTTTTTTCTTTTTTTTCTCTTTTTTTAAAATACTAGAAATAAGCAAGCAAACAATTGCAATAAAAACACACCACAAATTAAACTAAATTAAGCTAAACTAAGCAAACAAACCAAATTCAAACTCAAACAAATCCAAGTCCAAAACACACTAAAACAAGCAAGAACTCAAATAAGCAAATAAAAAATAAATAAAATTGTCCGTATGCAGTAGAAGTAAGGCAAGAAAGAAGGTTAATTTTTTCCCTGCTCATCATGTGGATTGGCCTCTGTATTCTCTGGAAGTGTGCCATTCTACTTATCTAAAATAAGCTTTGCAGTCTGCCCGAGTTAGTTCTCAAGATTGTGAATCAATGCTTCTTAGTTTCTCATTGATAATTCAACTCTTTGAAAACATGAATCAGTGGAAGACACCAACATAGCTACCAAATCATCAAGCGAAGGCTTTGGTGGTTGTTGAGGTGAAAGTGGTGAAGGTACATGGTGAGGAAAAGGCACTTGAGGCCCGGCCATTGTCTAGCTTAAACATCTTGAGGAGGAAATAGTTGGCCTTACTCTTGAACTCCATCAAAAGTTTGGATGGTTTTGCCAACTAAGATTGTAGGTATTGCCATATAGATTATTATCTTGTCTTACATTTCCTATGTAATCCACTTGCTCCAAAAAATGTTCACTAGAAACTCCCATGATTTAGCATTCGTGATCTGGGTGATTTTCCCCACAAAAATTGAAAGCATCACTTAGGCATGGGGAATCACATTCATCTCTTCAATCTTTTTTGTTAGAGCCTCCAACTTAGCTTCTAGTGATGCCATGTCGTCAACATTATGAATTCTTTGAGCTTTAGCCTTAGATTTGGGATTCCCCTATGAGTAGTTGTGCATAGCTATTCTCTCAATCAACTCCTACAACTCCTCTAAGGTTTTACTACCTATAGTTCCTCCTAATGATGTATTAATCAATTGGTTAGCTCTAATGTTAAGCTCGGTGTGAAAGGTTTGCATTTTCAAGCCCAAGTCTAAACCATGGTGGGAGCATTTTCGAAGTAATTCCTTCTATCTCTCCCAACAATCATAAAGTTTTCAAACTCCAATTAGCTAAAAGAGAAAATATCATTCCTAAGTTGAGCCGTCCTAGCCTGAGGGAAGTATTTTGCAAGAAACTTCTCCGATAGGCCTTCCCATGTTGCGATAGAGTCAGATGGAAGAGATTTCAATCATGATTCAACACGTTCCCTTAGAAAAAAAAAGGGAAAAGTCTTAAGTGAATTGCATAATCTGAAAACCCATTCATTTTGAAGGCGTCGCAAATCTCCAAAAAGTTGGTAATGTGAGCATTCGGGTCTTGATCCAGGAGTCCATCGAATTGTGTCATTTATTGCATCATTTGGATAATATTTACTTTATTTCAAAGTTATTTTATTGTTCGTATAGTCCCCCATGATTCACCTACTATTTCCATTGTGACCAACCCCATTTCCGTGATGTTGATAAATGTAAGAATGAACACCATTTCCATCGAGATTTTTCATATTTTACAAATAAATGTATAATCTTCCTCTTTTTTTCAATATTTTGAACTTCCAAATACTCCCTTTCGTTTCTTTCTCCCCTCAACCTTTTCAAAATCCTTTTTACCTCAAGAACAAAACTCTCAATAGAACTTTGCACTCTTCTACTCATAGACAAGAAAGATTTGTCTATCAAGTGGAAAACAAAACACCAATTACTTCAAATTCAAATAAAATAACATAAAAAAGTTAAAACAGAGCCATGGTATATATCTCAATACAAAAGAACCTCTATAATTAATTTTTAATTGAATCGATACATAAAGTATCAAAGAATCAAAATGTATAAAAAATATTCCTAAAGTTACTAAAGAACATGATTAACACAAAAATCGAAGAAAATTCTTAAGTACAAATGGTCAAAACAACCATATTTACAATAGACATATAAACAACTACCTACATATAGAAGTGGCCCCGAATGCCATTTTTCACGGTTCAGCCATGGACCGAAACTAAGCTTAACGGTTCCAAAACTATCGACCGCAGTTCACAGTTCAAACTATGAATCGTGAACTGTGGTCAACTGTCCGGCTGAGGTTGGAGGTTTTCCCAACCGTCGGTTTTCTTTTTTTATATTTTTTAGTTCCACATTGCAATGCATAAAAAAAAATTAAAATAAGAAATTTTAAAAAATTAAAAGAGCCAATGCAATGGCCCATCGTAATGTGCTATTGCTTGGTCAACGGCCAAATTTTTAGCTGTTGTGCAATTTAACCCTTTGTTTTCCTCCTCTATAACTATGTCATTAATCCATCCTCATTTTTTACACTTCTCTCAACTCTCTTAACTCCCTCAACTCTCTCAATTCTCAATTTCAATTTATAATGTATTGTTATTATATTCACTTTTTTTTTTTTTTTGAAAAAAAAATATCTCATCTAAATAGCTGTAAAGGTAAGGAAAAAATGAGTGATAGTACTAGCTATAATCCATGTTTTCAACTAGAGACATTTATTACTCTATCCGATTATCAACCAACTTCCAGTTTTGATCCAAATTTTTTTTCCAACGACATTTTCTTTTTTAACAACCAACCAACGAGTGCAAGTTGACCAACCACCAAACTAGAGATTGGCCAACCACAACTGTAACTACCAACTGCCAAATTGCCCAATAGCCAAACTGAGGTTGAGAGTTTAATGTTGAGGTTGGCCAAAATAGCCAATCGTCAATTGGTGGTTAACCAACTGTCAACCAGAGGTTGTCAACTACAGCTATGCCTACCTATATACAGGTTAGTGATATGTGCAAATATATACATATATAAGGTTAAATCAATAAAAATCAAACTTTTTAAAATATCATCATTCTTCACCGACAACAGCGCAAAACTTAATATGCTCATTATGTGCATATATGTATCTTAGGAAGTATTATCTCAAAATTATCCAAAATAATGAATTTTTAAATTAAAATACAAAAATTACTTAGAAAATACACATATAGGTAAGTATACTTATCGTGTAGTATAGAGTTATAATGGTAAGTATTAAAGATCCCAAGAAATATGGCAAGTATTCTTACTTTACTCTCATTTTATTGTTTGGCCAACAAAACAAATATATAAACAAATGTGATAAATTTGCCTAGAGAATACATCAACCCACACACAAGATGCCACCTAAGGTCACAAAACCACCCAAAGACTAAGAAAAGAGGATAAAACGTGTAATTAAGTGGAATTCCCCCCAAAGTCAAACCAAACATCAAATATCTTATTTAATTAATCGACAATCTAAATCTAGCACCAATTAGGTAACCTTATACAAGACCTGCTCTCTTACGAGTTATGAGCCTTTTGCCCTTCAATGGAGGCCTTGGTCTTCCCTTTAGAGGCTTCTTGGTGCTCTTGAGATTCTTTGGAGGCTTTTTCTCTAGAAATTCATGCCCTAATGAGTGCTAAAAGGGTTTATACTTTGCGCTTCCAAAAACCCCCAAAAAGCAGAAAACATGATTCTTTTGTGAACTGAACTAGCACCTATTGAGATGTGTTGTCTGGTGCCAATTACTTTCTTGTTTAAAAAAGAAAATCTAGCTATTAGTCGGCACGTATTGGCTCACCCTGACTGGCATCGATTACTCCCAATTGTTTAGGTTTTCTGATTTCTGAATTTAACCAGTAACTATTAAGATGATTTAACAAGTGCCGGTTATGTCCTCTGAAGCTCCTTTGACTATTTTTTCACCTTATTTCTCCAATAAATCTTCCTCTTATGTAATCTACATAAAATAAGGTGAAAATAGGGAAAGTAAGCAGTCATCTATTCATTAATTTTAAACAATTATAACATAAATGACTTGAAATTATATATATTTTAGGCACTTATCAGTTTTGTTAAACTTTCTTACTATAGTTAAGTTAGTTTGACATATTGTAAAATAAGAAATTTAACGAAAACAACAAATTGGTAACACAGTTCGGCTATCAACAAATTTATGTTTGTGGGTCCATAACTAGTAAAAAGATCCACTAAAATAAAAGTTATAAGGATAACACTTGTTTTAAATCACCAAGTGACCCCTAGTCGACTCTAACAAATACAATATAGTGTTCTTTCTATCAAACTCACAGAAAACTATCGTTGAACTCAACTATCATGATTGATCCCCCATCAATCATTGTTGCAGCAAATCAATGGCTCTTCATTTGACTTCTGAAGCTTTTCCACCCGAAATGTAATTTTACAAAAGAAGTATTTGATTCAAACTCTATCAAGAAGATAAGTAATGTAGAAGCAAATAACTTGAATCATTAATGCAAGTTAACAGTGAGTAATAGAAAGTTTCATCAATGATATATGCATCAGAACCTCTCAAATTATGAACATGAACTACTTACTCTATCTTTTGCTCGACTCTCCAAAGAATGCTTTCCCGAATTCATGTCTTTCTTCTTGCTTCATGGTCGCCTTTTATACTCTCCATAGAGTTATTGTTTCATCATTGAATTAGGAGACATCCAAATCATTTTTCTCCCTCACATTTCAAAAAACATTGCAGTCCCACTTATTCTTGAATTCATCCATCTCCACGTAAGATCTTCATTAGATTCTCTTTGAAGAAATTCCTTAAATTTGCTGAAACTCTTCTGGACATTAGTTTCCTAATCCGCTTCAAATTATTCTCGCATCAAACTTTGCCAATATTGCAATTTTCTAAAGTAACTGCAGAACCAACTCCAATTTGTCAAAGATACAGTTACGATGCTCATCGATGATTCAACAAACTTAACAACACTAATCTTAACAATATTGTTTAAATTAATGTTTAGAATTAGATATATTTACATAAACGTTAAATTCACATGGCAAATGTTACATAAAATTTTGAAAAGGTCAGAGAAAAATTTAAGCATCAATGTTAAAGAATTAAGTTTTTCAAATTAAATTTACTAATGAATGGTGAAGCTTGAGCTAAGATAATTTAATATTTTTGTAAACAACAAAAGATGAACAAAAACCTACGCAGTATAATGCCTAATTAATCTTTCAGATCATAGACGGACTTAGGCCACCCCCGCCCCCTCAAAATTTTATAAATTTTATAAATTTACTTAAAATTTTTTAATTTTTTTATAAAAAAAATCTTTAAATTTTTATATATTGTCTCTTCAAAAATTATTCGAAAAATATAATATTATCCTCTTAGTATAATTTGTCTCCCGACACAAAATTTTTTATTTCATCCCCTATTTCAGATTCTTTTGTTTTTTCAATTAGTAAGACTCTTTGGAACCTGTAAATACTCTTCGCACCAGATACCTTCAAAACAAACGATAATATAGGCCAATGATTTATTTTTTCCTGCATTTTGGTACACCTATCACAAATGTAAAAACAGAGCCTCTAAACAATTTTAGATATATACAAACGTAATGATGCTTGTTCATTATTCTTAATTTTTTTATAAAGGTGACAGTTTTATCTTTGCATATATTTTACATATATTTTTTTAACATATTAATTGTCATGTTTGTCACCAATTGGGCAGCTGTTCCACGGGGGAACACTGATGTACCATCTTCAAAATTTGAGTGGGCCGCTCTCTTCCCACCGAAGGATATGGCTGGCTTTCCACCAACCACTAGAATGGTGAAAAAGATTATATAATCACGAACAGGTTTGTGTTCACTTCCTCTAAGATTGCTGATATTAGAGAAAAGTACAAAAACCATGCTAATGGTGAACACTCAAGACCTTCAACGAGGATTGACGACGCTTTATCAGCGTTCATTTGGACTCGTTTCATGACAGCTATACAAGCAAAAGATGATTCTGATCAGAAGAGATAGAAAAGGAATTTGAGGTTAAGGTAAGTTATATAAAAAAAATATATTTTAAAAAATAATATTATAATTTTAAAAAAAAATTAAAGAAGGCAAAAAGAAAATTTAAAAAGACTTCCCTAACAAATTCTTTTTTTTTTAAGATAAAAAACATAATTTTAAAAAAAAAAATTGAAGGGTGGGGGTCCCACCCTCTGCCTTGTTCCATCCTTGCTGATAGGATCTATAATTTACCTCAGCATTGAACTTGAGAACCAGATTTTATCCTCCATAGAAATGAAATTATAGTGATTAATAGTATCAATGAAGTTCGAATTATGAGAAATTTGTACGTAGTCGAATTTAAGTGCAAAAGGTTAATAAGACAACTACTATAATAGACGAAAAATTTGATGACATTTATTTGAAAGTCATTTTGTAATTCATTTAAGAAGTGAGGGTTTATGGAAAGTACTATTAGAAAGCCCATTCTGTAATTCATTTAAGGATTGAGGTTTTGTGAAAAGTAATTAGAAAAACAAAAAAAAAGTGGAGGTATTTCATATGACAAAGTATGTAAAGAACCAACTCAATGTGAAACAATGCTCTTTTTGCTTCGTACTGAACGGACTTCCGTGATTTTATACCTCACTCTTTGTATTATGTTTTGGTAGATTTAGAAAAGTTAGATGTTATGAAGAAGATTGTACGTGCTATATTTATGTTATATTCTCTCCTATTTGTGTTATACACTTTGGAAATACATGTTTATACTTTTGTGAAATATTTTTTTGTTGGACAAAATGGTTTAGATTATCATAATTCGAAGCTTAAGTCTAGAAGCGGAAACGTTGAATATATTGTGTTGCATTTGTAAATACGGGCGGAGCTTTCAAGGTTAATGAAGGTTTCCTCATTGTTTTGAGAGCTTTTAAATTTAAAAATTTAGAAATATTACAAGAATCTAGTATAAGAAATCTTGTTTCTTCATCTTCATATGATTCACACGTTAAATCACTATATGGGCATCAAGTGCATATGAAGATTCACACGTTAAATCACTATATGGGCATCAAGTGCATATCCTTGTTGAGGAGGTTAATGTCACATGTTTAAAATCTCTTTTTGAAAACAAATATAAATCCAGATTGAATTTAGTTTGTGAATTTCTGAGTTTATTTTTATGGCTTGTGTGGAAAAAACTAGAGCAAATTGTATTATATATATATATATATATATATATATATATATATATATATATGTTGAAGATTTCTTTTGTCAAGGTGGAAATTTGAAAAAATTATCTTATATTATAACTTTATCAGGTAAAAATTCAAATTACCTATTACTTTGTATCCAAGTTTAAATGAATGAAGTGTTAGTTTTTATCCCACATTATTTCATTATAGATACTTGTTATCTATTGGATAAATGATTCTTATTCGGAGTATTAACATATAGTGTTGTGACACCGGACTTAGAGTTATAGATTAATTGTTGCTTTTTGTTGTTTTGTTGATATTGTTTGTTTGTAAGTATTTTGAGAATTTTTACTATTATGAACTCCGTTTTCACACGTGAATGAAATTTAATATGTCCAAACTACGTTAATTTATTGTCTTTTTTAGTTTACTTCTTTATTTTTAATAATTTATTACCAAATTTATTTCTAATACACTATCTAATAAAAAATCATTTATAAAAATTGAACTTAGAGTTCTGAGAAAAATTATACCAGGCAATACATATCATCATGCATGAAATAAAACAAGAAGAAGGAAGGCTGAAGAAGAGTCAGAACAAAATAGAAAATATAGGAAAATAAATGAACAAAAAAATAGATAGAAGAGGAATGCAAACAAAACAAAATGCGGCTTCAGAATGAACAGCACGATTCATTGGGTGGGGAGTAGCAAACAATGTCAAAGTATAAAAAAATAAAATATATTAACCTGTAAAAACAGAAAAAGGATGCAAAAGGAAAAGCATAATACCCTTTGGCCAAAAAAAAACCCCAAAAACAAAAATAACAACAAAAAAAGAGATGAAACCTCTTAAGCTTGTTCTTCTTCTATTGAATGAGACAGGAAATGGCAAAATTTTAAAGACAGGAAATGGCAATGTCTTTAAGAGGCTTACATTAGTAAGTTTACATAACTACGTGAGTTAGTGGTAAAAAATTAGGAAAGAATAAAATTAGGATTGTTTAAAAATTGAAACAACAAGAAAATAAGTGTTCATAAATTTCAATGGCTAGAGTTACTTGCTTCCTTCTCCAGTTGAGAACCAGCAAATATAATTTCACTGTTAGATTAGAATGATACAGTTTCTGTTAGAGCAATAGTAACAACTAACTTTAACAAACTAAACATGTGCTGCTGTTCAGTTTGGAGACTATATTGGAGGAAGGAAACAATATCAAAGTATAAAAAAATAAAATATATGAACCTGTAAAAACAGAAAAAGGATGCAAAAGGAAAAACATAATACCCTTTGGCCAAAAAAAAAAACCACAAAAAAAAATGGATGAAATCCATTAAGCTTGTTCTTCTTCTAATGAATGAGACAGGAAGTGGCAAAAATTTTAAAGACAAGGAAATGGCAATATCTTTAAGAGACTTGCATTAGTAAGTTTACATAACTACGTGAGTTAGTTTTAAAAAATTAGGATTGTTTAAAAATTGAAACAAGAAGAAAATAAGTGTTCATAAATTGCAACGACTAGAGCTAGTTGCTTCCTTCTCCAGTTGAGAACCAGCAAATATAATTTCACTGCTAGATTAGAATGATAGAGTTGTTGTTAGAGCAACAGGGACAACTAACTTTAACAAACTGACCATGTGGTCCAGTTCAGTTAGGAGACTATATTGGCAAAGTTTGATGTGGAATTTAAATGATGCAGAATTTAGAAGTCTATCTAATGAAGATCTCTGGGATATCTTTATGTAATCTTGCAGACAAATCTAAGGAAGATTTTATTCCAAGATAGACTGAGTAATGAAGGGAAAGAACCGCGAGCATTTAAGAAAACATGTGGAGTGATGAAGATTTTAGTAGTTTAATAATCCTAGTAAAATTGCATGTCTCTGTGAAGCATAAATAAAGCTGACTTGAAAGAGAAAAAGTGCAAGGGAAGAAAAATTATGAATGAGCATACTTACAGAGTTTCTATGCAAAAGCAAGGATAGTTTTCCGGATCATATTCTGAGAATGTTCTGATGCAACTACTATTAGTGTTTTTCTATTAATCTGTTGCATCAGCAATTCTAGTAAAATTTGTATCTATATTTTCCTTATCCATCTGGACAGGCTTGAATCAATCTATTCTTCGAATCCATTGCCTTTCGAGTTGGAAAGATTTGAGTCAAACGAAGTCCCGTAGAATGGCTACAACAATAATTAATAGGCGATTAACTATGTTACGTGGAGTTCAATAATGGTCTTCTACAAGTTTGATAGAAAGAACATTGTGTTGTGTTCTATTATATTCTACTAGGATCACTCAGTAATTAGAGATAAATGTTGCTATTGTAATTTTTGTTAAAGTTTAATGCATTTTTTTTGCTGATCGAGGACCCACAAACATACGCTTGTTAGCCAAACTACATTACTAATTTACTATATTTAATAGACTCTTTATATTATTGTCTATCAAATTGACATAACTTTAACAAGAAATTTAACAAAACCATAGGAGATTGACAAGTTAAATCTAATAAGTGGTATCAAAACGGTTCACTGTGTTGGAGTTGCTATTAACATAATAGCTAAGATCTGGGAAGTTGGTTTGGATAATATCTGCACCAGTAGACAAAAGAAAATTTTCATTTCATTTCTTCAATCATCTTAGTGTATCGAGGTTGTGGTGTAAAATACATTTGGGGGAGAACCTTGATTTGATTGGTTGATTCCAAAATTAGGCCAAACAGTGTTGACCAGGCACTGAGTAGTCTACTTAGGCCGGCTGGGGGTCACTTCTGGAGGAATAGGGTAAAAACGGGGAATTTTGGAAGTACAACAGGAAGGACCCGGTGCAGACTTAGCAGCAGATAGTGATGACCCGGGGGAGATAGACTATAAGTCTCCACCTAGGCCTTCTTTCCTTCCTTCTTTCAACCGAGTTGAGCCCGGGGACCATTCCACCCTTAAATACCTACTAGCCAAGCATGATTCCAAACCAATATTAATAAAATGGGTTTTATTGTTGTAGGAATTTGACTTGGAGATTAGGGATAAAAAGGGAGCAGAAAACCATGATGAGAATTTTTATCTGAAGCTAGGATATTACCAAATGAAAAGCTATTGAAGTTGGATGGAAACCACCAACAAAAACGGGTACCAATTCTTGAGTATCCGAGGAGAAACCAATCACAAAATCACTACTGGAAAATGGCTGATCACCCACGGCAAATTCCGTGGCTAATCGACCAAATTTCGTGGTTGAACCCATGACCTCCCATATGAGAGGTTGAGACTTAACCAATTGGGTTAAGTCCAATTGCTTGGACATGTCTCTTTTCTTTTTTCATTTAAACCATTTCTAACATTCATTTTGTATTTTTAAAAAAAAAAAATCTTTATACTATTACAAAATACAACAATTATATTCAATTTACTATGAAACCATATTATTCAATATAATAAATTATTTTGTATATTTATATAATTAAAAGTTTATATACTGTTAATTATTTTATTATTTTTATCAAATAATTTTTTCAAATATATACATATATATATATAATATATGTATGTATTGATATGTGTGTGTATGTATGTGTGTGTGTGTGTATGTATATATATATAATATATTTATTTATATATATAAATATTTTTAAAAACATATAAAATAAATATGCATTTTTATTTATATATAAATATTTGTTTATATATATATTTATAAATTTTTATTTTTATTTTTATTTTTATATTTAAAAATATTTATTTTCATATTCATATATAAAATATTTTTTATATATTTATATATAAATAGTTATATGTAAAGAAATTTAATTTATATATATATATATATTTAAATATTTATTTATAAATATATATTGATCAAAGATTTTTGTAGCTGATTCGTAGGAGATCAACCACGAAAAATATCCGTGGCTAATTTGTGACTGATCACCTACGAATCAGCCACGAAAATTTTTTTAAAAATTGATTATATATTGATAAAAAATTTTCGTAGCTAGTTCGTAGGTGATCAGTCACGAAAATATCCGTGGCTGATTCACCCACGAATCAATCACAAAATCTTTTATCAATATATAATTAATATTTGATAAAAGATTTTCGTAGCTGATCACCTACAAATTAGCCACAAAATATTTTTAAAAAATTGATTATATATTGATAAAAGATTTTCGTGACTGATTCGTGTCTGATTTATCCACGAATCAGCCACGACATTTTTTATCAAATATTGATTATATATTGAAAAAATATTTTTGTGGCTGATTCACCCACGAAAATATTCGTGGCTGATTCACCCACGAATCAGCCACAAAAATCTTTTATCAATATATAATCAATTTTTTAAAAAATTTTTATGGTTGATTCGTAGGTGATCAGTCACAAATCAACTACGAATATTTTTCGTGGTTGATCTCCTATGAATCAGCCACGAAAATCTTTGATTGATATATTCAAAATTTTTTAGAAATTTTTGTGCCTGATCCGTGGCTAATTCGTGGGTAATCTCCTACGCCAGTTTCCGTGGCTGATTGCTTAGTTTCTAGTTGTGAATGGACAAGTGAGGAATGTCAACTTACCAATGCTAATGCTAAAGATTTAAATATTCTCTTTTCGACAGTGGGCAAGAATAATATAAGTTGATCTCCATTTGTGAAGTTGCTGAGGAAGTATGGGACAAATTGCAAATAGTATTCGAAAGAACTAACACTGTTTGGATGTTAAAGAGGCAGTTGCTAACAACTCAATTTGAGGGTCTAAAGATGATAAAGCTTTTGATGAAGAAATAAGTCTGCTAACAAAAAGGTTCAACAAAAAGCTAAAAGATGCAATTGGAAACAGATTTTATTGTTGCACAAATCTATGTTGACGACATCGTGTTTGGTTCAACATCAAAGCAGATTTCAAAATATTTTGTTGTAACTTATGCAAATAGAATTTGTAATGAGTATAGTTGTTGAACTAACATTTTTCCATGGTTTACAGATCAAGCAGAAGAATGATGGAATCTTTAAATCTCAAACCACATATGCTAATAACCTAGTCAAGAAGTTCAACATGAATCCATCAAAATCTGTCAGAACACTCATAAATGTTGTATGAAAATTGACAAATTATGACTAGAGACAAGAGGTAGATCAACATTTGTGTAGAAGTATAATAAGTGGATTGCTATATCTTATAGCGAGTCATCCTAAAACCAGCTTGTTGGTATATGTGCAAGGTATCAAACGACTCCTAAAGAGTCACACTTGAAGGCAGTCAAAAGAATCTTGAAGTATGTATGTTGTACTTCTAAGTATGGTATTTTCTTCAGCAAATATTCTAGTCTACTCTTATTTGGATACAGTGATACTGACTAGCAGGAAATTTTGATGATCATAAGAGTACATCTAGAAGTTGTTTTTATTTGGGAAATAATCTTGTGTCATGATATTACAAGAACATAATTGTATATCATTGTCAATAGTAGAAGTTGAATGTATTAATGTAGGAAGTTGTTGTACTCAGTTGTTGTGGATGAAACAAATGTTAGAAAACTATGGTGTTAATCAGCAAGGGTTGATCATTTATTGTGACAACACAATTGCTACTGACATTTATAAAAATCTAGCTCAACACAAGTACAAAGAATATTGACATCAAGCATCATTTAATCAAGGATCTTGTTGAACAACAAATTGTGAAAATTGAATATGTGCCAATTCAGAAATAATTAGTTGATATTTTCACAAAACCACTTGATACTACGTGATTTGAAGAACTGTGAAAAGCATTGAGAATTTGCTTACTTTGACACTCACGAACTTGTCGTCAAACTTTGTATATAGTTGTTCTTGTTTGCTTACTTTATTTGTTTTGATAACAACAGAAAATCCAAAAAAAAGAAAAAAGGACACTGAGAACATGAAGATACATGCAGAGATATGTTATAGATTTGTAGAAGTCTTGACAAAACTTGAACTCTGCAAAAAAAGAAGTGCACCAATCAAACATTGTCGGGCTCTATGTTTTATTCAATGCCACAAACAACGGGTGAGGCGGTTATTAGAAACCTAAAAGATGTGAGGATTCAAAAAGAGTCAAATCCTTTTCAAATTGGTTGCAACTTATTAACAGCCGGCTATTTCTACTCACATTGTGATCAAGAACTTGTTAGACAACTTTACTTCTCGATGAGCTAGCACTGTGAACACTATTTTAGAAAGCAAAAAACCGTACCCAAGGTTGCAAAACCATTGCAATGTCTGCGCTGAGCAATTATTGCTACAGACAATGACGAGGCTGTGATGAAACAGCAAATGCCAGCTATTGATGCACAAACTAGCCTCAACAAAGGAACATTAGGTAACCATGCTATGAATTCAGCTTCTAGTATTATTCTGAATGTCGGTCGTGATATTGTGATTACTAGTCTTGAGGATTTTCTATTACATTACCATGGTATTCTGAATCTGGAAGTGCGTTAGGGCTATAAACCTAATATTCCTAACTTGTTTTTGAACAAAACTATTGGAACAGTTGAAACTGTTGAATATATAAAGATCGATGATTTTCTTAAGTTGTCTGTAGACCCATTATTGGTTCAAGTATTTAAAGAAATTAGGCCTGGGCAAGATGTATGTGGAAAAGAACTTGCTCCATCTTGTTCATCATCTTCATATGATTCACATGTTAAATCATTATATCGGCATCAAGTACATATCCATGTTGAGGAGGTTAATATCACTTGTTTGAAATCTCTTTTTGAAGACAAATATAAATCCATATTAAATTTAGTTTGTGAATTTCCAAGTATTTTTATGGTTTGTGTGGAGAAAACTAGAGCAAATTGTATTATATATCAGTTGAAGATTTGTTTCATCAAGGGGGAGATTTAAAAAAATTATCTTATATTATAATTTTATTGGGGTAAAAATTCAAATTACTTATTAATTTGTATCCAAGTTTATATGAATGAAGCATACACTACAGGAAAAATCGGGATTTGTAACGGCCAAAAAACTGTCGCTGACCGGATTTGCGACGGTTTTTGCTGTCGCAAAAAATGGCATCGCAATTTGCAACGGCCAAGGGAAACCGTCGCTATTTGCGACAGTTTTGCGAGGGCAAAAAAAATTCGTCACAATTTGCGACGGTTTTGCGATGAATATTTTTTGTCAAACTTCGAAAATTTGCTACGATTTTGCGACAAAACGCATTAGCCCTCGTAAAATCCTCGCAAATTGCGACGGTTTTGCGAGGGTCATTGCAGAATCGTCGCTGATTGCGAGGGCCAAGGCCCTCACAAAACCGTCGCAAATTGCGAGGGCCAAAGCCCTCGCAAAACCGTCGCTAATTGCAAGGATTTTGCTAGGAACTTTTTATTTTTACAATTTACAACAATTTTATAAGGAATTTTTATACCCTCGCAAAATCGTCACAATTTGCGAGGATTATCGTCGCCATCGCAAAATTATCGCAGTTTGTGATGAAATTTTCTAACCCTTGCTAAATCGTCGCAAATTGCGAAATTTTTGCTAGAATTTTTTTATTTTTATTATTATATTTATTTTAAATTATTAATTTCCTATAAATCAATCTTGAAACATCATACAAACAAATGCCAAAATTATGTTCATAATTCAAAAAATAATATAAAAAATTAAAACTAAGTCCTAATAAATATAATTAAAATACTGAAACATAATATAATATAAAGTATTACAAAGTATGAATATATTACAAAATATCAATACTCACAAATGTCATTCCAAAACAATTACATTTGTATAACACCAGACATATATATAGCCACCTTATGTTTTATCTATCTCTTTTCATCCGGCCTGTGCAAGTCTAAACGAAATATTCCTGCAAAAATAGAAGAAGATGAAATTCCCGAAAATTAGACAAAATTAGTGTAAAAAATTATATGCGATGGAATTTAAAATAAAAGAAATTAAAGGATGTTGAAATGTGAAACACATAATAATAAGGATTAAAATTCTGAATTAAAAAAAATTTAAAATTTGACATGAGATAGTAATGATGTAATAGATAACAAAATTTAGCTCTAAAAGGACATATTTTGAGATGTGTATGGTATCATTCAAAAAGCAGGAAACTCTAGGAAGCTCTCCATGTGTTATTACAATTTGTACTTTGAGGAGAAGCTCTTGAGTTTGATGTAGAAGTAGGCTACCATTCACTCACATATTACTCAGAAACCAGTGTAGCCAAGAGACATGGATCCTGGTTCAAGTGAAAACAGGATTTAAAAGAAAATTCAACCAGTAAAAGCTTGAATTCATTCTGAATAACAAGTTAACATGAAACCCCAGGCAGATAAATCTCTTGACAGAAGAAAGAACGAGAAGAAAATATATTCCCATGCATGGCACCTTAAGCTCTTATTACTTCAATCTTTAAAGACTAAGGAAATGGTACCTTGCAGCGTGGGCAACAAATCGCCAGCTATCAAATTTAGCTACCGAGACCTCCGGAAATTAGAGATTCAAGGTTCAATGACTCGGGTCAACATTAGGGAAGAAGTGGCTAATATGTGGTGGTAAAGAGAGACAACACCTAGCGGCCTAATCCACACAACAAAGGACAGGAAAAATTTGCCAATTCCAAGGAGTCATATATTGTCAAGGTCAACAAATAGTGCAGACTGCTTACCATTTGTTTATTAGCTGCAATGCTAATGTTATGGAATCCAAATTTACAATTATATATTCATCAAATTTTCTGCAGAAGGAAGATATTTATCTAATTCAGTGCTTGCACGTCTAGACCACACAGTTTGGATGGCAATTACTGAAAATCCTAGCCATGTCTCACTCAATAATGTGCATATTTTACTCTTTGATATCTTCCATATTTTAACTAAAGAACCCCCTAAATTTCACTGATCTATTTATATGTTCTTGAAATTATATTTGAATTGTCTTCTACCAATTTTTGATTAACTTAGTGAAACAACTTTCCAGAATAATAATTTTCCTGTTGCACCTCCATATTCTATTACCAATTTTTATAGACAACAGAAGT
Source organism: Voacanga thouarsii (assembly GCA_026120185.1). NCBI lineage: Eukaryota > Viridiplantae > Streptophyta > Magnoliopsida > Gentianales > Apocynaceae > Voacanga > Voacanga thouarsii. The sequence continues at coordinate 2,461,057 of JANUWF010001569.1, forward strand.
GAACATTGTCCATGCCTCATATTTGTGGAAGCATCAAACACTCCGTTCAGCACTGCATTGTTAATGCAAAAGCACTAAAAAGTACAGTGGTGCACAAGGATAAATGAATTCTGAAGTAGACATTGAACAAAGCAAATAATAAAGCAAGCTAGTCGTGCAAGTGCTTCTAAAAAATAGACCAGAAGGTAACAGGTTCACCCATTTGATTTATTCGTTTAAGAATCACACTTCTTGAGGTCTATGCAACACATCCCACGCCAAGGATATTCCATAGTGAGGATGATACAACTATCATCATTTATAAATTAGGATTTACTACATGTTTGCCTGAGAAAAGGAAACTTGATTCAAGAGTTGTTGTCTAGGTTGACTCAACTCTCGAACAAGTGTAATAGGCAAACATGAGAAGATTTTATATTGGATAAGAATGCTTCCTCAAAAATATTATATTTCACATCTTCAGCTACCTAAGAAGATGATGTACTTGGAACATTTAAGTGTTGCTGACATGACTTCAAAATGGTGTTTTGCACATATGATGCATAATTTAATTGGACAAAATGAAGGAACATTGTTCATGATGTGCAGATGGAGGCAAACAAATCTGGGAAAAAATTTAGGTTGAGGATAACTGATTGGATGAGGCTAGAAAGAAAAGCACAGAAAAGAAATATTTCTAACCAGAAACACCCTCCAAGTCGTTAGTAGGATTATGGCATGCTAAATTTGCCATTTCCTATAGACTAGCAGCTGGAAGAAAATTCACAAAAGCTACTATGCACAATTCTCCCAACACAAAATTCACAATAATATCCAACAAAATTTTCCAACTCACAACACAGTTTAATCCCCAAAGTATAACTCAGTCAATATAGCTCAATAGAGGCATCAATAGAAATTAAGTAGATAAACAACAATTTCCAATATCCACAAACAGCTCAATTCAACATAGCAACAGCTCAATGCCCCAAATATCACCAATTTCAAGCAAATTAATCAAATAGCCAAACCAACTCAGCTACATCAACCAAATGACCACCAACTCACTGCCATTAATCAAATATAGGATACCAAATTGATAGGATCGAATGCCCCAAATATCACCAAGTTCAAGCAAAAAAATGATACCAAATTGATAGGATCAAATCAGTTTCCAAATCTTTTACCTCAATCTGTTCGTAGAGTTTTCTTTGAACCTCCATTTGCACTTGTAAAGCCTGAGCAATCTCTATACGCCGCAGGGGGAGACAGCCGGGGGAGAGAGATCCGGGGGGAGGGGAGAGGGCTGCGAGGAGAGAGTCGGCGGGGGGAGGGCCGCAGAGGGGGAGAGAGTCGGGGGGAGGGCCGCGGGGGGGGGAGGGGGTGCGTGGGTGAGCAGGGAAGGGGAGAGGGCGGCAGGGTTGAGGGGTGAGGGTGGGGCTGCGGGGGAGGGAGAAGGGAGAAGGGGGTGGGAAGGGGGCGGCGGGAATGGGAGGGGGGACAGTCGCGGTACTTGATAGAAGAAGAAGAAGAAGAGTGTGAGGGAGAAGGAGGGGAAAAAAAAAAGGGAGGGAGTGGAAATTTTAACGAAATTTTAAAAAAACTTTTTAAATTTTTAGTTATTTTATCGTAATTTGTGGCGAAAAAATTAAATTTCATTAATTTCTTATAAATTGATGCAAAGAATATTATAAATCGGTATCTATATTAGAATTTTTATTATTTTTTAGTAATCTCAATAATAATATTTAAATTATTTTTCTTTATATATATATACATATTATAATATATATTAAACCAAACAAATACTTATATACATTGTATATTTCATAAGCATATATATATATACTTATATATTAGAGTAAGTATATAACATAATATAATTAACTATATATATTACAAATCGATCTCTACATTATAATTTTTACTATTTTTTTAGTGATCTCAATAATAATAATAATAGTATTTAAATTATTTTTCTTTATATATTTTATTTTATATACTATTTAACCAAATAGATAGATAAAAAAATTAGACATATATATATATATATATATCTTTATATATACATACATATATATATTTTTTACTTTATACATCGCTTAATCAAAGTGATAGATTAAAAAATTAGACATATCTTTATATATATACATACATGTTATAATATATATATTAAACTAAAGAGATACTTATATACATTGTATACTTTATAAGCATATATATATACTTATATATTAGAGTAAGTATATAACATAATATAATTAACTATATATATTATAAACCGATCTCTATATTATAATTATCACTATTTTTTTAGTGATCTCAACAATAATAACAGTATTTGAATTATTTTTCTTTATATATTTTACTTTATACACTACTTAATCAAAGTGATAGATTAAAAAATTAGACATATGTATATATATACCTACATGTTATAATATATATATTAAACTAAATAGATACGTATATACATTGTATACATATACTTATATATTTGAGTAAGTATATAACATAACATAATTAATTATATATATTTACTTATGCAATACATTAGGCGTATAACATGACATAATTACATATACAAAATTATAATAAAATGCACTAATTGAGACATGTTATTAAAAATATTCAAGTAAATTTGTCAAAATACACCACCACACAAACACAAAAAGAAAATTTTAAAATTTTAAAAAAATACAGATTAAAACCCTATTTTGTCGCAAAACCCTCGCAAATTCGTCGCAATTAGTGACGGATTTGCGACGAATTTGCAACGAATTAGGGTTTTGAGATTTTCTAATTTTTTTTCATTTATATATTTTTTTAATTAAAAATATTGGCCGTCGCAAAACCCTCGCAATTTGCGAGGGCTTTGCGATGGACATTGAATTTTTTTTAAATTTTTTTTTTAAAAAAACAATCGGGCGTCGTAAAGCCCTCGCAATTTGCGAGGGTATAATGACCGTCGCAAAATCCTCACAAATTGCGAGGGTTTTACGACGGCCATTCAAAATTTTTTTAAAAAATATTTTTTAAAAAAATAAATAGTCGTCGCAAAGCCCTCGCAATTTGCAAGGGATTAAGAGCCGTCGCAAAACCCTCGCAAATTGCGAGGGTTTTGCGACGGCCATTCAAAATTTTCTTTAAAAATATTTTTTTTAAAATAAATGGTCGTCGCAAAACCCTCGCAATTTGTGAGGACTTAAAAGCCGTCACAAAACCCTCGCAAATTACGAGGACTTTGCGGTGGACATTTAAATTTTTTTAAAATATTTTTTTAAAAAATAATTGGTCGTCGCAAAACCCTTGCATTTTGCGAGGGTTTATTTGCCGTCGCAAAACCCTCGCAATTTGCGAGGGTTTTGCGATGGACATTCAATTTTTTTTAAAAAAATATATTTTTTTAAAATATTGGCCGTCGCGAAACCTTCGCAATTTGCGAGGGCTTTGCGATGGATATTGAATTTTTAAATTTTTTTTTTTAAAAACAATCGGGCGTCGTAAAACCCTCGCAATTTGCAAGGGTTTAATTGCCGTCGCAAAACCCTCACAAATTGCGAGGGTTTTGCGACGGGCATTCAAAAAATTTTTTTAAAATATTTTTTCTAAAATAAATGGCCGTCGCAAAACCCTCGCAAATTACGAGGGTTTTGCGACGGCCATTTAAAAATAAATGGCCATCGCAAAACCCTCGCAATTTGACGGCAAAACCCTCGCAATTTGCGAGGACTTAAGAGCCGTCGCAAAACCCTCACAAATTGTGAGGACTTTGTGATGGACATTTAAATTTTTTTAAAATATTTTTTTAAAAAACAATTGGTCGTCACAAAATCCTCGCATTTTGGGAGGATTTATTTGTCGTCGCAAAACCCTCGCAAATTGCGAGGGTTTTGCGATGGTTCAATTTTTTTTAATGCTTTTCTACTAATATGTTGCATCAGTGATTCAAGTAAAGTTTGTATCTACTTTTTTCTTATCCACTTGGACAGACTTGAATCAATCTATTATTCAAATCCATTGCCTTTTGAGTTGGAAAGGTTCAAATCAAATGAAGACTCGTAGAGTTGCTGTAACAATAATTGATAGACGATCAATCATACTAGGTTCAGTTTAACAATAGTCTTTGCAAGTTTGATAGAAAGAGTACTATATTGTATTCTATTAAATTCTATTAGGAACACTTGTGATTTAATATAAGAATTATCATTATAACTTTTGTTAAAATTTAGTGAATTCTTTTTACTATCGAGGATCCACAGACACAAGGTATTTATTAGATTCTTTATATTATTTTTTGTCAAATTGACACAATTTTTACAAGAAATTTAACAAAATCACAATAAATTAGCAAGTCAAACCTAACATAGAATAATAATGTGTGTTGAGAATAGAAGAAAATTAAATAAACCTATTTATAAAAGCTAGTTTCCCGGTCTCTCTCTCTCTCTCTCGTGATAAAGTTCCTTTTATCATATTTTGTTTTCAAATTTCATGGTGGCTTAGCCGCCACCACCTGCTCCTCCTCTACCGGATCCTCCTGACTCCGGATAGGGGCGAAAATCCTTTGCCTTCTTGTTTCAATCATCTTCTAGCTTCTCTTCTATCAAACCAGTTTCTCTATACAAAGGCTAGCCAGCAATATTTTTCTACGAGTACAGAGATTGCAGAATTAGCAACTCCATTCAAGTTTAAACTTGTAGGGAGATTCCCTAATGGTCAACCTTCCATGGATGCCCTCCCGAAGGAGATTTTGACAATAGGGCTTAAGGGATTGTGTCTATAGGGTGCCTTGATTACAAGAACATCTTATTGCGCCGACAATTAGAGGAAGATTATTTGTGCCGTTGGTTGAAAGGTTGTTGGCATTTGTAAGGCTTTCTTATGCAAGTAGTAAAATGGACAATAGATTTCAGATCCTCAATTGATCCTTTAGTCATCCTAGTATGGGTTTCCTTCGAACAACTTCTAGTTCATATTTTCTAGAAATTTGTTATTTTCTCGTTGGCGTCATCTATTGGTCGTCCTCTAAAGTTAGACAAAGCCACGGCAAATCTGACCAGACCAAGTGCTGCACGTATTTGTGTGGAAATTGATGCTCGTAAAGACAATCCGAAAAAAATTTGGGTTAGTATAGATTCTGTAGGTTTTTTCAAACAGTAGTTTACGATAACCTACCCTCCTACTGCCCAGTTTGTTCCAGACTAGGTCACTCCGAGAGGGAATGTCGTTCCCTCAAAGAGTCTCGTCCAGAGGAACCTTCTTCAAAATCTGCTCAAACTCACGGAATCTGGGTTCCTAAAAATGCTAGAGTCAACCGAAACAGTACTCCTGTTCCAACTAAAACTCCTGTCCAATTTAAAGTTCCAGATGGCTCAGACGTTCAAGTGGATGCCCAGAGGTTTCTTCAGCAAGATGAGGCTGCTGATCGTCAAGGTGATGGTGCTCCTGCAGTGCTAGCCATTGATCCAAGGGTTGATGGTGATCAGAGGGGTGATCTTAGTGATGAAGTTGCAGATGATTCAGAGTCAACTCGCAAGCAGCCCTTGTTGAAGGTTGAGATAATTGATCAAGCCTCCCTACCGCTGCGTGACTCCCTTGGCGATCTCATTCCCTTCTAATCAGAATAATTCCTTTGCAGTTTCCCAATCACCGGATTTCTGCCCTCTGGTTTGTTCAGCAATCTTCTGAGAATTCCTAGGCATCTGTTGCAGAAAGAATTTCCGGTCACAGTCCTCTGATCCAGCATGTGGTTTCTGTCCCTCATGTTATGCGACATGTCTTAATTCACGTCATTGTTGTAGATCGTTCACAGTACCAAACAAGGCACATAGTAGGACAAGGTTTAAATGTTTTGCTATTATGTGATACTTTGGTCCTGAGAGATGATACGTACTGACAATAGTCCTGCTCAGCAAGAAGGGGGGTTTTTATCAGTCACGTGGCTCCACCGGGAGCAAGAGGCCTAAAATAGTCTCGACACATTCTTCGATAGCGTTCTAATTTAAACGAGGACTCTATCGACGAATGCGTCCTTATTTACTTAGGACGTTATTCTTCAATGCGTACTTAGTAAGTTAGGACGCATACACGGATAGCGTCCTACCTAGTCGTCTTCTTCACCACGCCGCGCCTCTGCAATTTTCAGCCCTTCTTCTGCTCCAGCAACATCAGCCCTTCTGCTCCGGCGACCATAGCATTATTCTCCCCGCAGGAGTGAACAGTCTCCGGTAGCAGTCTTCGCACGACATTTTGTCTGATTTTGAGGTATGTCATGTTTCTTAGTCTTTATTTTTTGATTAGTTGATATAATTTCTGAATTTAATATATGTATTTTGTTGCATTGGTTTTTATTTTTTGTATATCATAAATCACCATTTAAGATTTGGGAATATATCTTATATTTTTTTTTTTTGTCCATTAGAGGTTTTTTGTTACCTTTTTGTATAGTACTCTAATTGTACAAATATGTTTATAGCTTTCTATTATGGTAAAAAGATTTGGAATATAGGAAGTAAAAGAAATAATATACTATTCTGGTGGAAGGATTTGGAATATAGGAATTCTTATTATTATTAATTTATTTTTTTAATATACTATTATTATTATTTATTATTTAATATATTAATATTACTGTTATTATTATTAGTATTAGTATTATTATTTTTAATATACTATTATTATTATTAGTATTATTATATTTTTTTTAATATACTATTATTATTTATTATTTAATATACTACTATTACTATTACTATTATTATTATTAGTATTAGTATTATTATTATTTTTAATATACTATTATTATTATTAGTTTATTTTTTAATATACTATTATTGTTATTATTAGTTATTATTTAATATTTTAGTATATTAAAAATAATAGTAGAATATTAAAAAATAAAAATAAAATAATAATATACTATTATTATTTATTATTTAATATATTACTATTACTATTATTATTATTATTAGTATTATCATTATTTTTAATACACTATTATTATTATTATTAATATACTATTATTATTAGTTTATTTTTGTAATATATTATTATTATTATTTATATACTATTATTATTTTTTTTATTTTTTAATATACTATTATTATTAATTTATTTTTTTAATATACTATTCTTATTAGTTTATTTTTTTAATATACTATTCTTATTATTACTATTATATACTATTATTACTATAATTACTATAATTACTATTAATATACTATTATTATTATTATTTTAATTACTATTAATACGCTATTATTATTATTATTACTTTAAATATACTGTTATGATTAATTTATTTTTGTAATGTACGATTATTATTATTATTTAATCTACTACTATTATTGTAGTTATTATTATTACTATTTTATTGTTTAAATATACGATTATTATTTTTTTTAATACACTGTTATTATTATTATTAAAAAAATTAGATAAGAATACTTGTATTATTAAATTCTTGTGTTACGCTATTTAATTAAAACAATTAGTGGTTGGATGTAGAAATTCGTACTAATACTTGTATTCATTAAAAGAAATTGACATCTCACAATATCCTTTAGGATGGATCGAGTACGTGACGATACTGTCCCCGAACCTATTTACGAGGGCTTGATATCTAGGCAGAATAGGCATCGATCTTCATTGATTTGGTCATGACATTCTAAAAGTTGTGAGATACCATTAGCCTTTAGACATTGCGATTCTCGTTTTTGGGAGCTATTTCCATTCCCTCCTCGGGTGATGGATTATATCGATTTGGCTAGTTTCGGGGGAGTCTGTAGAGTTGGGTATCTTCATGTAGATCATACCCTTGTGACTGTATTAGTTGAGAGGTGGCGTCCCGAGACTCATACCTTCCATCTACAGGTAGGAGAGGCCACCGTCACACTAGGGGATGTTGCGATTTTGTGGGGACTTAGTGTTGACGGTGACCCGATTATTGGAGAGGTTTACAGGTGCCCTCAGACAGAGTGGATGGATTTGATACATACGCTTCTTGACTTTCGACCTCTGACTACCCAATTCAGGGGTAACAGACCGGAGAAGTCGGCCTTTAAGGCGCATTTGTCACTCCCTCTTCCGGATGATACTTCTGATACAGTGGTGTCGCAGAGGGCACGTGGATTCATTTTTCTTCTTATTGGTAGTATGATTCTGTCTGACAAATTAGGTCATCTACTACCCCTTCGTTTTCTACCATTCTTTGCGGACTTACATTATTGCGGTCAGCTTAGTTGGGGTGGTGCGGCTCTAGCGTGGATGTATAGATGCCTCTGCGAGGCAACTGACCATGCTGCAAGGGAGATTTGTGGTCCTATGGTTCTGTTTTAGGTTAAAATTTTCTTTTTATTCTTTCTTTTCCAATTACTTTAGATGTTTTATAGTCTAGCAAAATAGTAATAAAATTTGAGTAACCTATATTATTTTATTGTGTAGTTATGGGTTTGGGAGCACATCCCTATCCTACGCCTTGACAGGGTTGAGCCAGGCCATAGACCTCCACTTGCGCCGTATGGTGCAAGGTGGAACGTGCGGCTATGGCTACATCGGATGCCGACGCACGTTCTAGTGACATACAGAGATCAGTTAGATGCGATGCAGGATCATCACGTATGTATTTAGATTTTTCTGACAAAAATTTTTTATTACTCATATTGTCATTTTAGTGTTTCAATTAAATGTTTTCAAATTGTGTCAGTTTATTTGGTGCCCCATACAATGCTATAGACCTAGAGTTCATGTCAGCGAGATACATGAAGGGTTCAGACATCTGGCGATCACGGACTCCACTCATATGTTGGGACGTCGTAGAGTTCCACTACCCCGACCGTGTGCTTCGACAGTTTGGTATGTTACAACTCATTCCGCAGAGTTGCGAGTACGATACTGAGTTGCACGCGACTGGTACTCGGGGGAACTACACGACCAATTGGTCTCATCACCATTCAGCGTTCATAGCACTGTGGGGTTCGCGACATCAAACATTCGTGCAAGGCGCTCTCGGGATAGGGGTGGAGCCGGACTATCCATCTTGGTACCGGCTGAGGATTAGGTGGCAGATTGGTAATCCGTCCCCACCAGGGGGTGAGGTCGCTGGCTACCAGGGGACTGGTTCGGGACACACAATCATGGTAAGTATATTATTCAGTATTCCGTGTTTTTTTCTCGATAATGTATTATTATTCATACTCGATTTATTATGACATGGATGTTTTTTTTTTATGGCTATTTCAGTCAGATGAGCTTTACAGAGCTATATCCATTGCCATGGAGGCTTTAGCTACAGCTGACTCATATTTGAAGGCAGCTTTCGAGCGTATCAGGGACACGTGCACTTTTTCTCTTACCGCGGTCGGGTTTGATCTTACTAGTTATGGCACACGCCCAGTTCCAGAAGCGGGTGTACCCGCGATTCCGGAGCAAGCAGCCAGTAGAGGGCCTCGAGCATGGGTTGAGGGTCGGGCCATTCTGGGTCAGCGTCGAGGTGGTAGGCAAGCCCGTGCAGCCCCAACTGCAACAGTTGCATCTGAGGTTGCACCAAATCCCGTACTGCTGCTAGCTGGTCCGATTGGAGAGTTCAATGCGGGACCATCTGAGGAGTTCGAAGCGGGACCATTTGGGGAGTATGAGACGGGACCATCTAGGGAGCCAGCTGTACAGACTCCGGATGCCTTGATCTTTAGCACTACTTGCCTTTCACCATCGACAGAGGATGGGGTGGATGGTATTACAAAGCAAAGGCCTGACACATCGACGCAGGCATCTGATATGGGACCGGGACAAGTCACGCAGGCGTCTGCGCATGTTCTACCTATAGAGTCCATACCATTTAGTGTGGTGGTCGATGACCAGAACAAACCAGGACTTAGAGTTCAGTGGCATCGATGGCGACCTAGAGATTATTATCCGACAGTGCCAGAGCAGGGAGATCCCATTGTACCCGTCGAGGGTGCACATGCTGCTGCAGACATACGCCCGAGGCCCAGACGTGTTGTCCGACCCCGACCATGCGGCACGTAGACTCAGTTCGCATGCTTTCTTATTGTTCTGTTTATAATTGATTATCCCTTTATCACTTTTTTTTTTTTTTTTTTGGTTTGGCAAAATGCATTTGCACTCTCTCCAGTTGTATTTTGTTACTAGCTATATTAACAATTAATTATTTAACTCAAAACATGCATCTATACTTGTTATATTTGATTTTATAGTGTAGTTAAATACCAATTGGATTGGGTTTAGTTTATTGCTATATAAATCTGAGTTCAATCTCACTATAATCATATAAATTTGAGTTTGATCTTATTTTAGTAAAACTCTAATAAAATAGGAATCTTAGTATTTAGAACGAGGGTCGAACTGTTGATCTAGTATTTAAATATTAGTCACCTTATTTTATCAGGTGAATTACTTGTTAATTATTTTGAAAGAGGAAAGAATGAGACCCTTGTCTCTAGAACGATTAGAACTCTTAGAGGCCCAAGTCAAATTTGTCCATTAGTTTACATATTAAAATTTTATATTTTTAGAATGTATATTTTACACTACACAAAGTACAATTTTTTTAAATTTTATTTTTAATACATAATAGTGTTCTACTTTATATACTTTTTATTTTATTTTATAAAAAGTTTTATATTATTAAAATAGCATGTTATATACACATCAACAAGACAAGGACGTAAACAATTTATATTTATTATTTAATAAAAAATATTTTAATCAATAGAATTATTGTATTCACATTAGATGAGCATAATATATACTTTTTTATTTTATTTTCATTTTTATTAATTTATTTTGAGAGAGTGAGAAATTGACAGAGATAAAGAAAGAAGGGTGGATTGGGGGCCTACCGGTTGGAAGCTGCACGTGATTCGTATGGCCCAAAGTCGTGAAAAGATTAAGTGAAAGATACCAAAGAGGTTATCCATCCATACAATTTCATGCAATTGTTCTTTCAAACAACACATTTTCTACAAGCAGCCAAAGCTGGAAATCAAATATCAATTCTTTGATATTAATGTAACTACAAAAAAAAAAAAAAAATCCCCTTCAGGTGCTTATGACTACTCCACCATTGGCCTAACAACTAAAATCAACCAAAAAAAGTAAATACTTAAAAGAAATTTTTTATTTTTTACATTTGTCTTTATGAGTTGTTAAATTTATAAAATTACTATTAGAAGAAAGTTTTAGGGTCCAACAACTATATATTTTTGTGGCAGAAGACATATAATCAATGATCATGCCCACCTTTTCTTCGTTTTTCTTTTCTACCAAAAACCTTTATTTAGCAATTACAGGATGTTAGCGGAGTAATATACTTACCATTTTTTAGCACCCTGGACACCAAATAATAATTTGTAGAGTAATACTGTAAGCATGTCTTAATAATCTACCTTTGACGCACACGTTCACGCCTCTCGTATGGTTTCAGGAAAACAAAAGAGAGACATCGAACGTATGCGTCAAAGATAGATTGTCAAGAGTTAGAACGCTTTTGTCGAGTAGATAGCGTCTTAAATTTTCAAGAGTCATTTTATAGGCACAATATGAGGCTGTGCTAGCACAACAAGGACGCTACTCAAAATAGTATCCTATTTGAGGACGCTAATTGTAGAAGTGTCCGAAGCCTGCGGTTGGCCACCTTGTTCGCTGGATCTTTAGGTGGCTTTTGAAATGACGTTGAACGCTACCGTGACATGCGTCCTATGACAGCCTTTCTGAAAATATTCCAAACTTTGCTGATTCGGTACAGTAGGCCGCTACTGATATTAGCATCCTATTTTCATCGGACAAAACATTCTCGCTTTGGAACAAGATACCAGAGATTTGAGCGTACTTCAGATTTGACAATGTACCATAAGACGCTATTATGAATAGCATCCTTATGAAGGACACAACTATGAATAGCGTCCTATGGCGCCTATTTAGCTCCATGCAATCTCGGAACCACTTCATTCCATTCATGCAAAAAAAAAAAAAAAACACCAGACAGAGAGGAAGCCAAACTACGTTCACTTGAAGTTATTTTTTTTCCAAGTCCATACCATTATGTCACTTGAAACACCACTATCCCTTGGCTTCTTCTAGGATTGCCCTCTCTCATACGAAGCAGGCGGTTCAGTCATCTTTGTAGTCTCGTGTAGAAAGAGACTAGTCTTACAGCGTAAAATATCATTCCGCGTGCTTGTCGACAAAATCTATACATACATGCGGATTAATAGGACGTTGTTTACATTAGATATATCCATGAGATATCCTTGGGTATATGGAGACCGTGTTCAATGGGGGTTGCTTACATTGTAGGATGATAGCGATATGGATAACATTTGGACTTTGCATTCTATTTTCAAGGAGGGTGGAGTACATATTTATGTAAAGATAGAGCCCATTTTGGATGCACCACACAATGTTCAAACAGTTCCTGAAGCTGATACTGGCATTTCCATACTGTCAACATCATTTCCCGCCCAACAACTGCCCCATACCATTTTCTACACAAATTTGCTACTCCAACAAGAAGGGTTGGAAATAACTACCGTCCAGAATCAGTTGCCACAACTACAGAGTCACCCAAATGCTGATCCACTAAATGAGCTAGAAACAATGCAAGCGGATGAGCAACCAATAATTAATGGGACTGCAGTCATGGACTCACTCGGACCAACATCGGACATCGACGGACCTCCTGCCTCAGAAGGAGAATATGGAATCGATATCAATGATGTGGGCCACAGTGACACCGGCAGCAGTAGCCACAGTGACCAGGATAACGTGCTACCTCGACACACATCAATGTATGCTCCACCAGAACTAGCGCATCAGATACCAGTCCATGTAAGAAATTTGCATTCATACAGCAGTTTTTAGGATATAGGCTCGGGGGCACCTGAAAGTGACTTTTACTATGCCGGTGATGACTTACGTGTTGATGAATGGACAGCAAAAAATTGGGAGTTAAGGCATAAAATGCGGTTTCGGGATAAGTCAAAAGTAATGCATACTGTGAGATTATGGCACGTTAAGAAGGGCTGCGAGTTCACTATTATTAAAAGTAAAAGTGCGATTTAAACAGCCTCTTGCAGGAATAACACTAAGCAAAACCCATGTGCTTGGTACGTTCGAATCATTAAGAAAGCAAATACTAGACGATGGGAAATTTCGGTCTGGAATGGCGAACACACATGTCTCCAAAGGGTCATAAACAACAACAATTGAAATTTGTCCTCCAAATTTATTGCACAACACATATTGCATCTTATCAGAGATAACCCCAAGACAAGTGTTAGTACCATAGTAAGGGTTGTACACGACAAATTTCAGGTTGGATGTTCAAACAGAAAATGATGGTATTCTAGGAAGGCTGATGTTGAGTTTTTATATAGCACATAGTCCTCTACATTCAGAGTACTACCAGCGTATATGTTGGTGTTACAAGATTCAAATCCCAGTACAGTTGTACACTGGAAACACCACAACATTAATGTCGGAGATACAAAGATTTTGAAGTTCGTATTTTGGGCTTTCAAACCATCGATCGACTGATTTAGGCATTGTCACCCTGTGATTTCAATCGATGGAACCCATTTAAGAGGGGCATATAAGAGTGTCATGTTGATAGCAAGCACTTGAGATGCTAATAATCATGTTTTTCCCCTAGCTTTTGCTGTTGTCGATACTGAATCAAATAAGAGTTGGGAATGGTTTCTTAGACTTCTCCAGAGACATGTGGTGCGCGAAAGACATGTTTGTATTGTGTCGGACAGGCACGCTGGAATCTTGTCAGCTATGAGGACACAAGCTGAGTGGGCGGAGCCAATGGGAGTTCACAGGTACTGTCTACGCCATATTCGTGCCAATTTTAACAAACAGTTCAAGAACACCGAGTTGAAGCGACTCATGTACAAAGCCGGAACAGAGAAGAAGAAATCTAAGTTTGAATCTGTAATGAACGAAATAAGAGAATACAATCAGGAGGCGTACAACTAGTTGATGCATATTGGCCCAGAAAAATGGTCACTTTCACATGATGGGAGAAATTGATACGGATGCATGACGACAAATTTATCCGAATCGTTAAATAGTGTTCTAAAAAAAATAAGAGCATTACCTATCACAACCCTTGTCGATGTAACATTCTCGAAAATTGTTGAATATTTTAATCTGCATCGATCCGAGGCCACACACTGTAACAAACCATTTCCTCCGTTGATATGGAATACATTTCAAGCAGCTCCGCAGAAGGCAAGAAGTTATAAGATTGTGCAATATAATGAACGAGTTGGAATTTTCAGTGTTAGGACACCCGCGAGAGTTGGAGGAAAAGGAAACAATGTGTATACAGTAAAAATGTCTTCACGGGACTGCAGTTGCACGAAATGGAATATTTTTGGCTTGTCGTGCACGCATGTATTCGCTGTCTGTCAACACCGTGGCTGGCAACCTTTTGATTTTGTACTACCTATTTACTCCTTGGACAAATATATTGCGGCTTACAACAATGACTTCTATCAAGTCAACAATGAAAATTTATGGCGTAATGCTGACTTTTCGTTAGAGGGCTACACACCAGCCCTTAAAGGTAATAGACCGGGACGGAGGCGTACTGCACGTTTTCGAGGAGAGATGGACTATCGAAATGAAAGGTCTCCACCAAGATGTGGAAATTTCCATCAAACGGGACATAACAGGCGAAATTGCAATAACGCTAGTTTCCAACCTGGAGAATAAATTAGATTGTATTCAGTTGTATTGTAACAAATTTATTTAATGATAATAAAATTCATTCTGCAGTTGACATTGTTTGTCCCATTTTTTTTTGTTTATCCATTAGTTACACACACTTTTATTATATTTTTTTAAGTTAATATAATTTCAACAGTTAATATAGACAATTTATTCTAACGTAAAGGATAATAAATTGTATAACAGAATTACTAAAATGTGAGGTATAATGTATAGAACGCTATACGTGTATACGTCCTAACATAATAAAGACGCATTAAAGAAAAGTGTCCTAAGTAAATACGGACGCATTCCTCGATAGCGTCCTCATTTAAATGAGGACGCTATCAAAGAATGCGTTGAGGTCATTTTAGGCCTCCTGCTCCTGGAGGGGCCTCTTGAGGACGAATGGCCCCTAATGGGGCCATTCTAATCAAATTCCCGAAGAAAGAACGATACTCAAATCTAATGCATACTTCTGCTTCAACTGATTCTTTTACTTGTTTTGCTAGGGATGATATTATCCTTAGGACACAACTTTTGCCAGACAAGGAGGTGCCTTTCACAAGATACATTCAAACTCCTTTGTTCCTAAAGGGTTGCTGTATACTAATTTTGAGATTAAGCTTTTCAAACAGCTTAGTCAACTACGAAAGAGGAAAGGTGGTGAGAAGAAACATCAGACTATCGAAACTCTAACTTTGGGGTTGTATGATGATTTTGTAGTTTTCTCCGGAGATGAATATGATCCAAATCTTTTTTTTTAACTCACGCAAGCGAAGGTAAGAACAAACAATGGAAGAAGCAAATCACACCTCCGCATGGAATTCTTAATATGCAAAAGTCAGAAGGAAGAGATTTTTTAAATTGTATTAAATTGTATATATGTTTCAATTTTATTTGTATGGATAAAATTTATGCCATCATTTGATGATTTTGGGTATATATGTATATACACTTTTCTCCAATTTAATAATGTTAGGACTCTTAAAAATTAATTAATTAAAAAAAGAAGAGGAGAGCTAAGGAGGAGGGGAGTTGCGCTGTTAAACAGAGTAAAGTACAAATGCCGAACGAAATTGGATCCTTGAAACCCATAAATTCAAATGGATGATCATTTGATTTTTGGCCCAAAGTAAATCTGGCTGTGAATATTGAAATTGAAAGCTTAACAGATCACTTCTAAGCAATTGAAAATTGTTGGCCTTTTTCATCAACTTTCAAACAACGCCAGAAGCGTAAATGGCCCAAACGGCTCACACCTGACATACCCTATAAAGTGATTTCCTTTATTTGTCAAAATAATAATTGTTTTTATTAAGTAATAAGTCATAAATTAATTAATTACTTATTTCATTAAATATATTTGATAATAGCTAATATTAAATATTAAATTAATTAAAGATATTTAATAATAATTTTTTATTATCATTTAATTAATTAATACGTACTGAAATTTTATTTGAAATTTTAAATAAATTGAAATTTATTTAAATTTGAACTCTAAATATATTAGATATTCATCAATTATTAATATTTTTATTTTATTAATTTAAATTATAATAAATTATAATTAATTTAATTTTAAAATTGTAAAATTCAATCTTCAAACTCTTGTATTCAAAATTCAATACTCAAAAATATTTAAAGTTTAATTTTTTTTCAAACCAGCCCTAAATTCACATCTCCTTTTTACTCAATGTATAAACAATATATATATATATATATATATATATATATATATATATATATATAATGAAAAAAGTTAATATATTAGTTAGGAATATTTTTTTATTGAATAATAAATTTTAAATTTGATAACATTGCACTTACTAAAAAGTAGAGTAAGACACAAAATAATCAAGTTTATTATTACAAATATAAATCTATCACGAGCATAAAACTTAACAATTTATCAAACGGAAAAGAAAGAAGAAACAAAGGAATACCTTTACTTTTATTAGGTGAAGTAAATTGTTTTGGTTCAAAAATGAGCTTTACTTTTCTCTCTCACTTTAACCAAACTACGTCTGCGGTAAATTTATCCGTGCTTTTATGGGTATGTGGGGAAGTCTTTGCTTTTTGAAAATAGAATGCATACTCTAAGAAAAGACGGGAATTATCTTTTCTTTTTGGCTACAAAAGTGAGCTTTATCACATTCTGGATTTACTAGTCTAGTCCATAATCTAACCAAACAGATCCTCTGGCTTGGACCCCATTTCCTCTCTAAAATGATGGACTCTGATATTCTTCAAGAAAACTAGCAAAGCCCACTTTCTACTGCATTTCCCGTTATCTTAGAAAAGGCACTTCTCCAGGACTGACAATAGTAAAATATCTCTATTTTTTTAATAATATCAAAATATATTATTTAATAATAATATAAATAACTATAATTCGACCATATTACCTTATTCTTTTCTTCTCCATGAAAAGTCTTTTTTTCAAACTACTTAATGTGGTAGAAGTTATTTTTAATCTCAACTGTCGAGTATAATTATTAATTTTGGGATGTGCTTTTATATAAAATTGAAGATCCTCCAATATTATTAGTATTAGTGAGGAGCATTGACCTGTTGTCTTAATATATAAAATTACTTCATCTCCATAGTTTACTTGATACAAATATTTAAAAGAATATTTGATGATATATAAATTTCAAATTTTCTTTTAATAAATATCTTACTTTTTCACATTTTCTTTAATAATCAACCAATTTAGTGATATATATAATGCACGTGTTAATGCAATCCATATACCATAAATGAAAAAGATCATCAGTGAAAATTTATATAGAATATGTATTTATTTTAAGGAAATGTACATTATTTTGACAGAATCCAAAATGAAAATATGAAGGTTTATTGTGGAACTTAAGGAGACTTTATAGTTGCAAAAAGGGAAGAAATAATTCGAGAGATCTAGAATATATATATATATATATATATAATAACACGTGTCCCTACTTTACACCCAAAAAAAAAAAAGGCATTTTAACTTCTCGTTCATTTTCTTTCGTGTTGTAGCAAGTATTAGAGTGAGGATTTGAATAATTGATGGCGAACTATAATATAAAATAGTTTTTAGATTTTAAATGGTGTAAAAAATAATAAAAACTTACCATTATATTGTAGGTTGATAGAATTAATTGGTTTAAGATTATATGAAATTGAAATGATCGGGGATTCGGGTCTAAAAAAGAAGATGTTTTCAATTAATTGAATTATAATATTAGTAGTAAATTAATTATAAATCAAGTAGATGACTATAAAATGATAATTTTCATTTTATAATATTTTATAATTTTAAATTATAAATCCACGTTCTTAAATTTTAAATTCACATTCTTAAGATTTAAACTCATACCTCTAAACTATAATTACTTTATATAATTATTATTATCATTTGACTTTTCTATTCTCAAATTGTTAGTTTTTTTATTTAATTTCTAAACTACCCCTTTAATTGGAGGGGAAAAAAACTAATGGGAAATGTGTAGTATTTCAATACTTTTTACTCTATACAACGGTTCATTTCATCCGTCTTATTTTTTTACATAGATACTGTACCAATCAATTTTTTGAAAAGTTAAAAGATTTGAAGAGATTTCAGGAACTTCATCTCTCCACATAGCATTTTTCTATGGTTTTACGAGTTGCCAGAGTTTGAAAGGATTAGAATGGAAGATGGATTTCAAGAGTTTAGAATATCATAGTCAATATAGTTTTTTTTTCTAATTAAAATGATAATTTAAAAATTAAAATATTAGTAATTTAAGAATAAAAGAGTTAACAGATAGTAATAACTACACAAAGCAATTATAATTTAAGAATGTAAATTTAAATTCTAAGAGTGTAGATTTAGTCATTCCCAGTAAATTAAGAAATTTTTGTATCAACTTATTTCTTAAAATTTTGTATTTTTTAAATTTATTAAAAATTAAAAATTAGTTGGTTAGAACATCGCTTATCAAATAATAAAATTTTAAATTCGAATTACACTCCACTTCTCTTTAAATATATAAAAAATTGAAAAATAAAAGAATTCCTTAGGAGTTTAACATCTTCCCCTTTTATCCAAACCCAATGATCGAGATCACTTTTTGATATCTCCATATCAAAGTCTACATTTGGTTCACCATAAAGGAACAAAGTGCCCATTTTTGGTGGATCATCTTTTTGCACAAGTTCCAGTTCTCTTTCCTTCCTTTGGATTCCCTTCCTTTCCAAAAAGATAGGGCCTTAGGGAATCGCTTCACTTTGGCGGCGTAACCATAAACTTCACTAGCATTTCTACAAGTGTTGAGGATACTGAAAATTATTAAAATTCTTCAATCTTATGAATATCTTTTGGATCATATTATTCCAAAGTAGTCAAAAGTATAAAGTTGTAAGTGAAATCTTCCTTCTATTTCCCTTTTTTTTTTTAAAGGGGAAAAAGAATGATTTCGTGTTGGTGGCCACAACTTTTTGATTATCATTCCAAAGGTTTTGTTTTCGAGTGGGAAGAATGTCAAGTAATTTATATTCAAGACAACAATTCAAGAAATTTTTAATGTTGAATTTATAGAATCCTTTAATATTAAAATTTTGTAAAAAGAACAAAAGAACAAAAAAGAAGTCGAAAAATACTGTTGCTATTTATTGTAAACTTGATTCAAAATATAAATTGTAAAAACTACAAAATAAAGAAACTATAAAAAAGTGAGAAATTAGAGTTTTAGATTCAAATTAATTATTTTATTTATTTACATAAGGTCTCAATTTTAGAGGTTTAAATATATTATCGTAAAGGATAAGAAATGAATATAATAAATATGATTATATTTTATCTATTAATATAACAATAGTAATAAAAATTAAGCCTTAATTATAAGAAATTTAAGGTTGGTTACATAAATCAATACAAAGCTATGTGTAGTCATTCACCCGAATCATCTTCCTCTCCTTCTTTCTATTTATCGTTATACTTTCATTCAAATTTAATAGAAATATCTCTCTTCTCATTACCTCCATCCATTTCATTTTAGGTCTGTCTCTACCTCTATCCTCCATATCCTACCTCCATCCCTCAATCCTCCTAATAGGAACATTCTTTGGTCTTCTCTTTATATATCCAAACCAACGCAAGCGATTTTTTCCTATCTTATCTTCAATAGATGCCACTCCTATTTTTTTTTTTTTCAAATTGTCCCGTTTCTTACTCTATCCTTTTTAGTATGCCCACACATCGATCCATTGTAATATACGCATCCCAACTACCTTCATTTTATGAATGCCATATTTTATCTATTAATAACCTTAAAAAATAAATAGTCATGTTTATCTTTTGGATAAAATGATAACATTTAAAAAATGAACAGTTACATCTATATTCAAGATAAATAAATAATTTCGAAAAATGAATAGTTATTTTATCTTATTGATTTCATAATACTCTTCCTTTGAATGTTTATTTTCAAAATGCATCGTTAAAAACTTTCCTATAACAAGTCATGTGGGACAAAAACCAAGTAAATGAAAAAAGAGTGCAGTTTTCGTTTTGGAGGAAATACTACCTCATTAGAAACCTGACCAATAAAACCCCAATAGGAAAAATCCTTGATTAGGAAAAAAGAGTACATTGTATAAATATACTCTCTCTCTGGATAGTATCATTCAAGGTAACGTCATATTTTTCAGTCGATACATCCCAATTTTATATACTAATTTTTTTAATATAGTAGTTAGTAATGTCTTAGTGAATAAATTTATCAGATTATCACATGATCGAATTTGTTGTACATCTATTTCACTTCTCTTCTAAAGTTCATAAGAAAAATTTTAGTGAAATATATTTTGTCCTAAATCTTTTAACATATCCACATCTTAATTAAGTTATACAAGTTATATTATATTCATAAAGAGATGTTGGAATTTTCTTCTCATATGATAAACCACAATTTTCTTCAATATAATGAATCATTAATCTCAACTACACACATTCAAGATTGGCTTCATGAATAGCTATAATTTCAACATAATTAGAGGAAGTAGCTACTATAAATTATTTTATAGAGTGTCATGATATAATAGTACCACTACATGTAAATAAATAATCAGTTTAAAAACGTGTTTTATGTGAATCGAATAGATTACCAGCCTCTGTATAACTAATTTACATTGGGCTGGTTTTTTTTAAAAAAATAAAACAATTCAAGATTAATTGTCCTTTGAAGATATCTCATGACATGTTTAATATTTTGCTAATATTGTCATGTTGGAAAAAAATAAATCTTACTAATAAATTCACAAAAAAATGCTATATCAGGTCGAATGTTATTAGCAAAGAACATTAGCGCAACAATTGTACTGAGATATAGTACTTCAAGATAAAAAAAAATTCTTTATCATTTTACCAATGCTAAAATGAAATTTATTTAAATCTAATGACCATTGAAATATTCAATGGATGTGCATTATTCATGTAAATTTTTTAACAACCTTTGTTATATATATTAATTGATGAATAAAAATACCACATTCTAGATATTCAATTTGTAAACTAAGAAAAAACTTGGTTCTTTCAAAATTCTCACTTCAGGCTATCTATTCCTTCTTGGAGGTCTTCTAGAGTTCCAATAAAGTTGATATCATCAATATATATAGTAAGTATAAAAAAAATAGATCCCGATTTCTTGATAAACACATATGGATGTACTAAATTATTATTATATCCCGAGTTCAATAAATATTCATTAAGATTATTATACCATATACGTCCAGACTACTTTAAACTATACAATGACTTTAGACTATGGATGTACTAAATTATTATTATATACTTCGGGCATATTAAATCCTTCTTGGATTTTCATATAAATATCATTATCAAAGTTTGCATATAAATAAGTAGTAACAAAATCTATTAGACATATGCCAACCTTTTCACATACTACTAGACTCACAAGGTATTAGAATGTAATTGTATCCATCAATGCTAAATATGTCTCATCGTAATTAACATTTGATTTTTGCAAAAATATTTGTGCTACAAATCCTGCTTTATACATCATGATTTCATTATTTTCATTTTGCTTTAATACAAATACCTAATCATACCTAATACACTTTCTAGTCTTCATATTATAGGTCCAAAAACTTTACACTTTGAAAGTGAGTTTAACTCCAATTGAATCGTATCTTTTCATTTTAACTAATCACTTCATAACAACATTCTCCAACTAATATTGGTTCAATATCTTCATTATCTTTTAAGATATCATGTGCTTTGTATGAAAAAATATCATCAACAATTGTTTCCATTTGATTATAACTTTAATCAAAAGTAACATAATTGATGAAAATCTCAATATTCTTTTCACTATTTTCAAAATTTTAGATCTTTTCATCAGTTGCTACTTGGTCATTATTTTCTAATTGCTCAATATGATCACTTGATCATTTAATCCTTTTTTTTTGTTTAAGAATTTTTATCTTTTGAACCAAGGGTCCTCCACTCTTCTAGCATGCATTTGATTCAATAGTTATAGTAATTTTATTTTGTCCTGCTGGAACTTCTATTCGAATAAGAGTATCTATGGCTGGAATATGTAATTTGATTACCCTTCTAGAGTTAACAAAAGAATTTGATAGTTGATTTACTAGTCTTCAAAAATGAATTGTCTTTTAAAGTTGTAGTTCACTCACGCTTGTGTACAGATTTAAATAATTCAATGATGTTGTCCAGAAAAACTCTTTTTTATATAGTTTATATTCTCTTCCTAATTTAGAAAATAAAATTTTATCAAAATAACAATCAACAAATCTTGTAGTAAATACGTCTCCAGTCAATGGCTCAAGATATCTTATTATAAAAGGAAAATTATATTCAACATATATCTAATATCTCCAATTTTCTTCGAGAACCTATTTTAGTTCATTGATTTGCCGCTATTGGTACATAAATCGCCTATCTAAAAATTCTCAAATGAGTAATATTTAACTTTGAACCAAAAGCCAATTATAAGGGATAGAATTTATGATAACTTGATGACCTTACACACACAAGTGCTATAGCATGCAAAATAGGATGTCCCCAAGCAGATGTAGGAAAATTTATTCTAATAATCTAGAAATCAATTGTAATATTTTAATAAATGATTTGATTAGACCATTCTAATTATAAACATGAGTTACTAGATGTTTAATAGTAATGTCAATCGATATGCAGTAAGCATCAAAGATATAGGAGAAATATTCCCCGACATTATTTAGACGGATTCTTTTAATAGGATAATCTGGAAATTGCACTCTTAAACAAATTATTTAGGCAACTAAATCTTACAAATGCCAGTTTACAAGTTGATAATAAATAGACATTCGATCATCCGGTCAACACATCAATTTAAACTATAAAACATCTAAATTGCCCACATAAGGGATGAATTAATCCACATATATCACCTTGAATCTTTTTTAGAAAGTTAGAGATTCAACTCCCACTTTTATTGGAAATGATTTAATAACTAATTTCCCTTGAGAATATGAACATAAAATTTTATCTGAAGTCAAAATCTTTTGACTTGTCAAGAGATGACCATCAGTATTTTCAATTATTCTTCGTATCATAATTGCTCTTGGATGACTTAAATGGTCATACCAAACGATAAATATAGCAAGATCAATAAACTTCTGGTTTACTAAATGATGCACTTCAATTGCATTGTTTGTTGAGCTATATAGGCTAGATAAAAGAAATGATAGTTTTTCTAATAAAGATTTGTTATCCGAATTTATTTGAGTAATATAGAGATATACTCAAAATCATTTTTCTCTATTATTTTAATATGATATCCATTTTAGTGGATTTATTTAAAACTTAATAAATTTCTTCGAGATTTTGAAAAAAAAATAATACTTTATGAATAATAACAGTTGCTCCTCTAAGCAATAATAAACTATCTCTTTCAGAGTTTTTAATCAATTTTACATTACCACTTCTGGTATTAATATTTGTTTCTCTCATATTCAAATAGGAGAAATATTTTCTATCTTTTAATATAGTATGCGCAGTACCACTATCAATTAAGCATATATCTCCAATACTACTTTTGAATATAGTAAATAGAATAATAGCAATATGGGCATGACAAAATATTTATAAATTTAAATATTCAAACAATAAAATAAAAAAAGTTTAATGTTAATTACTATTGCAATACTAAAAATATAAGACATAACATAAAAATATTAAAAGTAAAGTTCTAATTCTTTTGGATGTTACCATCACTAATCAAATGAACAATTCTTCTTTTTGGATGTTAAAAAAAATCAGTCACATCCAAATGAGTTATATTAACATTGACATCATTAAGATTTAGACCATCATTATCATCATAAAGAGAAGGTTGTAAAGTAAAGTTTGCTTCAATATTTTTGCATTTTTTCTCAATAGAAGCCTGATAAAGATTAACGAAATATTTTTCCATACAATAGATACACAACTAATGACCTTTCATGTCACATCAATAACATTTATCTTCATAATTTAACCAAAAAATATCCTTTTTTTTCTTTTCTCATTATTTTTTGTCACTTCTGGTGGTTATTATTATTTTTTGTAGCTTTATTTTTATTGTTGCAATCATAATAAATATTTCTATTATGATCGCATGCACGTCCACAGCCACGGCCACGACTACGATAGCATGACATCTTTTGGGGTCAAAATTATGAGTTCTAATAGCATTCACTTCTGAAATAGAGTAGATCAACCTCTTGGTTGGATTTCATGATTTTCGTTAATAATTCATTATTTTGTTCGGTTACAAGGAGGCAAGATATCAATTCTGCATATTTTTTAAGTTCTTTTTCTCGATATTACTGCTGTAAGAGCACATTCGAGGCATTAAAAGTAGAGAAAATTTCCTCTAACTTATCTTTATTAATAATATTTTCTCTAGAGATAATTTTAAATATAGTAGAACTATATTCAATGACAAATTTAAAATTTTACAATCGCAAGTGCCTCTAGTAATATCATGCTTTTAAAAGGACGACTATCTTCTAGTGGTCAAATATTCTTTTAGATTATTTCACAAAATAAATAGATCTTTCACGGTAAGATATTCTACTTTTAAATCATCATGAAGATGATAGTGAAGAAAAATCATAATTTTAGCATTATTTTGTGATGACGATGGAATATTTCCTTCTACAATGGTATCTGCCAAACCTATTGCAACTAAATGCATTTTAGCATCCAATGTATAGAATAAATAGTTTTTCTCAATAATATCAAGAGGTGCAAACTCAAATTTGGTAAGATTCGCCAGGCGAATACAAACTTAAATAGAAAAAAAAAAATACCTTTTTTATTCTTATTTATAAAATTCAAAAATTTGACCGTTTGATTGAAAAGTTCGGCGGAATAACCACGATAGTGTCAACTTGATTTTAAACAGTAACAAAATAACTTTGATAGTATTGGCTTGATTATAACCTTCAGTAGAACAATTTTGGTAGAGACTCGTGCAAAAAATATATTGTGAATTTGATTCAAAATATAAATTGTAAAAATTATAAAGTAAAGAAATTATAAGAAATAAAGAAATAAGAAAGTCACTTAAATTCAAATTGATTATTCTGTTCGTTTAAAAAAAATTCCTATTTATAGAGGTTTAAATATGTCATCTTGAAGGATAAGAAATGAATATAATAAATACGATTTTATCTTATCTATTAATAATTTTAAAAAATAAAAAGTTATAAAAAATAAAAAAAATAACATTGCAAAAAGAACATTTATATCTATTTTTTATGATAAATAGATAGCTTCGAAAAAAGATAAAAACCACTTTATCTTTTTGATTTCAGAACAACTATCACCCTTTTCACATGCCCAAAGCAATCAAAAGATAAATATCTTTTAATAACGATTTACATTATAATAAAATAGTAACTCAATCAATAACTTCTTTATCAGATGATGATTGTGGTAAAATGAAGCGGTAAATTATGTCAGAAAAATGCACATTAACAAGAGGAGTGCGTCTGATCTTTAGCATCCCTCCTATTGTATTTAGAGAATAAAATCAAATGATAGTCTGAAATTAGACACGGCAAACTGCTGAATCAGTTGAATTCTCTTTCCTCAATAATCTTAACCCAAAATGAGATAGAAACGTGGTAGAGCAGAACTTTTGAAAACAATTGGACAATTGAAAAGTCAATCTAGTGGGGTAGATAGCCAAGGGTACCCAGGCAACATGCCTGGCCCATAGCTATGGACTTTTTCTTCTTGTCCATGGCAGCCCCAATTCCAATTCCTTATCTGGTTGAACCTTGAATTTGTTAGCACTCTAAAAGCCACCATCCAAAGCCACTTGGGAGTCAAAAAGTCTCAAAAACCATTCTACTTAGTCCAATTGTCTTCATAAATACCAAGGTCACAGTACAATAGCTCATGGGTTTTTTAAATAGTGGTTTTGTTTTTGGCCACTCTCTGTACAAAATTGAATAAATAAGTAGAGATTCAATCTAACCATTTAATGTTGTTGATTGACTTTAAAGAGACAGCAAGAGAGAGAGAAAAAATTAGAGAAATAATTAAGTTGCAAGTACTTTTAGCTAGATTATAAACTTTAAACCCAATTCACATTCTCTATAATTCTAATGTATCAAAAAGAAAAATTCTTGTCAAATATCCAAAGAAAAAACTTTGTTTCAATCCACAAGGGAATTTCTTTCCTTATTGACAATGACAACGAGATATCAACTATCCAAAATTTTCCTCCTTTTTTCTATTTGCCAAGAGATTTATTTTCATATGGTGGGCAATGACAATCATATAAATTTTATCCAAATCAACCACGTCATATTGGTTGACATGGATTGTTATAACAAGATGTATTTTCACTACTAGTCTTAGATGGTTAGGCAAAAATGTGGCTAGCTCTCAAAGTCCTTCAATTCCCTTAATTTATGGTAATCTGTAATGGCTGTAATTTGTTAGTGTTCTCTTCCCACTTGTGAAACATACTTGTAACTTCCTTGGAAATGAGGAAAGGTTTTTCAATTTCCTACGTTACTTACCAAACCATGAATTTTCTTTCTTTTGTCTTTTTTAGATGTGATATTCAATCTCATATGAAATTGAGATGAGAAGTGTGAATAATATATAAAGATATATCTAAGTATCTATTATCAACTTGTGATATCTATTTTGGTCCAACGAAGATGACGGTCAAGTAATTGATCTTGTCTGCTGTTAGACTTATAGCCACGTTTTGAGCCCGCCGGCACGGGGTTCACAGGGAGAGAGTGGGGTGTGAGGAATTTATAGATATACTAAAGGTCATTGGGCATTAACTAATGTTTATCGAAAGGAAAATTGCATTCTTGATCTAATTTGTCTATGAGAACTCTTACAAAGTTTTGATAGGAAGAATTTCCCCTCCCCCTCCATTTTTCTTTCGTTAACTTAAGGATTTAATGTATAATAGGAATTAGTTTACCTATTGTTAATCTATTACCTAGATGACTGTTGGTAGCCCTTGTAAAAATTGTGAAACTTACTCTGGTCTAAAAAGAATTTCACTATGTTGTATTGGAAAGGAAGGAAATGAGAGAAGATTTAGACACATGGAATGATTTTTATGGAGACAAAGGAAGTAAAAAGGAGGAAAAGGGAGGTAGTTGGGTTTAGTTTAAAAAGTCTAATTTAATTTTTTATTTAAAAGTGAATAGAAATGAAAAAAAAAAAATGAACTACCTTTAATGATTTTTTTTTATGTAAATTAAAAAAAATACATTTATTAAGATGCTTATACCTATCCAAAAATATGAATAATATGTAAATTACTACATTCGTTTCACATTATAGGTCATTTTAGATTTGAAATTTTTTTTTACAATATAAGTCGTTTTACAAAGTTTTATAAGTATTTATTACTTTTTTTCAACCTCTACCTCTTCTTATAATCTCTCTCTTTTCACTAATTATGATACAACTCTTTCTAATTATTTAAGTAGATAAAGATTTAATTAAAAATATTTTTAAAAGTTTAATTTTAAAATTATGTAGAATTTAAACTTTTAATTCTTATGTATAAATTTAAAACAACTTATATTATTAAACAGAGATAATAATAAAATTTTCTTTTAACTTTCTTGATATTAACTATCCAAATATGATAGAGACTCATAAGCTTTCTTCGGCATCCCTCGAACATCTCTCCTTTCTCCTCTCTTTCTTCATTCCCAAGGACAGATCCAAGCGAGAATAGAGGGGTGCTCGCCCCTCCAAAATGTTCAAAATTTCTTTATTTGTTTCAAAATAATTGAGATTTTTTAAAGAAAAATTCTTATATATTTTACTTTCATTTTTTTTTTCAAATTTTATAATATTATTCTTTAAAATATTATTTTTTGTGACTTGTCCAACTCTACCCTTAAACCAAACATGACCTCTATATTCCAAAACCATAAATTCCGCGATTTGGACTTTTAGCCTAATTTGGGCAGGATTATCCGGAAAAACACCAGGGTCATATTTGTCAAATAGGAACTCAAATGAAAACATTAGAACATGGTCCTTTTTAATGTTTTTCCGTAATAGTTTGAAAATTGTTATAAAATTAGGGTAGTGTTAGAATAAAATCTACACACTACACACTAAGAAAATTCTAACTATTCTTTGCACAAAAATTTCTCTTCAAACTTCTCTCTTTCTTTCTCTCACAATTCTTTCTCTAATCTTTCTTTCACTAATCTTTCTTTCACAAAATGATGGTGTATTACAAGCTTAGAGAATAGCTCTATTTATAGAGCTCTAATTAGTGAAATACATCATGGCATACATCATCTTCAACTAATCTCAATTAATGATGTCTCCACTAAATGGTGGACATCCATAAAAATCTTCTAATAATTCACATAAATCCATAATTAGTGGAGCCTCCACTAATTAATGGAGATTCCAATAATTCATAACACTCCCCCTTGGATGTCCATCCATACATAAAGAATATGCCTCGTTAAAACCTTACTAGATAAAAACCCAGTGGGAAAAAAAATCTAGTGAAGGAAAAAGAGTACACTATTCTATATGTATGTTTATTACTCCCCTTGATGAGATGATTCCTTTAAATCTTTAAATCGACGCATACCGATTTTATATCTCAACTTTTCAAATGTTGCCGTCGGTAAAGTCTTCGTGAAAATATCTGTGAGGTTGTCACATGACCGAATTTGTAGCACATCAATTTCACATTTCTTCTGGAGTTCATGAGTAAAGAAGAATTTTGGTGAAATATGTTTTGTCCGATCTCCTTTAATATATCCTCCTCGTAATTGAGCTATGCAAGCTGCATTGTCTTCATAAAGAGGAGTTGGAATACCTTTGATTGATGATAATCCACAACTTTCTCGGATATAATGAATCATGGATCTTAGCCATACACATTCTCGACTTGCTTCATGAATGGCTATAATTTCAGCATGATTTGAAGAAGTAGCTGCTATAGATTGTTTCGTAGAACGCCATGATATGGAAGTATTTCCACATGTAAATAGATAGCCCGTTTGAGAACGTGCTTTATGTGGATCGGATAAATAACCAAGCATCCGCATAACCTATCAATGTTGGACTGGTTTTATTTGAATAAAATAATCCGAGATCAATTGTACCTTGGAGATATCGAAGGACTTGTTTAATTCCATTCCAATGTCGTCGTGTTGGTGAAGAACTAAATCTTGCTAATAAATTGACAGATGAAAGCAATATCGGGCCGTGTGTTATTAGCAAGATACATCAATGCACCAATTGCACCGAGATATGGTACTTCAGGACCAAGGAGTTCTTCATCATTTTCTTGAGGTCGAAAAGGATCTTTATCCACATTTAATGATCGGACGATCATTGGAATACTCAATGGATGTGCTTTGTCCATGTAAAATCTTTTTAGCACTTTTGTCTGTATATGTTGATTGATGAATAAATGTTCCACTCTCCAAATGTTCAATTTGTAAACCAAGGCAAAATTTGGTTTTACCAAAATCCTTGATTTCGAATTCTCTTTTTAAATAATCAATTGTTTCTTGGAGCTCTTCGAGAGTTCCAATAAGATTAATATCATCAACATATATAGCTAATATCACAAATTTAGAACCATATTTCTTAATAAAAACGCATGGACATACCTGGTCATTTTTAAATCCCGCTTTCAATAAATATTCACTAAGACGTGTGAACCACATGCGCCTGATTACTTCAGGCCATATAATGATTTCGCAACTTGATGGAGTAATTTTCACGAGGATAATGTTTATATGCTTCGGGCATATGAAATCCTTCGAGGATTTTCATGTAAACATCATTTTCTAAATTTCCATACAAGTAAGCGAGTGACAACATCTAATAGGCGCATATCTATCTTTTCATGTACTTGCCAAACTGATAAGATATCGGAGTGTAATAGCATCAACAACAGGAGAATAAGTTCAACATAATCAATACCTGGTCTTTGTGAAAAACCTTGGGCTACTAATCGCGCTTTATATCGAACGATTTCACTCTTTTCATTGCGCTTTCGCACAAATATCCATTTGTAGCCAACAGGTTTTACACCTTCCGGTGTTCGGACTCGCAGTCCGAAGACTTCACGTTTTGCCGGTGCATTTAACTCCGATTGAATCGCATCTTTCCATTGCAGCCAATCTTTTCTATGCCGACATTCATCAATCGATATTGGTTCGGGATCATCATTATCCTGTGTAACATCAAGAGATATATTGTATGCAAATATATTATCAATAACAGATTGCTATCCGATTCCAACTTCTACCGGAAGTTGTATAATTGATAGAAATTTCAGTGTTACTTTCATCAACTTCCGGTTCTTTGTCATCAGTTCTCTCTTGGTCTTTATCATTCTTTTCTTCAATATGATCTTCCGGATCATTTAATCCTCTTTTCTTTCGAGGATTTTTATCTTTAGAACCAAGAGGTCGGCCACGCTTCGGCGTGTTTTTGACTCAATGACTATAGGTATAATATTTTGTTCTGCTGGAACTTCAATTCGAATAGGAGCATTTATAGTCTGGAATATGCGATTTTGTAACTCTTCCGGAGTCAACAAAAGCGTCCGGCATTTGATTTGCAATGCTTTGCAAATGAATTATCTTTTGAACTTCAAGTTCACATGCGCTTGTGCGTGGATCAAGATAATTTAATGATGTTGTCCAAGCAAGATTCTTTTTATGCTGTTTTGGTTCTCCCCTAATTTAGGGAATAATGATTCATCAAAATGACAATCAACAAATCTTGCTCGTGAATACATCTCCGTCGGGGGTTCAACATACCCGATAATAGAGGGAGAATCATATCCAACGTATATCTCATTTCTTCTTTGAGGACCCATCTTTGTACGTTGGTTTGGTGCAATTGGAATATATACAGACACACCAAAAAATTCTTAAATGAGCAATATTTGGTTCGACCCAAAAGCCAATTGCAAAGGAGAGAATTTATGATAACTAGTCTGGTCTTATACGTACAAGTGTTGCGAGCATGTAGAATAGCATGTCCCCGAGCAGATGTTGAGAGATTTGTTTTCATTAATAATGGTCTAGCAATTAATTGTAATCGTTTAATCAAAGATTCGAGCAAGACCATTACGTGTGTGAACATGAGCTACGAGGATGTTCAACATTAATCCCAATTGACATGCAATATGCATCAAAAGCATGTGATGAAAATTCACCAAGCATTATCCAAACGGATATTTTTAATGTGATGGTCCGGAAATTGTGCTCGTAATTTAATTATTTGAGCAAGTAATCTCGCAAACGCCAGAGTTGCGAGTAGATAATAAACATACATGTGACCATCGGGATGATGCATCAATTAAGACCATAAAATATTTGAACGGTCCACATGGTGGATCAATAGGTCCACAAATATCTCCGTGAATCTGTTCGAGAAATGTAGGACTTTCAGCTCCTACTTTTACTGGTGATGGTTTAACAATTAATTTTCCTAGGGAACATGCAAGTACATGCGAATTTTTCTCGATGTTAATATCCTTTTATTTTTTAAAGGATGACCATGTGTATTCTCAATGATTCTTCTCATCATGGTAGATCCCGGATGACCCAACCGGTCATGCCAAATGCTAAAAGTAATAGGATCAGTAAACTTCGGTTTACTAGATGATGAATTTCAATTGTACGAATTTTTACAAAATATAGACCAAGTAGAAAAAGACGGCAGTTTTTCTAATACCGATTTCTTACCCAAATGCATTTGAGTAATAAAAAGATGCTCAATCCCATTTTCCTCATTTGTTTCAACATGATACCCATTTCTGCGGATATCTTTAAAACTCAATAAATTTCTTCCGGATTTTGAGGAAAATAGTGCCTTATCAATAATAATTGTTGTTCCTTTAGGCAACAATATACTAGCTCTTCCGGAGCCCTCAATTACATTTGCACTACCGTTTATTGTATAAATATTTATTTCTCCCATTTTGAGATCAGAAAAATATTTCTCATTTTTTAGTATGGTGTGTGTAGTTCCACTATCAATAATGCATACATCATCATTAATAACGACCATCCGTCTTCCGGTTTTGGTAACGCGAAACTCGTGCTTAGTCTTCCGGCTTTTGTACCGGTAGAGACTCGTGTCGATAACGTGTTATAAAATTAGGGTAGTGTTAGAATAAAATCTACACACTACACACTAAGAAAATTCTAACTATTCTTTGCACAAAAAATTCTCTTCAAACTTCTCTCTTTCTTTCTCTCACAATTCTTTCTCTAATCTTTCTTTCACTAATCTTTCTTTCACAAAATGATGGTGTATTACAAGCTTAGAGAATAGCTCTATTTATAGAGCTCTAATTAGTGAAATACATCATGGCATACATCATCTTCAACTAATCTCAATTAATGATGTCTCCACTAAATGGTGGACATCCATAAAAATCTTCTAATAATTCACATAAATCCATAATTAGTGGAGCCTCCACTAATTAATGGAGATTCCAATAATTCATAACAAAAATATCATTTTGGAACGTTTTCTCCCAATATTAGGTTGGTGTTCCCAAACCACTTATAAGCCTCATTTAAGGACAAGAAATCAAACCAATATAAT
This sequence comes from Voacanga thouarsii, assembly GCA_026120185.1. Taxonomy (NCBI): domain Eukaryota; kingdom Viridiplantae; phylum Streptophyta; class Magnoliopsida; order Gentianales; family Apocynaceae; genus Voacanga; species Voacanga thouarsii. The sequence continues at coordinate 2,493,917 of JANUWF010001569.1, forward strand.
TTTATTGCTACCTTCTCAATTCTTATCCCTCGACTATTCTTATCATATTAAAAAAAGAGTACAATTTAAAATGCAAAAACTCGTAAAAAACATTTATATCATTATATTTAGATATGAAAGAATATTTTGTACGAATTTTAAACTCAAACTATGCAAAGATGTTACTTAAAATTTTCCATTGAGCAATTTATCCCCAAAATTGACAAAGTTGATAAAGATTTTAGAATACTTTTTGTTTTGATTGGGTGACGATATAGATGATCGATTAATGATCACAAGACATTATATATGGCTGACTCCACATCAATTGGACCCCGTCTCGATCACGACCCACATATAGATCATATTATAAATTTGGCCACAGTCAACCGCCAGTGGTTGCTCAAATTTGTTACATTTATTATTTTTTAAAATTTGTTGGAAAAAAAACTCAAAATTTAATCTCTTCATGAAATATTGGATGACGTTTTTGGATGATAAATTATGATTATTGCAAAACAATTAATGCTTCCAATCATATTAGTATCAGATGTTTATAAAATATTGTTAAATATTATTTTAAATTGAGCATAGATCATTCATCCGTAAACTCACTTATTTAATATCTAAATCTACTATGACACTACTTAATTGCGACACCTAGATATTGTAATTTTAATTATAATTTTTTATTTAATTTCAAATAAATTATTATTTTTATTTTGATTTTAACTTAATTATTGTGACTATGGCTATTTATTTATTTTTTACATAAAAAAAAAAAGAAAAGCGAGCATCCATTATGCTCTTAAGAGACATAGGCAGAAAAATTGAGACTTTTTATAGAAAAAATTCTTATGTATTTTACCTTTCATTCTTTTTTTTTTAATTTTCTTTTTCGTGACTTGGCCAACTCTATCCTTAATCCAAACATGGCCTTTATGTTCCAAAACCATAAATTCTTCCATGTGGACCTTTAGCCTAATTTCCGCTGGATTTACCCGAAAAAACACCGGGGCCATATTTGTCAAATAGGAACTCAAGTGAAACATTAGAACATGGTGCTTTTAAATGTTTTTCCTTAATGGTTTGAAAAGAACATTTTGGTACGTTTTCTCTCAATATTAGGTAGGTGTTCCCAAACCACTAAGCCTCATATTAGGACAAGAAATCAAACTAGTTCATCTAGCCTCATTTTAGGACCACAAAACTAACTATTTTTAGTCCACGGAACATTGTCTAATTAATTTTTTTTTTCATTTTTCAAACTAATATAATTTTATCACTACCTTCTCAATTCTTATCTCCTGACTATTTTTATCATATTAAAAAAAGAACACAGTCTGAAATATAAAATTTGTGAAGAATATTTATATCTTTATCTTTATAGACAAGAAAGAATATTTTATATGTGTTTTAAAGTTACACGATATACTAAAAGACTATGAAAATATGCTACTTAAAATTTTGGGGGACCATTGGCAATTTATCCCCAAAATTGACGAAGTTTATAAAGATTTTAAAATTGTACATTTTTGTTTTCGATTGATCACCACGTGAAACGTGCATTACACATGGGCGACTCCACATCAATTGGACCCGGTCTGGACCACGACGGACAATTGATGATGTTGTAAATTCGGCCCAATCTAACTGGCCAACCGCGGCAACCGTCAACCGCCAGTGGTTGCTCCAATTTGTTACATTTATTATTATTCAATTTTTTGGAGAAAAAAGTATCAAAAATTTAATCTCTTCATGAAATATTTCGTGATAATGAAGATGTTTATAAGTACCGTTAATTCAAGTATTATTTTAAATGTGTTGCCGTACAAAAGGGGAGCCGATGGAATTGGCAGCTTCCTTTATAATGAATATAAACAGTTCGATAGAAGAATGAACGTAAGAGTTGAACATTTTGAGAGAGCGTGAGTTCATTGAATTTACTATAAAAAGGATTCAAGAAAGTAGGTACAAAATTACTGTAATTTAAAACCAAAGTAAAATGAAACGGAAAGCTCGTAATAAAGAAATAAAGGAAACTTTTGAAACTAACCAAAGTTATGAATAAAGACAGAAAAAAATACAGAATAAAAAGGGAATTGAAAATTTGAAATTGGTAATCTTTTGGATGGGTTTTTTGTCGTGTCCTTATTCTAGGAATCCTTGTCCGTTTTATACTTATTGTGGCGTTGTAACCGACTATTTGTATATGGAGAAAATATCACTTCATGGCTCAACCTTAGCGGTTAGGTGTAGTAGTGCTTTTCTGAAACACCCCACTACCTAGGCCCATCAGGGCCGAGAATGTCGCCCCATCCATAAGATAAGGGGTCTTTATAACTAGATCACATAAAATAAAATAGAAAAAATACTTTAAAATTAAATTTATTACAACCCAATAATACATGAACAAACTCAAAATAAATTTTCTGCTACAATCTCTCAACACATCACATAAGGAAAACAACAAAGAGTCTTCAAAATCACAAGCAACAATCTAGCTAATGACCTTCATAGCAGGATCAACCTGAAAACATGGCATAAAATGTGGTGAGATAAAAATCTCAGTAAGCCCATGTGTGCTTTGAGTATTTTAGGTAAAACAGTTCATGTATACAAGTTATAAAAGTTTTAAAAGAGAAAGTGCTGGCAAGCATTAAATAAATGTTAAAATAAAGAGTGGTGTTTTGCTTTCCAAACTATACATGTGCACAATAAATACAACCACCCAAAGAGGTAGCCATGAGTTACTACACGTTGGGCCCCATGACATTATAATGGTCAAAATGCCACACGTTGAGCATGCTGACAAAAGGTAGGTGTACGGCCTACCGGGTGAGATACTCCTTCATCTCTACACCAAAATTTACCGGTTGTCCACTCCGAAAACACACAATCTACTTGACTGAAACTTGCTAGCTCAGACCAGTATGACCTACCGGACTGACATCCTATCCGAGAAGGACTCACCCTTCAGAGGTGGCCACCTATTGAGAGACTTACCCTAACCCTTCAAAGACTAGTCCTAATTGTTTACCCTTATTAAGTACTCAATGTTGTTTGTTCCACTTGGGAGAAAATTGATCATGCAATGATTTACTTGGAAATAGCAATTAAGAGTTTTTAAAATTCTTGTCAAAGTTGGGTTTTAGGAAGAGTTTAGCGTTTTGTGTAAAACTACTTGTTTAGTTTTCAAATGATTTGCTTGACTGAAATAAAAAAGAAAACAGTCCTTAATTGCCTTTACAAAACGAATGATCATACACATCGAATTTTGGCTTGCCATAATAATTTGATCTTCAAATGACTCCATGTAGAAGTTTACCTGATCCTTTACTTGCTTGAATTCAAAAATCCTCCAAGGTCGACCTAACCCCGCTTAGGGTAAACACAAGGCATAAGGTTACATTCGAACTATACTTGTCTTACATAAATAATTCCTAGCTCAACTAGTTACAACCACAATTAACCATGACCTTAATGTCCTAAGTTGAAAGGCTAGATGACAAAGGATTTTATAAAATAAATCTAGCTTGGTAAGTTAAAATAATTATGAGTTCTAAAATAATTACTAATAAGTTATATGTTCAAATAATAAATTTTGAGTATTATTACTAAAAAATAGACTAGTGTTTAAATATTGAATAATACTAAGTCATAAATAATATTAGTAAATGGTAATTTTTAAATTGTATTATTATAAATAAATAATAAATTACAATTAATTTTTAATTAATAATTAATAGATAATAAATAATTAGTAATAAATAAAATTAATAATAAATGAATTATATTAATTTTTTTGATTAATTAATAACAAATAAATTTTAATATAAATAATATTTATGAATAGTGGTAAAAGTTTTAACTAAAGTCTACAAAGTCATTAATTAATTCAAATATTTTATTTAAAATATTTTATTTATTATTATATATATATTATTTTTTTCTAAAAGATATTATTTATTTGACCAATAAAATATTAATATTTCATTTAATATTCCATTTTCAAATCTTCCTATACATTTTGAAACTCTTAAGGAAAATGTAATAATAATTCTAACTAAAATAATAAAATTTGTTAATAAAAATAACTTAGGATTAACAAGAAAATAATCTTCCATCATGATTTTCCTATTGCTAAACAAGATTCATGAACACATTCTCAAACACCAACTAATAGGCTAAATCATTCATGAACATATGCTTAAATTAACATATACTATCACAAGGCTAACTTCCTATTAGGCATATTCATCATTCATGGCTTCAATGGAAATAAAAACATAAAAATCCTATTCACCATAGGTTTCATAACATCTAACTTGCTTTAAACATCCATAACTCTCATAAGACATGATGGACATACATTGAGTCCCAAGAAAATTCAAATAGCTTAGTCATATACAACAATTCTCATGTCCTAACCCCAACCCGTTCATTCACATGCATACACTCAATCTCCCATTCATATTCTATTCTTCCTATCAACATCTAGGAGACATAAGTTCAGAATTTAAGAGGAGGATTAAGGGAAAAATACTTGATAGTCAATCCCTTGATGAAGACTAAAGAAGGTCCACGCGCGATTGGGAGTCTTGAGTTGTCCAAGGGAAAAAACAGCCATGGTTGTTGATCAACCATTTCGGTCGCGAGAGAGAGAGAGAGAGAGAGAGAGAGAGAGAGAGAGAGAGAGAGAGAGACATTAGTACGGTCCATTGTAGATTGAATGAAAGAGGGTGAATAAGAAGGTTGTTCTTGATTTACCTTGATGATGTTCTTGAGACCTTTAAGAAAAAACTGGTTTTTGATTCGATGGCCAATTCTTGTTTGAGAGATTTGAAGATTAAATAGCAAGCAAATCACAGCAAATGAACAGAAGAAACAGAAAACTGAACAGCGGCTCTTGCGTGGGGGTAAAAAATTACCTCTTCTGGTTTTCAAGATTGGCTGGACTAGAATATGCGGAACTGGGATAGGTGCACTGGTGGAAACCTCTGGTCCAATTCCTACAAGCCTCCTATTGCGTCTGTGCATGTATATAAACGCCAAAACCTTCTTGATCTTTCAATATATGGCTTGCTTAATCCACGTTTGGTGAAGACTCACAAGACTAAGGAATGGAGGAAAAATAGTTCTCTGTCTAGCAAAACAACGATGCACACAGAGAAGAAGTTTTGGAGAGAAAAAAGAGTCCTTCAAAAAGGAAGAAACCATGCGTCTGTTCTGTGAACCTCTCCCAAGATTTTTCTTTTTTTTTTTTTTATTTATTTGCCAATCCCATAAAAAACCTGATAACCTCAAAGCATCATAGTATATCCATGACTCTTATCCCAGGCTAATATTTAGGAATTTCTGAGACTTTAATTTGGCTCATTGGACTCTTAGTTTAGCCTTTCAAACCAAATTAATTATTCTAATCAGAACCAAATAAATGGCCCAGTAAATAATTAATTTTCCAACCTAAATATACTAGTCCAATTAACAAGACTACATTAGTTTAGTCTCAAACCAATATTTAATTATTCAAACTGGGCCAAAGCCCTGAACAATTAATTAACTCACCAAACTAATTTAATTAATTATTTCTCTCTGTGGACCTTTATTTTATTCTAGTCCAATAATTAAATCAGGCTACTTAAATAAAATAAATTCTATTTAATTTAATTTAAGATCAATTCCTTAGTCTATATATAATTGAGACTTACAGTCTATACTGGGGACCAAAAGACACACCGCATTGGCTACTAAAATGATCTAAACACCCTTACCATATAAATAGCTGTATTTTACATTTTAAATATTTTCTAATATTACCATAAGGAAATATTGACCCCAAGGATAATGCTGTGTTAGCAAAGTCTCCGACCTACAGGTGAAATGACTAAAATACCTATCTACACATCGCTATGCATTAGAGAGGAAGAAATGTACTAACACATCTCTAAATGACATCTACCATTCTTAAGCTTCTAATCCAATAATCTATGTCTTCTTGGATTTTTTCCGCTTTCCAAGGGAGCTACTCTAAAGCAAACACCTAAGTCATATTTCCCAGGACCCTGGATATTTAGATCATTCAAACAATCATAAGGGGCGATATAGTATAGAAACTACCTTGTACAAGTCTGTCTTAACTAACTAGTCATATATATTCAACATGTAAGTATATTAGTCCTACGATAGAACCTCAACTAAAGCATATCAAAGTATATGCTTCCAACTTCGTCAAACCACTAACTCATACTCAAGTCGTAGAGTACTAGTCCACGCTGTAGCAGTAGTAGTCTAGGTTTCTACTATATAGTACTTTAAGAAACCACTACTACAAGTCCTATTCTACGTATTCAAAATACGCTTATGTCATGAAGTGAGTGAACTACTCACTGGCTAATGATAAGCCATTCCCTATTTGGAATTTATAAGATAATAACCTAGACATGATGAGATTTTCATTCTCATCAATCGGTTAAGAATATACATTTATGTGTTAAGTAACCCGTGATCCATACCTTACTGTGAAAGACCACCATTCACATGGACCACTTACTTAAACACAATGGGTCTTTTCCAAACATAATTGTGCACAAATAAAATGTAAATTTACAAATAATTTCTGAGAATAAATTCTTTTGTTAAAATATTCGATGTTTACATAAAAAACCTAGTCTAAGAAGGCATATATCCCAATAAGATTTTGTTGTATAAATACCAGAAATGAACACTAGGGATTATGTAGGAGTAATCTGGAGAATTTGAGAGTGATTGAAGGTATTTAGGGTAGGTTTTGGCTTGAAGGAGTGTAGTGTGTGTTTTTGGTGAGAATTGAGAGAATTTGAGAGAAGAGTTGCACGAAATCTAGAATGGTGTTAGCCGAATGGTCTAGGGTGATTAGGAGTTTCGGTTTTCAGCTAGAAGGGAAGAGAATAATCTGATTTTTTTTAAAATTCAAATGGAGAGAATTGTGGAGTTGTTTGAGGTAGAAGATAGCCTAATGGTGTTTGATTAATGGAGGTTTCTTTGCTCTTCATTAGAGCCGGCTAGACTGGTTAGACTTATGGCAAGGGAATGAAGGTTGCTTAGGCTATAAGGCTGGCTGAAATTCAGTGTTTAACGGAATAGGGATTTTTGGTTTAGTAGCTTAATACAAAAGTGTTTTCATGGAGCAAAATTTTGGAATTTTTTTTGAAGTTCAAATGTGTTTTGAATAGAGTAATCTTAGGAGATTTTTGAGGTGTGATTATGAAGACCAAGTACTCAAGGTAAGTGTGGAGGTTAATGGTGTTCAGTCCATGGCTGAACAAAGTCCATTTTGCAGAGGTTTGAAGGTGATTTTTTGACTTAGGCCTAAGGAGACAAAACTGGAATTTTTCTGGTTTCAAAATTGTTCAAAGGTTCGAATGGTTCATGATTTTTTTGTGCAGAATTTCTGCATTTTTCAGCTCGATTTGCAGATGATTTTGAGGGGTGTTTGAGGGTCTTTTAAGGTTGGTTTCCAGCCTTCTTTCTGGAGAAAAGCAGAGGAGGTTTTGCTGGATTGATGACAAGAAAAATAGCTTCAATTTCAACTTGGTGTGCAGCGAAATTGCACAGGAACTTTTCTGGTTTTGTGCAGTTTTATGCCATCCGAATTTTGTACAGAAATTTCAGTCTTCGAACTACATGAATTGGTCATTTTTCTAGTAGCAAATGAGCAAGAGTACTGATTGAATTTTTTGAAAGCTAGACTGCTCAAAATTTTAAAAAAAATTTAGATTTTCTTCATAAAAAACATGAACAACCTGAAGGTGAGCTTGAAGGTTCTACCATGGTGATTTCTTTCTCATGGATTCTTCTCCCTAATTTAAGCCAATCCTCTACCTTCCAAGATTAATTTTCAAAATTCAAGACTAAGGAATTATCTCAGAATTTTTGGAATTAAAAGAAGAGATTTAATGAATTTTGAATAATTTAAATTGTAAAGATGTTAAGACAAAGCTACAGGTAATAACAAGGACAAGAATTTCTCTAGAATTCCTTTTAAGATATGATTATATGATTAAGACATTCTCTTCATGTCGCCCCTAAGACAACATTCCTCTCTTTAAGGAATGTAAGAAAAACAAAAATTCAAACATAACTAAGATAATCATGAATAAACCTTAATTGATGGGATTTAAACTCATGACCTTAAAGATTAATTCCAAAACTCTAACCACTTAACCTCATTAACTCTTATTCTTATTTTCTCACTCAAATATTCTTCTTATTCAAACCTCAAGCCATCTTCCTATTTTGACCTCAAGCAAAATTACATTTTTACCCTTCCTACCTAATAAGCATAACTAAGCCTTTTAACCTATAAATTACAATTCTAAAGCACATAAAATCATTCAAAAACATATATTTTTATGCAGAATAATATGATATGCATCCTGACTTCCCTTACTCTAAGGTTGGCTTTAGGTGGGGTTTCACATGCTCCCATCCTTATGAGAATTTCGTCTCGAAATTCAGGCATACATTTATCTTAGATTGGGATACCTCCACTTTACCCACTCTTCTATTTTCCATGTGACATCTCGCGTGCCATGATGCTCCCACTGCACCTTTACCATCGAAATCTGCTTGTCCCGGAGAGTCTTGATGCTTCGGTTCAATATCTTCACGGGTTTCATATAGCTCAAGTCGGATTGCAACACTAACAGCTCATCATTCAAACCATGCCCGGGATCGGCATTGTACTTCTTCAGCTGAGACATGTGAAATACGTCGTGTATCTTGTCAACCCATCTGGCAAATCCAATCGATATGCCACTGGCCCAATTATCTCTTTTATCGGAAATGGTCCCAAATACCTCGAATTCAGCTTTCCACCTTTCGAATGCTTTAGAATTCCTCTATTCGGTGTTAACCTTAGGAACACACTATCTCCCACCTAAAATTCTAACTCTCTCCACCTATGGTCTGCGTAACTCTTTTGTTGGCTCTGGGCTGCTTTTAACCTTTCCCTGATTAGCTTAACCTTGTCCAACATCTCCAGACTTGCTTATGTGGCCGTCCTCTGACCAACTCCAGTATAGTGGTACTTGACACTTACGTCCATACAATGTTTCCTACGAAGTCATTCCAATCGAAGACTGATAGCTGTTATTGTACGCCAACTCTGCATATGGTACATATTCGATCCACTTATCTCCGAAAACCAATACACTGGCTCTCAACATGTCCTCTAATATCCGAATAACCCTCTCTGACTGTCCATCAGTTTGCGGATGCACCGTCGTAATGAACTTCAAACTAAAATCCATTGATTATTGAAACTTGCCCTAAAATCAGGATGTAAATCTCGGGTCTCGGTAGGACACAATACTTGAAGGTACTCCATGCAGTCTGATTATTTCTCACACATAGGTCTGAGCTAACTTCTCTATTGAATCCCTTACATTCACCGGTATGAAATGTGCTGATTTGGTCAATCGATCCACCACTACTCATATGGCGTCCTTTTGGATAGGGGGTCCGGTAACGAAGTCCATAGTCACCTCTTCCCTTTTCCATTCAGGTACTGGTAATGGTTGCAACAATCCTGCTGACTTCTTATGCTCCGCTTTAACTTTCTGATAGGTTAGACACGTCGAGACATACTTAACCATGTTCCGCTTCATCCCGGGCCACCAATATGTCCTTTTCAGATCTTGATACATTTTGACCTCTCTTGGATGAATGGCGTACTTACTCTTATGTGCCTCCTCTAAAATCCTGGCCTTTAATTGGTACTCATCGGGTACACACAGACGATCCCGGAAATACATCACTTTTGCTTCGTCCTGTCGAAATTCACTACCTTGCCATTCAAGCTCCTTGTCCTTAAAAAGCTTGAATTCTGCATTGCTTTGCTGAGCCTCAATGATTTCCCGCCTTAGATCTGGTATCAACTTCAGGTTGCTAACAATAATCCTCTCGTCTTGCACTTCTATTCTTCTATCCAACACATCCCGAACCACTTGAACCTCTTGCACTCTTAGCCTGGCCATTTTGACTTTCCTGCTCAGGGCATCAGCAATGATGTTGGCCTTCACGGGGTGGTAGTTGATAAGGCAACGATACTTTTCCAAAAATTCCATCCACCTTCTCTACCTCAAATTCAAGTCCTTCTAGGTGAATATGTACTTCAAGTTCTTGTGATCAGTAAACACTTCATATTCAACTCCATGCAAGTAGTGCCGCCATTTCTTTAAAGCGAACACAATGGCAGCCAGCTCTAAGTCATGCGTGGGATAATTAACTTCATGAGGCTTTAACTTCCGAGAAGTATAGGCGATCACCTTCCTGTCTTGCATCAAAACTGCTCCCAAACCTTCCTTCGAAACATCAGTATACAACGTGTAAGGCTTATCTTCCTTTGGCAGACTCAACACATGTGCTGTCATTAATCTTCGCTTCAGCTCTTGGAAACTCTTTTCACATTTTTTATTCCAACAAAGGGTACGTCCTTTCTCAATAGCTGGGTCATAGGCGATACTTGCGTTGAAAATCCCTTAATAAACCTCCTATAGTAGCCGGCTAATCCCAAGAAACTTCGAATCTCGGTGATGTTCTCCGATTACTTCCAGTCTAAAACTGCTTCAACTTTTGCTGGGTCCACCTTGATTCCATCCTTGGTTACCACGTGGCCAAGAAATGCCACACTATCCAGCCAAAACTCACACTTGTTGAATTTGGCGTAAAGCTTGTACTCCCTTAGTTTTTCTAGTATCAGCTTCAAATGTTCTGCATGGTTCTCTGGGCTCTTGAAGTATATGAGTATGTCGTCGATGAAGACCACTACGAACTTGTCCAAGTAGGGTTGGAACACTTGATGCATTAAATCCATAAATACCGCGGGTGCATTGGTTACCCTGAAGGGCATCACCACAAACTCATAGTAACCATATCTTGTGTTGAAGGCCATCTTGTGAATATCCTCCTCTTTTATCCTTACTTGATAGTATCCTTACCTCAAATTCAGTTTGAAGTAACAACTGGATCCTTGCAACTGGTTGAACAACTCGTCAATTAGCGGTAGAGGATATTTGTTCTTGATGGTCAGGTTGTTCAAGCCCCGGTAATCGATACATAACCTCAAAGTCCCGTCCTTCTTCTTCACAAATAGCACTGGTGCCCCCCAGGGTGACGTGCTAGGTCTGATGTAGCCTTGCCTCACAAACTCTTCTAGTTGCTTCTTCAATTCCTTCAACTCTGCTAGTGCCATCCGATATGGAGTTTGGGACACTAGTTCCGCTCTTGGAACTAGATCAACGGTGAACTAAACTTCTCAGTTGGGAGGTAGAGAAGTGAGTTCTGCAGGAAATATGTTGGAAAAATCTTTTACCACCTTAGTATCCTCGAGGGTGCAATGGTCCTTCGGTTTATTTATCACATAGGTCAAATATCCTTGACATCCTTGCTTCAATAATTTTCAGACTTTTGCCCTAGCTATAAAAAACTTCAATTCCTTTACTCTCTTACCATTGAACTCTAACATTTCACATCCCGGTCTAATGAACTGAACCGATTTATTCTTATAATCTACTCTAGCCCCATAGCTAGCCAATCCATTCCTAATATCAAGTCATAATAAGTAATAGCCAAGACTATCAAATCTCCCTCCAAGCTTTCTCTCCCTACCTCAATTCTACAATTCCGCACATACCGATCCGCTTGCACCATTTTCCCCAATGCATTAACGGAACAACTATGGATAGTAAACGTACCTTCCACCACTGCTGCATCAGCTCCAACCTCCTCCCAGTTGAGAACGAAAACTTTTGTTTTCACTTGCGGCTTCTACGTTCCACTCCCGGAAGCTCCCGTGGCATTGGCTCGATTGGCTCCCGGGGTCTGAGCTAGGTTTCTTTGTCCTACTCAAAGAAGTTTAGGAAAGGCATTTCGCAGATAGTTCGGATCTTTGCAATGGTAGCATTTCCGCTCACCTCCTCTAGATGAACAATTTTTCTCCATGTGGCCCCTTTTTCCACAGTGCCAGCATAATAGAAGATTTCGTGTAGGACTAACCGGTGCTGTTCGGGCTTGCTTTCTCCGGTTCTGCCACTGCTGGTTAGCAGGGAGCTTATTGGGCTGCTGCCTTTGGAAAGGTCTCGACGACTTTCTTGGCGGTAGGAAAGGTCTTAGTGCCATTCTATTGCGATCCTTATTCTCAGTCCGGGTGGCTACGTCCACGACCCTTGAATAGGTCATTGGTGGAGAAGGTGCCAACGGCTTTCTTAAGTCCTGCTTTAATCCCTTGACAAATTGTTTCGTTCTGTTCTACTTAGTGTCCACCAGCCTCTTGCAATACTTTAACAACTAAGTAAAACGTGCCACGTACTGTGCCACCATCATACCTCCCTACTTCAGATTTTGGAACTCATCTTCCCGTTTCTTTACTATCCACTGAGGGATATATTCAGCTCTGAATGCTTCCATGAAATTGGCCTATATCCAGTCTTGATCAATCATTTCCCAATCATCTTGGACCTGTTGCCACCATGCCCGAGCTGGACCCCTCAATTGGAATGTGGCAAACTTCACCATTCGCTTCTCAGTGTAATGAAGTGTAGCGAAGATGTCCTCCATCTGTTCTATCCACTGCTCAACTTTCTAATCCTGCTTGGCTTCTCCCAAGAAGGTGGGTTGTTGAAATTTTAGAAACCGCTCCAAGGTCTCGTCTTTCTCCTTTGGATTCCTCCGCTCAGTTAGAATTTGTAGAATCTCGGTCATTTTGTTGAATGCTTGCCCCATTGTTACACTGACAGGTTCTTCCGACCTCATTTCCAGTTCCGATTTATTCTCATCCCCCCGATTGGGTGACGGCATTTGAGTTGTCTCAAATTCCGGTGTCACAGGCTCTACCTCCAGCACTCTTCTGCTAAATGTGGTTGCACGACACTTGGGTGCCGTTCTAAACCATGCCACTGATAATGAGTTTATGCATTAAAGTTTAAAACATTTCAACTGAGCATGCATTCACATTCAGGTTTTGATATGTTTGAATTTGGGTATAAAAATTATATAAAAATAAGCACATTGCCAATCAAATTTAATTAAAACGTTAACCCCACATTGCACATATGAGTAAGCGTACTCATTATTAAGCATAGCATAGGGTTTAAAACGAGTGTCGATCCTCAATAAACATGTATGCATTAATCTATTTTCTTTCATTGTTTAACCAACTCAATAAAGTGAAAAAAATAAAAATAAAATAAAATAAAATAAAAGAACATATACATGTCAAGGACGGAGAATTATGTAACTCAAACCACTATTTTGACAAACATAACTTTAAAGTACCTAATCATTATCATAACTAATTATTCTCTTGGCATCATGAAGGATTGAGATAGATTCACTTCTTTTCCAATCCATGAAATCACTATCTTCTAGACAAATTAACATCATATGGCATGTCTCAACTAATTCACCCAAAAGATGCATCAAACATAATCCTTGATTAAATTTTCGTGGCTTGGCAAACTTAAAATATGAAACTAACCAATGAATCCATGGCTTGACAGACATCAATTAATCTTTAATTACCCAGTTCTTAGCAGTTAACTCCTTTGGTCAAGCAAGTTAAGAGATAACAAATATGAAATCAATGAATTGAGACCACCATCAATCCCTTTGGCCAAGCAAGTTAATGAAAAGAAATAATAAATTAATCTCGTAATTAGCATAAGTAATTAAATACTAAGAATAATAATCAATTAATCAAAAGATCAAAGTAACTCTAAAAATCATGAATACCGAAAATAATGTCAAATTATAATAAAACAATTAATACATTATTGTTCAAGAAAAAAAAAAAAAGTTAAAAGAAAGCACTCATAGACAAGCCTCATTCTTCCTCCTTCGTAGACCCCCCTTATACAATCTTCATTGATCTGAAGAATTCCTCCTTGAATTTGAGTGATTCTCTGTTTTGATCCACGAATTTCCTCTTTTCCCTTGTGTTTTCCCTCTATTTATAGGCTTTAGAAGTGCCTAAAATCATTCCTCTAGGGTTTTTGGTCGACTAGAAGTAGAAAAATACTAAAACTTTGCAAATTACCAAAAAAAATGCGCACGAAAATTGAGGCACCGCCTTAGTACCAGTGCATAGCCTGCGTCACCTGTCCTGCCTAAGGCCAGCACCAGTTATGGTCTGTTTCTCCATCAATTCATCGATTTTTCTTGATTTTTGCACCACCTCTTCCAGAGTGCAGTCGGCGCCACCTCTGGCCTCCTAGCCGGCGCCAGTTCGGTTCTGTTTAGCTCTATTTCACCGATTTTTATTATTTTGAAGTGCGTGCCAACAGCATGTGGCCAGTGCCAGTTTCCCTGTCCTGGCCGACGCCGCCTCTACTCTATTTAGCGATGTCTTTGTCTTATTTTACTTTTAAAATCTGAAACAATGCACAAACTACCTTTCTCAATGTAAAATCTCAAATATAAAGGAATATGACCAGTTATTGAACAAAATGTATCACAAAATAACCTCAAATAATTAGGAAATATATGACTAATTTAGGCCCTATCACATTTCCCCACACTTAGCTTTTTGCTTGTCCTCAAGCAAAGTATCAAAGACAAGTAGGAAAACACAAGTTTTCACAAAATCACTCAATTAATTTCAAAATAATACTTTCAATGCTTTCTTTATTCAAAACAACAAAACATATGCAACTATACCTTTCATAACAAATGCAAGACTTGTGTAAGTGAAGAATGACTAGTAGAACCACTCCAACACTTAACATCATTCTCAAACCATTGAAAATAATTTAGTTCAAAAGAAATATGCATTCCATAAGCTTACTTTTTATACACTCTCTCCACTAATCCGAGACATATCATGATTCTACTTAGGTTAAGTAGGACTTTTAAGCTTGTAATGTAAGGCTAAAGGCTTTGTAATATAGCTTATCAAACGAATGATATCGGAGAATCAAATATCAAAGAAGATGAGAGTTTACAAGAAAAGGATAAACAAAACGTATCAATAAATTCCATACTTTTCTTGCTCTCCTATCACAAAATCAATCAAAAACCCGTAACCTTGTATTGCAATCATACCATAGCTCAAGCAAATCTTGCATTCTTTTTAGCAATTAGTTCTCAACTCATCAATCATATTGTACAAGATCATCAAAATTTCAACAATTCTTATTCCAACTCTCTTCCTGTGCTCTTCTTCTCGTTCTCTTTCAGCTTTTCTTTTTCTTTTTCTTTCCTTTCAAATGCTGCTTTTGTTTGTTTTTTAGTTTTTTTTCCAACCTTTTCTAGCAGCTTTTTGTTTTTCTCTCTCTTTCTTCTTTTTTTTTCTTTTCCTCTTTCTTCCTCCTTTCTTCTTTCACAACTCAACATATGATGCATGACTGAAAGTAACAAGTCATGACATTTACACACGTTTTTTCCCTCATAATTCTTCTACTTGTACTTTTATCCATCAAGAGCAATCAAAGATTTGGAAAGTAAATCAAACTCTCAGAAAGAAGTAATGGACAAAGTATGATAACGGGGTTTTAAAAAGAAATTAACAATTTAGGCTCAAAATAGGCACTATGGATAATATCAAATAGGTAAGCTCGAAAATTTTAAACTATCCAAAGAAGGCCTATTACCGTCATTCCTAAGTTAAATCATGATTGTCTTTCTTATTTCGCCTTGAGAGGTATTCAAGTAAGTTTTAGAATGCTCAATGAAGTTTAGCAGAAAAACAGGTTTAAGAACAATGTAAAGCATTTGATCAAAAACTACTTAGTTCAAGTGCGTGCAAAAAGTCATCCATAAGCCATAAATGATATAGAACATATACTCTATGATCTAGCACAAAGACATGCATTAAAAATACATTTTGAAAACTCCATAAAATCAGAAAAAACTTTGAAAAATATGCTCAAAAGGTTCAAAGAATTTAAAGAAGAATGAATGAAGCATAGAAGAATTCCCATTCTAACCACTCCCCCACACTTAAACTGGACATTGTCCTCAATGACCAAACAAATAGAGTAAGGAAAGATTGTTACGGGACCAAAAATAAAGGGGAAAAGAGAAGAACGAAAATACTTCCATTCATTGTGCATTCTTCTTCAAAAGTGTTAAATTCTAGTAAAAAGGAGCATTGTTGAAGTACCTAAAAAGAAAAATACACAAAAGAAAAACACAAAAGCATAAAAATTAGAAAAGAAAAAGAAGCAAAAAGTAAAGAAAATAGTGCAAAAAAGAAAAGTACAAGAAAAATAATGACAAAATGAAGACACACAAAAATAAAAGAAGACAAACTAAAAATCCTACAAAAGTAAATAGAGACGCGATTCACTCCCTCGAACTGAAGATGAAAAATATTTTCCTTATTTGAGAGAGGAAAAAAAAAAAAAACTCAACAAAATAAAACAAAGATACAAACTCTTTCCACTCATCATGCTTCCTCATCAAACCTTTGGAAAAGAGATTAACGCTCCAAGTAGAAGATAGGAATAATGAATGCAGAAAGAATGGAGGATTTTGAAAAATGGAGAGTTCATGAAAACGATTTGTCTCAGCAAAGCAAAGCAAAACACATAAACCTCATTCTCTAATATTTCTTTAGACATATAAATATATTTTTCAACATATGAGTGCACATGGTATCTAACGGATGCATCAACTTTGAAATCACCAATTAACCTTTCAAAAGAATGTTTACAATTAAAATTCCCCTTTAAACTTAGTATTTGAGTTCTTAAAGATGGGATTGGGAAATCCTTATTTTTCAATACTTCTACAAATACCAAGTTACCTCCCTGAAATTAGGGTGAATGGTAGAATTCATCAACATCCTCAAAGGGTTTTTTAAAATGAATGATAAATCCAACTTCTTGAAGGATGTTAAACGTCATACATAGTCATTGGGACCATTGTTCTCCAAGAAGTGAGAAGAACCTAAGAAGTCATGTGACAAAGAAATATTAGAAGTATGAGCACATAGAGTAGAATCAAATACCTCTCTTGCCACATCATGCAATTATCCCTCCTAGCCTCTCTTTTTTACCATGGTCAATTGTACAGGCTAGCATGAACTCATGAGTCTCCTCAACAATTTTAACTAATTGTTTCATTTGATCGAACAATCATTGGGAAGCTTTTTCATGCCCCTGAATAGATGAATTTGTATTGACGACAAAAGATTTCACTAATACTTCTAATGACGTCTCACAAAAAACATCACTGTGAGCTTGTAATTTTACCAATACACTAATTCCCTTTTTTTTAAAATTAAAAATTATCCTAATTGAATGCATGACCATGAATTCATAAATTAAATATTAGACTAAGATAAAAAAAAATTGCAAATAAAGAAACAAATAATAAAATAAATTCAGTCTGTCTAAAATATCGTATTAACAAAAGTCCAAACCTAAAAATAAGAAGAGTTAGTATTGACTCAAAATTATAGACGTAAAAATCATCCAATTCAAAATACAAAGATTACACATATTCCATATTAACATTAAGTTAGTAAAATTAAATTACTAAATATACAATATATACAAACATACAAAGACAAGTTAGTTATTACGAATATGTATCTACCTATTTACATATTTACAACATATAGTGAAATTAAAATACAATTATACAAACAACAAAATAGGCCACTTACTTATACAAGGAACATATATACATATATACATATTTACATATAGACATATGAACATATAAACATGCCTAAATCAATGAAATCTAAGCTTTCATAATATTGTTCCCCGATAATGGCGCCAAAAACTTGATGTGTTTGAATTTAGGTATACAAATCATATAAAAATAAGCATATTCCCAATCAAGTTTAATTAAAACGTTAATCCCAAATTACACATATGAGTAAGCATACTCATCATTAAGCATAACATAGGGTTTAAAATAAGTGTCGATCCTCAAGGAACAAGTATGCATTAATCCTTTTTCTTTCATTGTTTAACCGACTTAGTAAAGTGAAAAAGAAATACAAAGAAAAATAAAATAAAATAAAAGAACATATACATGTCAAGGACGGAGAATTATGTAACTCAAACCACTATTTTGACAAACATGGCCTTAAAGTACCTAATCATTATCATAACTAATTATTCTCTTGGCATCATGAAGGATAAAGATAGATTCACTTCTTTTCCAATCCATGAAATCACTATCTTCTAGACAAATTAGTATCACATGGCCTGTCTCAACTAATTCACCCAAAAGATGCATCAAACACAATCCTTGATTAAATTTTCGTGGCCTGGCAGACATTAATTAATCTTTAATTACCCAATTCTTAGCAGTTAACCACTTTGGCCAAGTAGGTTAATGGAAAGAAATAACAAATCAATCTTGTAATTAGCATAAGTAATTAAATACCAAGAATAACAATCAATTATTCAAAAGATCAAAGTAACTCTAAAAATCATGAGTACCGAAAACAATGTCAAATTACAATAAAACAATTAATACATCATTGGTAAAGAAAAAGAAAACAAAGTTAAAAGAAAGCACTCATAGACAAGCCTCCTTCTTCCTCCTTTGTAGACCTTCTTGTACAATCCTCCTTGATCTGAAGAATTTCTCCTTGATTTTGAGTGATTCTCTGTTTTGATCCACGAATTCCCCCTTTTTTCTTGTGTTTTCCCTCTATTTATAGGCTTTAGAAGTGCCTAAAATCGTTCATCTAGGGTTTTTGGCCGATTAGAAGTAGAAAAATACTAAAACTTTGCAAATTCAAAAAAAAAAGTGCACAAAAATCGAGACACCGCCTCAGTACCAGTGCACAGCCGGCGCTGCCTGTCCTGTCTAGGGTCGGCGCTGGTTGTGGTCGTTTCTCCTTCCATTCGTTGATTTTTCTTGATTTTTGTGCCACCTCTTCCAGAGTGCAGCCGACGCCGGTTCGGTTCTGTTCAGCTATGTTTCACCGATTTTTTATTGCTTTGAAGTACATGCTAGCAGCACGTGGCCGGCGCTAGTTCCCTTGTTTGGCCGGCATCGCCTCTACTCTGTTTAGCGACGTTTTTGTATTATTTTACCCCTAAAATCTAAAATAATGCACAAAATACTTTTCCCAAGATAAAATCTCAAATATGAAGGAATATGACCAATTATTGAACAAAATGTATCACAAAATAACCTCAAATAACTAGAATATATATGACTAATTTAGGCCCTATCAGGTTTAAGTAAAAGGAAATCAGATGTAAATTTTTGTATAAAGGATTGCATATAAATTTTCCTCAAACTTTAGGGTACTTCAAATACTCTTATTTACATAAATTCGAAAATAAAGCAGTAAACATGAATAAGATCCTTAGCATAGGTGTTTACAGAAAGCAGTAAATAAAATGCCCTAAGCATAGCAATACTTAGCCTCTCTAATCCTCATCATAGTTTTCAAAGTCGGCATCATACAACCATCCCCTAGAATTCTTAGAGAAGTCTATCCCAGCCCCATTCGCAAACCCATGATCCATTAGCTCCTTCCCGGGTCTCCTAGAACTCTCCCCGGTTTCAACTTGGTTGGGTAGGTGTATGAAGGAAAGTCTAGGTGAAGATTCATAATCTATCTTCCTCGGATCATCACTATTAGCTGTTAAATAAATTATAGGACTAGCAGGGAGGGGGACATATTCCATATCAATTATTGCAAAACAATAATTAGAGGGGGAAAAAATAGCCATGGTTGTTGATAAACTATTTTGGCCCAGAGAGAGAGAGAGAGAGCGCATTAGTAAGGTCCACTGTAGATTGAATGAAAGAAGGTGAACAAGAAGGTTGTTCTTGATTTACCTTGATGATGTTCTTGCGACCTTCAAGAAAAAGCTTATTTTTTATTCGATAGTCAATTCTTGTTTACGAGATATGAAGATTAAATAGCAAGCAAATCATAGCAAATGAACAGAAGAAACAGAAAACTGAACATCGACTTTGGCGTGGGGGACAAAAAAAATTACCACTTCTGGTTCTCAAGATTGGCTGGACTGGAATATGCGGAACTGGGATAGGTGCACTGGTGAAAACCTCTGGTCCAATTCCTGCAAGCCTCCTACTGCATCTGTGCATTTATATAAACTCCAAAACCTTCTTGATTTTCAAATATATGGCCTGCCAAATCCACCTTTGGTGAAGACTTACAAGAATAAAGATGTAACACCCCACAACCTAGGTCCGACAGGGCTGGGAATGTCGCCCCGTCCAAATGACAAAGGGTTTTTATAATTAGGTCACACAATCAAAATAATAGAATAAAAATAATACTTTAAACTTAAAATTTATTACAATCCAAGATTTCAAAATAAATCCATAAATAAAATTATCCACTCTCATCTTCTCAAAGCAATACATAAAAATAAATGATAAAATTCTCTTCCAAGGCAGACAACACTAGCTACTCATCCCCACAGCAGGATCGACATGAAATCATGGTAAAAAGGGTGATGAGATAAAAATCTCAATAAGTCTGTGTGTGCTTTGAGTGTCTAGTGAAAACAGTTCGTGAATGCAAAGTATAAATCTTTCTAAGAGAAATACTGGTAAGCAATAAACATTAGTCAAAATCAAGAATGGTGTTTTGGCTTTTCCAACCATACATAATCAATAAAATCAACCACTCAAAAGAAATGACCATGGGTTACCGCACGTTGGGCCCCATAACCGGTCAGAATGCCGACACTTTGTGCAAATTGACAAAAGGTAGGTGATCGGCCTACCGGGCAAGATACTCCTTCTTTTCTATACCCAAATAACAACCGAGTGTCCATTCCAGCAACATACAGTCACTTGACTGAAAAATAACTGCTAGCTCGGACCGGCACGACTTATTGGGCTGGCATCTTATCCGGGAAGGACTCACCCCTCAGAGCTGGCCACCTACTGAGAGACTTACTTTAACCTCTCAAAGACTAGCCCTAACAGTCTACTCTTATTGAGTACTCAACGTAACTTATCCCACTTGGGGAAAAAGGAACAAAACATAGTTCCACTTGAAAATGGCAATTAAGGGTTTCCAAAGTCTTTGTCAAAATCAGTTTTAGAAAGAGTTTTAAGTTTGAGTAAATCTACTTATTGATTTTCAAATAATTTGTTTGACGGAAATAAGACAGGAGACAATTCTCAATTGCCTTTACAGAAATGAGTGTCCATGCACTCTACATTTGGCTTGCCATTATAAACATTTTACACCAATTAGGTTTTATGCAGGAGCTTACCAGATCCTTAGCTCGAGATAAAATAAAGATCTTCAACCACTGACCCAACCCCGCTTGGGGTAAATATAAACCACAATCAAACTCAAGCCAAAATCCATTTTCACAAATAGAACTAGCTCACTCACTACTACTATGATCCTAGTGTCCCAAGCTTTAAGGCCAAATAATAAATAAAAATGTTTATAAGCTAAGTCTAATTTGATATTTAAAATAATTAGAGTTTTGGGAAATAGGTACTAATAAGTTGAAGGTTTAATTCTAGCTAAGAATAATTTAGAGTTTATTTGATGAAGAGTCCTAGGTGGTATTAGGTTAAATAATGATTTATTAATAATTAATTGTTTGAAAATAATTGCTAACTAAAATAAATTTCAATGGGTCTTGGTTGAAAGGTAATAAATAAATTTTAATAGGTTTTGATTAAAAAATGATAATTGAAAGACAATAAATTTTAATGGTATTTATGAATATAAGATTTACAAAATTAAAATTTTTACTTATTATGATCATTTATATAAAAGGCTTTATTTGATATTATTAT
This sequence comes from Voacanga thouarsii, assembly GCA_026120185.1. Classification (NCBI taxonomy): domain Eukaryota; kingdom Viridiplantae; phylum Streptophyta; class Magnoliopsida; order Gentianales; family Apocynaceae; genus Voacanga; species Voacanga thouarsii. The sequence goes on from JANUWF010001569.1 coordinate 2,515,655, forward strand.
TATATATAATATATATATTTTTTATTTCGTTAATAAAAGCTATCATTTATTTGACTAAAATATCCTTATATAATAATCCAAATCTACCTTCTTAGGGTTTTCGAATTTGCTAGCAAAAATTATAATATTAAATATTTTATTAAAGAAATAAAATTAGCTTAGGGACAACTAGATCATGATCATATTTCCATTACTAACCACAATCATGAACATATACTCCAATTCATCAAATCATCCCAATCATGAATAAAAGCATAGATCTGAATTTGTCAAGGCATGATCCAACCTCTACTAGCATAAACATAATCATGGCTTCAATAACCTACTAATATCATCCTAGAATCCTAGAAATGAATCTAGAATTTAGAAGGAGGGTTGAAAATGCTTACTTGATTAATGAGTACCTTGAAGGAGTTTCGAATGGATCTCAACTCCTAGATGACTAAATCCATTCAAGGGAGATGAAGAAAGCATGGCCATTGGTGAAGAAGTCATTCGGCCAAGAGAGAGAGAGAGAGAGAGAGAGAGAGAAGAGAGAAGAAGAGAGTCCATTAGCATGTTTATTCATATATATATATATATATATTTATTAGAGATCAAAGATTAGTGAAGATGAAGTTGTATGAACAAACCTACATTGAAGGTGTTCTTGAGCTTTCACAAAAATTCTGATTTTTTTATCCAAAAGAGCAATTGGATATTGGAGTTTGATGTTAAAAATGGTATGGATGGACTTACGGTAGTGAGTAGATGAATTCTGGAATTTTTTTGAAGAAGATTGAAATAGTTTGGAGAGGTATTAGGCGAGAAAAAGGAGTAGGTGTTCTTGGTGTTCTATGTGTGCTTGAAGGTTGAAGAGAATGGAGGGATTTTAGATTGGAAGCTGCCGAAATTCTGTGTGTGTGCAATGGCCGAATTGTTTATGTAGTTTAGGTAGATGATTTTTCTTGTTTGAAAAGAAAAGGAAAGGCTGGTTGTTGAAATCCTAAAAAAATATTTTTGGGAATCAAATTTGGAAACAAAATATAGCAAGAATATCTTTGATCAATGGAGAGCTTTTTGGAGCTGCTATGGCCGACTGATTGCTCTGTGATTTGGCTGGATGAAAGCTGGTGAAAAAGGTTAATGGTGGTCGAAAAGAAGGAGTATAATGGTGAAGGAAATGTCTGGTTGTTTGAGGGACATTTTATGGAAGGTTGCTAAATTAAGATTGCTGAAATTTTGGCATCCAATCAAGGCATGATTGCAATAATTTGTTGAAGATATTTTAGGGCAACCATGTCTGGTTTTCGCACAGAAGCTTGGGGAAGACAATGGAGTTCAGTTCATGGCTGTTTAAGAGTGGTTTGTGTAGAAGAGAGATGGAGTTTCGGCCAGGGCTGGATTAGGAAACAAAGTTGGACAGAAAATTTCTGTATAGATCGCCATTGTTGGAATTTTTTTCTGGGCAGTTTCGGCTGCCATTTTCCAGTCAGATTGCAGAGAGTTTAAAGGAGATTTCAGAGGTCTTTCATGGCTAGTTTCCAGCCTTCTTCATGGAGGGAAAACGTGGCTAAGGAGTTGGGAGAAAATTGGAAGAAAACAACTTGATTGAAGACCACCAAAGCTGCGATTTTAACTAGAAATTTTTTTTTTTTTGGTTTTGCACAGCATTTGTGCAGCCCAAAATTAACTAGAAAATTTCAGATTCCAAGCTGATCAAAAGGGCCATTTTCTGGCAGCATTTTGGAGGGAATAATGGCTGAGAATTTCGACACTTTGCACGCACAAGAAGCTGGAAAAAAATTTCAGATCATTACATGAAGGAAAATGAACCTAGCTAGAGTGGAGATTTGAAGGTTCACTAGGGGAATTAATTCTCTTGGAACCTTCCCCATCTCTTTCATCGGTTCATAAGATGTCTTTTACTAAGACATTTTGAACCTTCAAAACCACAGCACTTTACTGAATTTTCTGGAATGAAATTGGCTAGAACAAATTGACCAACCTAATGAATTGAGAAGTAGGAAAAATTAAGGATCAAGAAGGGATGAATTCCCTTAGGAATTTTTGTAGGGTACAAGAATAGAATTAGGGTACTCCTATCATGTCTCCCCTAGGAAAACACATCTACTCTACTCTAAAGCACCCAAGACCAAAAATACAACCTTCCCAAGCAAAAATAAAATTTAATCATGCTAAAGCCCCAATGATGGAATTTAAACCCAAGACCTCAAGAATTAATTCCAAAGCTCTAACCACTAAACCACAACAACTCTTATTCTTTTTTTCTCTCTAAAATATTTTTCCTATTTAATCCTCAAGCTATCTTCCTATTTTCACTTCAAGCAAAAATTACCATTTTGCCCTTTTTACTCAATAAACATAATCAAGCCCTTGAAACTATAACACACAAATCCAAAGTACATAAAATCATATAAAAATATATTTAAACATGTAATAAAATATGATATCCATCCCAACACCCTTACTCTAAGGTTGGTTTTGACTAGGGTTTCATATCCTCCCCTCCTTAGAAGAATTTCGTCCTGAAATTCAAGCATACCTCTATTTCAGATCAGGATACTTCCGCTTTACCTACTCTTCCAATGCCCATGTGGCATCCTGCGTGCCATGATGCCTCCATTGAACCTTGACCATCGGTATTTGCTTATTCTGAAGACTCTTGATACTGCGGTCCAATAATTTCACGAGCTTCTCCACATAGCTCAGATCGGGTTGCAATACCAACGGCTCGTTATTCAGAACATGATCAGCATTAGCATTGTACTTCTTCAATTGTGACACATGAAACACATCATGAATTCTTGTCAACCCATCTGGTAGGTCCAATCGATAAGCTACCGGTCCAATCCTTTCCTTAATTGGGAACGACCCCAAATACCTCGGATTCAACTTTCTTCCCTTCGGATGCTTCAAGATTCCTCGATTTGACATCAATCTCAGAAATACGCTGTCCCCGACTTGAAACTCCAATTATCTCCGCCGGTTGTCCGCATAGCTCTTCTGTTGGCTCTGTGCCGCCTTCAACCTTTCCCTGATCAATTTCACTTTATCCAACATTTCTTGGACACAGATTTCTCCGGTTCGACTTACATGTCCATCTTCTGACCAACTCCAATGCAGTGGTACCTGACACTTGCGCCCATGCAAAGCCTCATACGCTGCCATCCCAATTGAAGCTTGATAGCTGTTGTTATATAACAGTTCCGCGTACAGTACACACTTTATCCATTTGTCCTCGAAATCCAGAACACAGGCTCTCAGCATATCTTTCAATATCTGTATAACCCTTTCTGACTGCCCATCGGTCTGCGGATGTGCCGTCGTACTGAATTTCAGATTCGACCCCATTGCTTCCTGAAATTTACCCCAAAAACGAGACGTACACCTCGAGTCTTGGTCAGATATAATACTCGAAGGCACTCCATGCAGTCGGACTATTTCTCGAATATAAGTCTGAGCCAACTTCTCCATAAAGTCTCTTACATTTACCAGTATGAAATGGGCCGACTTGGTCAGTCGATCCACCACTACCCATATGGCGTCCTTCTGCGTCTTTGATATGGGGAGTCCGGTGACAAAATCCATAGTCACCTCCTCCCATTCCACTCTGGTACTGGCAATGGCTGCAATAGTCCCGCTAACTTCTTGTGCTCCACTTTAACTTTTTGGCAGGTGAGATAGGTCGAGACATACTTGACCACATCCCGCTTCAGTCCGAGCCACCAATAGGCTCTCTTCAGGTCCTGATACATCTTGAATTCCCCTGGATGAATGGCGTACTTGCTCTTGTGCACCTCTTCTAAAATTCTATCCTTTAATTGCTGCTCTCCGGGTACATATAATCGATCCCTGAAATGCAAAACTCCCGCCTCGTCTTGACGGAATTCACTGCCTAGCCGCTTGAGCTCCTTGTCCTTGAAAAGCTGAAACTCGGCGTTGCTGTGCTGATCTTCCACAATTTCCCGCTTCAAATCCGGTACCAACTTCAAATTGCTGATGACAATTCTTTTGTCTTGCATTTCCACCCTTTTGTCCAATACATCCTGAATCGCTTGAATTTCCTGCACCCTTAGTCTGGCCATTCCAACTTTCCTGCTCAGAGCGTCTGCCACGATGTTGGCCTTCCCGGGATGGTAGTTGATCGAGCAACGGTATTCTTCCAGAAATTCCATCCATCTTCGCTGCCTCAAGTTCAGATCCTTCTAAGTGAAGATATACTTCAGACTCTTGTGGTCGGTGAACACCTCATATTCGGCTCCATACACGTAGTGTCGACATTTCTTTAGGGCGAACACGATAGCTGCCAGCTCCAGATCATGAGTGGGATAGTTGACTTCATGAGGTCTCAGCTTCCGAGAAGCGTAAGCGATCACCTTTCTATCTTGCATCAATACTGGTCCCAATCCTTCTTTTGAAGCGTCAGTATACAGCGCGTAAGGCTTCCTTTCCTCCGGCAGACTCAATACTGGCACTGTCATCAATCTTCGCTTCAGTTCTTGAAATCTTTTCTCGCATTTCTCATTCCACACAAATGGAACATCCTTCCTCAGTAGTTGGGTCATTGGAGATGCGAGCGTTGAGAACCCCTTGATGAATCTTCGGTAGTAACTAGCCAATCCCAAGAAACTTTGGATCTCGGTGATATTCTCTGGTTGCTTCCAGTCTGACACTGCTTCGACCTTTGCCGGGTCTACCTTGATTCCCTCCTTAGTCACCACATGGCCAAGGAATGCCACACTGTCCAACCAGAATTTGCACTTGCTAAACATGGCGTACAGCTTGTGCTCCTGAAGCTTCTCCAATACGAGCTTCAGATGCTCCGTATGCTCCTCCGGACTCTTAGAGTAAATTAAAATATCGTCGATGAAGACCACCACGAACTTGTCCAAATAGGGTCAGAACACTCGGTGTATCAGGTCTATAAATACTGCTGGAGTATTGGTCACCCCGAACGGCATTACCACGAACTCGTAATGTCCATATCTGGTGTTGAAGGCCATCTTGGGGATATCCTCCTCTTTTATCTGCATTTGGTAGTACCCTTGCCTCAAATCCAACTTGGAGTAGCAATTGGATCCTTGCAACTGATCGAACAACTCGTCAATCAGTGGTAGGGGATACTTGTTCTTGATCGTCAAGTTGTTCAAACCCTAATAGTCGATATATAGCCTCAGAGTTCCATCCTTCTTTTTCACAAATAGCACAGGCGCTTCCCAGGGCGACATGCTAGGTTTGATGTAACCTTGACCTACTAACTCCTCCAACTGTTCCTTCAACTCTTTCAGTTCTGCTGGTGCCATCCGGTACGAGGTCCGCGATATTGGTTCCGCTCCTAGAACTAAGTCGATGGTGAATTCCACCTCTCGGCTGGGTGGTAAAGAATCAAGTTCTACTGGGAACACATCGGGAAAGTCCTTCACCACTTCGGTGTCCTCCAGGGTGCACTGGTCCTTCGGTTTGTTTATTACGTAAGCCAGGTACCCTTGACATCCTTGCTTCAGCAATTTTCGGGCCTTAGCCCCTGCGATCAAATACTTTAATTCTTTCACTCTTTTGCCATCAAATTCCAACACATCACAGTTCGGTCTAACTAACTGGACTGACTTATTCTTACAATCTACCCTAGCCCCATGCTTGGCTAACCAATCCATCCCCAATATTAAATCATAGTCTTCAATGTCCAATACTATCAGGTCTCCCTCCAGACTTTCTTTACCCATATTAATTTTACAAATTTTCACATACTGATCTGCTTGCACCATTTTCCCCAAAGGTGTGCTTACCACTAAAGTAAAAGGTAGCTCTACTCCATCCCAACCCAAATGATAAGCACAAATCTTTTTTAAATAGGAATGAGTAGAGCCAGGGTCAATTAATGTACTAATGGGTCGTCCTTGGATAGTAAACGTACCTTCCATTTCCGCTGCATCGGTCCCAACTTCCTCTCTATTGAGAGCGAATACCTTAGCCTTTACTCCCAGATTCTCCCATGGTGGTGGCTCTATTGGGCCCCGGATTCTACGCTGGATTTCCTTGCCCTGCTCGATGCAACTTGGGGCAAGCGTTCCGCAGGTGGTTTGGGTCGCCGCAGTAATAACATTTCCTCTCACCACCGTTGGACCAACAGTTCTTCTCAGTGTGGCCTTTTTTCCCACACTACCGGCATGTTGGAAGGTTTTGGGTAGGACCCACTGGTGCTGTTAGGGCTTGCTTTCTCGGGTTCTGCCATTACTGATTGGCGAGGCGCTTGTTTGATTGCTACCCTTGAAAGTACCCTTGCGTCTGTCTTGGCAGTTGGAAAGGCTTGCCACCATCCTGCTGCGGTCCTCATTTTCTGTTCGAGTAGTAGCGTCCACTGCCCCCGAATAGGTCGTTGGCAGAGACAGTGCCAACGCCCTTCTCAATTCCGGCCTCAACCCCTTGACGAATTGCCTTGTCCTATTTTACTCTGTATCCACTAATCTCTAGTAGTATTTTGACAGTTGAGTGAATCGGGACGCGTACTGAGTCACTGACAGGCACCCCTGCTTCAAATTCTAAAATTCATCCTCCCGCTTTTCCACGATCCACTGAGGGATGTACTCAGCTCGGAAGACTTCAACAAAGTTGGACCATGTCCATTCCTGCTTGCCCATTTCCCAGTCGGCTTGAACTTGCTACCACCATGCCCGAACTGGTCCTCTCAACCGGAGAGCCGCAAACTTAACTATCCGCTCCTCAGTGTACTAGAGCGTTACGAATATATCCTCCATCTACTCAACCCACTTCTTTGCCTTCTGATCTTGTTCCGCTTCGCCCAGGAAAACTGGCAGTTGAAACTTCAGAAACTGCTCTAAGGCCTCATCTTCACCCCTGGGGTTCCTTCGCTCGATCAAAGTCTGCAGTATCTTTGCCATCTTACTGAATGCTTGGCCCATTGTCACATCAATCAGAATTTCAGACCTCACTCCTACATCCGGATTCCTCCCATCACCCCGGTTAGGTGATTGCATCTGAGCTTTCTCGACTTCCGGTGCCACATGATCGGCTTCCGGAACCATTCTGCCTGTTGAAGCTGCACGGTGCTTGGGTGCCATTCTAAACCACACCCTAAATGATAAGTGTATGCATTTAAGAATCAAATTATTTTAGGTGCGCATGCATTCACAGATAGATATAAGTAAAAAGAATTCAAATGCAAATTTTGTCCAAAGAATTACCAATAAATTCTCCTTCAAAAATTGATTTGCATAAATCTAAAATTTTGACAAAATCCAGAATTTAAAATTCTTGACATAAAAGTTCTCGAAAAATAATAAATAAATAAACATCCAATTCAAAATAACTCCTAGTCCTCATCAGAACCCTCACCATCCGCTTCATACAACCAACCCCCAGAATTCTTAGAAAAATCTACTCCAACCCCACTGGCAAACCCCTCCATTGGCTCCATCCCGGGGCACCTAGAACTCTCCCCGGGCTCAACTCGACTGAAAGAAGGAATGAAAGAGGGCCTAGGTGGAGACTCATAGTCTATCTCTCCCAGGTCATCACTATCTGTTGTAAAGTCCACTACGGGACTAAAAGGGTGGGATACATGATCCACGCTATTACCTCATCATCACTGTCAGAGCTTATGTCTATCACTGGGATTGGGGGTGGTTCAGGAATCTGGACCTCATCATCACTGCTACTGGCTGAGGGGCAGGCTGGGGAACCGGAAGGTCTTCCAGGTAAATAGAGATAGGCGAATGCCACTGCTGCCCTTTCCTCGCGGTCCTAAGCATTCTAACCATCCTACAGAATCAACAAGATAAGTTAGATAAAGATTTATACTTAAATAAATAGTATATATACTATCAATATTTGCCTATAACCTAGGCTCAGATACCACTTGTAACACCCCACAACCTAGGCCTGACAGGGCCGGGGATATCGCCCCATCCAAAAGATAAGGGATCTTTATAACTAGGTCACACAATTAAAATAATAGAAGATAAATAATACTTTAAACTTAAAATTTATTACAATCTAAGATTTTAAAATAAATCCATAAATAAAATTATCCACTCTCATCTTCTTAAAGCAATACATAAAAATAAATGACAAAATTCTCTTCCAAGGCAGACAACACTAGCTACTTATCCCCACAGTAGGATCGACCTGAAATCATGGTAAAAAGGGCAATGAGATAAAAATCTCAGTAAGTCCGTGTGTACTTTGAGTGTCCAGTGAAAACAGTTCGTGAATGCAAAGTATAAATCTTTCTAAGAGAAATACTGGCAAGCAATAAATATTAGTCAAAATCAAGTGTAGTGTTTTGGCTTTTCCAACCATATATAATCAATAAAATCAACCACTCAAAACAAATGATCATGGGTTACCACACGTTGGGCACCATAACCGGTCAGAATGCCGACCCTTTGTGCAGACTAACAAAAGGTAGGTGATCGGCCTATCGGGCAAGATACTCCTCCTTCTCTATACCCAAATAACAATCAGGTGTCCATTCCGATAACATACAGTCACTTGACTGAAAAATAACTGCTTGCTCGAACCGGCACGACCTATTGGACTAGCATCTTATCCGGGAAGGACTCACCCCTCAAAGGTAGCCACCTACTGAGAGACTTACCCTAAGCCCTCAAAGACTAATTCTAGCAGTCCACCCTTATTGAGTACTCAACGTAACTTACCCCACTTGGGGAAAAAGGAACAAAACATAGTTCCACTTGAAAATGGCAATTAACGGTTTCCAAAGTCTTTGTCAAAATCAATTTTAGAAAGAGTTTTGAGTTTGAGTAAATCTGCTTATTGATTTTCAAATAATTTGTTTGACGGAAATAAGACAGGAGACAGTTCTCAATTGCCTTTATAGAAATGAGTGTCCATGCACTCTACATTTGGCTTGCCATAATAAATATTTTACATCAATCAGGTTTTATGCAGGAGCTTACCAGATCCTTAGCTCGAGATAAAATAAAGATCTTCAACCGCTGATCCAACCCCGCTTGGGGTAAAGATAAACCATAATCAAACTCAAGCCAAAATCCACTTTCACAAATAGAATTAGCTCACTCACTACTACTATGATCCTAGTGTCCCAAGCTTTAAGGCCAAATAATAAATAAAAAGGTTTATAAGCTAAGTCTAATTTGATATTTAAAATAATTAGAGTTTTGGGAAATAGGTACTAATAAATTGAAGGTTTAATTATTGCTAAGAATAATTTAGAGTCTATTTGATGAAGAGTCCTAGGTGGTATTAGGTTAAATAATGATTTATTAATAATTAATTGTTTGAAAATAATTGCTAACTAAAATAAATTTTAATGGGTCTTGGTTGAAAGGTAATAAATAAATTTTAATAGGTTTTGATTAAAAAATGATAATTGAAAGACAATAAATTTTAATGGTATTTATGAATATAAGATTTACAACATTAATATTTTTACTTATTATGACCATTTATATAAAAGGCTTTATTTGATATTATTATTATATTTAATATCTATATATTTTATTTCGTTAATAAAAACTATCATTTATTTGACTAAAATATCCTTATATAATAATCCAAATCTACCTTCCTTGGGTTTTCGAATTTGCTAGCAAAAATTATAATATTAAATATTTTATTGAAGAAATAAAATTAGCTTAGGGACAACTAGATCATGATCATATTTCCATTGCTAACCACAATCATGAACATATACTCCCTCCAATTCATCAAATCATCCAAATTATGAATAAAAGTATAGATCTGAATTTATCAAGGCATGATCCAACCTCTACTAGAATAAACATAATCATGACTTCAATAATCATACATAAATATAAATCCTATTCAACATAGATGACATAATCTCTAGCATAATTTCTCACAAATACTACCTATGACATGGAGATTGTTGGATTATATGCCCTTTTAGACTAGGTTTCTGATGTAAAATCGAATATTTTAATAAAAGAATTTATTTTCAGAAATTGTTTATGAACTTACTTTTTGTTTGTGCACAATTTTTGTTTGGAACAGACCCATTGTGTTTAAATAAGTGATCCATGTGAGTGGTGGTCTTTCACAGTAAGGTATGGATCACGGGTTATTTAACGCATAAACATTTGTTCTTAACCTATTGATGAGACTGGGAATCTCATCATGTTTACGTTATTATGTTATGAATTCCAAATGGGGAATGACTTACCTTTAGCCAGTGAGTAGTCCACTCACTTCATGACATAAGTGTATTTCGAATACGTAGGACATGACCTGTAGTAGTGGTTTCTAAAAGTACTATATGATAGAAACCTAGAATATTTCCGCTACAGCGTGGACTAGTACTCTACGACTTGAGTATGAATTGGTGGTCTGACGAAACTGGAAGCATATTCTTTGATATGCTATAGTTGATGTTCTATAGTAGAACCAATATACTTGTATATTGGGTATATGAAACTAGTTAGTTAAGACAGACTTGTACAAGATAGTTTCTGCACTATATCGCCCCTTGTGGTTGTCTGAATGGTCTAAAATGTCCAGGGCCCTGGGAAACATGACTCGTATGTTTGCTTTAGGGTAGCTCCCTTGGAAAGCGGAAACACTTCAGGAAGTCGTGGATCATTGGACTAGAAGCCTAAGGATGGTAAATGTCATTTAGAGGGGTGTTAGTACACTTCTTCCTCTCTTAATGTAAGGCGATGTGTAGAGGGGTATTTTAGTCATTTCACCTGTAGGTCGGAGACTTTGCTAATGCAGTATTATCCTTGGGGTCAATATTTCCTTATGGTGATATTAGAAAATATTTAAAATGCAAAATACAGCTATTTATATAGCAGAGGTATTTTGGTCATTTTAGCAGCTAAGGCGATGTGTCTTTTTGGTTTTCGGAATAGCCCGTAAGTCCTAACTAATTTTGGGTTGAGGAATTGGTCTCAATTCAAGAGGATTTTATTTTATTTTATTTTATTCAGGGTGTCTAATTTATTATTAGACTGGAATAAAATAAATAAATAAATAAAAAATAGGAGTTTAGAGAAATTAATTATCTGGTTTAATTGGTTAATTAATTATTCAGGGTCTAGGTCCAGTATGAATAATTAAGAAATTAACCTGGGCATAAATTAGGGAAAATAATTAATGTTTAATTATTTATTGGGCTATTTATATAAGCACAAGAAATAATTAATTAAAAATTAATTATTTTGGTTCATTTGGGCTCATTAATTATTTATTGGGTTAGTTGTATAAACCCGGGAAATAAATAATTAATGTTTATTATTTGGGCCTTTTGGGACTAAGAGAAATTATAAATATTATTTCGGCCCAATAGCTTGGACCGTAGGGTTTTTTTCAGATACGGTTAAGAAGAGTTCAGGGTTAAGCCAAACTTATTCTCAGGATAATATCCGGGTGTTTGAAATATGATATCCGGGGGATATGTTTATCAGAGAATTAGAGACCTAGTTTTGGCTGACCAATAAATAAGTCTCTGGTAGAAGAAAAACCCTAATCTCCCTAACACAACTGAGGCTCACGCAGCTCTCTCTCTCAAACTCACGTCTCCTTCTCCTCTGGTTTCTCCTTGGAGCTTTGCTAACCAATAGCAAGAGAACCAAGGAGATTTGAAACCGTTCCTCTTCACCGTTGTGTTCACCGACTAGAGGTTGGGCTGTGGCATATTCTGAGAGCTGAAAGGCTTGGCGTTCATGCAAACAAGGCGAAGTAGGAGGCTAGCGGGTTTTCAACCAGAAGCTTCTTCAAGTGGGCAAGGCGAAGCGATTCCTGTCGTTCAATCCACTCATACTCAACCTAGTAGGTTTAAAGCGCACAAAAATATGATCTTTACGCTTCCGTGTGGCCTTTAAGGCTTGCGATTTTTTTTCTCTGTTTTTTTTCCCGTTGGTGCATGCTCCCCTGTTTTTTGTCCGTTAATGTGGTATCAGAGCCAATGATTCTTTGATCAACTTAGGGAGTATGGTAGTTAATAAAAATGGAGAAGATGATTGTTTGGTGATTATACCTGTGATCCTTCGCTATTTTGGTATGGGATAGCATGTTTGTAAGCTTCACAGTGAAGCATAGGCTGTTGTAATTTTATCTTTCTTGCTTTGAAAGAACATCGTGTAAACCCAGTTTGAAAGGTATAGGCAGTTGTGTTTTTGTTTTGAATGAGTTTTTGTAAGTAAAAATGTCTAAAGAAGCCAAAGAAAGGAGCAGTAGATGAAGCGCAGTGGCTCTGCAATTTTTCGCCAGGAAAAGAGAAAAAATGAAGAAGAAACACTATTCCTAAGCCATACAGCTGAGCCGAGCTGCCTCCATTATTATGTCTGGAGCCGATCTTCGAAGACCCAAGCCGACTGCGCCGATTGCTGGAAAGTGAAGCCGATTGCAATTGCAAAATATGCAATTGGCGCGCGGGTAGCGGGGCACCGAACGCACGAAACGGGTAGACACGCAGGCTGAAGCGCGGGTCAACAGCAGAGATGAAATGGGCACAGGCGAAGTCCACGGGTCGCGGCTGAGGGTGTTCCGGTGCGGCGTGGTGCACCGCAGCCTCGGTGGACCGTAGGCCATGCAGGCGCGGATCCGGTGCGACTGGTGCAGTGAACTGCAGCTATTTTTTATTTTTTTTTCTTTTTCGTTTTGGGTCCCATACCAGGCGAAGTTAATATTTTTGTAATATTTTATATTCTTGGAATATATTTGCATGAAAAATATTAGTAAGGGATTTTAGGATTAAACAAGACCATTAATTAATTAATTAATTCATGTATTTAATTCTATTATTTGGGCACTTAGGTTTAAAAATAGAAAAGCATGAAAACGTTTACTGTTTTCAAGCATGCTATTTTTTTTTTTTTTTGGTACCTCTGTGTGCCTTTTCTCAAAGACCAAAGTCTTTGGGAACATTTTTGACAAGAAAAACTTTTTTCTTCAAAAATTAAATGGTTATTTTAATTTGTGCAAAAATTAATCCTTGAATATTTTCTCAAAGGATTTAATCATTGACACAGAAAATATATTGGATTTAGATATTTTTGTAAATTAAAATGGAGAGCCATTTTGTTTTGTTTTGGACTAGAAAAAAATGATTTTGTCAAATAAACTTGAAACTAAAGTTTCTAGAAAGTTTTAATTGGAAAATTTTTGAAATCATTAAGTTTTAACATAAATAAAATTAGTCTATGGAAAAATCTCTCAAAAGATATAAACCTTGACATAGAGATTTTAGTGAATTTAGATATTTTATTTTTGAGTTAAGGAAAAACTTAATGGAAATTTTAAAAGGATATTTTTCCAGAAAACCTTTATTTTAAAAGATTAAGTGGGAGAGGAGTTCCAACGACCCCACGGCTTCTATCACGGTCCTCATTAGAGATCGTGGGTCCTCTCGCGTCATCCTGGGAGTGAACCCATATAGGATGGAGATACCACAAGGATATAGATCTAATGGAAGGATGTAATTAATAACCCGGGGTACGTACTATAATCGGCCAACCCACGTTGGAGGTTATAGTGCGAGGTATGTCCATAGGAAATGAGAGAAAACGGCCATCCCATGATGGAGTTATCCTCTAGTTCATTACCTAGAAGGGAAATTAATTTGTGGTGGTTATTACACTTAGCTTAGGAAACTGTTAATCTTCCTAAGAAGCTATGTCAGTTTTCTTAAGAGCCAAATTATTTTCAGTGCACAAATTTTATTTTGTTTTCACAAACTAAATTCTTTCTTTTATTTGTTGATTTTCAGAAATGGTGGGAGGTTCTTTTAGTACATTGACTGTTATTCTTAGGGAGAATAAATTAACGGGTCCAAACTATGTGGACTGGAAGAGGAACTTGAACATAATACTCATAGTCGAAGAGTATAAGTATGTCATTTATGAGACCTGCCCTGTTATCGGGGAAGGTTCCACCGCCGAAGAGTGAGAGGTTGAGAAGGCGTGGAAGAAGGCTGACAAAATGGCACGTTGCTATATGTTAGCCTCCATGTCTAATATGCTCCAGTCAAAACATGAGCACATGGCTTCTGCATATGACATCAGTCAATCATTGGCTACTATGTTCACTGACAAGAGCCGGCCCGCAAGGCAGGAGGCTCTTCGAACTATTATAAACACTAAGATGGCTGAGGGAGTATCATTTCGAGAGCATATGCTCAAAATGATTGCTGCTTTCGAGGAGGCAGAAATCTTAGGGGCTATCATTGACCCCGAGAGCCAAGTGGACATTGGTTCTCGAATCTCTACCGGGTTCCTTCACTCAGTTCAAGTTGAACTATAACATGAACAAATTGAACATGAGTTTGACTGAATTGATGAAGGAGCTCCAGATGACGGAGAAGGTCATGAAGCCGCAGTCAAAGGCCATGATTGCTAAGGCTTCTTCCTCAAGAATTGGGCCTAAACCCAAAACGTTTAAGAGGAAGAAGGGGAATGCAGCAGCCCAGCCCAAGGACAAACCAAAGGGCAAGTGCTTCAAATGTGGAAAGAAGGGACACTGGAAAAAGGAGTATCCAGATCTTCAAGCCAAGAAAAATCCCACAGGTAATGTTTTCTATCGAGAGTCTATATCAATGGTAGGATCAATTTCCATTTGGATTGTTGATTTAGGAGCCACTGATCATATCTGTAACTCCTTGCAGGGGTTTAGAAAGATTAGAAGACTAAAGAAGGGCGAACATAGGCTACGAGTGGGTAATGGAGCACAAGTCTGGGCCCTAGCAATGAGAGAGCTGGATCTTATTTTTTATTTTAATAAAATAGTTGTTTTAAAAGACATTTTATATGTACCTGGATTTCGTCAGAATTTGATTTCAGTTATAAAACTTATAAATCAAGGATATTCTGTATCTTTCCATTCTGGTATTTCTATCAGTAGAGATGGAGAAATTTTATGTACTAGACACATGTATGGAAATCTGTTCTTTTTAAACCCTATTAACAACCAATCAAATAACGCTCAGTCTGAACCTTTAACTAAGAAGAGAAAGACCAATATCAATGATTCATACCTTTGGCATCTAAGGTTGGGTCATATTAACTCAACCAGAATTCATAGGCTAATCCATGATGGGCCTTTGGGCTCATTAAGATTGGAAAGTTGGCCTCTGTGTGAATCCTACCTGATGGGAAAGATGACCAAAAGGTCATTTACACCAAAGACGGATAGAGCCAATGAGGTGTCGAGTCTTGTTCACACTGATGTGTGTGGTCCATTGTCTACACCAGCAAAAGGAGGTTTTGAGTATTTTATCACTTTCACGGATGATTGTACGAGGTATGGTTACATTTACCTGATGAGACGCAAGTCTGACTCTTTTGACAAGTTCAAGGAGTTTAAGGCTGAAGTGGAGAGTCAGACAGGTAAATTAATCACAACCTTACGATCCGATTGTGGTAGAGAGTACCTCCTAGGTGAATTCAAGAATTACATGGTACATCATGAGATAGTATCCCAGCTCTTTGCGCCGGGAACACCCTAGCAGAATGGAGTAGCTGAGAGAAGGAACAAGACGTTGATGGAAATGGTCCGAAGCATGATGTCTCATGCTACTTTTCCAGTGTCCTTTTGGGGATATGCCCTGAAGACAGCGGCATATATTCTGAACTTGGTGCTTTCCAAGTCAGTACCTAGGACTCCCTATGAGATGTGGACTGGACGTAAGCCAAGTCTGAATCATCTCAGGATTTGGGGTTGTCCAGCTTATGTACTGATCAAGGGAGACAAGTTGGAACCAAGATCAGAATTATACTATTTTGTTGGCTATCCAAAAGGGACAAAAGGAGGTTACTTTTATCATCCTAAGGAGCAGAAGGTACTAGTCAGTACAAATGCTAGATACTTGGAAGATGATCAAAGTACTTCCACTAAAGGTTTAACAAGGTTGGAACTTGAGGAGAAGTTATCTACGGAATCAACTTCTTCTGACCCGATTGTGGAATAAGAAGAGGCATAGCCTCAAGAGCCTGTGCAAATGGAGCCTCGTCATAGTGGGAGAGTGTCTAGGGTTCCGGATAGATGGATTGGAGAAGCATTTGAGCTGGTCTCTGACCATCTGGAACAAGACCCCACTAGATACGAGGAGGTTATTGCTGATGCCGATGCAAATCTGTGGCATGAAGCAATGAAAGTCGAGATTGAGTCTATGTACCTCAATCAGGTTTGGGATCTTGTAGCTTCACCTGAAGGGATAAAACCCATTGGGTGCAAGTGGGTGTACAAGAGAAAGAGGGGAGCGGATGGAAAGGTGGAAACCTTCAAAGCTAGGCTTGTGTCGAAAGAGTTTACTCAGAAAGAGGGAATCGACTATGAGGAAACCTTTTCCCCAGTAACCATGCTTAAATCCATCTGCATCCTCCTTGCCATCGTATGTCACTATGATACGAGATATGGTAAATGGATGTCAAGACGGCATTCTTAAATGGCCATCTTAGCGAAGACATCTATATGTCCCAACCAGAAGGCTTCATTGCTGAAGGCCAGGAACATATGGTTTGCAAGCTTAAGAAGTCCATTTATGGACTTAAGTAGGCATCGAGAGCAGGGAACATTCGTTTTGATGAGACTGTAAAGTCTTATGGTTTTATTCAAAATGAAGATGAATCATGCGTGTACAGGAAACTTAAAGGCATTGATGTGGTTTTTTTTGTCCTGTATGTGGACGACATTCTACTAATTGGAAATGATGTAGGGACATTGTCATCTACAAAGGTTTGGATATCTAGTCAATTCAGTATGAAGGACTTGGGATTAGGCTTCTTAGAAATAGGAAATAGAGAATGTTAGGGTTATCCCAAGCAATATACATTGACAAGATACTGGCCAAGTACAACATGGACTCATGCAAGGGAGCTTTAATCCCTTGCAGACATGGGTTGTCATTTTCTTCAAAGGATTGTCCTAAGTCTCAAGAAGAAAAAGACAGAATGAGTAGGATTCCCTACGCTTCAGCTGTGGGAAGTCTCATGTACGCCATGCTGTGTACTAGGCCAGATATCTGCTTTACCGTGGGCTTGGTTAGCAGATATCAGTCAAACTCAGGAGAGGTTCGTTGGCAAGCTATAAAGTATATTCTCAAGTATCTCAAGGGAACGAGAGATTATATACTGGTTTACAGGGCTGATGATTTGGTTCCTACAGGATACACAGACTCAAACTTCCAGGAAGATAAGGATGAAAAAAAATCCACTAGTGGATATGTCTTCACTTTGTTTGGAGGAGCAATTTCATGGAGGAGTATCAAACAGTCTTATATTGTTGACTCAACCATGGAAGCTGAGTATGTGGTAGCTTCGGAGGCATCCAAAGAAGCAGTTTGGCTCCGGAAGTTCCTTTCAGAACTTGGAGTCATATCACATATGGACAGACCGATTGTGATGTATTGCGATAACACTTGAGTAGTATCGCAATCTAAGGAACCTCGGAACCACAAGAAGAGGAAACACATCGAGAGGAAGTACCACCTGATCCGAGATTTAATCTAGAGATGAGAAGCCGTGATGGAATATATTGCCTCAGAAAACAATCTAGCAGATCCATTTACAAAGCCTTTGGCTGAGAGAGTCTTCAAGAGACACTTAGACGCCATAGGGGTGGGCACCTATGGACTTACCTAGTCTTAGAGTACAAGTGGGAGGTTGTTGGATTGTATGCATTCTTAGACTAGGTTTCTGATGTAAAATCGAATATTTTAATAAAAGAATTTATTTTCAGAAATTGTTTGTGAACTTATTTTTTGTTTGTGCACAATTTTCGTTTGGAACAAACCCATTGTGTTTAAATAAATGATCCATGTGAATTGTGATTTTTCACAGTAAGGTATGGATCACGGGTTATTTAATACATAAACATTTGTTCTTAACCTATTGATGAGACTGGGAATCTCATTATGTTTAGGTTATTATGTAATGAATTCCAAATGGGGAATGGCTTACCTTTAGCCAGTGAGTAGTCTACTCACTTCATGACATAAACGTATTTCGAATACGTAGGACAGTACCTGTAGTAGTAGTTTCTAAAAGTACTATATGATAGAAACCTAGACTACTACCGCTACAGCGTGGACTAGTACTCTACTACTTGAGTATGAGTTGGTGGTCTGACGAAGCTGGAAGCATATGTTTTGATATGCTATAGTTGAGGTTCTATAATAGAACCAATATACTTGTATATTGGGTATATGTAACTAGTTAGTTAAGACAGACTTGTACAAGATAGTTTCTGCACTATGTTGCCCCTTGTGTTTGTCCGAATGGTCTAAAATGTCCAGGGCCCTAGGAAACATGACTCGGATGTTTGCTTTAGGGTAGCTCCCTTGGAAAGCGGAAACACCCTAGGAAGTCGTGGATCATTGGACTAGAAGCATAAGGATGGTAGATGTCATTTAGAGGGGTGTTAGTACACTTCTTCCTCTCTTAATGTACGGCGATGTGTAGAGGGGTATTTTAGTCATTTCACCTGTAGGTCGGAGACTTTGCTAATGCAGCATTGTCCTTGGGGTCAATATTTCCTTATGGTGATATTAGAAAATATTTAAAATGCAAAATACAGCTTTATATATAGTAGGGGTGTTTTGGTCATTTTAGTAGCCAAGGCGATGTGTCTTTTTGGTTCTCGGAATAGCCCGTAAGTCCTAACTAATTTTGGGTTGAGGAATTGGTCTCAGTTCAAGAGGATTTTATTTTATTTTATTTTATTCAGGGTGTCTAATTTATTATTAGACTAGAATAAAATAAATAAATAAAAAATAGGAGTTGAGAGAAATTAATTATCTGGTTTAATTGGTTAATTAATTATTCATGGTCTAGGTCTAGTATGAATAATTACGAAATTAACCTGGGCTTAAACTAGGGAAATAATTAATGTTTAATTATTTATTGGGCTATTTATATAAGCCCAAGAAATAAATAATTAAATATTAATTATTTTGGTTCATTTGGGCTCATTAATTATTTATTGGGTTATTTGTATAAGCACAGGAAATAAATAATTAATGTTTATTATTTTGGGCCTTTTGGGTCCAAGAGAAATAATAAATATTATTTCGGCCCAATAGCTTGGACCGTAGGGTTTTTTTCAGATACGGTTAAGAAGAGTTTAGGGTTAAGCCAAACTTGTTCTCAGGATAACATCCAGGTGTTTGAAATATGATATCCCGGGGATATGTTTATCAGAAAATTAGAGACCTAGTTTTGGCTGACCAATAAACAAGTCTCTGATAAAAGAAAAACCCTAATCTCCCTAACACAACCGAGGCTCACGCAGCTCTCTCTCTCAAACTCACGTCTCCTTCTCCTCTAGTTTCTCCTTGGAGTTTTGTTAACCAATAGCAAGAGAACCAAGGAGATTTGAAACCGTTCCTCTTCACCGTTGTGTTCACCGACTAGAGGTTGGGCTGTGGCATATTCTGAGAGCTGTAAGACTTGGTGTTCATGCAAACAAGGAGAAGTAGGAGGCTAGCGGGTTTTCTACCGGAAGCTTCTTCAAGTGGGTAAGATGAAGCGATTCTTGTCGTTCAATCCACTCCTACTCAACCTAGTAGGTTTAAAGCGCGCAAATGTATGATCTTTATGCTTCCGTGTGGCCTTTAAGGTTTGCGATTTTTTTTTCTCTATTTTTTTTTCCGTTGGTGCATGCTCCCCTGTTTTCTGTCCGTCAATGTGGTATCAGAGCCAATGGTTCTTTGATCAACTTAGGGAGCATGGTAGTTAATAAAAATGGAGAAGATGATTGTTTGGTGGTTATACCTGTGATCCTTCGCTGTTTTGGTATGGGATAACATGTTTGTAAGCTTCACAGTGAAGCATAGGCTGCTGTAATTTTATCTTTCTTGCTTTGAAAGAACATCATGTAAACCCAATTTGAAGAGTATAGGCGGTTGTGTTTT
This sequence comes from Voacanga thouarsii, assembly GCA_026120185.1. Classification (NCBI taxonomy): domain Eukaryota; kingdom Viridiplantae; phylum Streptophyta; class Magnoliopsida; order Gentianales; family Apocynaceae; genus Voacanga; species Voacanga thouarsii. The sequence goes on from JANUWF010001569.1 coordinate 2,535,528, forward strand.
TGTTTTGGATGAGTTTTTGTAAGTAAAAATGTCCAAAGAAGCCAAAGAAAGGAGCAGTAGATGAAGAACAGTGGCTCTGTAATTTTTCACGCGGAAAAGAGAAAAAACGAAGAAGACTACATTAGTTTAGTCCCAGATCAATTTTTAATTATTTAAACTGGGCCAAATCCTTGAATAATTAATTAAGCCACCAAACTACTTTAATTAATTCTTTCTCTCCATGGACCTTTATTTTATTCTAACCTAATAATTAAATCAGGCTATTTAAATAAAATAAATTTTATTTAATTTAATTTAAGACCAATTCCTTAGCCTGTATCTAATTAGGACTTATGGCCAATACTGGGGACCAAAAGACACACCGTCTTGGTTATTAAAATGACCAAAATACCCTTACCATATAAATAGCTGTATTTTGCATTTTAAATATTTTTTAATATCACCATCAGGAAATATTGACCCCAAGGACAATGCCGCATTAGTAAAGTCTTCGACCTACAGGTGAAATGACTAAAATACCCCTTTACACATCGCCGTGCATCAGAGAGGAAGAAATATACTAACACTTCTCTAAATGACATCTACCACTCTTAGACTTCTAGTCTAATGATCCACGACTTCCTGAATTGTTTCCACTTTTCAAGGGAGCTACCCTAAAGCAAACACCGAAGTCATGTTTCCCAGGGCCCTGGATATTTAGATTATGCAGACAACCACAAGGGGCGATATAATATAGAAACTATCATATACAAGTCTGTCTTAACTGACTAGTCATATATATCCAACAAGCAAGTATATTGGTCCTACGATATAACCTCAACTAAAGTATATCAAAGTATATGCTTCCAGCTTCGTCAGACCACTAATTTATACTCAAGTCGTAGAGTACTAGTCCATGCTGTAGCAGTAGTAGTTTAGATTTCTACCATCTAGTACTTTAAGAAACTACTATTACAGGTCCTGTTCTACTTATTCGAAATACGCTTATGTCATGAAGTGAGTGGACTGCTCATTGGCTAAAGGTAAGCCATTCCCCATTTGGAATTCATAACATAATAACCTAGACATGATGAGATTCTCATTCTCATCAATCGATTAAGAACATACATTTATGTGTTAAGTAACCCGTGATCCATACTTTACTATGAAAGAGCACTATTCACATGGTCCACTTACTTAAATATAATGGGTCTTTTCCAAATATAATTATGCACAAATAAAATGTAAATTCACAAATAATTTTTGAGAATAAATTCTTTTATTAAAATATTCGATGTTTACATTAGAAACCTAGTCTAAGAGGGTATATATTCTAATAAGATTTTGTGTTATAAATACCAGAATTGAATACTATGGATTATGAAGGAGTAATCTGGAGTATTTGAGAGTGATTGAGGTGTTTAGGGTAGGTTTTGTCTTGAAGGAGTATAGTATGTGTTCTTGGTGAGAATTGAGAGAATTTGAGAAAAAAGTGCACGAAACCTAGAATGGTGTTGGCCAAATGGTCTAGGGTGATTAGAAGTTTCGGTTTTCAACTAGAAGGGGACATAATAATATGATTTTATTTGAAATTCAGATGGAGAGAATTGTGAAGTTGTTTGAGGTAAAAGATAGGCTAATGGTGTTTGATTAATGGAGATTTCTTTGCTCTTCATTAGAGTCGGCTGGACTGGTTAGACTTATGGCAAGGGAATGAAGGTTGTTCAGGCTGTAAGGCTGGCCGAAATTCAGTGTTTAATGGCAGAGGAATTTTTGGTTTAGTAGCTTAATAAAAAAGTGTTTTTATGGAGTAAAATTCTAGAATTTTTTTTAAAGTTCAAATGTGTTTTGAGTAAAGTAATCTTAAAAGATTTTTGAGGTGTGATTATGAAGACCAAGTACTCAAGGTAAGTGTGGAGGTTAATGGTGTTCAATCCATGGCTAAACAAGGTCCATTTTGCAGAAGTTTGAAGGTGGTTTTTCGGCCTAGGTCTAAGGAGACAAAACTGGAATTTTTCTGGTTTCAAAGTTATTCAAAGGTTCGAATGGTTCATGATTTTTCTGTGCAGAATTTCTGCATTTTTCAGCCTGATTTGCAGATGATTTTGAGGGGTGTTTGAGGGTTTCTTAAGGTTGGTTTCCAGCCTTCTTTCTGGAGAAAAGCAGAGGAGGTTTTGCTGGATTGATGACAAGAAAAACAGTTTCAATTTCAGCTTGGTGTGCAGCGAAATTGCATAGGAACTTTTCTGGTTTTGTACAGTTTTATGTAGTCCGAATTTTGCACAGAAATTCCAGTCTTCAAGATACATGAATTGGTCATTTTTTTGGCAGCAAATGAGCAAGCGTACTGACTGAATTTTTCGAAAGCTAGACTGCTCAAAATTCTGAAAAATTTCCAGATTTTCTTCATAAAAAACATGAACAACATGAAGGTGAGCTTGAAAGTTCTACCATGGTGATTTCTTTCCCATGGATTCTTCTCCCTAATTTTGGCCAATCCTCTACCTTCCAAGATTAATTTGTGAAATTCAAGACTTAGGAATTATCTCAGAATTTTTGGAATTAAAAGAAGAGATTTAATGAATTTTGAATAATTTAAATTGTAAAGATGTTAGGACAAAGCTAGAGGTAATGACAAGGACAAGAATTCTTCTAGAATTCCTTTTAGGATATGGTTATATGATTAAGATATTCTCTTCATGTCTCCCCTAAGACGATATTCCTATGTTTAAGGAATGTAAGAAAAACAAAAATTCAAACATAACTAAGATAATCATGAATAAACTTAAGTGATGGGATTTGAACTCATGACCTTAGAGATTAATTCCAAAGCTTTAACCACTTAACCACACTGATATGACTTTTTATGGTGGCTTTTTCTTGGTGTTGTGGTATATTTGTTGGTTATGATTTAGCTCAACAATGGGAACCAAAACAGAGATTTTTTCTTGTGACAAAAGAGAAAGGTAACCTAACTATCTACGCTCTTTCAAACCCTTGAAGAACAAAGCCTCAAAGACCCTTTAAGATAAATAGAAAGTTCTACTAGATTCTCATCCTAATATCCTTGAAGCAATAAAGGCAAACAAGAACAAAAAAATAGAGAAAATAGGCATCCAAATATTGAATTTCAAACAAACCTTAGAAGAACAAAGCAACTAAGACCCATTCAAAGAAAACAACATTGGATTATTCAAAAGATTTATAGACTCTTACAAAAGGAGGACTAACCCTTTAGCTTGGTCTTGAACAAGATGAACAAGGAGGCTTGGCCTCTCAATATTCTCTCTCAAATTTGAATTAAAGTCAAGTGAATTATCTTGTCAAAGTAATAAAGGTGCTATTTATACTACCCTAACCCTAGCTAAGTAATCCCTAAGGTTTAGTTACAGTTTAGGGTCAAAATAAGTCGTTACAAGCAATTAAAAGTAAAGAAAACTGGAAAAAAGCATTAAAAAGCGGAATAGTCGACGACTGCCCAGGGCCAAGCTAGCGCCGGTTAGGTTCTGTCTTCAGCGGTTCTTGTTTGCTTGAGTGTTAGTTTTGGACAGAATGGAGTCGGCGTCAGTTTTGCTGCATAGAGCCGGCACCAGCTGTCCTCTGGAAGCCTCTCTAGTCAAATTTCATCCCTTTTTGCTGACGACTTAAGTTCTTGTTGGGTCCTTCGCGGATGGCCATCAACACGAACTCTTGGCTCGCTTCCTCAACCCTCCAATCTTCCTTCACCCTCAAGCATTGTTTGATGATCAATTGAAAATCATCTTGAAGCTTCTTGGTTCTCGCTCTAGTTATCGGTCCTTGTCCTTCCTGATGAAGTGGAGTCTCATCATCTCCCCCTCCTTGAAAAGGATTCGTCTTCGAATCTTCGCCATCATCTACATCAAAAGGAGAAAGGTCACAAACATTAAAGGTAGCACTAACATGATACTCACCCAGTAGATCTATCTTGTAAGCATTATCTCCAACTTTGGCAAGAACTTGAAATGGTCCATCCCCCATTGGATCAAGTTTTCTTCGACGTTGCGTGGGGAATCTCTCTTTGCCAAGGTGCACCTATACCTAATCGCCCGACTCAAAAGAAACCTTTTTCCTTCCTTGATTGCACTTATGGGCGATCTTTTCGTTGCGTCTTGCAATAGTTTCCTTCACCTTCTTATGGAGTGCCTTCACAATTTCTGCTTTCTTAGCTCCATCAAGGTTCAACCGTTCACCTGTAGGCAAAGGAATCAAATCTAAATGAGTTAGAGGATTAAAACCATATACAATATCAAAAGGATAATAAGAAGTGGTAGAGTGAATAGCCCTATTGTATGCAAACTCAATGTGAGGCAAGCACTCCTCCCAATTCTTCAAATTCTTCTTGATTATGGCCCACAAGAGTTGGGTGAGTGTATGATTGACCACCTCAGTTTGTCCGTCCGTTTGGGGATGATAAGCTGTGGAAAATAAAAGGTTAGTTCCAAGTTTGTTCCATAAAACTCTCCAAAAATAGTTAAGAAATTTTGTATCCCTATTCGAGACAATAGTCCTTGAAATTCCATGCATTCTCACCACTTTCTTAAAGAATAAATCTGCAATATATGACGCATCATTAGTCTTAGAACAAGCCACAAAATGAGCCATTTTAGAAAATCTGTCAACAATCAGAAATATAGAATCCTTACCCCCCTTAGACCTAGGCAATCCTAAAATGAAGTTCATTAAAATATCAACCTAAGGCACATTAGGTGTGGGCAAAGGAGTATAAAGACCATGTGGAAGAGCTCTAGACTTAGCTCGCCTACAGGTAATGAATTGAGAACAATGTCTCTCCACATCCTTTCTCATTTTTTGCCAAAAGAAATGTTCCTTAAGGATGCCTAAGGTTTTTGCAACACCAAAATGCCCTATTAGTCCCCTACTATGGGTTTCCTGAACTAGCAACACCCTAATGGAACATTTTAGCACACAAAGCCTTGCCTCCCTAAACAAGAAACCATCATGCCTATAATATTTAGCAAATGCACCTTTCTCACAAGCATGGAAAATATCCCCAAACTCCTCATCATCAACATACAAATCTTTCACAAATTCAAAACCAAGAAGTTTAGTATCTAAAAAGTTGAAGAGTACATACCTTCTAGATAGTGCATCCGTTACCACATTTTCCTTACCCTTCTTGTATTGAATGACATATGGAAATGTCCCAATAAACTCCATCCACCTTGCATGCCTTTTATTCAAATTTTATTGGCTCTTGAGGTGTTTAAGGGTCTCATGATCAGTATGAATGACAAACTCTCTTGGTAAAAGATAGTGTTGCCAATACTCTAAGGTCCTCACCAAAGCAAAAAACTCTTTGTCATAGGTAGAATAGTTAAGGGCTGCCCCAGACAATTTTTCACTAAAGTATGCAATGGGTTTTCTATCTTGGGTCAAGACCGCACCTATTCCCACCCCACTTGTATCACACTTTATCTCAAAAGCCTTCTCAAAATTAGAAAGAATAAGAATTGGAGCTTGTCTCAATTTGTCCTTGAGGGTTTGAAAGGCTTGTTGTTGGGTTTCCTTCCACCTAAATCCCACCTTTTTCTTTACCACTTAGGTTAGAGGGGCTACTATAATGCTAAAATTTTGGATGAATCTCCTATAGAAACTAGCTAGCCTATGGAAACTACGGACTTGGGTAATGGTGGTAGGGGTTGGCCAATCTTGGATGGCTTTCACTTTTCCCTCATCAACCTCAATCCCTCTTGCACTCACAACATACCCAAGGAATGTAATCCTCTGCAAACAAAAAGAGTATTTCTCAATATTAGCATACAATCTCTCCCTTCGGAAAGCCACAATTGAACATGACTTAAATGATCCACATATGATTTGCTATAAATTAATATGTTATCAAAGTACATAATAACAAATTTCCCAATGAATTCCCTTAAAACATGGTGCATTAATCGCATGAAAGTACTAGGAGCATTAGACAATCCAAAAGGCATGACAAGCCACTCATACAACCCTTGTTTAGTTTTAAAAGCTGTTTTCCATTCATTCCCTTCTCGTATCCTAATTTGGTGATAACTGGATTTCAAATCAATTTTTGAAAAAATGCATGCAAAAAATAGCTCATCTAGCAAGTCATCTAATCTAGGAATAGGATAGCGATATTTTACCGTTATGTTGTTGATAGCACGACAATCCACACACATATGCTATGTCGCATCCTTTTTGGGCACCAAGAGAACCGAAACCGCACATGGGCTTAGACTCTCTCTCACATGTCCCTTCTCAAGTAATGCCTCCACTTGCTTTTGCAATTCCTTGGACTCCTCTGGATTGCTTCTATATGCCAGTCGGTTGGGGATGATGGCTTTGGGTACAAAGTCAATTTGATGTTCAATTTCTCTCAATGGTGGTAGTCCTCCGGGCACCTCATTTGGGAAAACATCTTCAAACTCTTGAAGAATAGCTGCAATTTCATGAGGCAAAAACAATGTAGAATCATTAGTAGAAACATAAGAACCTTTGCATAAAAGAAGAATAACCGGTTCCTCAGCTTCTATAGCCTCTATGACCTCACTCTCTTTTGCAAAGAAATTCACTTTCTTTTTACCTCCCCTCTCTAGGCCTTGCTCATTTCTATCATTGATTGTCAAAGGCACTTGCTTACTCATTCTCTCTCTCAATTCTTTTTCTTGCCTCTCATTTTATTTCCTCTCACTTTCTTGCTTTTGCTTAACTTCTGGTGCTTCCTGTTGGGATTCGTGGACTCCTAAACGCGAAAAACATCTACGAATCTCTCCCGAGGACACAAGTAAACGATTAAGAAGATCTAAGTTTTAAGAATTACCTCTGGTTGCTGTAATCGAAATCCTTCTATTCTGGTTGCGCTGTTGTACGTTCAACCCGAACAATCACCAGACGCAGCAGTATGCGAACGTCCTCTACGGATATACACCGCGAACTCACTCCATACCCGGGGAGTGCTAGCGCCTAGGGTTTGAGAGGTTTTTTTTCTCTGGTAGAGAATGGCATGAATGTTCTCAACCGAAAAATTGGACTATTGAAAGACGGCTAGAGTTTTCTTAAAAAACCCTCGAACCTCTTAGAGTCCAACCCTAATAATATCTTATCATATTCTAATTTAAATTTAAATTAAATTAAAACTGATATGATAAGATTCTGCCATTATCTCGGTAATTTAACTAATTATTTTACCGAGTCAGATTCTTATAATCTGGATATCATCCAGATTCATCGAACCTGGTCACCAGAAAAATAACCTAACAAGTTCGCTTATTGTGTGACCCTATAGGTTCATTTAACACTGCGGCGATGCCTAAATCATATTTAAATGGCCCACAAGTTATAAGCGGTTTCTAGCAAAACATTATAACTATCCAGGTTAAATGAAGATCGGTGATCTCTTTGAACCAAACCATAATTTTATATTTAGTCCTTTTGTCACACGATATCCAGATTAAGCATAAGGCACGGAGCATGTCATCCTTATTAAGCTTAATCAATTATTTCTTGATTTCATAGTAGACTGTTCAAACAAATGATATCAATATCTTAGATTGATATATTTGAGCATGACCATGCATTTTAACAGTCTAACTTATCAAGGGGCCCATGGATATCTCTCCTATAACTGAGAGGGACAAATTCCTTCACAATCAATCATATTCCTCTCATTGATTTATTCTATATCCAACAGTAGTCTAATTTATTATCTGGTTAAAGACAACTTTAGACAATGTCAAAATATAGAATTTATCAAGTAAGAAACTATGATGAATTTAGGTCGAAGGACTTTCAATATTATTATGGCTAGAAAGTACTTATGACATATTCCATGAAGTACTCTCACAGTGGGTCATGTCCAATACAATGTTCTCTAACATTTATTTATGTCTTGACTCGATATCACAAATATCCATGGCCAGTAAAACATAGCCATCAAGTCACAAACATACTAATCTTAATTTATTATTATTCCAATAATAATAATCGATTAGGGACAGTTTTAGAATAGTCATTGTATTCATTGTAGGGTTTTACTATCAAGTCACATACTTGATGACCACAAAACAAAATGCACTATTCATGAAAAGGAAAACCTCATATTATTATATAAAATATAATAACAATGGTATAAGTAATTGACTCTAAGGCATATCCCTAACAAAAAGTACCATTATAAACTCTTCCTCTATTATTTAGACTACTGAATTAATAGAATAGAGCAATTACAATAGGTGAACCTAGAGAATCAACACAACCCCACACTAGATTGGCCATAGGAAAATTGAGGATAAGAAAAAAGGGTGAATGATATGCATTTGTCAAGAATCCCCTAAAATTAGCCAAACACTAAACACAACCCAAGATAATTAAATCTCAATTCTAATACTAGTAGAGATCACGAAAGCAAAACTCACTTTCTCCTAAATTATGGATTCCCTATTCTTAAGCCAATTTGAAAGGTATTTCTATCTCCCCAATTGAACCCAAGAAGCACTAAGTATAAAACCTCTAATTTCTAAAAGAGACCAATACCCATATCTATTTGCGATATCAACTCCTAATGATTACCAAATTCTAATCCAACAACCCCTTCCTTGACGCAATCTAAGGACAACCATTGAATCTATTAAATTGGAACTCACTCTCTAGCCCCATCTCTCAAATTCATTAGAGAAGAGAAACACAATAATAGATCCAACATAATAAATGCGAGTAATCATTCATTAGAAATGAAAAGCTAACAAATCAAGCGTAGATCTGATACAAAAACTCAACAGGATTCATTCCTTCAAGATCAATTAAAGTAAATAATCACATATTGACAAGAAAAAAATAAAGAAAGGGACAAGGAAATGCTTATATATAAGCTAATTTCTTCATCTTCAATCCTCAATCTTCACTTGGCAACCTCTAAATCTCTCATCTCTCTTGTCTTTTGTGAGTGGATGTTCTTTTCAAGAATTAGTTACCCTTAACGGTCTGGAAAAGTTCTATTTATAGCCCAAGGGAAGCAGTAAAAATTGTGATTAAAAAAATAGCAGAAATCATATTTACAAAAATAACTGGCACATGTTGTTAATATATCTAGCACAAGTCCTCTAACAATCTACTATGCACATGTATATAACCGGTGCATGTTTAGTCCTTAGACCGACGCCTATTATTTCTAGTGAGTTCTTCTATTTTGTTCTGGTACCTGTCGAAAACAAAATAAGCCGCCTCTTATGGAATTGGCACCTATTAAGGCTCCTAGCCAACATCGGTTTCTTCTTCAAGCAATAGCTAGTCCATGGCTTGAACAGTTATTCATTTTTCAAAAAAGTCAGTCCATGGCTTTTCAAGCCATAGACCGTTTATTCTTTGTGCAAGCTTCCATTTTTCTACATTTTATTCTTGTTCCTCCTCAAGCCTCCTTCATTTAATCCTACACAAAATAATGTATGAATGTGGGAATGAGTAGTCATTTAAGCACTATTTTACAATAAATAGAGTACAATTTGCATAAAAAATAAGTACATGATGAGCACTCATCAAAGTCCAATATCTACAACTATGAGAAATGATGCAAAAAATATTTCAAGCTTTAGAATTTGAGCAAATTAACTTTAGAAAATTAAAATATTATGAAAAAATAATTACAATACTAATGCGTCAAATTTGGATGTATAAAATCAGGCAATTTCAAGGCCATTCCCAATCAAGTTTTAATTAAAACATTAATCTTCAAATCATACACATGAATAAGTGCACTCATTGAAAAGCATAGTATAAGAAATTAACAAGTATCAATCCTCAATGAACAACTATTATTAATTACTTTTCATACATGGTTTTAACATACCAATAAAAATGATAAAAGAACAAAAATAAGAATAAGAATAAAGACAAAAATACATACGACTCTTAGGAGAGAAGAACATGTACTTAGATAAAAATTCTCAAAAACATGACAATGAATTACTAGTAATTACCATAATTAATTACTACATTGGCATCATGAAGGAATAATATAAAATCTAATTCTTTCCCAAGTCATAGACTCACTATATATATCCCTAGCTAATTTAGTAGATTTCCCAATCTCACCAAACAGCCAAAAACATGCATGAAGCTCATTCCTCAAACAATATCCCTATACTCTAGGTGATATAAAATATGAAATTAGCCAATGACCCTATACTTTAGAAAAAAAAATCAACTAATCTTTGATTAGTCAAATATTTTATACTTAACTTTCTTTCCCAAGTCCGTTAAGAAACAACACATATAAAATCAATGAATTGAAAACAACTCCTAACCTCTTTCCCAAGTTAATTAAAAGAAAGATTCAATCACACCAATCCATCAATAAAAATAAGTAATCAAATACCAAGAATAATAATCAATTGATCAAAGAACTAAATTAATTCAATCATCATAAATCAAAAAATAACAACCAATTACAATAAAACATTAATCTTATCATTGTACAAGAAAAAGAAAGCAAAAGTTTAAGAAAAAACTCATAGACAAGCCCCCTTCTTTCCCTCTTGAAAACTCTCTCAAAACATTGGTCCTATTCTAATGAATTTCTCCTTGAAAGAATAATCTCTTATTTTGATCCTTGAAAATCCACCCTTCTCTTTGTATTTTTCACGTATTTATAGCTCTTCAGGTTGCCAAAATAGTTTCCTAGAAGTTTTAGGCCATGTACAAGTTAGTTACTAAAAGATTTCTTGAGAAACTTCCAATTCTACTCAAAATTAGACTTTACACTGCCTTTAAACTAAACTGGGCTAGCACCGGGAGGGCTCTCTGGGCCAGCGTTAGGTCGGCTCTGGTTTCACACGGTTTGCTCTGTCTTTTTCCTTATTTTGCCCTATTTTTCTATAACTGAGCCCAGGTCAGTTCAATTGCCTAAGCAGGCACTGGTTCAACATAGAATGTGCACAATTACCAGTTCAACATAGAATGTGCACAATTAATCTCTTAATTCTCCAATTTCTGCATAAAATCAAAGAAAAACCTTTCCAATGGCAAAATGTCAAATAGGAAGGGAATTGACTAGCTATTGCACCAAAAACATCACAAAATCATCCCAAATAATTAGGAAAATATAGGTATGTTTAGGCCTGATCACATTCCCCCACACTTAAGCCTTTACTTGTCCTTAAGCAAATGCTTAAAATAAGGCACACAAAACAACTTTTCTCCTTGGCAAATTCTTCCACAACAAAGTCACAACTTTCTTCCAATCTTTGAACATAAACTTGTCATTCATTCAATAATTTCAAAACCTTTGCAAACTTATGCATTAAACGGAATATTCCCAAGGCCCTCAAAGTTAAGTTAAACAAGCTCAAGCATAGTACAAGAAAATTATTTCATCCTTCAAGCCAACATGTAGACAACACAAATCATATAAGTCAAATTGCTAAACTAATTCAAGCTTCATGAAATTGAATTTGAACAACTTCAAGTAGCATAATAAGGAAACTCCCAATTTTATTTTTTTTTCAAGACCCAAAGACTTAGGGAATTTAGCCTGAAGTGAATGGATTTTTCTTCACTCGCTGTATTAGCCCCCTTTAGTCATAATTCTTTTCTTTACTTGATGACCAACAAAACAAAACTCACTATTCATGGAAAGGAAAGCCTCATATTATTATATAAAACATAATGACAATTGTATAAGTACAAATTGACTCTAGGGCATATCCCCAACACTCCCTTCTTCTTCTCCTTTTCTTTCATGATTCTTTGGTCTTTGCTCACCTCACTAGGGGCCATGGGGGTGAGGGTAAACTTAGTTCCCTCCTTGAGTAGGGAATAAATATTCTTTCTCCCATCATGTTTCACATGCCTATTATATTGTCAAGGCCTCCCTAATAGTAAGTGTCCCGCTTGCATGGGCACTACATCATAAAGTACATTATCCTTGTACTTCCCCATTTCAAAAGACACCAACACTTACTTGTTTACTCTCATTTCTCCACTATCACTCAACCATTATAGTTTGTAAGGCTTGGTATGCTTAATCTAACTCATGTCCAATTCTTCAACCGAATCCGCACTAATCACGTTAGTGCAACTCCCACTATCCACAATGACCCTACAAAGGGTCTTATTGATTAGACACCTAGTGTAGAAAATGTTCTCTCTTTGTTGGTGATCTTGATCCTTAATGGCTTGTGAGCTCAATGACCTTCTTGTGACTCCCACCAAGGAGTATTCTTGTCCCACAACTTCCCCTTCATCACTCTCCTCATCTCCAATTCCCTCTTGGTTTCCTTGGTTCCTTTCTTCATCTTCTTCTTTGTCGGAAGAAACCTCACCAAAGGGATTTGTAACACCCCTGGAAAACCTAGGCCCGCCAGGACCGGGGATGTCGCCCCATCCAAAGGACAAGGGGTCTTTATAATTAGGTCACAAATAAAAATTGCTGGAATAAATAATACTCAAACTAAAAGAATTTATTACAACCCAAAAATACTTTAAAAGTACATCCATGAAATTCCAAAACAAAACCATAATTAAAATCATCCACTCTCGTCTTCCCAAAGCAATACATAAAATCAAAAGACACATTCTCTTCCAAGGTAGCTACTCACCCACAATAGGATCAACCTGGAATCATGATAAAAGGTGGTGAGACAGAAATCTCAGTAAGTCCGTGTGTGCTTTGGGGGTTTAGCGGAAACAGTTCGTGGATGCAAAGTATGAAATCTTTATAAGAGAAACATTGGCAAGCAATAAACATTAGTCAAAAGCAAGAGTGGCGTTTTGGCTCTTCTAGCCATACATAAGTAATGAAATCAATCACTCAAAAGAAAGGGATATGGGTTACCACACTTTGGGCCCCATAACCGGTCAGAATGCCTAACACGTTGTGCAAACTGACAAAAGTAGGTGATCGGCCTACTGGGCAAGATACTCCTCCTTCTCTATACCCAAACAACTACCGGGTGTCCATTCTGGCAAAAACACAGTCACTTGACTGAAACAAAATAAACTACTAGCTCGGACCGGCACGACTCACTGGAACTGGCATCTTATCCGGGAAGGACTCACCCCTCAGAGGTGGCCACCTACTGAGAGACTCACCCTAACCCTTTAAAGACTAGTCCTAGTAGTCCACCCTTATTAAGTACTCAACGACGCTTCCCACTTGGGATAAAATGAATAGAGCATTGCTCTGCATGAAAATAGCAATTTGAGGGTTTCCAAGGTTTTGAGCGAAATCAGTTTTAGAAAGAGTTTCGAGTTTGGAAAATCTACTCATTAACTTTTGAATAATTCCAGCGTTGGAAATAAAGATGAATTCAACCCTCAATTGCCTTCAAATAAACGAGTGTCCATACACTCCATATTTAGCTTGCCATAAGAAAACATTTCACATCGATAGGTTTTATGCAGGAGCTTACCTGCTTCTTGCTCACAACAACAAGGTCTCGAACAGCTGACCTAACCCCACATGGGCAAATACTAATCTTAATCAGATTCAAGCCACAATCCACTTCCTCAATTTTAAATCAACTCAATTCACTACTGTCATGATCCTAGTGTCCCAAGCTTTAAGGCAAAACAATAATTGAATAGGTTTATAAGCTCAGTTTAATTTGTTATTTAAAATAATTAATGGATTAGGAAATAAATTCTAATAAGTTAAAAGTTTAAATCTTGTTAAGGAAAATTTAGAGTTTATTTGATCAGGAGCCATAGGTGGTACTAGGTAAAATAGTGATTTAATGATAGCTTAGTTGTTAGAAAATAATTGATAGCTAAAACTACTTAAGATTAAATTTATTAAGTCTTTCTTGAAAAATAATAAGTAAATCCTTAAGGGTCTTGATCTAGTAAATATTTTATTAAGTATAAATCTTTTCCACAAATGCTTTAATTAATTTCTTTATTTTAAATAATATTTATTTATTTTATTTTCTAGAAAAGTTATTATTTATTTGACAAAAATATTCTTTACATATATTATAATTCCAAATCTACCCTTCTTAGGGTTTTCGAAATTCTCTAGCAAAAATTATTAGTAAATATTTTATTCATAAAATAAAATTTGCTTAGGGACAACTAGATCATGATCAAGATTCCATGGTCAACCATAATCAATAACATACTCAATCCTTCAATTCATCAAATCATCCAAGTCTTGCATATAGGCATAGATCTAAATTTATTATTACATGATTTAACCTCTACTAGCATAAACATGATCATGGCTTCAAAATCTAATCATGCACATAAATCCTATTCACCCATGGTGACATAATCTCTAGCATGCTTCATCACAAATACTACCTACGACATGCATCAAATCTCAACTCATCATTAAATCCACCAATATAATCCTTCAATGCATAAATCCCATCTCCATCTCAATCATACATATACTCATGCTTCAATCAACAACATCACATACACAAACCTATCGCCATTCATCAACCTAGAGACATGATTCTAAATTTTAAAGAGAGGATTGAAGGTACTTACTTGATTGATGAATGACTTGAAGGAGTTTAGAGAAGATCTCAACCCCTAGATGGCTAATCTTGTTCAAGAAGGGTGGCGAAAGCATGGTCATGGGAAAAGAGACCATTCGGCCAAGAGAGGAAATTTCGATCCATGAGAGAGAGAGAGAGAGAGAGAGAGAGAGAGAGAGAGAGAGAAAGAAGAAGAGATCATTAGCATGCTTATTCATATAGGTTTTCATTAGAGATTAGGTTTGAAGAGGATGAAGTTGTTAGAATAAGTTTACCTTGAAGATGTTCTTGTTCTTCACAGAAATTTCTGCCTTTTGATCCAAAGTAGCAAGATGATTTGTGGAGTTTGATGTTAATAAGGGTGTTGATGAATGCACAGCAAGGAGTAGATCAAATCTGGAGATTTTCATGAGGGTTTGAAGTGGTTTGGAGGGTTATTAGGTATGGAGAAGGAGTAGGTGTTCTTGGTATAGTGTGTGTGTGTGTTCTTGTTGCTTCAAGAAAATCGAGAGAGAGAGAAGAGAAGCTGCCGATTTTTCTGAGGAGTTGTGGCTGCCGAAATTCTGTAGGGTTTAGGGAGTGACTTCTCTGATTTGGAAGGGAAAGGAAAGACTAGTTGTTACAATCCTTGAAGAATATTTTTAGGAAGAGAATTTGGAAACTAGATATTCCAAGAATATCTTGATTTTTCTGGACAGCTTTGAAGTCTCCTATGGCCGACTGGATTGTGCAGTTTTCTGGGGAATTAAAGCTGGTTAAAGGAGGCTTGTGATGGCCGAAACTAGGGTGCACAATGGTGAAGAAGATGTCTGATCAATTGAGCAAAATTTTATGGAAAGTTGTTAAATAAGATGGCTAAAATTTTGGAAAGTAATCAAGCTAAATTGCAGGGATTTGGTTGAGAGATTTTCGGTCAGCCATGGAGGGAATTTCGTGCAGAAGCTTCAGGGAACAATGGAGCTCTATTAATGGAGGTTTAAGGGAGGTTTTGACAGAAGTAGGTTAGGGTTTTCGGTTGAAACAAAATAGGAAACAAGCTGGACAAAAATTCTGCTCAGGAATTTCGCTGAACAGAAATTTTCTGGCAGAATTTTCGTCTGCCATTACCAGCAGATTTGCAGCGAGTTTTGAAGGGGATTTCAGGAGTATTAAAGGCTGGTTTCTAGCCTTCTTTATGGAGGAAAAACATGGCTAAGGTGCTGCACAAAATCTAGGAGAAAACAGCTTGGTTTGGAGCTCACAAAGCTGATTTTCGTACAGGAATTTTTCCTGTTTTGCTCCAGCTTGTGCAGTCCGAATTTGGGCAAAAACTTTCAGGTTTCAACTGATCCTAAAGTCCATTTTTCTGGTAGCATTTGGGAGGGAATGTGAGCTAGAATTTTCGACCTTTTGAAGGTACAACAAGCTGGAAAATTTCAGCTCATTTCATGAAGATAGATGAACTAAGTTAGAGGTCTTGAATTTTTCCCACAATCATTTACATTTTCCAAACCATGAGAAGCCTTTTACTAGGACATTTTGATCCTAAAAGACCTTAGTCCTCTACTGAATTTTCTGGAAAGGAAAAGGATAGAACACCTTGATCAAACTAAGGAGTTGGAAATTAAGAAAAGCTAAAGATCAAGGGAGAATGAATTCCCTTTAGGCATTTCGCGAAGAACAAAAGAGTGAAGTAAGAATTCTCCTAACATGTCTCTCCTAGGACATCATCACCACATTGATCTAGGCCCTCATGGCCGAAACCATCCTTTTCCAAGCAAAATAAAATTTACTCAAGCTAAAGCTTCTATGATGGACTTTGAACCTTAGACCTCAAGAATTAATTCCAAGGCTCTAACCACTAAACTACAACAACTCTTGTTACTATTTATATTAGAAAAATTATTTCCTATTCAATTCACAAGTTATCTCCTTATTTTCACCTCGGGCAAAAATTACCATTTTGCCCCTCTCACACATCACTCACCAACAAGACTTCAAGATAATAAAAATCAAATTCAAAGCACATAGAAATCATATGAAAACATATTTAATCATGAAATAAAGCATGATATGCATCCCAACCCCCTTACTCTAAGGTTGCCTTGACCCACAGGATTGGTATATATCGCCCTCTTACTTGGACACATATGGGAAGTATGTCCATATCCTAGGCACTTAAAACACTTGATGTCTCTATTCCTTTGTGGCCTCTCCATGGTTTTTCCTTTGTCCTTGTTCAATCCTTCCCTAAGTTTCCAATCTTCTCTAGGTTTCCAAGCCTCCCTCGGTTTGTTGAAGTCCCTTTGATATGGTTTAGGGGCTTCGTCTTTCTTAATTTGCACCTTGCTAGTTGTGTTGGGATTTGGAAGTGTTGGTCTAGTAAATGCCCTCCTCCTTGAGTGCTTGGAGCCTTTGGTAGAGATCATTATAGTAATGGTGTCTTTCAACAAATTCTAATTAGCCATGGTTTTCACTCCCATTTATCTCTTTTGTGCACTAACTTGCTCCCACCATACCAAAGCATACTCCGAGAATCCTAAAATAGCCAACCTCACTTTTGACCTCTCACTATAGTTATGGCTTTCTAGAAATATCTCCATTTTGCTTTCCCACTCAAAATAAACTTCGAGGTCACTTTTGCCATAGAATGTAGGCACCTTCAACTTAATATGGCTCAACTCCCTTTCCATATCATTTCATTATCTCCTTCCTCCTCTATGGCCCCATCCTCTATGTTATTCCCCAAAAGCTTCGACATAATCCCCCTCATACCATTCATCAACTCCCTCAAATTCTCTTTCTAACCCCCTTACATTGATCCCTCCGTTCCTTCCTTGGCCTCTTTCTCGTACTCCTTTCAAGCCATGTCTTTCTCCTCTCATAGGAGCTTGTTGGATACCCCAATAGAGTGTTCATCCCATTCTTCCTCTTGTTGGGCATGTAACGGAGGAGTGTGGCATCACCATCCCTCATCCTTGGACTAGGCACTTCATACCGCTCTTGGCCTCTCCTTTGTGCAACGGTAGAAGACTATCCAAGATGGTTTATCAACTCCCTTGTCAAGTTTTGGAACTCGCTTTGCATTGTCCTCATCATAGCTTGCATGTCTTCACGCAATCCCCTAGCATCAAATTGTTCTTCTTAAGGTCTACTAGGTCCACTTGGGTTAGACCTAGAGATCTCTTGTTCATGGGCCATGGTGATAGAATATTGCCTTACACTTACAAAACAAAGAGGTTAGCAGAAAAAATAGATCCTCACTCACTTCCTTGCGTGATGGCTTTCCAAATTGATCACTCTACGCTCGTGTTTGCTCTCTTAGGCTCTGTTAATAATAAGCTCACCCTCTTGCCTTTTTCTCAACACTTAAGCCTTCTTGTTCGATCCCAATTCTTCCCAATAGCTGAAGATTTAGTCCAGCTAAGTGAGTCACACAAATTAAGAGAATTTTTCAATTTGGGGGTCTTAGGGGAATTTCAACAAACACTTGTTGGGCACCTCAAACAATCAAGTTTTAGGTCAAGAATTCAAGGAAAGGTGGTTTCAATCAACTCAAGAACAAGCACTAAGCGCACAAGAAACAATTCTAAGCAAGAAACAAACAAGAATTATCAAAAACAAAGAGACAAAAACAACTAAAACTAGGATGATGAAGAACAAAATGGTCACTAGTGTGCAATAGAGAAATTGAGCTCAATGATCATGGAATTCAACATTAGAGTGTTATAACAAGTCACAAAAACCCAAAGAATCAAAATCAAGAATCAAAGTTCCCAACTATAGCAAAAAACACTCTCATGGAACTTTTATCAAACACTTTGGCTGTAACTCGTCACTCAAGAGCAATCAGAAATTTCAACCATATTTAAGCCAAATTTTACCATAAACACAAGATAAATTTGTTCCCAAGGATTATAACAACATCAAGGAGCAATTTCCCAACAGAAAATTCAAGATATAACAAAGATTCAATGACCTTTTTAAAGCATATTTTTCAGTTACGGGATTTGCCCTGTTTTTCTTTTTCTTCACTTTGTGGGACTCATTTTCTTGTTTTCAAGCTTTGATGGGAATCAAGCTTTTTCTTACTCTGATACCAAACTCTTTGATATGACTTTTTTGTGGTGGCTTTTTCTTGGTGTTGTGGTATATTTGTTGGTTATGGTTTAGCTCAATGATAAGAGCTAAATTGGTTATACTTTACTTAGTTACTTGAGGCTCTTTTGTAATATATTTTGTGAAATAACTAGTCATACTCTTTCATATTTGAGATTTTACCCTTGGAAAGATATTTTGGTCATTACTTCAGGATTTTAGGTAAAACAAAGCAAGACCGTCGCGAAGCAGAGTAAAGGCGGCGCTGGCTACACTCTGGAAAATATGCGTACAATTCGGAGAAAAATCGACAAACAAGTGGAGAAACAAAACACAGGCGGCGCTGGCTCCAAAGGACCAAGGCAGCGCCGGCTGTGGTCTGTCCCTGAGGCGGTGCTGCGATCTTTCTACGCGTTTTTGAAAATCTAAAGAGTTTTAGCAGTTTCCAACTTCTACTCGGCCAAGAACTTTGTACCCACGAGTTTAGGCACCTCTTAAGCCTATAATAGATGGAAAACACAAGGGAAAATGAGAGAATTCATTGAACATCATAGAAAATCACTCAGTCCAAGGAGAATTCTTCAAAGTTCAAGGAGGGTTGTATAAGAAGGTTTTCAAAGGAAGAAAAAGGAGGCTTGTCTATGAGTTCTTTCTTTTACTTTGTTTTCTTTTTCTTGAACAATGATATGTTAATTGTTTTATTGTAATTCGACATTATTTTAAATATTTATGATTTCTAGAGTTATTTGATCTTTTAATCAATTGGTTATTATTCTTGGTATTCAATTACTTATGCTTATTACGAGATTAGTTAGTTGATTCTAGCCATTGACTTGCTGGACCAAAGGGGGTTGATGGGTGTTTCAATTTATTAGTTTCATATTCTGTTGGCAATTGACTTACTGGACCAAAGGGGATTGATTGTTTAAGAACTAGTAATTGAAGATTAATTGATGTCTTCTGAGACCAAGGGTTCATTGATTAATTTCATACTCTAAATTCACCAAGACCAAGGGAATTTAATTAAGGATTGTGTTTAATGCGTCTTTTGGATGAATTAGTTGAGACGGACCAAGTGGTTCTAATTTATCTAGGAGATAGTGATTTCATGGATTGACCATCAAAGTGAGTCTACCTTCATCCTTCATGATGTCAAGAGAATGATTGGTTATGACAATGGTTAAGTTCTTTAAGATCATGTTTGTCTAAACAATGGCTTGAGTTACATAAATCTACATCCTTGACATAGACATATACATATTTTTATTTTTATTTTCTTTTTAATTTTTTTAAATTATTTTTCACTTTATCAAGTCGGTTAAACAATGAAAGAAGTGTAATTAATGTCTACTTGTTCCTTGAGGATCGACACTTATTTTAACCATATGCTCAGTTAATGATGAGTACGCTTGCTCATATGGGTGATTTGGGTTTAATATTTTAATTTGAACTTGATTGGAAATGTGCTTAGTTTTGTATGATTTTTATATCTAAGTCTAAACGCATCAAGTTTTTGGCGCCATTAGAAAACTCAGATTTTGTTGATTTAACCATGTAAATATGTAAATATGTCAATAGGTAAATATGTATATTTGTTCTTTCTGCAAAACGGTGCTATCTTTTGTATTTCGTGTATTCTAGTATAATATTGTAACCTAACCTAACTTAACCAACTAACTTATACTGAGTTTGAATTACTAACTTTGTAACCTTGTATTTGTGTTATTTTAACCATTAAGTATATCTCTAAGCTTGCTTCTTGTTTTCTTAGGTATTACCCTTGGTACATGACCCGAAAATCTAACAACGAGATAGTCGATTTTGACCCTGAAATTGAGAAGACGTTAACAAAAATTCGCTGAAAAATTTAAAGGAATCTGATTGTCGAGATGGACGGTGCTCAACAGAACAATGCTGGGAATGATAAGAGAGTTATAGACGACTTTGTGAAACCTGCAATTTCGGGCTCAGGCTTAAGTATCACTAGACCTAAGGTAGATGCCAACAATTTTGAAATAAAACCCAATATTATTCAAATGGTGCAGAATATGGTTAAATTTGATGGGTTACCGGAAGAGGATCCCAATGCTCATTTAGCCAGTTTTCTTGAGATTTGTGATACCTTTAAGATCAATGGTGTTTTTGAAGATGCCATTAAATTACGCCTTTTTCCCTTTTCCTTGAGAGATAGAGGTAAATCGTGGTTAAAGTCTTTACCTACAGGTTCCATCACAACTTCGAATGCCTTAACTAAACAATTTTTGGCCAAATATTTCCCTCCAGTTAGGACAGCCAAGCTTAGGAATGAAATCTTCGCCTTCCAACAACTAGATTCTGAACCCTTATATGAGAGTTGGGAGAGATTTAAGGAAATGTTAAGAAAATGCCCACACCACGGATTCGAGCTGAGGATGCAAATGCTTATCTTCTTGAATGGCCTCACGTTTGCAACATGACAAGTGGTGGACTCTTTTGCAGAAAGTTCCATCAACCATAAGACCCCAGAACATATATTTGAGCTTATTGAAAATTTGGCTTCTAATAACTATTCTTGGGGAAGTGCAAGGTCAAAGGCCCGTATGCAAGGAGTACACAAAGTGGATGCTGTGGCAGTATTAGAGGCTAAGGTAGACACCTTAACCCAAAAAATGGAGCATTTGGTGATGTCTCAAGGCCAAGTGTTAAACGTCAACTGCGATTTCTGTGGAGAAGGGCACCACAATCATGAATGCCAAAAGATGGGGTTACTCCAAAAAGCTTCAGAACAAGCGGCCTTCGCAAGTAATGTCCGGCCAGGTAACAATCCATATAGCTCTACCTATAATCATGGCTGGAAAAATCACCCTAATTTCTCTTGGAGCAATGGGAATCCACCTAGGCAATGTTCTTTTAATTTTGGAGGTAACCAAAGGAATCCAAACTCCATAAACACCACGGCATCACCTTAAAAACCACTATTGGAAGAATTGATTGGCCAATTGGTAAGCACCACAGAGGCTAAGTTCCAAGGAGTCGATGCGATAATAAGGAACTTAGAAGCTTCCATGCACAATTTAGAAAACCAGATTGGTTAACTAGCCAAACTCATGGGGGATCGTCAAGCAAAAACACTACCAAGGAATACGGAAGAAAATCTACGGGATCACAACCGTGGAAAACCTTGAAGTAGTTCTTTCCTCTTTTCTTTACTTTTTATTTTGTGTTAAGGGCAATTTTTAATTTATAGTATTTTTATTCAGCATCCGTGTGTTTTTGCATGTTCATTAAAAAAAAAAAAAATTGAACCGGACAGAACAGAGCCGGGCCGGCGCCGGTTCCTATCAGGAGGAACATAATTAAAGGGCCATTTTGGCCACTTTTTCTTCAAAACCTCCCTTCTCCCTCGCAAAATCTCTTAAGCCCGCGCCGGCTTCACATCTATTAGTGCCCAAAGTTTAATTTTTCAACTTTTAAACACTTCCATAATATCTCTTACCTTCTTTTTTATTGATCCTGCGGATCAAACACATCAAAAGCTTTGATTTTTCACAACAATAGCACATTCAATCCACAAGCAAAGGGAATAGATTTTTCCAAAAAAGCTTGCATCTTTTGCTTACCCATGCATATAAGAGCCTAAATGTATGAATTTTATTTAAGTCCTATAGTTAAATTGATGGAATTGATTTTTTCTCATTATAGGACGATTTTGAACGAAAATTGGGAATTATATATTCTATAATTGTGCTTTCGTACTTAAGTTTCATTCATTGGATTACCTTAGGAGTATTGAGCTTGCATTACTTAATTCATGCTTGTTATCATTCAAGAATTCATATAGCTCGGGCTAGAATTATGGTTATTGGTAGCACTTAAATCTATTGAAACTGCATTATTGATCACATAATACCATTGCCTTCATTCATATGATCATGTTTACTAGCATGCTTTGAGGATATCAGCACAAGTTATACTTTACAGTGGACTTTTACATACATTGTGCAAGTTGTGTTGCATTGGGTGAAAATGGTTGATTGAATTGGGTGTTGGAGTTGATATACATTAAAGGAGTTGTGGTTTGTGGATTGTGAGCTTGGTTGAGGGTTGTGTGAAATTTGACATATATCTGTGTAGGGGTAGCTATACTCTCTTAAGTGATTGAGCATACCTGTTCTCTCTTCTTAGTATTCCATTCCTTCTGTGACCATGTTTAGAACAAGGAGTCAGCCATCTAAAAGGGCGAGACCTTCCTCGTCCTCAATTCCATCATTTGTTGATCCCTTATCTCTTAGACCTACTGAGTTTGTCAATGCCTCTTGTGAGGAATGGTATAGTAGGAAAGCTTCAACTAAGATTATTGTTGAGCGTACTTTCTCCCCCACCTTAGACCGAGCACTTAAATTAGGAATGATGTTTAGACGACTAGGTTGGGAATCCATAGTGCAATTGAAAGGGAAGTTTTGTCCCGTGCTTGTCAAGGAATTCTATGCTAATATGATGGACAAGGGTAATAAACATCTCCTGCATATTGAAACAAGAGTGAAATGAGTTCCTATTGTCATCACTCAAAACCAATTATCTCACCTCCTCCAGATTTATGACGATGATACTTGGCAAGGGATTGATGTGAATAATCAAAAGATTCTTTCGGACCCGAATTGGGATGCTAGGAGGACACGAGTAACCCTAGGCTTATATAAGCATAATGCCTTCCAAGTTAACAGTTTTTATTCCAACAATGACTTGGCAGCCAACTTTCGTGCATTGGTGTACATGTTTGGGTTTAATGTTGTTCCCCGTGCTAGTGGTTTCAATAAAACTAGGCTTATTGACACTTATATTCTACACCGGATGATGAACACATTACCTATCCCTCTTGCTCATTTGATCATCCAATCTATTAGGGAGGTTGTTCATCACCGTCTCTCCACAAAATTCTTTGTTTTTCCCTTGGTTATAATAAAGATTCTAAAAGACTTTGGGGTGAGTCTTGAGGGAGAACTCATGGAGGCTACCACTGAGCACGATATGGTCACTGAGCACACTTTTATGAGTTGCGGATATAAATACAGCCCGAAGTTGAAGAAATAGCTCACTCCCTTCGAGGTCTAACATCCCAGTCAGGAAAGACCACCTACAGCGGAGGAGGAGCAGCCACCACTACCGGCACGTGCTAGAGCTGGCCGTTCTCAGTCCCACTCCCGGATGCACTTTGAGACCACTGTACTGGGGCGCCTCGACCAGCAAATGGAGGTGCTTCTACACTTGCAGGGTACTATGGAAGATATGGCACGACGGCAAGTTACCATGGAACCGCAGTTGACTGAGTTGAGGCAGCAGCCTCCTAGGCCACATGATAGTGCAGGCCCCACTACACTCGCTGATGAGGATGATGATGCTGCGGAGGATTGATGATGCGTTCTTGCTCACTTTTATTTTTGTTTCCTTTCTCTTTTCATGTTTTTGTTTGAGTTAGTTTGGCTTTGCATCTCTATTTCGTTTGTCTTTACTTTATTTTCTTTTCTAGTTGTTATGCTTTGGTATTTTCTTTCGTATTTTTTTTAGGTACGTTGATGCTGCCTCCCTCTTCATACATTTAGCTCTTGTACGCCACAATGAATGGAAGTTTGTTTTTCTTATCTCTTCTCCTTTATTTTGTTTGGTCCCAGGGTATTGGTTGTTTTGGTTATATTTATTTGGCCATTGAGGACAATGTCCAGTTTAAATGTAGGGGAATGGTTTGATTGATAATTCTTCTATAAATATTCTTGGGATACATATTCTTGCATGCAGGATTGTTTAAATTTTTCAAAATTTTTCAATTTCAAGCTGTATTTTTTTATAGTGTATGTCTTTATGATGGATTATAGAGTATATGTTCTAGATCATTGATGGTTTATGCATGAATTTTTGCACTCACTTGGACAAAGTAGTTCTTGATCAAATGCTATACATTATTCTTAAACCTGTTTTTCTCTAAAATTCATGGAATATTCTAGAACTTATTTGAATACCTCTCGAGGTGAAATAAGAAAGACATTCATGATTTAACTTAGGGATGACAGTAATAGACCTTCTTTGGATAGTTTGTGAGGGAAAACGCAGAAACAGGGGAGCCATGGACGGAAAAAAAAAACAGAGAGAAAAATTAAACGCGAGCCATAAAGGCCATGCAGAAGCGTGAAGATCATACCTTTGCGTTCCTTAACCCTCCTAGGGTGCGTAGGAACAGATTGAACGGCTGGAATCGCCTCGCTTTGCACACTTGAAGGAGCTTCTGGTTGAACACCCGCTAGCCTTCGACTTCGCCTTGTTTGCATTAACGCTTAGCTCTCCAGCTCTCTGGATATTTCTCAGCCTAACCTCTAGTTGGTGAACACAATGGGAAAGAGAAACGGTCTCAATTCTCCTTGGTTCGCTCGCTATTGGTTAGCAAAGAATAAGGGAAAAACAAGAAGAAGAAAACTGAGAGAGCAAGAGGAGAGACGTGAGAGTCTTGTGGCTAGGGAAAAGAATTAGGGGTTTTCCTTTTCAAAGAGTTGTTTATATTTAGCCTAAACTAGGTCTCTCAATCTCTGATAAACATATCACCGGGATTTCTAAACACCCGGATGTTATCCTGAGAAACAGTTTGGCCTAACCTTAAACTCCTCTTAACCGTATCTGGAAAAAAACCCTAAGGTCCAAGCTATTGGGCTAGATAAATATTTATTATTTTTTTTGGACCCAAAAAGTCCAAAATAATAAATATTAATTATTTATTTCCTGGGCTTACATAAGTAACCCAATAAATAATTAATGAGCCCAAATGAACCATAATAATTAATCTTTAATTATTTATTTCGTGGGCCTATATAAATAACCCAATAAATAATTAAACATTATTTATTTTCCCTAGTTTAAGCCCAGGTTAATTTCTTAATTATTCATACTGGACCTAGGCCCTGAATAATTAATTAACCAAATAAACTAGATAATTAATTTCTCTCAACTCCTACTTTATTTATTTATTTTTTTATTTTAACCAAATCATCAGCCCTGTAAACCAGCATATAATCTCTCATTCCCTTGAGGTACTTGAGAATATGCTTTACAGCTTGCCAATGAACCTCCCCTGGGTTTGACTGATATCTGCTAACTAAGCCCAAGGCAAAGCAGATATCTGGCCTAGTACACAGCATAGCGTACATGAGACTGCCCACAGCCGAAGCGTAGGGAATCCTGCTCATTCTGTCCTTTTCTTCTTGAGACTTAGGACAGTCATTCGAAGAAAATGACAACCCATGTCTGCAAGGGATTAGAGCTCCCTTGCATGAGTCCATGCTGTACTTGGCCAGTATCTTGTCAATGTATGTCGCTTGGGATAATCCTAACATTCTCTGCTTCCTATTTCTAAGAAGCCTAATCCCGAGAATGTAGTTGGCTTCTCCCAAGTCCTTCATACTGAATTGACTAGACAGCCAAACCTTTGTAGATGACAATGTCCCTACATCATTTCCAATGAGTAGAATGTCATCCACATACAGGACAAGAAAAACCACATTGATGCCTTCAAGTTTCCATGCTCTTGATGTCATCCACACGCATGGTTCATCTTCGTTTTGAATAAAACCATAAGACTTTACAGTCTCATCAAAACGAATGTTCCATGCTCTTGATGCCTGCTTAAGTCCATCAATGGACTTCTTAAGCTTGCAAACCATGTGTTCCTGGCCTTCAGCAATGAAGCCTTCCGGTTGGGACATATAGATGTCTTCGCTAGATGGCCATTCAAGAATGCCGTCTTGACATCCATTTGCCATATCTCGTAGTCATAGTGACAGGCGATGGCAAGGAGGATGCGGATGGATTTAAGCATGGCTACCGGGGAAAAGGTTTCCTCATAGTCGATACATTTTTTCTGAGTATACCATTTCGCCACAAGCCTAGCTTTGAAGGTTTCCACATTCCTATCCGCTCCTCACTTTCTCTTGTATACCCACTTGCACCCAATGGGTTTTATCCCTTCAGGTGAAGCTACAAGATCCCAAACCTGATTGAGGTACATAGACTCAATCTCGGCTTTCATTGCTTCATGCCACAGATTTGCATCGACATCAGCAATAGCCTCCACGTATTTAGCGGGGTCTTGTTCCTGATGGTCGGAGACCAGCTCAAAGGCTTCTCCAGTCCATCTATCCGGAACCCTAGACACTCTCCCACTACGACGAGGCTCCATTTGCACTGAGCTCTTGAGGTCGTTCCTCTTCTTGTTCCAAAATCGGGTCAGAAGAAGTTGATTCCATAGATAACTTCTCCTCAAGTTCCAACCTAGTTGAACCTTTAGTGGAAGTACTTTGATCATCTTCCAAGTATCTAGCATTGGTACTGATTAGTAACTTCTGCTCCTTAGGATGATAAAAGTAGCCTCATTTTGTCCCTTTTGGATACCCAACAAAATAGTATAATTCTGATCTTGGTTCCAACTTGTCTCCCTTGATCAGTACATAGTCGGACACTCCCAAATCCCGAGATGATTCGGACTTGGCTTATGCCCGGTCCACATCTCATAGGGAGTCTTAGGTACTAACTTGGAAGGCACCAAGTTCAGAATATATGCCGCTGTTCCCAGGGCATATCCCTAAAAGGACACTGGAAGAGTAGCATGAGACATCATGCTTCGGACCATTTCCATCAACGTCCTGTTCCTTCTCTCAGCTACTCCGTTCTGCTGGGGGGGTTCCCAGCGCAGAGAGTTGGGATACTATCCCATGATGTACTATGTAGTCCTTGAATTCACCTAGGAGGTACTCTCCACCACGATCTGATCGTAAGGTTTTGATTAATTTACCTGTCCGACGCTCCACTTCAGCCTTAAACTCTTTGAACTTGTCAAAAGAGTCAGACTTGCGTCTCATCAGGTAAATGTAACCATACCTCGTACAATCATCCGTGAACGTGATGAAGTACTCAAAACCTCCTCTAGCTGGTGTAGACAAAAGACCACACACATCAGTGTGAACAAGACTCAACACCTCCTTGGCTCTATCCGCCTTTGGTGTAAAATACATTTTGGTCATTTTTCCCATCAGGTAGGATTCACACTGAGGACAACTTTCCAATCTCAATGAGCCCAAAGGCCCATCATGGATTAGCCTCTGAATCCTGGTTGAGTTAATATGACCCAACCTCAGATGCCAAAGGTATAAATCATTGATATTGGTCTTTCTCTTCTTAGTTAAAGGTTCAGACTGAGCGTTATTTGATTGTTTGTTAATAGGGTTTAAAAAGAACAAATTTCCATACATGTGCCCAGTACATAAAATTTCTCCATCTCTACTGATAGAAATACCAGAATGGAAAGATACAGAATATCCTTGATTAATAAGTTTTGCAACTGAAATCAAATTCTGACGAAAACCAGGTACAT
Organism: Voacanga thouarsii; assembly: GCA_026120185.1. Classification (NCBI taxonomy): domain Eukaryota; kingdom Viridiplantae; phylum Streptophyta; class Magnoliopsida; order Gentianales; family Apocynaceae; genus Voacanga; species Voacanga thouarsii. Next base: position 2,563,455 of record JANUWF010001569.1, read on the forward strand.
ATAAAATGTCTTTTAAAACCACTATCTTATTACAATAAAAAATAAGATCCAGCTCTCCCACTGCAAGGGCCCAGACTTGTGCTCCATTACTTACTCGAAGCCCATGTTCGCCCTTCTTGAGTCTTCTTATCTTCCTAAACCCCTGCAAGGAGTTACAGATATGATCAGTGGCTCCTGAATCAACAATTCAATTGGAAGTTGATCCTACCATTGATATGGACTCTAGATAGTAAACATTACCTGTGGGGTTTTTCTTGGCCTAAAGATCTGGACACTCTTTTTTCCAGTGTCCCTTCTTTCCACACTTGAAGCACTTGCCCTTTGGTTTATCCTTGGGCTGGTTCTTGGGCTGGGCTGCTGCATTCCCCTTCTTCCTCTTGAACTTTCTGGGCTTAAGCCCAATTCTTGAAGAAGAGGCATTAGCAATCATGGCCTTAGACTGCGGCCTCATGACCTTCTCCGCCATCTGGAGCTCCTTCATCAGTTCAGTCAAACTCATGTTCAACTTGTTCATGTTATAGTTTAACTTGAACTGAGTGAAAGAGCCCGGTAGAGATTCGAGAACCATGTCCACTTGGCTCTCGGGGTCAATGACAGCCCCTAAGATTTTTGCCTCCTCGAAAGCAGCAATCATCTTGAGCATATGCTCTCAGACTGATGGTCCCTCAGCCATCTTAGTGTTCACAATAGTTCGAAGAGCCTCCTGCCTTGCGGGCCGGCTCTTGTCTGCGAACATTGTTGCCAATGATTGACTTATGTCATATGCAGAAGCCATGTGCTCGTGTTTTGACTGGAACACATTAGACATGGAAGCTAACATATAGCAACGTGCCATTTCGTCAGCTTTCTTTCATGCCTTTTCAGCCTCTCGCTCTTCAGCGGTGGAACCTTCCCCGATAACAGGGCAGGTTTCGTAAAGGACATACTTATACTCCTCGGCTATGAGTATTATGTCCAGGTTCCTTTTCCAATCCACATAGTTTGGACCCGTTAACTTATTCTCCCTGAGAATAACGGCCAATGGACTAAAAGAACCTCCCACCATTTCTAAAAATCGAAAATAAAAGAAAGAAATTAGTTTGTGAAAACAAAATAAAATTTGTGCACTGAAAATAATTTGGCTCTTAGGAAAACTGACATAGCTTCTTGGGAAGATTAATAGTTTCCTAAGCTAAGTGTATTAACCACCACAAATTAATTTCCCTTCTAGGTAATGGTCTAGAGAATAACTCCATCGTGGGATGGCCGTTTCCTCTCATTTCCAATGGACATACCTCGCACTATAACCTCCAACGAGGGCTGGCCGATCATAGTACGTGCCCCAGGTTATTAATTACATCCTTCCATTAGATCTAGATCCTTGTGGTATCCCCATCCTATACGGGTTCACTCCCAGGGTGACGCGAGGGGATCCACGATCTCTAATGAGGACCGTGATGGAAGCCGTGGGGCCGTTGGAACCCCTCTCCCACTTAGTCTTTTAAAATAAAGGTTTTCTGGAAAATATCCTTTAGAAATTTCCATTAAGTTTTTCTTTAACTCAAAAATAAAATATCTAAATCCAATAAAATCTCTATGTCAAGGCTTATATCCTTTGAGAGATTTCCTCCATGGACTAATTTTATTTAAGTTAAAACTTAATGATTTCAAAAATTTTCCAATTAAAACTTTCTAGAGACTTTGGTCTCAAGTTTATTTGACAAAATAATTTTTCTAAATCTAATATATTTTCTATGTCAAGGATTATATCATTTGAGAAAAATATTCAAGGATTAATTTTTGTACCAATTAAAATAACCATTTAGTTTTTGAAGGAAAAATATTTTTCTTGTCAAAAATGTTCCCAAAGACTTTGGTATTTGAGAAAAGCACACATAGGTACATAAAAAAATAGCATACTCGAAAACATTAAACGTTTTCATGCTTTTCTATTTTTTAAACCTAAGTGCCCAAATAATAGAATTAAACACATTAATTAATTAATTAATGACCTTGTTTAATCCTAAAATCCCTTACTAATATTTTTCATGCAAATATATTCCAAGAATATAAATATTGCAAAAATATTAACTTCGTCTGGTATGGAACCCAAAACGAAAAAGAAAAAAAATAAAAAAATGCAAAAAATAGCTGCTGGTCCACGTGCACCCGATGCACCAGATCAGGACCTATTTGCTCTTTCGGCTCACAGCGCTCCGGTGCACCAGCCGCACCAGATCCAGACACGTATGCCCTGCGGTCCACCGCGGTCGCTGTGCACCACGCCGCACCGGATCGCACGCCAGCCACGACCCGTGGACTTCACCCGCGACCCGCGCCTACTTCACCTCTGCACACGACCCGCGAACTCGCCCGGATACCCGCCACTCGACCCGCGCACGATTGCAATTTCATGCAATCGGCGCAATTTGCTCCGAATTGTTCCAGTGGCTCGGCTCAGCAGCGACTGGCTCCTCTCACCAACAGCGGCGGCTCGGCTTGGACGCAGTGGCTTATGAACAGTGCATCTTCTTCGTTTTTGCTTCTGTTTCGCGCGCGACTTGCAGAGCATTTTTTCCTTCGATTTTTTCTGTCTTCTTTGGCTTCTTTGGACATTTTTACTTATAAAAACTCATCCAAAACATAACCACAACCGCCTATACCCATTAAAATTGGGTTTACACCATTAAAACATCAAAGCCAAAAATTTACAGTATGCTCCTATGCTTCAAACGGTGAAGTTTACATCAAGCCTATCCCATACCAAAATAGCGAAGGATCACAGGTATAATCATCTTCTCCATTTTATTAACTACCATGCTCCCTATATTGAGCAAAACCAGTGGCTCTGATACCACATTGAGGGAAAACGCAGAAACAGGGGAGCCATGGACGGAAAAAAAAAACAGAGAGAAAAATTAAACGCGAGCCATAAAGGCCATGCAGAAGCGTGAAGATCATACCTTTGCGTTCCTTAACCCTCCTAGGTTGCGTAGGAACAGATTGAACAGCTGGAATCGCCTCGCTTTGCACACTTGAAGGAGCTTCCGGTTGAACACCCGCTAGCCTTCGACTTCGCCTTGTTTGCATTAACGCTTAGCTCTCCAACTCTCGGGATATTCCTCAACCTAACCTCTAGTTGGTGAACACAATGGGAAAGAAAAACGGTCTCAATTCTCCTTGGTTCGCTCGCTATTGGTTAGCAAAGAACAAGGGAAAAACAAGAAGAAGAAAACCGAGAGAGCAAGAGGAGAGACGTGAGAGTCTTGTGGCTAGGGAAAAGAATTAGGGTTTTTCCTTTTCAAAGAGTTGTTTATATTTAGCCTAAACTAAGTCTCTCAATCTCTGATAAACATATCACCGGGATTTCTAAACACCCGGATGTTATCCTGAGAAACAGTTTGGCCTAACCTTAAACTCCTCTTAACCGTATCTGGAAAAAAACCCTAAGGTCCAAGCTATTGGGCCAGATAAATATTTATTATTTTTCTTGGACCCAAAAAGCCCAAAATAATAAATATTAATTATTTATTTCCTGGGCTTACATAAGTAACCCAATAAATAATTAATGAGCCCAAATGAACCATAATAATTAATCTTTAATTATTTATTTCTTGTGCCTATATAAATAACCCAATAAATAATTAAACATTAATTATTTCCCCCTAGTTTAAGCCCAGGTTAATTTCTTAAATATTCATACTGGACCTAGGCCCTGAATAATTAATTAACCAAATAAACTAGATAATTAATTTCTCTCAACTCCTATTTTATTTATTTATTTATTTATTTTATTCTAGTCCAATAATAAATTAGACTTTCTAAATAAAATAAAATAAAACAAAATAAAATAAAATCCTATTCAACTGAGACCAATTCCTCAACTCAAAATAGTTAGGACTTACGGGCTATTCCGAGGACCAAAAAGACACATCGCCTTGGCTGCTAAAATGACCAAAATACCCCTGCTATATAAATAGCTGTATTTTGCATTTTAAATATTTCCTAATATCACCATAAGGAAATATTGACCCCAAGGACAATGCTGCATTCGCAAAGTCTCCGACCTACAGGTGAAATGACTAAAATATCCCTCTACACATCGCCGTACATTTAGAGAGGAAGAAGTGTACTAACACCCCCTAAATGACATCTACCATCCTTAGGCTTCTAGTCGAATGATCCATGACTTCTCGGAGTGTTTCCGCTTTCCAAGGGAGCTACCATAAAGCAAACATCCAAGTCATGTTTCCAGTGGCCCTGGATGATTTAGACCATTCTGGACAACCACAAGGGGCGATATAGTGCGTAAACTATGTTGTATAAGTCTGTCTTAACTAACTAGTCACACATACCCAACATGCAAGTATATTGGCCCTACGATAGAACCTCAACTATAGCAAATCAAAGTATATGCTTCCAGCCTTCGCTGCACCACCAACTCATACTCAAGTCGTAGAGTACTAGTCCACGCTGTAATGGTAGTAGTCTAGGTTTCTACCATATAGTACTTTGAGAAACCACTACTACAGGTCCTGTTCTACGTATTCGAAATACGCTTATGTTATGAAGTGAGTGGACTACTCACTGGCTAAAGGTAAGCCATTCCCCATTTGGAATTCATAACATAATAATCTAAACATGATGAGGTTCCCAGTCTCATCAATAGGCTAAGAACAATTGTTTATGTGTTAAATAACCCATGATCCATACCTTACTGTGAAAGACCACCATTCACATGGATCATTTATTTAAACACAATGGGTCTATTCCAAATGAAAATCGTGCACAAACAAAAAATAAATTCACAAACAATTTCTGAAAATAAATTCTTTCATTAAAATATTCGATTTTACATTAGAAACCTTGTCTAAGAGGGCATACAATCCAACAGTTTGAGCTTTTCAAACCTACCTATTGTTATATTATCCCTAGTGCCTATTTTGAGCATAAATTGGTGATTTCTTTCTTTAAAACCTGTCACGATATTTTGTCCATTCCTTGTGCTGAGAATTTGTGTAATTTCAAAATCTTTATACTCTTGAAGGATGAAAGTATATGTATGTTGAAAAAAATACAGAGATGGAGATCATGACTTGTTACTTTTAGTCATGGATCAATTACGAGTGGAGCTAGGAAAAGAAAGGAAGTGGAATGGAAGGAAGAAGTTGAAAAAAGAAATTGAGAAAGAAAAGAATGGTGAGCTGAAAAAGATGAGAAAGAAGAAAAGAAAAGAGAGGAAGTGATAAGAGAAAACAACAAGCTGCTAGAAAGAAAAGTGAGTGAAAAAGAAAAGAACAGCAGCAGTGACAACAAAAGAGGAGAAAAAGAAGAGAGAATTGAAAAAGCATTAGAAAAAAAGAAGAGGAAAAAGATCACAAAAGGGATGGTGAGTAAATTGTAAAAGTAAGTTCATATAAAACACTTGACACTATTGCTGGAAAATTGAGTAATCTTGTGAGGAAAAGAGTTGATGATAAGAAGAGGTGAAAGAAAAGCAAGAAGAAGAAGAAGAAGAAGAAGAAGAAGAATGCAGGATTTGCTTGAAATATATAAGGGTTGTTATATAAGGTTATGGTTTGATTGATTCTTGGAATAGGAGAGCAAAAAGAGTTGGGAATTATAGGTTTATGTTGGTTACCTTTTTCTTGCTTACTCTCAGTTTTTCTTTGACTTTTGATATTCCTATATCCTTCGTTTGCTAAGTCACATTACAAACCTTTAGCCTTACATTACAAGCTTAAAAGTCCTACTTGATCTAAGTAGAATCATGATATGTCTCGGATTAGTGGAGAGAGTGTATAAAAAGTAAGCATATGGAATGTATACTCTTTTTAAACTGACTTCTTTCCAATGGTTTGAAAATATTGTAAAGTATTGAGATGGTTCTACTAAGTCATTTATCACTACACAAGTCTTGCATTGGCTGTGAAAGATTTAGTATCATATGTTTTATCTTCATGAATAAAGAAAGCATTGAAGATATAGTTTTGGAATTGATTGAGTGATTAAAACCTTGTGTTTTTCCTACTTGTTCTTGATACTTTGCTTAAGGACAAGCAAAGAGTTAAGTTTGGGGGAATGTGAAAGGAGCTAAATTGGTTATACTTTGCTTAGTTATTTGAGGCTATTTTGTAATACATTTTGTGAAATAACTAGTCATATTTTTTCATATTTGAGATTTTATCCTTGGAAAGGTATTTTGGTCATTACTTCATGATTTTGGATAAAACAAAGTAAGACCGTCGCGAAGCAGAATAGAGGCGGCGCCGGTTGCAAGGTTGGAACCGACGCCGGCTGCATTCTGGAACATATGTGCACAATTCGGAGAAAAATCGGTGAACGAGTGGAGAAACAAAACACAGGCAGCGCCGGCTCCGAAGAACCAAGGCGGCGCCGGCTGTGGTCTGTCCCTGAGGCGGTGCTGTGATCTTTCTACACGTTTTTGAAAATCTAAAGAGTTTTAACAGCTTCCAACTTCTACTCGGCCAAGAACTTTGTACCCACGAGTTTAGGCACCTCTTAAGCCTATAAATAGATGGAAAACACAAGGGAAAATGAGAGAATTCATTGAACATCATAGAAAATCACTCAGTCCAAGGAGAATTCTTCAAAGTTCAAGGAGGGTTGTACAAGAATGTTTTCAAAGGAAGAAAAAGGAGGCTTGTCTATGAGTTCTTTCTTTTACTTTGTTTTCTTTTTCTTGAACAATGATATGTTAATTGTTTTATTGTAATTCGACATTATTTTAAATATTCATGATTTCTAGAGTTATTTGATCTTTTGATTAATTGGTTATTATTCTTGGTATTCAATTACTTATGCTTATTACGAGATTAGTTAGTTGATTCTATCAATTGACTTGCTGGACCAAAGGGGGTTGATGGGTGTTTCGATTTATTAGTTTCATATTCTGTTAGCAATTGACTTGCTTGACCAAAGGGGGTTGATTGTTTAAGAACTGGTAATTGAAGATTAATTAATGTCGTCCGAGACCAAGGGTTCATTGATTAATTTCATGCTCTAAATTCGTCGAGATCAAGGGAATTTAATTAAGGATTGTGTTTAATGCATCTTTTGGATAAATTAGTTGAGACGGATCAAGTGATTCTAATTTATCTAGGAGATAGTGATTGTTGGGTATCTCAGGCTCGTATCCTATACGGCGCAACGGAAAATAAAACGAGATACCCTTCCAGGACCTATCTATGTGTGGAAAACAAGACATAATGAGGGTAAAAGTAACAGCTTTTACCTTTGCATGATCGTCCGAAAAACAAAAATTTCTTCTTTAAGTTGAGGCGCGATCTAGCAATCCTCGTGATCAACCTCCACGTGAGTTGAACGTCTAACCACTATAATCACAGTATGTGATTATCTCTAATTGTAATCCACAAAGAGGAATACCCAAGCACCAAAATTTCTGTGCTAGCAGAAAAAGATGGCGACTAGGTTTTTCTTTCAAGAAGAAAATGGGAGAGAGAGAACAAGAGGCTGACTTCGTATATCTTGCTCTAGGGTTTTTTTGTGTCCAATTTTAGCTTAGGTTTTTCGTATGTATCTTCTTCAATATACACGAAATTCCCTTACCAAAAGCAGGGGATTCTAATCCCATTAGAATTCCCTAATTATAATTGAGAACATCAAGTTCTCATAATTATAATTTGGACCATAAATTATAACTAATTATAATTTGTCCACAACAACTTTTCTTTCTCGCAATTAACCCCATTATGTTATCAAATAACATCTTGAGTATATAATCCTCTATTGTGTGTGACTTATTAGGTTTTCCAGTCAATTGGTAGCGAACATGAATTAATCCAAATGTCTTTGAGATTAATAATCCATAATTAATTAGAATTAATCCTATTAATTCTAATCAGGATTAGTTTATTAATTCATCAATTAATAAACCCATATTCTCAAATCATGAGCGGTATCTAGCAATACATCACGACCACCCAAGAGTCCAGGAAGTCAAGTGGCTTGACATGAACCCTTCAATAACAAACTTCAATACAATCAACTTCTTTCACCATACAATATCTCATTCGGTTTGGAGTACAGAATTAGTGCCAACTCCCTCCATAATTAATTCTTGCCCGAATACAATAGTACTTGTACCAGGAACCCACTACTCTAGATGTGTATCAATTGGAACTGTTTCCAATACACAATTACCTTGGCCAAGGACTTTTGAGTAGTAATTCCTACAAGTGGCCATGAGATATTCGCCCCTACTATTAGGAGTGGTGAATCATTTATTGACTCTCTCAACTACTTTCGTTTACCTCACCATGTACCCAATATCCATCCCATAGGCGGCCCTTGATTGAGCTCTGGAGATTGAAATCAAAATACAAGGCTCAGCAAACAAAGTACCATGGAGATCTCAAGTCTAAGGATATTTGCACGTTTGCTATATTGAGATTATATCACTGGTACTAAATAGTTATCCATATGATTATCTCAAAGCTAGGTCATCCAATGAACTTGTTCCATTAACAAGCATCCATGTGTTAACTTTAGTATATCAATACTCACGGTTATGAGAACCACCGCCTGATCAAATCAGGAAGTCTAACACATGCTAGTCTTAACGCATTAATGATATCCTATCTCATTAATACTATGACTAGGGACTATTTAAGTACTAACACCATCCAGTGTAGTAGGAATCTCATATCATGATCTCTATCGTGATTTCCTTAACACAGTGTTGTATTAGAGACTTTATCGAACAGTTATATTACTTAAAGTAAACAAAAGAAACTGTAAGATAAATAATGTCTTTTATTAAAATAAAATGTGTCATATATAATGTACAAGTAATTACCTCTAGGGTACAACACTAACAGTGATTTCATGGATTGACCATCAAAGTGAGTCTACCTTCATCCTTCATGATGTCAAGAGAATGATTGGTTATGATAATGGTTAAGTTCTTTAAGATCATGTTTATCTAAACAATGGCTTGAGTTACATAAATCAACATCCTTAACATAGACATATACATATTTTTATTTTTATTTTCTTTTTAATTTTAATTTTATTTATTTTTCACTTTATCGAGTCGGTTAAACAATGAAAGAAGGGTAATTAATGTCTACTTGTTCCTTGAGGATCGACACTTGTTTTAACCCTATGCTCAGTTAATGATGAGTACGCTTGTTCATATGTGTGATTTGGGTTTAACATTTTAATTTGAACTTAATTGGAAATGTGCTTAGTTTTGTATGATTTTTATACCCAAATCTAAACGCATCACTCGACAATGGGAACCAAAACAGAGATTTTTTCTTGTGACAAAAGAGAAAGGTAACCTAACTATCTATACTCTTTCAAACCCTTGAAGAACAAAGCCTCAAAGACCCTCAAGATTAATAGAAAGTTCTACTAGATTCTCACCCTAATATCCTTGAAGCAACAAAGGCAAACAAGAACAATAGAATAGAGAAAATAAGCACCCAAACATTAAATTTCAAATAAACCTTAGAAAAACAAAGCAACTAAGACCCATTCAAAGAAAAAGACATTAGATTATCCAAAAGAGTTATAGACTCTTACAAAATGAGGACTAACCCTTTAACTTGGTCTTGAACAAGATGAATAAGGAAGCTTGGCCTCTCAAGATTCTCTCTCAATTTTGAATTAAAGTCAAGTAAATTGTCTTGTCAAAGTAATAAAGGTGCTATTTATACTACCCTAACCCTAGCTAAGTAATCCCTGAGGTTTAGTTACAGTTTAGGGTCAAAATAAGTCTTTACAAGCAATTAAAAGTGAAAAAAATCGGAGAAAAGCATTAAAAAACGGAACAGTCGACGACTGCCCAGGGCCAAGTCGGCACCGGTTTGGAACATTACAACCGGCACCGGTTAGGTTCTATCTTTGGCCGGTTCTCGTTTGCTTGAGTGTTGGTTTTGGACATAATGGAGCCGGCGCCAGCTATCCTTTGGAAGCCTCTCTGGTCAAATTTCATCCCCTTTTGCTGACGGCTTAAGTTCTTGTTGGGGTCCTTCGCGGATGGCCATCAACACGAACTCTTGGCTCGCTTCCTCAACCCTCCAATCCTCCTTCATCTTCAAGCATTGTTTGATGATCAATTGAAAATCATCTTGAAGCTTCTTGGTCCTCGCTCTAATCATCGGTCCTTGTCCTCCATGATGAAGTGGAGTCTCATCACACACTAACTCTTGTTTTTATTTTCTCACTCAAATATTCTTCTTATTCAAACCTTAGCCATCTTCCTATTTTGACCTCAAGCAAAATTACATTTTTACCCTTCCTACCTAATAAGCATAACTAAGTCTTTTAACCTATAAATCACAATTTTAAAGCACATAAAATCACTCAAAAACATATATTTTTATACAAAATACTATGATATGCATCTCGATCCCTCTTACTCTAAGGTTGACTTTAGGTGGGGTTTCACATTTACCGATCGTGCCGAGACATGGAGGTGAATACTTAACGGCTCCTGGTTCCGATATTGACCGAGTACATCGGCTAAAGAATACTTGACGTCTTCATCAGCTTGGTGAAATTCCTATCAGTATCGACTCAAAGTTACTGTTGCAACGGCTCGGCTAAAGTTGACGTCAACATATACCCGCCAAGTCCTGTTACTTTATAGCGTGATCAGGTGAAACGACGAAAATAGTACCTCTTTTAATTTGTAGTCATTTTTTTCCTGACAAAGTCGGAATGTCCCGATCGTTGTAGAAGGTTTCTGACTCCTCGGCTTTGAAACCCGCAAACAGTTAGTCTTTAAATTTCACTTTAAATAGCCATGGTCTCCATTACTCCTTCTTCACCGATATAAAATCATTTTTCTAAAAAACTCTACTTCGATCAGACTTCTATTCTTTTCGTGAAATTTGATAGCATTTCCTACACATCCTTTATCAACGATTTCTGAATCTTCATAGCCACCCCAATTGATAACACCCCCTAGCTTTGGTTCAAACCAAAGTTAACTTGTACATCTTAGGCCCTCGGTTACTACCGACGGAGGTCACCGTTGATCATCTGCGATTTGCCCAATCGGAGGATTTTGTCCTCCCGTTGAATCGGAATGACTTTTCTACGGCCGATCTCTCATTTTCTTTTCGCCATTAGCCGTGCCCCCCTGAAGAATTATAGGGAATGGCGTGATCGCTATCATGCTACATTCGGAGCCCTTTAAGATCAATGGGGGTATCAGAGATGCCGTTATGACGTCCGATTTCGACATGGCATTTGATCGCAACCTCTTCACTATGGTTCTGCCATTCTGGTCCTCAGCAATCAACGCTTTCATATTCCTCTATGGGATAGTTTATCTGATCATCTTATATATTTGCACCATCTTGAGCTTTTAATGCGATGGAGATGAGATCCTTAACCTACACGATGACGAAAGCATGCCTGCCGTCGAGGCCCACCTAGATAAAGCCACTTCTTCCTATGGTAATTTCATGGCTACCCAAAAGAGCATAGGAGAAATTCCATCGGAGCAAGAGCAAGCTTCCTTTCTATGGTTGTGGCTCTATAAATACATCATCTGTTCTCATTCACTGGGATAAGCAATGAATATCGATACTATCATATCGGCTATGCTGAGGAAGAAACGGCATTGCGACCTAGCCTTCTTGGTACTGGCCTTGGCTTGTCAGATGATGAGCCAGATGATTTCGATCCTATCAGCTGGGAGTGACCCGACCAACCTCGGCGGCCCTCTCTGAGTTATGCAATTGTGGCTTTACCAATATCTCCCCCAATTCGGTGTTAACAACTTCTCAAGGGATTCTGCTGACTCCTCTACCCAGGTCACTGGCTATTGGCTGTTGAAAACCCCTCAGAACAGATCTTTAGCTAGTACCATTATGTTGTGTCTTCATCAGAACTGACTACAAAACATGCCTCACTTCTTCCCTTATTCTGCTCAGGAAATTGGCCCTCTTTGGTTGAAGAACATTGCCGATGCATCGGAAAGCTCTCAACAGACCATCTGGGCTAAGATGTTGTTGTTGGATTGTATGCCCTCTTAAACTAGGTTTCTGATGTAAAATCAAATATTTTAATAAAAGAATTTATTTTCAGAAATTCTTTGTGAATTTACTATTTGTTTGTGCACGATTTTCGTTTGAAACAGACCCATTGTGTTTAAATAAGTGATCCATGTGAATGGTGGTCTTTCACAGTAAGGTATAGATCACGGGTTATTTAACACATAAATATTTGTTCTTAACCTATTGATGAGGTTGTGAACCTCATCATGTTTAGGTTATTATGTTATGAATTCCAAATGGGGAATGACTTACCTTTAGCCAGTGAGTAGTCCACTCACTTCATGACATAAGCGTATTTCGAATACGTAGGACAGGACCTGTAGTAGTGGTTTCTAAAAGTACTATATGATAGAAACCTAGACTACTACCGCTACAGCGTGGACTAGTACTCTACGACTTGAGTATGAGTTGGTGGTCTGGCGAAGCTGGAAGCATATACTTTGATTTGCTATAGTTGAGGTTCTATCGTAGGGCCAATATACTTGCATGTTGGGTATGTGTGACTAGTTAGTTAAGACAGACTTGTACAAGATAGTTTCTACACTATATCTTTCCTTGTGGTTGTCCGAATGGTCTAAAATGTCTAGGGCCCTGGGAAACATGACTTGGATGTTTGCTTTAGGGTAGCTCCCTTGGAAAGAGAAAACACTCCAGGAAGTCGTGGATCATTGGACTAGAAGCCTAAGGATGGTAGATGTCATTTAGGGGGGTGTTAGTACACTTCTTCCTCTCGAAATATACGGCGATGTGTAGAGGGGTATTTTAGTCATTTCACCTGTAGGTCGGAGACTTTGCGAATGCAGCATTGTCCTTGGAGTCAATATTTCCTTATGGTGATATTAGAAAATATTTAAAATGTGAAATACAGCTATTTATATAGCAGGGGTATTTTGGTCATTTTAGCAGCCAATGTAATGTGTTTTTTTTGTCCTCGAAATAGCTCGTAAGTCCTAACTAATTTTGGGTTGAGGAATTGGTCTCAGTTCAAGAGGATTTTATTTTATTTTATTTTATTTTATTCAGGAAGTCTAATTTATATTTAGACTGAAATAAAATAAATTAATTAATTAAAATAGAAGTTGAGAGAAATTAATTATCTAGTTTAATTTGTTAATTAATTATTTAGGGCCTAGGTCCAGTATGAATAATTAAGAAATTAACTTGGGCTTAAATTAGGAGAAATAATTAATGTTTAATTATTTATTGGGTTATTTATATAGGTCCAAGAAATAAATAATTAAAGATTAATTATTTTGGTTCATTTGGGCTCATTAATTATTTATTGGGTTATTTATGTAAGCCCAGGAAATAAATAATTAATATTTATTATTTTAGGCTTTTTGGGTCCAAGAAAAATGATAAATATTTTTCTGACCCAATAGCTTGGACCTTAGGGGTTTTTTTTTTTTTCCAGATACGGTTAAGAAAAGTTTAGGGTTAGGCCAAACTGATTCTCAGGATAATATTCGAGTGTTTTGAAATCCCGGGGATATGTTTATCAGATATTGAGAAACCTAGTTTTTGGCTAACTAATAAACTAGTCTCTGGTAGAGGAAAACCCTAATTCCCATCACAACACACAGAGAACTCACGTCTCTCTCTCTGCTCTCTCACTTTACTTTCCTCTTGTTCTTTCTCCTTGGACTTTGCTAATTAATAGCGAGTGAACCAAGGAGATTTGAGATTGTTCCTCTTCACCATTGTGTTCACCGACTAGAGGTTAGGCAGAGGAATATTCTGAGAGCTGGAAAGCTTGGCGTTCATGCAAACAAGGCGAAGTAGAAGGCTAGCGAGTGTTCAACTGGAAGCTTCTTCAAGTGGGCGAAGCGAGGCGATTCCAGTCGTTCAATCCGCTCCTACTCAACCTAGAAGGGTTAAGGAGTGCAAATGTATGATCTTCACGCTTCCGTATAGCCTTTAAGGCTTCGTTTTATTTTTCTCTGTTTTTTTCCTGTAACAATGCATGCTCCCCTGTTTCGTCTCCCACCAGTTGTGTCCCAGGGAGCTCTTTTTAGGGGCCAAACCAAGCGCACGAAGTGCCAAATCATCCTGCGAACAGTATAATACTCATTACTTCTCTCAGCAATTTAGGCTTATTCAGGACATTTCTGCTGATCTTGGGCATGTATTATCCTACGCTGTCATGCCCACCTCATCAGCTGAAGATGTGCACACTCTACTCCATAGGTCCCTAACTATTGTTCGTTCCTTGGAGTATCAGTTTCAAAACCTATGGTGGCGACTGATAAGTGAGATACTTTTTTCTTCCCCTATGGAAACATGGCTACTTAGGTTAGCTGGGCCAGCATCGGCAGTGGTGGAAGCATCGGCGTTAAAGAAAGGTAAACAGAGCAAGATATTTGCCAGTCCTGTTGCCACATCGTCATTCCTAACGCCACTAGTGAAGAAAGCCTCCATTCTTCTAGCTGCTGAAGAAGAAGAAGAAGAAGAAGAAGAGGTTCTTCCTCTGCTTAGGCGATCCAAAAGGCGGCAAGCCACCCACACCCCAACGATCACCAAGGTTTGGATTTTCTGTACTAAAACTTTTTTGATACTCTTCAATTTTAAATACAAGGGCTAACTCCTTATTCTTCTTATTTGCAGAAATAAAAACTCAGCCGATTAGTTATTTTCGACTCTTTCTCTGAGTTGATAGAAGCCATGCCCCTTTTGGCACCTGCAAAAATAACACCAGCCGAGGAGGAAACTTCGGCTGCTTCTTCTTTATCGACTATACCTCCAACATCTGAGATGCCTGTCTTAGAGAAAATAGCGATTGCCAAGTCTGTTCCACCTCTTGCGGAACTAATCTCTGAACCCTCTTCGGTTGAGCCTTCAAAAGAAGCTGCTCCTTCTCAACCGATAACATCTAAGGCCGCTGCGCTAGAGCTCTTGAATAGCTTAATTGGGGCCACCCTACCGACCAGCCAACCCTCTCAGGACGCAATCGGCTAAGCCCTCTATTGCTTGCAAAATCGGTTGATACCAATATTCTTGTTGAATTAAAACGTTTATCGACTGATTACTTGGGGCACATGAGGTTCACTTGGCGCTTCCCCTCGGACACCTAAAATAGTGGGGATGAAGCTTCTAATCAGCTTAAGGCTTTGGAAGTGCTCCGAGAGCAAGAAGCTTTTCTTCAATCGTATAGCCTGGAAGCCTCTACCTGCTTAATTGTTCTTCAAGGTGAAATTTTAGAAAGAGTTGATAAAATTGAAGAACTTGAAAAAGAATTGCAAGAACTTCAAGCGGAGCTAAATTCCGAGAAAAAGGCTCTGGAAGAAAAACATGAGGCTGAAAGCGCCTATCAACAAACGGCCTCCTCTGCAGAAAAGTCAGCGGCTAAATTTCGGGATGAACGACTCATGCTAAAAGCAGAGGAAGAACTGCTTCAAATATAGCTACAATACTCAGAAAAATTGTTGGCCGGTATGCAATCCTCATGAGATAATTTTCAATCATATTTGACCAACATCTTCCATCATACCGATAAGGCTAGTCCCTTGAGTACTCAACCTAGAGATGCCAAAGTTCATCTGCCCCCAACGGATAAAATGGCTGTTGAACCAGATACAACCCAAGAAGAGGCGACTAGCCAAAGAGAAAAGGAGAGAGAAATCCCACCGGAGATAACTCTACTTGAGGAAAATCTAAGTCGGCTTGCCATAGTTCCGTTTGCTCAATCGATTGAGACGCCTCATACTCTGTCTAAGGAAAATTGATTTTTTAGAATAGGTCTAACTAAGCCTCAAATGTCATGGCCATCTGATAAGCTCTTTTGTGATCAGCTATCTTCATGGATGCAAATATATTTTCACTTTTTCTTCTTTTTGCTGTTGTTATTATTGTTTCTTCTACTCTTATTTTACCATGGTTCCCTCCCAAAATGTAGGATAGAATTTTTTTCAAATATTTACCGTTTATGGCATTACTTATCTCTTTTCTGTCGGGTATTATCAGTCAGGAAGCTCCTCCACCAAAAAAACCTGTGTAACAAGAAAATGTCCTTCCCAGAAAGCGGACCACTTACCATAACATGGGTCTTTCAGTGCAACTTGTAATATAGTTTTCCAAACTATATCTCCTTCCTGAAAGTTCCTCCCCCGCGCTCTCCAATTATAAACTCTTGCTACCTTCTCCTTGTATCTTTTGATATTTTCTAGTGCTACCTATTGATCCTTTTCAGCCTGATCTAAACTCATAGCCAAGGCTAGCCTGTAATCCTTAACTGACAAACAATGTTGGGAAGCTACTAGAGCTGCAATGATAACTCAGCAGGTAACATCGCATCCTGCCCACACGTCAGCCTAAATGGTGTGAAACCTGTAGCAATTTTAAAAGCATTCTGATAAGCCCACAGAATCTCTTGGAGTGTTTCGTGCTACCTTTTGGGATTATCTTCCAATAACTTTCGGATCATACTAATCAAAGTCTTGTTTGTAGCTTCAGTTTAACCATTGGCCTGTGCATAATACGGGGATGAATATAATAATTTAATTTTGAATTAAGTTAAAAAGTTGTGTACCTTGTCTCCCGTGAACATACTTCTTTGGTCGGCCGTTATTTGTTTCAGGTATGCCGAATCGGAACAGAATACTTTGCTAAAGGAAAGTGATAACGGCATGTTGGATTACCTTAGTCAGGGCTTCTGCCTCTACCCACTTGGTAAAATAATCCGTTGCCACTAAGATAAAGGTATGCCCTTTAGTCGATGGTGGATGAATCTTGCCGATGACATCTAGAGCCCAACCCCTGAAAGGCCACAGTTTGATGATAGAATGCAATTCTGCAGAAGGCGCATGTATCAAGGGACCATGCTTCTGACACACCTCACATCCAGCTGCATAGGCTATGAAGTCCGTGGTCATAGAGGGCCAATAAAATCCATGACATTATAGTGGTGAGCATCGCATAGGCCTTCATGCACCTTGGCTAATGCATGTGACGCTTCTTGCTTTAACAAACATTTCAATAAAACTCCTGAATGGCTTCTTCTGAATAAATTATTTTTTATCAGTACAAAGTTCAACTCTTTATGTTTTAATTCCCGTGACACATGACCAGTAGGTTTCCACAAATAGGAAATTATATCAGAAAGTTAATCTTTTTTGTGTTCCTCTCTCGATACCTGTTGGCTAATGCCTGTGACGCTTCTTGCTTTGACAAACATTACAATAAAACTCCTGAATGGCTTCTTCTGAATAAATCGTTTTCGATCAGCACAAAGTTCAACTCTTTACGTTTTAATTCCCATAACACATGACCAGTAGGTTTCCACAAATAGGAAATGATATCAGAGCGTCAATCTTCTTCGTGTTCCTCTGCTGATATCTGTTGGCACATTACTACCCTGGCTGTTTTCCTGAATCTTGAAGTCATTTGAGCTAAATCATTTGCTCCCTAGTTCTCAGCTCGAGGAATATGAGTTAACATAACTTCTGAAAAGTGTCGCAGCAATGCCTTTACTTCCTGTAACTTATCCAACAAAACAAGATTAGTGCATTTATACTTACCTAAAGTCTGTTTAATGACAATTTGAGAATCCCATGTTATATTGACCACTTATGCATCTAAAGCATTCAAGACTTGATGTCCTAAAATGAGAACATCATACTCTGCTTGGTTATTTGAAGTTCCTTTCCTATATTCAAAAAGAATTCTTCCTTGTCGTCCACAAGGGGCTTCAATGACCAAACCGATACCTGCCTTAGACTGGGTGCTAGATCCATCAAACTACAAATTTCCATGATTTGTATAAAATATATCCCTGTATTTTTCCCTTTTTCAGGATTTGACACTTCTAAACAAAGGTGTTCAGCCATGAAATCAGCTATGGCTTGACTTTTTTGTTGCTTTCAAAGGCACGTGAGCCAAAGAAAAAACATGTAGCTTAATTGCCTATTTCATTAACCGTCCTTGCAACAAGGAGCAGTTCAACAGATATTTGACTAGATCAATTTTGTACAAAATTTGCACCTCCCTAGGTAACAGATAATGTTATAGTTTTGTACACGCATAATATAAAGACAAACGTAGCTTTTCAATGGGAGAATATCTTATTTCGATATCCGTCAAATTTCGGCTGAGGCAGTATACTACTTTTTCAACCCCTTATGCATTGTCTTGAGCTAATAGGCTTCTGATAGACTCTTAAGCCGCCAAAATGTACAATTTCAAGGGTGTCTTATCGTGTGGTGGCATCAAAATAGGTGATTGTAATAAAGCCATTTTGATCTAATCGAAAGCCATCTGATACTCTGGCTGCGAGATGAACTCTTGAGATGATTTCAACCGAAGTAAAGAGGAGAACACTTTTTGCTTCCCTACAGCATTTGCTAAAAAACATCGCAAGAAATTAATTTTCTCAATGAAACTCTGGAGTTCTTTCTTGGATTGTGGTGGCCTTGTCTGTAGAATATCTCTTGCTTTATTTCGATCTATTTCAACTCCTCTCTGATGTACTAGAAACATGAGGAAGTTTCCAACTAAAACCCCAAAAGCGCATTTGGCAAGGTTGATTTTTAGCCGATGCTTGCGTATTCAAAGAAATGCTTGTTTTAGCCACCTCAAGTGTTGTAAGAAAGTGGGCAACTTAACTACCAGATTATCAATGTAGACTTCCATGGTCTTGTCGATAATATCATGGAAAATGAGGTTCATGACTCTCTGGAAAGTAGCCCCAGCATTCTTTAAACCAAAGGGCATGACTAGTCATTTGAACAACCTAATAGAACCTGGACATCGAAAGGCTATCTTTTATGTATCCTCTTTGGTTATAAATATCTGATTGTAACTAGAGTATCTATCCATAAAGCTTAAGAATTGATTTCCTACTACCGAATCTACCAACATGTCAGCCATTAGCATAGTATATTCATCCTTTGGCGTAACTAAATTCAAATTCCTGAAATCAACACAAAAACGCAACTGGCCATTTTTCTTGATGACCGGAACCATGTTGGACACCTAGTCCGCATATTGACAAGTATGGATGAAACCACACCGAAGTAACCTCTCGATTTCTTCTTTGATTCTAGGTAGGAATGTGGGATCAAAACACCGAGCGGGCTATTTTTAAGGCTTGAAACCTTCCTTAATTGGTAAGCAATACTCTACTATACCTCTGTCCAATCTTGGCATTTTATGATAATCCCATGCAAATAATCTTTGTACCTACGAATTAAAATAGTTAGGGCATTCCGTTGACAAAGAGTTAACCATAAGCTTACCTTTGTAGTCTTTTTTTCTCCAGGTCTTCCAATATCCACCTCCGTAAGTGATTCCTAAGCAATGAAACCAGGTGCATGTCGATTATCGGGGTCTTCTATTCTCAAACGTTTTCCTTCTATCCCTTCCGTTATAATCTGATTGTGGGCCATGGTGAGCTTGGCGTACTAGCTTGGATCAAAGGTAGAACGGTAAAACACAACCTTGTTCATGTGCACTTCTGCTGAGAATGGGTTCGAATCGGCTGGTATCTTTTTCACTTGTTCTGTATTCCATATTAACATCATTTGGTGAAGCGTTGATAGAACATAATGATTTGGGTGAATCCAATCTCTACCCAGTAGGATAGAATAAGCCGGTTTTGCCGTGATTACAAAGAAAACAGTTTTACTGACCTTAGATCCAACTGCTACCTCAAAAGTGATGACTCCTTTTGCTTCGGCTATGTCCCCGGTAAAATTGAACATTTAGATATCTGTAAGAGACAAATCAGGTTTATCCTTACCTAGGCATCTTAAGGTTGCCAACGGCATTACGTTCAGTATAGCCCCTCCATCAATAAAAACCCGAGACAAAGGATTTTCATTGAAATGCTTATTGATGTACAACGGCTTGAGGTGATTAGTATGTTTTACCATTCGGATTGGGAAGAACATCCATTCTAATGGTACCTTGAATTCGATAAGCTCAACGACAGCTTCTTCCGTTGTATAGTAATCTTCCTCCACCACTTTTTGCTTAACCTTTGTTTGAAATTGTGATAGAAGAATGCTAAGCATATTTTGACTTGGGGAGGCACGCATCTGCTCATCTAACCATTCCTTGGGCATTTATCTCTGTGAAGCCCGTTTCCTCTGTTCCCGCCGTTTTTGAGTCTTTGTAAGATGGGGTGATAACCCGAGAAGAATGGCTCTTTATGAGGTACATATACTATAAACTTCTTATCTTTTCCATGGAAGTGAACTGTAAGGGTCGGAACAGTAAGCCGAGTGAAAATCGATAGCAGATCATCTAACCTTTGGAACGCTGTTCTTTTCACTTCAAAGGTTTTGGACTATTCCTTGATGAAAGAATCTCTTGATTTATATTCCACATCTTCCTTGCAAGTCTGTACCATGCTTGTATCAGCCGCAGGGAACGGGTCTGTATCGACTAAGGTTTTCTCGCGTTTGTCAACAAATCTCACCATTCCTTCTTGCAAAGCCTTCTGAATTGTATTCCTGAAAACAACATAGCTATTGGTGTTATGAGAAAATGAATTATGCCACTTACAGCATTTTTTTTCCCTTCAACTCTTTTGGGCTTAGGATTTGTGGTCGAAAGGTAAACGGATTTGTTTGTCCTTGACCATCTAATCAAAGATTTGTTTAACCTTTAACACATCAAATGTATAGGTGAATGGCCCCGCAGGTAAAACCTCATTCTTCCCTTTGCCAGGTTTTAAAAAAGGATAAGTATAAGATACACCTTTTACTAATTCTACTGCCATTATCTCCATCAGCTGTTCCTCCTTATTGTTCGTAACATTATCCACAACTGATATCATGGTCTACCTATGAGAGAACTTAACAGACCACTTCTTCTTAATTTCCTTGATCATTGCTTCTATTTTAATTACATTGGAAAGTAGGTGGGACAAATCAAAAAAATTCTGGAGAATGAGGCGCTCTTTGAGTTACGGATGCATTCTGCTGATGGCTATTCTAGCACACTCCATTTCTGGTAGTTGAGTAGTACATTTAGCCTTAATTTACCAAAAGCGCTTAATGAATTTTGCTATACCTTTGGATGACTTGTGCTTGACCACCAAGGGATCTGCTATGGAAACCTTAGGTGCCGGTTTGAAGAAACACTCATGAAAAATCCGTTCCATGTCTGCCTATGAATACACAGAATTGAGCATCAAATTTGCATACCAAGTAAATGTCGCCCCTGTAAAAGACAAAGAAAATAATTGCAATTTATGCCAGTTACTGTTCATGAATTCTCCGCATTGGTGAACCTCCCAATATATTCCATGGTTGACTTGTTGTCCTCTCCAGAGAATGTGGAGAACTCAAGCACTTTAGACCTTCGAGGTAATACTGTTATAGAATCTACTCATTCGGGATAAGGTTTCTGATAAACTAGCCGATCTCTGGTCTGTCAATGCAATGCTTCTATCATTGTATTAACATCAGCTAATAGTGTTGGCTATTGATTCTACATGGGAGAATTTAGTATAATTGGCCGGGAACCCTATTCTAGGAATAAGGCCATCTCAGGGTATCCTACTTCCTACATTGGATAAGCTGTCACCGTGGCAGGATACGTGGGAGGAATCATAGTAGCATAGCTCTGTAGCCCTCTATACGGGGAATAAACACTCTTGTTAGGAGCTGCCACCTAGTCATAGGATACATATACCCCCATTGGTGCCTGGACCCCCGCTATTGGGTATGGTGCGGTTCTTCCTAGGAAAGGCTCTACAGGAACCACGCCTTGTACCGCTAATCCCAGACTCCCTTGGTACCCCCCGAGTATAAAAAACGACGGCTCCTTGCGCAACAATTGCACTGACCCATAAGATGGTGCACCAATAGTCAAGGCAGGAGGATACACAACTGTCTGAGGTATCCCGTGAGCGTTTTGCGTTTGTCCAAAATTATGGAGCTCGTTCTGAAGTAGTGGCCGGAACACTGCGGCAAATTAGGGAATAAGGCTCTAAATAAGCTCACCTGTATATTGTTCCATGGCCTGTCATATAGCAGTTAAGGACGTGGGTGTCAACTGAGACACCTGAGAGGGAGACGAGGATTGTGTTCCCTACTCAGGAAAGGTGACCTGGGCATTATTAGAATCATCGCTATAGGATCGAAAGCTCCCCGTAAAACCTGGACTATAGGCCGATCGGAAGAATTCGATAAAGGCCCTAAGGATTGCTGCTGAGGATTCGACATCAGGCGTCCTGAACGCAGTTGCATGCAACAACTACCTTACGTCCCACTGAGCATGCCAATTTATGTTGCCGTACAAAAAGGGAGCTAATAGAATTGACGATCGGTTTCTTTTCCAATGAACTTAAACAGTTCGATGAAAGAATGAATATAAAAGTCGGACCTTTTAGAAGACGTGTATTCCTTAAACTTACTATAGAAAGCATCCAAAAAGGTGGGAATATCACATGCGGAAGCCAATAGGGACTGGAATTCATGTGTTTTGATTGACTTTGATAAAAAGAAGTACAAAACTATTGGGATTTAAAACCAAAATAAAATGAAATGGAAAGCTGGTAATAAAGAAATAAAGGAAACTTTTGAAACTAACCAAAGCTATGAATAAAGACAAAGAAAATATAGAATAAAAAGGGAATTGAAAATTTGAAACTAGTAATCTTCTAGATGGGTTTTTTATCGTGTCCTTGTTTTGGGAATCCTTACCCATTTTATGCTTGCTGTGGTATTGTAACCGACTATCTATACGTGAAAAAAATCTCGCTTCATGGCTCAACCTTAGTGGTTAGATGCAGTAGTGCTTTACCGATTGTGCCGAGACATAGGAGTGACGGCTCAACGACTCTTGATTCCGATGTTGACCTAGTACATCGGCTGAAGAATATTTGACGTCATCATCGACTTGGCAAAATTCCTATCGGTATCGACTCAAAGTTACCATTGTAATGACTCAATTAAAGTTGACATCAACAAAATAGAATATAGATTAGTCGTTTATAGATTCACTTATTTTATATCTATAATTGCACTACCTAATTGCGATATTCAAATATTGTAATTTGAAAAAAATTGAATTCAAATAATTGATTATTTATTAGTATTTATTTTAATTTTAACTTAATTATTGTGATTCAGTACTGGTTGTTTATTTATTTTTTACATTTTTAAAAAAGGGAGAGCAGGTATTCTTTATTCCCCCAGACGTAGACAGCTTAATCTTAAATACTAAAATTAATGTTAAACTCTTTATTGATTTCTCCTTTTTTTTTTTATTAAAAACATTAAAAAGAAAAAGAAAAATTGCAGTTAACCATTTGGTCAATCATGACCGAGCTGCTAACGGTGGCCCAGCCGCCTATTGACGGTCCGGTTGACCAATTGCGTTGGGGACTACTTTGTTTTCCATTCAATAATTAGTCTAAACTTGACTTTGGAATATTACCTTAAGAATATTCTGTTCTAGATAAGAAATGTTTAATGAGGGCAAGGGATATTTTTCAAAGGAAAATTAAAATTTAGTATTCATGCAAAATATATTATATTTAGTCTATGTTCTCGTTTACTACTTTCAATTTTTCTAAGCTTAAAGTTGTTTTGAATTATTTTTTATTATTTATTTACTTCTTATTAAATCTTCTCTCGCCACTCTACGATACAAATGATGGATTCATAAATAGGAAGTAATGAATTTTAGACTTTATATTCCCTTCTCTTTTTTAATTTACATTTTTCTCTTTTTTTTTTTTAGGATGTAAAATCTTCACTATCTTAGGTTGCTTTTTCTAAAAGTAAAAATAAATGAATAAATTTTTTAATGTCCAGAATGAGCTAATCAAATTATACCTCTTAATAAAGACAACTTCGAAATTTTAATAATATGAGTCGTTCCCAAGAAGAGGACAAAACTTTAAATGTAAAATGGGGGCGGGATTTATAAGAATTTTTTCAGGATTTTTTTTTTAATTTTTTAAAGAAAGAATAAGGCAACTGCCTCGTATAAAGTCATGTCATAATATAGGAATATACGAAATTCCAATGCAATATCATGTAACTCCTTTAACCTTGTTACTTAACTTCTGTTAAAGAAAAATAATTATATATATTTGATCTCTGCAAACTATCATATTAAAAGTTTACATTTTTAAAATATATTTTTTTTATTATATATTTTATGCATTTTCACAATTAAAATGCTAGAAAATATATAAAGTATTTAATGACCTTGAGTATAAAAATGCACCATATGGTCGCTGATGCCATCGAAATCAATTTTTTATCTATTTTCAAACCAACATTTTGGCATAGTTTCAAAGTAATGCTCGGGAAAATAGACTAGTCGATGTTATCTTGTTTTGGCATTTTCTATGTATTTCATCAACAACACCCCTTTTCTTATATGAAAGGATAATTTCATGACACAACCAAAAAATTGAACTCTGACTTAATGGAGATTATAAAAGTTAATTGAAAACTGTTTTCTGATGATTTATTTATCCGTTTTCAAAATCAAAAGTCAATTAGGGTTCTCTCCCTCCACCAAAAAAAAAAATAAAATGATTTCCTATTTAAATTTTCTTGTGATAGACGTCTCCTTCTTCTTCTTCTTCAAAATACTTGATATTAAAATAATCGCACGTTGAAAAGCAACAGTTTAAAGGTTTAACATACATTTAATGACATGCATCCCAAATGCATCGCTTATTTGGAATGTTATAAGGGAACGACCAAAATTTGTAAGGATCAATGAGAGAATTTGAGTAAGGCTCAAGTAAGAAATAAACTCTTATATTTAGATATTATATCTTACCCCAGAACCTAACGACATTAAATCTATGGTCCTTCTACTTATACATTATTCACTAGGTAAGCTACTGAATAATTTTTTTTGATATTTTAATTTTTTTATTTTAATATATAATTTTAAGTTTTTTTAATTTAAATTTTTATAAAGGAATTTAATGTAGAATTGAAATTTTAGATAAATATATCTATATTATATTTAAAATTTTAGCAAATATTTCTTGGGGTCTTTTTTTTAAATAATTTGTACAACAAAATATTATGTGCATTGTTTGATGATCAATTGATTCCTTTTCCTTAGTCAATGTAATTCTCTCTCTTTTTTTTTTTTTTTTGGTCATTGTTATTGCTAGTCAATAGGATTTTTTTTTTTTTCCATGAAACTTTTTCTTTATTCATTGTTTATTAAATAGTTTTCTTTGTTTTTATTCTCAATTGTGGCTAATTTAGACACTTATTTTCATAATGCAAAGTAATGGCATCTTTTTTTTGCACGTGGTTCGCCACTCATTTCACTTATTGACTTCCTAGTGTTAACTCACAATGTTCTCTTAAGTGAAATTGATTGTGGATTTCGAAGTCCGTTGTGTCATACAATCCTTTGTGTTAGCTATGGATGTGAAGTCTTTCTCAGTGGTGGTAGAGTGTTATTGTTGCGGGAAATGGTTTGGTTAAGAAATATTTTGTCATCAATAGCATAAATTCCTCACCAAAACTTATTCTTCACAACAACAATATGTTTTAGCGAGGAAACATTGGCAAGGAAACAACGGTTTTAGCAAGGAAAACAACAGTTTTAGTGAGGAAATATTGGCATTTTAGTGATAAAAAATATTGGCGAGGAGACTTTCCTAACTGATAACAACTAACCGCAACAAATAATTCCTCGCAAAAACTTAATCCTTCTATTTTAATTGTAAACTTCCTCACCAAAATCCATTTCTTTCCTATCTTATTTTAATTATTGGCTAGGAATGTTTTGTCACAAAAAGGATGCTAAGGCTAGGAATTTTTTTCTCATAAAAAGATTTAACTTCCTAGTTAAAAACCTATTTGTTGTTGGCGAGGAAATTTTTTCCTAGCCAAAACCCAAAATGTCTTTGGCTAGGAAATTTTTTGTCACTGAAAGCTCCATTTATATCGGCGAAATTAGGAGTATGTCTTGGCTAGGAAATTTTTTATCACAACAAAGCTTAACTTCCTAGCCAAAGTCCCATTTATTTCCTCACCAAATTAATAATTAGCTGAATGTGTATGAAAGTATGTTTTGGCTAGGAAATATTTGGTTACTAAATATTTCCTGCAAAACCCTATTTATATCCTCGCCAAAGCCAATGATAGCGAGGATATATTTTGTCTCTAGCTAGGATCTTTTTTCCTTGCAAAAGCCCAGCTACGGGTTTTTTTTTCTTTTGTCGCCAAATACACAGGTCTTTGGCTAGGCATCCTCGGTGGACGAAATTAGAGACATTAGTCGTCATTAAAGCAGAGAAGATGGTAGAAAATCATGGAAGGAGGATGAGAACAAATATTTGCTATTTAAAGGAAGCCAGCAATATTAAACAACACTTCATAGGGCATAAAATAATGAAGGTGAACTGTATGTCTAATATCCCTTTTCTTGAATCAGCATTGGCCTTCAATAAAGACATGGTTATCTCTTGGAGTGATATTTGTAAGTGGTCTGCTTTATGTCTTAACCGATAACCAATTTAGTCTCCCTACTTATAGCTGGGCTTTAGCCTACCTAGTGAACATAACAGTAGATTCTTTGTATATTAGGCATGTGACTATGACTATTGGTTTAAGCACATGGGACCTTGTCCTCTATGACAATGTGGAAACTTTTCTACTGTTTCCAATGGAGCTTTTGATATGGGAGAGTTCAAGAAGATCAAGAATGAATTTTGGGATGATTGGCACTCATTTCAGGTCATTTTATGAGTAGGAGTCTCATGTTTTTTTGGATTAGCCATCTCTTTCTTTGGATTTTCTTACCGTAAAGTGATCTTTGCAACTAGATTTATAGTTTATTAAAATAATTGAATGCAGATGACAAAAAAGGTGCTCATAAAACTGCTCTTCCAGCATGCAATAATACCAATAGCTTCAAAGATCCAACTGAGAATTTTCATATACAAATAGACTCTAGAAAATGGCCCTCTTTCTAAGCTTGAAAAACTAATCATCTAAACCCCGTTATATGAGAAGTCTCTTTCTATTTGCCCTTTTGCTACAAAGATTAAACTATCTAACATTGGTATCTAAACTAAGCTTATGCTTAAACTCTGTTCTACTAGTTCAACTTCATGACATGATCAACTTACTGGTATTGAATAGCTTGACACCCAAAACATGAATTCTGATGATCATATGCATAATCACTTTCACATGCAGTGATTAACAGTAAGTCTTTAACATTAATATTATACATGTTTATCATATTAATGTTGGAATATATGCCCTCTAGACTAGTTTATATGATATAATTATCGAATTTATTAACAAAAGAATTTATTCTCAAAATTTATTTGTGAATTTATATTTTATTTGTGCACGACTTTCGTTTGGAAAGAACCCATTGTGTTTAAGTAAGTAATCCATGTGAATGATGGTCTTTCACAATGAGGTATGGATCACGGGTTACTTAACATATAAATATTTATTTCTAACCGATTGATGAGAATGGGAATCTCATCATATTTAGGTTATTATGTTATGAATTTCAAATGAGAAATTGCTTACTTTTAGCCAGTGAGTAGCCCACTCACTTTATCGCATGAGCGTATTTTGAATACGCAGAACAAGACCTCTAATAGTAGTTTCTAAAAGTACTATTTAAAAGAAATCTAAACTATTATTGCTACAGCGTAGATTAATACTCTACCGCTTGAGTATGAATTGGTGATTTGACGAAACTAGAAGCACATACTTTGATACACTGTAGTCGAGGTTCTTTCGTAGAGCCAATATACTTCTACGTTGGGTATATGTGACTAGTTAGTTAAGATAAACTTGTACAAGATAGCTTTTACGCTATATCGTCCATTATGACTGTTCAAATGATCTAATTATCCAAGACCCTGGGGAACATGACTTGGATGTTTACTTTAGGGTAACTCCTTTGGAAAGTGGAAACATTCCAAGAGTCATGTATTATTGGACTCGAGGTCTAAGAATGGTAGATGTCTATTAGAGAGGTGTTAGTATACTCTACTTCTCTAAATGCACGGCGATGCGTAGAGTGATATTTTAGTCATTACACCTGTAAGTTGAAGATTTTGCTAACGCAGCATTATCCTTGGGATCAATATTTTCTTATGGTAATATTAGAAAATATTTAAAATGCAAAATATAACTATTTATATAGTAGGGTATTTTGATCATTTTAGTAACCAAGGCGATGTATCTTTTGGTCCCCAGAATGGCCCTTAAATCCTGAAAATTTTGGATTAAGGAATTGGTCTTGATATTTATGGGTTTTATTTTATTTTATTAGTCAAATTTATTATTGGACTAGAATAAAATAAAAGATCCAAGAAAGAGTATTTATTTTATCTAGTTTAATTGGTTAATTGATTATTCAGGGCCTAAGACACAGATTAAATAATTAGAAAATTAATTTGGATATAAATAATTGAGATTTATTATTTATGCGTGTTTAAGTCCAAGAGTAAACAATTTTCTTTGGCCTAAAAACCAAGGGTAAACTAAAATTAAAAAATATTAAATTAAATATTAAATTAATTAATTAAATAAAAATAATAAAAGACAACACGGGATAGATCCCGTGTTGTTCTGCGTGAAAGATAACAGAAAGTATAGATGCTTTCTATTTTCACGCAGATGGCATTACACTCTTGGGGAATTGGATAGGAATTGAAAAGGGTCTTCATGCATTGAGAACAGGGGCTTTTCAATTTTTCAATCACAGAGACAGAAACCCAGCATAAGCATTTCAACGGAGAAGCCTTCAAAGCTTATCAAAACCCAATCTTTAAGCTTTCACCAGCTATGCCATGGGTACTATTTTGGAAGATCAAAGGCTTCGCATGAATAAGACGCAATAGATGTTTATAAAGACGTGATCCAATAGTCTCAAGTATCCTTGTACAGACATCTATACCAGTACAAAGAGGGCCATTCAATCACAGCGATAAATTTTTCGTTTTCCTAACATGCTTTCGTTTTGATGATTTTTTCCATTTTAAGCCTTCAATTGGTATCAAAGCTATGGTTTGGAAAATGTAGGAAGCATGCTAGGCTTAATTAAAACAAGAAAATATTTGTTTTGGTTGAAATTTGTTCATTTGTATTTGCTGGTATGGGTAGTTTCACTGTAAGTTTTAGGAGAGGAAACATAGGAACACTATATTTTGATTGCTTTCATAGATATCGTATAAGCCCAGTGCTTTTAAGGGCATTGGCAATTGTTTGGATGAGTTTTGATAAAAAATAGAGGCAAAATCATGTATAGAATCGCAGAGCTTCTTTCTGGAGAAGAAGGTACTGTAGCAAGTTGAGCCAGTTGAGCTGAGCCATATAAGTTAAGCCGAGCCGTCATTGGATGTGAGAGGAGCCGCTAAGCCATGGATCAAAGCCGCCCGCAGCTCTTCCCCAGTGAGGAAGCTTTCCTCACTGATGCCTTTAGTGAGGACTGTCATCAGTAGGGTAAAACTAACCTGTCTCACGACGGTCTAAACCCAACTCATGTTCCCTATTGGTGGGTGAACAATCCAACACTTAGTGAATTCTACTTCACAATGATAGGTAAAGCTGACATCAAAGGATCAAAAAGCAACGTCGCTATGAACGCTTGACTGTTCATACGGTACGGCATGTGAGTGGTGGTCGGTTTGTATGGATAGGTTGGATCCTTGCTCTGGGTAGCGACGTCTTACCCTGCACACCTCTTCATTCCAAGACGGTAATAAGAACAATATATCACCCGTCTTCCACGCATCAAGGACGAACAATCCTGTATTTTTCAGCCTCAAAGCATCCCGTTTCCTACATTTTTCTAATTTTCTGCCTATTTATCTAGAAAAAATAAAAAATGCGATTTTCAGGGGGACAAATCGGGCTGGCCGTCAGCACTGTCGAGCTAAACGTGGTCGTTCCCGTTTTTCTCTTGTGAGGACGCTGAGTGAGCACGGCAAACCTCTGTCGGTCCTCTCTTTCTTGATTCTATGGACGGTGGTGCATCGTCGTTCTTAGTTGGCAGAGTGATTCGGTTGCGTTCTGCAAGAGCCGAGTCGATCGATGCACCGCGAGGACGTCCGGCCGATGGTTGGTTTTTTTTTTTTTAGCTAAGTGTGCTGGGCGTTTGAGGACCCAAATGTTCTCGCCGTGAACAACCGTAGTCCCTCTGAGTAAGAACGGCGGAATCACGCCTTCCACGCATCAAGGATAAACAATCCCGCATTTTTCAACCCCAAAGCATCTCGTTTCCTACCTTTTTCTAATTTTCTGCCTATTTATCTAGGAAAAATAAAAAATGCATTTTTCGGTGTCAAAAAAATTTGAAAAAAATTCCAAACGTTCTATGCATCAAGGACGAGCCACCCTTCAATTTTCATCTCCAAAGCTTCCCATTTCCTACCTTTTTCTTTTTTTTCTATTTATTAAAAAATTCTCGTCCTTGATGCATAGAACGTTGGCAATTTTTTTCAAATTTAACCAAATCATGCCTTTGGTTTCCCCGGAGAGGTGTTCAGTCGTTCCCAAAGAGCATGCCCCCGGACATCGGCGAGCCCAAGACACCATGCGGTGCCGGTCCATCGGCCAACGCTTTCTTTACGACAAGAACAGCAACGGTTCACGTCCGTTCTATGGTGTTCTTAATTGGAGGGATTGCGGCCGTTCGTGGGCTCAGCCTCTATGCACTTACGGTGCCGACGTGTGCTCCCTCGATGTCTTCGTAGGAGAATGGACACGTTTGCCAAATAGTGTCGTCGGGGGCCGAAGGCCCCTACTGTAGGTCGGCAAATGGATGGCGAGCGCATGCGTCACTTCTAGCCCAAATTCTGACTTAGAGGCGTTCAGTCATAATCCAATGCACAGTAGCTTCTCGCCACTAGCTTTTCAACCAAGCGCGATGACCAATTGTGCAAATCAACGGTTCCTCTCGTACTAGGTTGAATTACTATTGCGACACTGTCATTAGTAGGATAAAACTAACCTATCTCATGATAGTCTAAACCCAACTCACGTTCCCTATTAGTAGGTGAACAATCTAACACTTGGTGAATTCTACTTCATAATGATAGGAAGAACTGACATCGAAGGATAAAAAAGCAACATCACTATGAACGCTTGGCTGCCACAAGCCAGTTATCCCTGTGGTAACTTTTCTGACACCTCTAATTTCAAATTCCGAAGGTCTAAAGGATCGTTAGGCCACACTTTCATAGTTTGTCTTCGTACTGAAAATTAGAATCAAATGAGCTTTTACCCTTCTATTTCACACGAGATTTCTGTTCTCGTTGAGCTCATCTTAGAACACTTGCGTTATCTTTTAATAGATGTGCCACCCCAGCCAAACTCGCCACCTGACAATGTCTTCCACCTGGATCGGCTTGAAGATGATCAGATACCATCCTAGTCTTAACCATAAACGATGCCGACCAGGGATCGACGGGTGTTACTTGAAGGACTCCGCCGGGACCTTTTGAGAAATCAAAGTTTTTGGGTTCCAGGGGAAGTATGGTCGCAAGGCTGAAATTTAAAGGAATTGATGGAAGGGCACCACCAAGAATGATGATCATCGACCGAGACTCGCTAGACCAACTGTGCGTTGCTCGCACATGAAAATCATCAAAATGGACAACTAACGACTTAGGTCAAACAAGCCGCACACGAACGACGGGGCCTCCCTGGTGCTGGGTCGATGACTGATGTCACTACACGTGGGCTCGATATTTAAGCAGTGGTCGACGTTATCATTCTTGGCCCGAGCATGCTGAGGGGTCATATGTGAACCGCTAGGCACTGGGTGCTCGGCACTACCTGGCCCCCAAGAACGCACCTGTTTTGCTCCCCCTCTGTAATAGTCTTGGTAAAATTAGGCTAAGTAACAGCAGTAGATACTGTTTTTCCAAGCAAATGTGAAAAAATTGTCATTTTCCTAACTATTTTTGTAGAGATGATAATTGCGTAAAAATTTTCAGGCATGATCCTTATGACATGAAGAATGTTGGGAATTTTTTATTTTATTTTTTTTACCTCGAAAAATGAACTTTTAATTTTTTTAATAGATAGGTAAAAAAAAGAAAAATGTAGGAAACAGGAAGCTTTGGAGATGAAAATTGAAGGGTGGCTCGTCCTTGATGCATAGAACGTTGCAAATTGTTTTCAAATTTTTTTTACTCTGAAAAATGCAGTTTTTATTTTTTCTAGATAAATAGGTAGAAAATTATAAAAAGGTAGGAAATAGGATGCTTTGGGGTTGAAAAATGAGGGATTGTTCGTCCTTGATACGTGAAAGGAGAGTGATACGTTGTTCTTATTTTTTTGAAAGAAAGGAATGGTAAATTTTTTGGGGGGGAAACATTCTGGAGTAAGAAAACGAATGACAGATGCTCCTTGTTGCATAAGGAGGCAAAGAATGAAGTGTTTGTATGATTTGCACGTCAGTATCGCTGCGGGCCTCCACTAGAGTTTCCTCTGGCTTCACCCTACTCAAGTATAGTTCACCATCTTTTGAGTCCCGACAAGTATGCTCACACTCGAACCCATCTTAGAAGATCAAGGTCGGTCGACGGTGCACACCTTAGGGGGATCCTGCCAATCAACTTCCTTGCGCCTTACACATCTGTGATGTCCAGTACGCCCCCAGTGGCCTTTGAAAATTCAGAGGACCAAGTGTCGTTCACACCCGGTCGTACTTATAACCACATGAGGTCTCCAAGGTAAACAACATTTGGTCGATGGAACAATGTAGGCAAGAGAAGTCAGCAAAATGGATCCGTAATTTTGGAAAAAGAATTGGCTCTGAGGGCTTGGCACGGGGGTCCCAGTCCCAAACCTGTCAGCTGTCGGTGATGAGTTCTTGGCTGGTATGCTACGAGGATGTGGGAGCTAACGATTGTACATGAACCCGATGACGCATTCTAGCGTTGGGGCCAGTTACTGATGTCGTTGCACGACGGCTCGATTTCTAGGCAATGGCTGACGTCCTAGTCTCAACCATAAACAATGTCGACCAGGGATCGGCAGATGTTGCTTTAAGGACTCCGCCATACCTTATGAGAAATCAAAGTTTTTGGGTTCCGGGGGAAATATGGTTGCAAGGCTGAAACTTAAAGGAACTGAAGGAAGAGCACCATCAGGAGTGGAGCCTGCGGCTTAATTTGACTCAACACAGGGAAACTTACCAGGTCTAGACATAGCAAGGATTGACAGATTGAGAGCTCTTTCTTGATTATATAGGTGGTGATGCATGGTTGTTCTTAGTTGGTGGAACGATTTGTCTGGTTAATTCCGTTAACGAATGAGACCTCAGCCTGCTAACCAATCGGTACTACCATTGGGGACACAAAATTGCACGATAAGCCTCTCCTCAGTTCTGCCGATCATAACTTTGTCTACAACATGCACAATAAACCTTTTTTTCGTTCCGCTAGTGACGTGCACGGCCTAGCTGTTGGCACTATTTGGCAAACGTGTCCATTCTCCTACGAAGACATCGAAGGAGCACACATTGGCACTATAGGTTCATGGAGGCTGAGCCCACAAACGGCCACAGTCCCTCCAATTAAGAATACGATAGAACGGACGTGAACCGTCGTCGTTCTTGCTATAAAGAAAGCATTAGCAGAGGGACTGGCACCACTTGGTGTCT
This sequence comes from Voacanga thouarsii, assembly GCA_026120185.1. NCBI lineage: Eukaryota > Viridiplantae > Streptophyta > Magnoliopsida > Gentianales > Apocynaceae > Voacanga > Voacanga thouarsii. The sequence continues at coordinate 2,597,072 of JANUWF010001569.1, forward strand.
TGGGCTCGCTGATGTCCCGGGACATGCTCTTTAAGAACGACCGAAAACCTCTCCGGGGAAATCGGAGGCACGATTTGGTTTGATTGGGTCTGGTTTTTGAGGGATGAATCGGGCTGGCCGTCGACACTGTCGGGCAAAACGTAGTTGTTCCCATTTCTCTCTTGTGAGGACGCCGAGTGAGCACGACAAACCTCTGTCCATCCTTTCTTTCTTGATTCTCTGGACGGTGGAGCATTGTTGTTCTTAGTTGGCAAAGTGATTCAGTTGCATTCTGCCAGAGCCGGGCCAATCGACGTACCGTGAGAACAGCCAGCCGATGGTTGGTTTTTTTTTTTCACTAAGTGTATTGGGCGTCTGAGGACTCGTTCGTTCTCGCCGCGAACGGCCGTAGTCCCTCTGAGTAAGAACGGCAGAATTAAGAACGGGCATGACCACAGAATCAAGAATGCCTTGGCCGATGGACGACAGTCTAGCACTCGTCATCGGGGGACTTAGGGCATATTGTCTAGGGACGACAGGAAACCTCTCCAGGGGAAAGGCGATTTTCTCAGAGGGAAGCGAAAGGAAAGGTTGGGTTAGGTTGGGAAGGGGGGACGAATCAGAGCGACAAAGTGCTGAATCTCAGAGGATCGTGGTAGTAAGGCCATTCTACCCCTCACAATACTTCGTCGCGTATTTAAGTCGTCTGTAAAGAATTCTACCCGCCGCTCGATGGGAATTGTACTTTGATTATTTTCATTGTGATTCACTATGAAACCACTCAAGCTCATTTTTAAGTGTCCGAACGAGTTCGGAAGAGACCGGTGTGATATTGGCACGAGTCTAACCAAGTCACAGGCATCACGGTTAGTCGATTTTTAGAAAAACGACCCGTGACAGCACCCGTGGAGACGCCGTATGCCTCGTTTTGGTGTAACCTTAGGGGCCGAGCAGTGCCTGGCACCCATGTCGCGCTGCGCACCGTGCTCGTGCTGGGGACCGAATGCACTGTATGCGTCGGCTCATTTTATTACACAGCGACTTAGGACTTCGGCGTGGTCTTCGGCGCGCATCATGGCACAGTCGTTTCGGCTTCCAAGCGTTCAATCACGGACCTCTGGGCACCTGCGGAGATGTGGTGTGCCTCGTGTTGGTGCCAGTGACGAGTTCTTGACTAGTATGCTACGAGAATGTGGGAGCTAACGGTTGTACTTGAACCTGACCACGCACTCCATTGTTGGGGCCGATTACCGATGTTGTTACACGATAGCTCAATGGGATCCCCCCGACAAAAGAGTAGCAAATCATCCACAAACGCGAGATGAGTAAGTCCGAGTTGTTGGCAGGCGGGGTGGAAACAAAACTGGGGTGATGTCAATGCCACCCAAAGACTTCAGGACAAATAGTCCAGACATAGAGCAAACAAGAATGGGGAGAGAGGATCACCTTGGCGGAGTCCCCTGGCCCCAAGGAAAAAGCCATGGAGGCTACCGTTGATGGAAATAGAGTAGAAGCAAGTTGAGACAGACTGTTCCACCCAATTACAGAAACTAATTCAGACTATAAAATTGCAAATGGCTCATTAAATCAGTTATAGTTTGTTTGATGGTATCTTCTTCTGAGATAACCATAGTAATTCTAGAGCTAAGACGTGCAATAAACCCCAACTTCTGAAAGGGATGCATTTATTAGATAAAAGGTCGACGCGAGCTCTGCCCATTGTTGCGATGATTCATGATAACTCGACGGCCCCGGAGGGGTTCACCATCGAATGACCTTGATCTTCTGAGAAAGGTTCGAGTGTGAGCATACCTGTCAAGACCCGAAAGATGGTGAACTGTGCTTGAGTGTGGCGAAGCCAGAGGAAACTCTAGTGGAGGCCCATAGCGATACTGATGTGCAAATTGTTTGTCTGACTTGGGTATAAAGGCGAAAGACTAATCGAACCGTCTAGTAGCTGGTTCCCTTTGAAGTTTTCCTCGGGATAGCTAGAGCTCGCGTGCAAGTTCTATCGGGTAAAGCCAATGATTAAAGGCATCGGAGGCGCAACGCCCTTAGCCTATTCTCAAACTTTAAATAGGTAAGATGGGGTGGCTACTCCGTTGAGCCGCCTCACGGAATCAAGAGCTCCAAGTGGGCCATTTTTGGCAAGCAGAACTGGAGAAATAGGATGAACCGAAAGTCAAGTTACGGTGCCCAACTGTGCACTAACCTTGATACCATAAAGGGACGGTAAACCTCTTTTTTGTTCCGCTGGTGTTGTGCACGGCTTAGCTGTCGGCACTATTCGGCAAATGCGTCCATTCTCCCGAGTAGGCACCGAGGGAGCACACGATGAACCTCTAAGTAGGATCCGGCTCGGTGCATCGGGGCTGCGTTGGGACTTCTTCGTGCATCGGCTAGCCACAGCGTCAGGCAATGTTAGCGACTGCTCGGTGCTATCTCGTCGGGACTAAGTGCACGACAAACGCTGGTGACATACGCGAGCTAGCTGATCGCTACTACCATTGGGGACGCAAAAGTGCATGATAAACCTCTCCTCGGTTCCGCCGGTGCATAACTTTATCTACAACGTGCACGATAAACCTCTCTTTTGTTCTACTAGTGACGTGCACGGCCTAGCCGTCTGCACTATTTGGCAAACGTGTCCATTTTCCTACGAAGACACCAAGGGAGCACACGTCGGCACTGTAGGTTCATGGAGGTTAAGCCCACGAACAATCGGGACACCTAAGTAGCGAAAAGGGAATACACCGACTTGGTAGCTAGATAGACAGATGATGTCGTGCCGCTGTGCATCGGTCAGACCAGCGGAGTATATATTGGACTTAGCTGGGTTGGCTGAAAGACCCGACACGTCCTGGAAATGGCTAAGGCAGTGAGCTAAGATGCCAACAGACTGGAGATCCCCCCGGCGGAAGAGTAGAAAATCATCCGCAAATGTGAGATGAGTAAGTTCGAGTTGTTGGCAGCCGGGGTGAAAACGAAATTGGGGTAATATCGATGCCACCCGAAGACTTCGGGAGAGATAGTCCAGACATAGCACAAACAAGAGTAGGGAGAGAGGATCGCCCTGGCAGAGTCCCCTGGCCCCAGGAAAAAATCCACGGAGGCTACCATTGATGGAAATAGAGTAGGAGCAAGTTGAGACACACTGTTCCACCCAGTTACAGAAAACGAGGAGGAACCCAAGCTTATACAAAAGTTAAAATAAGAACTCCCAATTTACACAATCATAAGCTTTATGGAGATCTACCTTGATGGCATAGCGGGGGGCTACCCGTTTGCTGGCATATGGCTTGAAAAGTTCCTGGGCCAAGAAAACATTATCAGTTAGCAGTCTGTCCCCAATGAACACTGCCTGAGCATGATCCACAAGGTAGTGTAGGACATAGCTAAGACGGTTGGCCATGGTTTTTGTGATGATCTTATAGAGTACGTTGCAGCAAGAGTGGGTCTAAAAAGAGGGGCAGAACCCTGCCTCCAATTCACAGAATAAGTAAAATAACGTTAAAAGTAGTAGTATTTCACTTTCGCCCGAGGGCTCCCACTTATCCTACACCTCTCAAGTCATTTCACAAAGTCGGACACCTTGTTACGACTTCTTCTTCCTCTAAATGATAAGGTTCAGTGGACTTCTCGTGACATCGCGGGTAGCGAACTGCTCATGTCACCGCTATCCAAACACTTCATCGGACCATTCAATCGGTAGGAGCGATGGGCAGTGTGTACAAAGGGTAGGGACGTAATCAACACAAGTTGATGACTCGCGCTTACTAGGAATTCCTCGTTGAAGACCAACAATTGCAATGATCTATCCCCATCACGATGAAATTTCAAAGATTACGTGGGCCTGTTGACCAAGGCTATAGACTCGTTGAATACATCAGTGTAGCACGCGTGCAACCCAGAACATCTAAGGGCATCACAGACCTGTTATTACCTCAAACTTCCACAGCCTAAAAGGCCGTAGTCCCTCTAAGAAGCTAGCTCCAAAATCGAACCCTAATTCTCTGTCACCTGTCACCATCATGATAGGCCACTATCCTACCATCAAAAGTTAATAAGGCAGAAATTTGAATGATGCATTGCCGGCACGAGGGCCGTGCGATCCATCAAGTTATCATTAATCATCGTAGCAGCAGGCAAAGCCTGCGTTGACCTTTTATCTAATAAATGCATCCCTTCCAGAAGTCGGGGTTTGTTGCACGTATTAGCTCTAGAATTACTACGGTTATCCGAGTAGAAGATACCATCAAACAAATTATAACTGATTTAATGAGCTATTCACAGTTTCACAGTCTGAATTAGTTTATACTTACACATGCATGGGTTAATCATTGAAACAAGCATATGACTATTAGCAGGATCAACCAGGTAGCATTCCGACTGTCAGTAATTTTTTATTATAAATTATAAATTTTTTTAATTTTATAACTTTTGTATTCAGTTTAAGTTTTCTAGACATTGGTAATATATTTTTTTCCTCTTAAAAAAGTGACCAATTTCACGCTCTCTTTTCTCAATATCATAGAAGAAGCTTTGCCTTTGCTTTTTCTTTTGTATTAGGTATAACACCCGAACATTACTCGTGATAAGTGATTTTTTATTTTTTATAATTTAAATTATGTTCTGTTGGGCTCTATCTTTGTTTCTATACATACAAAATAGAACAAAATGTTCCTTTAAATTAGTTACCAACCTAGGCCTTTATTACTATCCTAAAGCATTAATGAACAATTATCAAATGGCTACTAAGAAAAATAATAAGTAAAGTAAAACCATTAGCCAACTGCTTTAAATACAAAGATGGATTGAAAGATTAAACAGAATACCTTTTTTTCTTTTTTTTTTTTAGGGGGAGGGGGGGGAGTTCTTGTAGATGAGAATGGAATTCATCTAACTTTTTTAGGGATAAATCAGACTCATCAACAGTTGGATGCTCCACTTGCTCATTTGTCCAGCAATGTCTCCACATATCTTTTGTATTTGGTAACGTTTTCTCTTAGTACTTCCACTTGTCATTTGTTTTCAAGTACTGTAGTTATCTTTCCTGCATGGGGCATTTTACATTTTACAAAATCAACATTCCCAATGACTTATGTTAGCATTTAATGGATTGCAACCCAATAGTTAGTTCTTGAAAGTACTTCTAAATGCCAAAAATCAATTAATGTAAGACAGTACTAAGAACATAGGCAAGAAATGTATTTTTCTAAAAGTATTTATCCTCTAAAAGTATTTATTCACTAAATGTTGCAAGAAGCAATTTTTTTTTCAATGTGTATGAATTAAAAGCATCACAAAAGTCAAAGAAGATCCAATTAAGGAACTATAAACATTCGCTTAAAAGATACCTAGACCTAATACACCTTTAAAGGCATAGTGATTCTCTAAGATAGAAAAATATGTTGCAAAAGCTAAGATGATTTTGATGTTTTTGGAAGAATTGAAGAAATCTTATTTTTCATAGTCCTTTTCTTCTCCTACATTAAAGTCATATCCATACTGACAAATAAAGAAAAAGCTCACAAAGTTACAAGGCAATCCAATACTCAAACATAAATCTTATTGTTGTAGAATAAATAGCCTGGAATTATTAACTATACATATATGGATATAGGGTTGCACTTCTATGGGAAGGCATTGCCAATGAACCTTGTGCAGCACCATTGTCAATGTAATCTAAAATCCAATCTTCCTAAAAAACCAAGCTCAACTTGGATACTGTGTATTAAAAAGCAACAATTCAAATGAAAAGGACAGCATGAGAATGTGGATCCTGATTATTTTGCTAAAAAACTATTATATTAGTTTCAATAGACAAATATGATAGGAAGATAGATTAGCTTCTAACTAAAAAGGTGTAATGGCAAAAGTACTCACCATTGTATAGCAAAGTAAGAAAGTTAAAGAAACTACCAAGGTAAGAATCCACCCATAAGCTCGAAGCAGCAACCTAACAAAAGCCATCTCACATTACATGACTTAGAATACATTTACCTAGATGAAGACAAAATAAAGCAAGATATAAAATCAATTTCACATCTGAACAAATAGTTTCAGATTTTCACCAATAGCAATGTCATGTGTAATTAATAGTAAACCATTGATTCATGCTCGTAGTACATCAGCAGCCTTGATCACAGATTCATCAGAAACCTCCAGATTAGGAAGAAGAGGTAATGACCTAAAAATAACAAAATTCATCATTTATACACCAAATTTAAAACCTCAACAAAGCATAATGGAAAACTAACATCATCAATTTCATCAACTTCATCCCAGATTTGCTGCATTGAGACATAACCTGCAGTCAGTAACTATACAATTCTGTGTCTAGGATAACAGATTTGACTGTGCAGAATATCATAAAGATAAAAAGTACAAAAGTCCCTGTATGTATGAAATTTGAGGTTAGGAATAACCTGCAATTGCTGCAACATCGTGTGGCAGCGCCTCGGGTTAGAGAATCCTCTGTTCATTTGAGTTGCAAGATCGTGTGTTACAACTCACTTCTCTCTATTTTAGTTGTTCTTTAAATGCCTCTTCGGCCTCTGTTCGATTGGTACACCCTATTATGTCTGTTCTAGAAGCGGGGGTGTTCGCCCTGTAGTCTCCGTTTATCAATTCTAGTGGCCCTTCCAGCCCTTGGAACCCATAGTCTAGTAAGGAAATTATTTCCTATACTATCTTTCCCCGTCTCGTACATCAAAAATTTCAGATAATTGTAACATGTACAACAAAAATTATATAATAAATGCAATATACAATTTTATTAGTACGTGATATAATTACCTAAAGCATCTGAACGTGTACTAAGTGCACATAAAAATTTTTCAAATATGATAAGAGATTTTTTAATATGGTATGCCAGAGCATTTGATTAGAAAGGGAAGTCAATCTTTGTAAGTTAATGGCTGGAAGGCCAAGCTGGCAAAGACTGGCGCAGAAGAAGAAAACGCGGGCAATTAATTGAGGAGCACCGCCCAATTTTTCATAAAGCCAAATATACGGGCGTCGGGGTATTTGCCGGTCGTTCGTGTTATTCTCTAGGCTATCCTTATCCAAATCATGTTTGAATGATAATAAATTTGTGATCTCAAAATATGCTTCATGCAAATTCGTATTTCAACATACACTACAACGATAGCTTATAAAATGCAGCAATTCAATTTACAAAAGAAACTATTAAAGATGTGATACTTGAATTAACAAACACAAATTTGCATCTTTTCATCTATTTCTCTAAAAACTTTCATCCGTAACATTTCATACCAGAAAATGCAGAAAGATGCAAACATGAAAATTGAACTTAAACCGCAAAATCAAACCAAAAAGAATTGAAAATTAAAAAAAAACACACACACACACAGAATTTCATAAACAAATAGTAAAAAAAAAAGGATGTGAAAGGGGGAAAAAAGTAAAGAAAGGATAAACAAATGAATCTGGTGCTGAGAGGAGATGAGTTATTCAGCTTTGATTTTTGAGGCGCCTTAAAGAGTTTGACCATAATTGCTTGAAATTTCTTCTGTAGAAGATGAGAGACTTGTGATAGAAAGATTGACTTCTTTCTTATCACCCTCATTTTGAAATAAAATTGGATGCGGACTTGATTCGATCATGGTTAGTTGAATTATGTTTAGTGTATTTATTAGTACTTGGCCAAGATGGGGTTATTCATTGCATGCTTCTCCTTTAGAATGAAAAGTCACAATTTAAAGGATGCATTCTATTGCCCAGTTCAATTATATTGAGTCCAGTCACTTTGTAGGAGAATTTGCACCTACTAAGTTTTCTCACTGAAGTTCCATCTCTTGTTCACACTAGAGATGCTCTTTTCTTTATATGACAGATTCTTTACTCCCTCGTCCTGGAATTTGCACTAATAAGAAGTTCTTGGTTATACTTTGCTCTTATTTTCACAGAAATTTATGGTATTTACTATGAATGATGTTGCCAGATTATGATTTCATGATTGCTGCTTTTAATTGCAATTTACAGATTAGCTTTTGATGCTATGAACTGCTCCTAAATTATCTGCTTGCTATGCACAGTGCAAAAAGTTGTTTAAGTCAAATAATTGTTGAAGACATTTTTTGAATGATGTATTCACCTGTGTTTTTCTTCTCCTTTCTTGCATTTGATTTTTCATTGCATACTATCTCTTTCCTTTTCCCTTTTGATTATTTAATTTTATCTCTATTTAATATAACATGAAACCATTCTCTAAGATAAAATGTAAAATGGGTACAAAAAAGAATATGAATTTCAAGAACGGTAACAAAATCATATATGTACCAACTTGGTAATCTCATAAAAGCTCAAAACTTTTGCTAGTGATGAACAAATTGACCTAATTCACACACACAGAGACATACATCTACGTAAATTATGTCAAATTTGAGTATAATAAGCAAGGAAGCTAAATTCTTTAAAAGAAATTTCATAAAATCATAACAATCTCAGTACCTCCATTGAAAACAGTGGTCATGCTTTCGCTATTGATCAAAATGGCAATTCACAAACCCATATAAAATTGTAAATATATATGCAAAACTGGAAACTTTACCTCAAATTGAAGCTAATTCCATTTCTTGAATCATTGCCATCTATTCCAAAAACAAAAGCCCATTAGCGCCCCGGGACAGGAGTGGGGGACGGCCCTATGCGTAGGCAACAGCAGCACCGACTCTACGAAGACAGAATCGAATCTTTCTATTGACTTTCCCAATTCATTCATGAATAAGAATTCAAGGGCGTGAAGTATTGAGAGCAAAGCTAGAAACTTTACCTCAAATTGAAGCCAAATCCGTTTCTTGAAACACTGTCGTCTGTTCCAAAAACAAAAGCCCCTTAGCGCCCTGGGACAGGAATAGGGGACGGCCCTACGCACAAGAAACAGCAGCACTAGCTCTACGAAGTCAGAATCGAATCTTTCTATTGGCTTTCCCAATTCATTCATGAATAAGAATTCAAGGGCGTGAAGTAGTGAGAGTTTGTGTTTTGTTGGGGAGTAAGGTTGCGTGGCTTTGCTGCTATTTGAGAAGGCTAAATGTCTTGGGACAACTCGGAGATTTTGGATAGAGGACGGTCTTCTGGTTACCCAAGGGAATCACTTATACGTGCCAAAAGGAGGGTCCTTGTGCCGAATTATCATTCGTGAATGTCACAGCACAAATTGGGTCAGCCACCAAGGGGAAGAACGCACACTAGCCCTAGTGCAGCGGGGCTATTATTGGTCGTTAATGCAAACAAACGTGGGAGAGTTTATAAGGACATGTCTTGTATGTCAGCAGAACAAGATAGATCGACAAGCAAATGCGGAATTTTACCGCCATTACCAATACCCCAAAAACCCTGGGAGAGCGTCTCGCGGGATTTTATTGCTGATTTACCAAGAATTGGTGAGATTGCAACCATTCTGGTAGTGGTAGATATTGCAATTGCAATTTCGTTGCGCGGTCAACCATTTTGACCATGCAGCTGGGGCGGGCGCGGGCGGGTCCACTTGCCCGGATCCGGCTTATGGGTTTTCCCATAAGCCATGATCCAATGTGGCGGGTTCACTGGACCCAAATATTTTTTTTTTGTCCCATACCAGGCGAAATTATTTTTATTGCAATAGTTAATATTCTTTGAATATTTTGTATAAAAAATAATAGTAAAAGAAATTTTAGGATTAAACAAGACCACTAATTAATTAATGTATTTAATTCTATTATTTGGACATTTAGATTAAAAGAATAGAAAAGCATGAAAACGTTTACAATTTTTTAACATGCTTTTTTTTTTTTTGTACCCTATGTGCGAGTTTTCTCAAAGACCAAAGTCTTTGGAAATTTTTGACAAAGAAAAATATTTTTCTTAAATCAAATGGTTAATTTTAATTCGAACAAAAATTAATTCTTAGATATTTTCTTAAATGATTTTATCCTTGACATAGAAAATATTATGGATTTAGATATTTTTGTAAAGTAAAAATAGAAAACCATTTTGATTGAATTTTAACAAGAAAATTTATTTTTTTCAAATTAATCTTGAGATCAAAATCTCTCGAAAGTTTTATTGAAAATTTTTTAAATTATTAAATTTATTAACTTATAAAATTAATCTATGAAAAAATTTCTCAAATGGTATAAATCTTGATATAGAAATTTTTATGGACTTAAATATTTTATTTTGAGTTAAAATAAAATTTAATTGAAATTTTTAAAAGATATTTTTCAAGAAAACCCCTTATTTTAAAATATTAAGTGGGAGGGGGGTTCCAACGGCCCCACAGCTTCCATCATGATCCTCATTAGAGATCGAGGGTCCCTTTGCGTCATCCTAGGAGTGAACCTGTATAAGATGGGGATACCACAAGGATCTAGAACTAATGAATTGATGTAATTAATAACCCGGGACACGTACTATAATTGGCCAGTCCACGTTAGAGGTTATAGTGCGAGGAATGTCCATAGAAAATGAGAAGAAACGGTCATCCCACGATGAAGTTATCTTCTAGATCATTACCTAGAAGGAAAATTAATTTGTGGTGGTTAATATACTCAGTTTAAGAAACTGTTAATCTTCCTAAGAAGTTATGTCAGTTTTTATAAGAGCCAAATTAATCATATTAAAGATAATAGTGATGGGATTAACTATTATAGGATTTAATATAAGGATAAAGTCACAAATTATTTTATTTTTTCACAAACTGAATTTTCTTTTCTTTTCGCTATTTTAAAAATGGTTGGTGGAGGTTCTTTTAGTCATTTGGCCATTATTCTCCGTGAGAATAAGCTAACGGGTCTAAATTATGTGGATTGAAAAAGGACCTTGGACATAATACTCACTGCTGAAGAGTATAAGTATATCCTCTTTAAAACCTGCCCTGTTATCGGGGAGGGTTCTACCGTTGAGAAGCGTGAGGCTGAAAAAGCATAGAAGAAGGCCAACGAGATGACTCGATAATACATGTCGGCCTCCATGTCTAATATGCTCCAGTCAAAACACGAGCACATGGTCATGCATATGACATTAGCCAATCATTAGCTATGATATTCACTGATATGAGCCGGCTCGTAAGGTAGGAAGCTTTTAGGACGATCATAAACATTAAGATAGCTGAGGAAGCATCAGTCACGAAGTATATGCTCAAAACAATTGTTGTTTTTTAGGAAGCGAAAGTCTTAGGGGCTGTTATTGACCTTGAGAGCCAAGTAGACATGGTTCTCAAATCTCTGTCGGACTCATTTACTCAATTCAAGTTAAATTACAATATGAACATATTAAACATGACTTTAACTGAATTAATGAAAGAGCTCTAGGTGGCAGAGAAGGTCATGAAGCCACAGTCCAAGGTTATAATTGTTATGACTTTTTCTTCCAAACTTGGGCTCAAGCCCAGGAAGTTCAAGAAGAAGAAGGGAAACGCACAGGCCCAACCTAAGAACCAGCCCAATAAGCCCAAAGGTAAATGCGGGCAAAAGAGACACTAGAAAAAGAAGTGTCCAGAACTTCAGGCCAAGAAAAACCCTACAGGTATTGTTCTCTATCTAGACTATTTCAATAGTTGGATCAACTTCCACTTGTATTATTGATTCTGGTGCCACTGATCATATCTATAACTCCTTGTAGGGGTTTAAGATGATAAGAAAACTCCAAAAGGGCGAGCATGGACTACAAGTAGGAAATGAAGCACGAGTATAGGCCCTTGTAGTGGGAGAACTGGATCTTATTTTTTATTGTAATAAATTAGTTATATTAAAGGATATTTTATATATACCCAGTTTTAGATAAAATTTAATTTCAGTTGCAAAGCTAATAAATCATAGACATTCTGTTTCTTTCTATTCTGGTATTACTATCAGTAAAAATGAAAAAGTTTTATGTACATGGCACGTGTATAGAAATTTATTCTTTTTAAATCCTACAAACAATCAAATAAATAACGCTCAATCTGAACATTTAAGTAAGAAGAGAAAGACTAATATTAATGACTCATATCTTTGGCATCTAAAGTTGGGTCATATTAACTCAACCAAGATTCAGAGATTAATCCATGATGAGCCCTTGGGCTCATTAATATTGGAAAGTTGGCCTCATTGTGAACCATACCTTATGGGAAAAATGACCAAAAGGTCATTCACCCAAAAGGCTGATAGAGCCAAGGAGATATTGGGCCTTATTCATACTGATGTGTGTGGTCCTTTATCTATCAAGTTAGAGGAAGTTTTGAGTACTTCATCACTTTCACGAATGATTGTACAAGGTTTGGTTATGTCTACCTAATGAGGCGCAAGTCTGACTCTTTTGATAAGTTTAAAGAGTTTAAGGCTGAAGTAGAGTGTCGGATAGGTAAACTAATCAAAACCTTACGATCAGATCATGGTGGAGAGTACCTCCTCGGTGAATTCAGGAATTACATGGTACATCATCAGATAGTATCTCAACTCTCTGTGTTGGGTACACCCCAATAGAATGGAGTAGTTGAGAGAAGAAATAGGACATTGATGGAAATGGTCCAGTTCATGATGTCTCATGCTACTCTTCTTCCAATCTCTTTTTGGGGATATGCCTTGGAAACAGCGACATACATTCTGAACTTAATGCCTCCAGTACCTAGGACACCTTATGAGATGTGGACTGGGCATAGCCAAGTCTAAATCATCTCAGGATATGGAGCTGTCTAGCTTATGTACTGATCAAGGAAGACAAGTTAGAACCAAGATCAGAATTATGCTACTTTGTTGGGTATCCAAAAGGGACAAAAGGAGGTTACTTTTATCATCTCAAGGAGCAGAAGCTACTGGTAAGTACTAATACTAGATACTTGGAGGATGATCAAAGTACTTCCACTAAAGGTTGAATAAGGTTGGAACTTGAGGAGACATTATCTTCGGAATCAACTTCTTCTGACCTGATTATAGAATAAGAAAAAGCACAGCCTCAAGAACCTATACAAACAAAGCTTCGTCATAGTGGAGGATATCTAGAGTTCCAGAAAGATAGACAGGAGAGACTTTCAAACTGGCCTCTAACTATCAAGAACAAAATTCCACTAGATACGAGGAGGCTATTGCTGATGCCAATGCAGATCTATGATATGAAGTAATGAAAGCCGAGATTGAGTCTATGTATTTTAATCAGGTTTGGGATCTTGTAGCTTCACCTAAAAGGATAGAACTCATTAGATGTAAGTGGCTATACAAGAGGAAGAGTGAATCGATTATAATGAAACCTTTTCTTTGGTATTCATGCTTAAGTCCATCCGTATCCTCCTTATCATTGCATGTCATTACGACTATGAGATATAACAAATGGATGTCAAGACAGCATTTCTTAATGGCCATCTTAACAAAGACATCTATATGTCCCAATCGGAAGGTTTTATTACTAAAGGTCAAGAACATATGGTTTACAAACTTAAGAAGTCCATTTATATACTTAAGCAAACATCTAGAATATGAAACATTTGTTTTGACAAAATTGTAAAGTCTTACGGTTTCATTTAAAACGAGGATGAACCATGTGTGTATAGGAAATTAGAATGCATAAATGTGATTTTTCTTGTCCTATATGTGGATAACATTCTACTCATTGAGAATAATGTAGGGACATTGTCATTTACTACGGTTTGGCTGTCTAGTCAATTTAGTATAAGGACTTGAGAAAAGTCAGTTACATTCTCGAGATTAAGTTTCTTAGAAATAGGAAGTAGAAAATGTTAGGATTATCCCAAATGACATACATTGACAAAATGCTGGCCAAGTTTAGCATGAACTCATACAAGGGAGCTCTAATCCCTTGCAGACATGGGATCGTCTTTTTGTTCTAAGGATTGTCCTAAGTCTCAAGAGGAAAAAGATAGGATGAGTAGGATTCCTTATGCTTCGGCTATGAGAAGTCTCATGTACGTAATGCTATATACTAGGCCAAATATCTGCTTTACCGTAAGCTTAGTTAGCAGATATCAATCAAACCCTGGGGAAGTTCATTGATAAGTTGTAAAACATATTTTCAAATACCTCAATGGTACGAAAGATTATATATTGGTTTACAGGGCTAACGACTTGGTTCCTACTAGATACACAGACTCAAATTTTCAGGCAGATAAGGATGAGAGAAATTCCACTAGTGGATATGTCTTCACCTTGTCTGGAAGATCTGTTTCATAGAGGAGTATTAAGCAATCTTGTATTGCTGACTCAACCATAAAAGTTAAGTATGTGGCAATTTCGGAAGCATCTAAGGAAGCAGTCTGGCTCCGGAAGTTCCTTTCAAAACTTGGAGTTGTGCCACACATGGACAGACCGATTATGGTGTATTATGATAACTCTGGAGCAGTTTCACAATCTAAAGAACCCAGGAACCACAAGAAGGGGAAGCACATCTAGAGGAAGTACCATCTGATCCAAAATTTCATTCAGAGATGAGAAATCGTGGTGGAATAGATAGCCTCGGAGAATAACCTAACAAATCCCTTCACCAAGCCTTTAGTTGAAAGAGTCTTCAAGAGACACTTAGACGCCATAGGGGTGGGCACCTACTGACTTTCTTAGTCTTAGAGTGCAAGTGGAGATTGTTAGAATATGTACCCTTTAGGCTAGTTTATCTGATGTAATTATTAAATTTATTAATAAAAGAATTTATTCTCAAAATTTGTTTATAAATTTACATTTTATTTATGAACGACTTTCGTTTGGAAATGACTCATTGTGTTTAAGTAAGTAATCCGTGTGAATGGTGGTCTTTCACAATTAGGTATGGATCATAGATTACTTAACATAAAAATATTTATTCTTAACCGATTGATGAGAATAGAAATCTCATCATGTTAAGGTTATTATGTTATGAATTTCAAATGGAGAATGGCTTACCTTTAGCCAATGAGTAGCCCACTCACTTAATAGCATGAGCATTTTTTGAATACGCGGAACAGGACCTGTAATAGTGGTTTCTAAAAGTACTATTTAAAAGAAATCCAAACTATTATTGTTACAGTGTGGGCTAATACTCTACCACTTGAGTATGAGTTGGTGGTCTAACGAAGTTAGAAGCATATACTTTGATATGCTGTAGTTGACGTTCTTTCGTAGAGCCGATATACTTCAATATTGGGTATATATGACTAATTAGTTAAGACAGACTTGTACAAGATAGCTTCTACGTTATATCGCCCCTCATGACTGTTCAAATGATTTAATTATTCAAGGCTCTGGGGAATATGACTTGGATATTTACGTTATGGTAGCTCCCGTGGAAAGTGAAAACATTCCAGGAGTCGTGGATCATTGGACTAGAGGTCTAAGGATGGAAGATGTCTATTAGAGAGGTGTTAGTACACTCTTCCTCTCTAAATGTACGGCGATGCTTAAAGGGGGTATTTTAGTCATTACACCTGTAGGTCGAATACTTTGCTAACGCAGTATTATCCTTAGGGTTAATATTTTCTTATAGTGATATTAAAAAATATTTAAAATATAAAATATAACTATTTATATAATAAGGGTATTTTGGTCATTTTAGTAGCCAATGTGATGTGTCTTTTAGTCTCCAGACTGGCCCTTAAGTCCTAGCAAATTTGGGTTAAAGAATTGATCTTGATATTTATGGATTTTATTTTATTAATCTAATTTATTATTGGACTAGAATAAAATAAAATATCCGAGAGAGAGTATTTATTTTATCTAGTTTAATTGGTTAATTAATTAATTATTCAGGGCCCAATGCCTAAATTGAATAATTAAAAATTAATCTGAATATAAATTAGATAAAATGTATGAAATTTTATATTGGTCTATTTAGGCTTGTTTATTTTTGGACTGTTTAATAAAGCCCAGAAAATAAATAATTGAGATTTATTATTTATGGATGTTCAAACTCAAGAATAAATAATTTTCTTTGGCCCGATGAATAAGACCAAGGGTAAAATAAAATTTAAAAAATTAAATTAATTAATTAATTAAAAAAATAAAAGACAACATGGGATGGATCCCGTGTTGTTCTGCGTGAAGGATAACAGAAAGCATGGATGCTTTCTGTTTTCAAGCAGATGGCATTACTCTCTTGGGGAATTGGATAGGAATTGAAAAGGGTCTTCATGCATTGAGATCAGGGGCTTTTCAATTTTTCAATCACAGAGACAGAAACCCAGCATAAGCATTTCGACGGAAAAGCCTTCAAAACTTATCAAAACCCAATCTTCAAGCTTTCACCGGCTGTGCTATGAGTACTATTTTGGAATATCAAAAGCTTTGCGTGAATGAGACGCAATAGGCGTTTACAAGGACGTAATCTAATAGCCTCAAGAATCCTTGTACAGGCCTCAAATATCCTTGTACAAACATTTACACCAATGCGAATAGGGCCATTCAATCACAGAGGTAAATTTTTCGTTTTTCTAACATGCTTTCATTTTGATGATTTTTGCCATTTTAAACCTTCAATTCAATCATTGAAACATTAGTTTGCATCAAGTAAATTCAACTTCATACTATGACATCAAATAACTATTAGTTACAAAATCATAATCATCCAAATCATATTTTTTTTTAAGATAGATGTCGTCTCAGTATCACCAACATCTCTGACACTGTTTGAATTGATTTTTTTCCCTCTTTGCTTTTCCTTCGTTGGTGGTGTGACAATTGCAATTTCACTTGCACCATTACTGGCTTCTACTTCGTCATTTCCTTCCTACAATGTTAGCATCAAATATATTAGGGATGTAATTGCATACTTAAACTAACAAAAATTGTTCACAATGTTTTATGTTCAAGCTCTAATACCTTATCTTTTGTTCTATCCTTCATTTCACTTGCCAAATACAACCTTATTACTGTGAAATCATCCTTCTGTGTACTTAAATTAAACATATTTACCTTTGCTTGGAAAACATGCATACCACCAATGAGGTGTTCAATCACTTTAGGAATCCTGTTTCATCCTATTTCCATATAATAGCATTCCTAATTAATTATCATGAATCTGAATGTAAATATCTTTCTAATTCTTAAAAAATAATATCACCAACTTACATCTATTTGTTTTTTAGCAAGCTCAAATGCCGCAATATTCGTTAATTTCTCAACGTCCTTATCAAACATAGTGAAGCGAGCTTTTCCAGTCTGGTCACTCACTTCCACTTCCACATGATACCTTTCAGGTCATATTACACATTAATAACATAGGAAATGATCTTCGATTTCCAAGTAAACCCTATCTTGTGAAGAATTATACATACCTAATTAAAGGAGACTTCTCTACTCGATGGAAGCTTTCACAAAAGAACTCATCATCCACTAATTTGATCTTCCAGTGGCATTTTGAGCAAGAATTAAATCGCCAACCACAAGTTTCATCAATTGAACAAATTGTTGTGTAATAGTAAAAAGGTTTTTCCTACATATAGATACACATAATATATGAGCTTTTTCTTCAAAACCATAGGAAAAAACAATCTCAATTTTGCAACAAATAATCTTACCATATCTTCACCATGCTCTAGCAACAATTTAATATCTCTAATATGCTTTTTTCTTAGACTCTAGTTCTTCTATAGTTAGTATACTATTGATCACTTGGATATGCTCTATACCAGCAAAATCTCCATGGCTAAAGCTACATCATCATACAACAACAAATTTACCTAAATTTAGTGCTCAGTTTACATATTGGCCTTCAAGATTTGTTTGTTTCTTTCTTATGAATATATTTATCTCTGTCGTATGAGCTTCATATCAGGTTAATCAAGATTCGAAAATATCTTTGTGGCACTACTGGATGATTCTGAAATCCGGCCTACAAAATAGCTTCCTCGTCAGAGTTGGAAGAATTCTAGCAAACCATATATTATGAGTCTAAAACTTTGTTCTTATTACTATAATATCCCAATCTAAAACTCTATTTTTTAGTACCACAAAAAAGACACAATCTTTTTGAAAAAAAAAATGAAAAATAGGAATTAAAGAAAGCTACTTGTATTCCATTGGGTAAGTTCTGAGTCGTAAGGACTTACTGTTGTATCTCCGTTTCCGGGATGAGCTTGGCCTGAAAGATCTTCACAGAGGCAATCTTGGGTACTACCTTTAACAGTGACAATTTGTAAGCATTGGAGTCTAGCGGGCTATGGAGGAAAAGATCAGAATTTGGATAGAATGCAAGAATCTTCTCAAAAATGGAAGGCCTTGCGGAGACTAAACCATCGAGTTAGGTGAACATGACAAAACCCATCTTACTTGCACTCATTTTCTTATGTCCTTGCAACATTCACTCAGTTAACTACTTAAGAACTAGGAACCTCACACAATATATATAGGCATCCTCCAGAAAACCTTTCACATGCTACTAAGTAGATACGAAGAGATTTTGTTGAAATCGAAACATCACACTTTTAGGATCCAAACCAAAACAAAAACATTCCAATAACATATAGATTTTAGGGTGCCAAGAAACACAAAAAACGAAAGCAATCAAAACCAATTAACCAAAGCATCTTATATAACTCGTCATCGCTTGAAGAGAGAGTAAATGGGCTTGAAGAGAGAGTGAAAAGATGCCAACGCTTGTTTAATGAGCAAATTCTTTTCAGATGGGGGGAGATGGAGAGAGGGAGAGAATAAGGATTGAAAAGAATGGGATTGAAACCCTAAGTGTTGGGGTGGGCTTCGATTTTAAGGGATGGCAATGGATCCAAAGTAATATAACGAAGGAACCAAAACTCTTAGCATCCTCAGTAACTCATCAAATCCCAAGCATGACAGCAATCCACAATTGCTTATAAATATCATGGTTCTACCTCATAAACAATCTTTTTTACTAACCAAAAAACCATTTCTAAGTAATACACCCAAAGCATAAACCTATACAATGGAATCTGTTGTTCAAACCTATAGCACTTAACCCCAAATCCTTTTCTAATGATCCCACCTAACAGGAAACTTAAAGAACAAAATCAACGTACTTCTCTAGGCTAGCCGTTCTACAATAACTACAAACCAAACCCCAATGTTGATATGTCACACAAACATTAGCCAATTAACCTCTTGAGACTGAGGTATTTAATCTTAAGGATTTTATCCCATAACTTTACTACTTATTAATTTATCTATTTTTCCTTTCCGGAGCAATAATGGACAAGGCTTCTACCACTTTGTTATTAAATGGGGATTTTTTAACATCAAATGGGTTACACAATGGCCAATGAATATTTATTTCAAAAGAAGTAGGGGAAGAAAAAAGAAAAGGCCAACAAAGATTGTGCTATTTGAGTTAAATATCGTCATGATACTAATAAATATAGAACATGGTATTAGTGTAGGTTGGCCTTCCAACCAAAAACTGTTTCAGATTTATGGCCATTTGAACCAAAAAAAAAAAAAGAAAAAGAAAAAGAGTGCTTTATTTAAATTTTTGGGTAATATCGTCCAACCACTTCCCAGGTAACTTTAATGCACAAATGTGACAGCTTACTTGCTAATCTCCTCATAGCCACTTCAAATCTTCTCAAAGCGTGGACGACTCAGTCTTGTCATAGGGGCCTGAGATTGACATCCGTTTGTTTTCTTCACCCAAATGAAGTGAAAAGACAAGTGCCGATAGGAGCATCGTTCTTCAACGCCGTACAACTATCTAGACAGAAAATTCTATCGATATTCGTGACCTATAATTTTTAATTTTTTAAAATAAAATATTCTCTTGAAATGTTTCAAAATATATCAGTAGTTCTTCTCCAACAACAAAATATTACAGAAGAAAGGAGAAAGGAGAAAGTGAGAAATATACCCCCAACATATTACTATAATATTTTGTCCATTTAACTATCTCATAAGTAGAGCTGAATTCGAACCGAACGTTCGCGAACAAAAGCTCGTTCGCGTTCGTTCGTGTTCGATTAAGGCTCGTTTATTTAATAAACGAACGAACTCGAACAAAAAATTATGTTCGTTTATTAATCGAACGAACACGAACATGTTTGCGAACATATTCGAATGTTCGCGAACACATATATTTTATAAAAAATAATTATATTATATTTATTATATATATTTTATTATTTATATTTTATAATAATTAAATATCAGTAGGGTTAGTCTTGTTGAGTCTTCTCTTTTCTTCCATCGCACAATTCGCAGATTCGCAGCCGCCGTGACGCCGTCTCACTCCAATCTCCTCACCTCTCACTCGTCACCTCTCTTCAGAGTCTTCAGTCTTCACCCTCACGGCCTCCCTTGTCCCTTCTGTTCAGAGTCTTCAGACTCTTCACCCTCACGTTCACCTCTCCTCAAGACTCTTCGGCCGTGAGTCCCGTGACACCTCAAATCTGTCCTCCCGACTTCATCGCCGTCTGAGAGACAGACCAACAATTGCGGACACGTCTCGTCTGAGACGAAGAACAGCGTGCTCTCCCTCGCTATTCTTCACTCTCACTGCTACCAGAGGCACGACAGAAACTTCTATCGCCTGAGACGAACAACGGCGCACACTTCCCTGCCATTCTTCAACGTCTCTGATACCGAGGGCACGTCGGATTTTGCTTCCATTTTTTGGTTTGTGCTTCTATTCCTTAAATCCTTTTTGTTTTATTGCTTAGATATACAGATCTGTATTCAGATCTTGTTTAAATTTTGGGCAGTTGGATCTTTTAGGAGCATGTTAGATTACTCATGAATTGATGTTTATGAACTGAGGTTCCATATGATTCTGGTTTGCTTTACCAATTCCCTTTAGTCTGCCATTTGTATTGGAATTGTGATTGATGAGGCTGGCATTAACTAAAGAACTTGGTATAAGGATTATTTTGTATCCTTTGATCTGAAAAAGGATGTTCCAGTTCAAGATTTTAGTAGTGTACTGTTGGGATGTAGTGTTTGTTTTATATTATCATCTAAATGCAGTAAATTTTAAATTTTTTCTGTCCCCTTGTATTTGGTGATAAATGGATGTTTTTATCTTTGTTTGAGTATCATTTCATATGTCATTTATAAAGATTGTTTTATATTTTTGTTCTTGTTCTTTGTTTATGAATATCTAAAATGATTAATTTGAGCTCATTTATTGCATGATAGGTATGTCAAGTCCTCCATTTTCGTCATTTCAAGGTTCTTCTACAAGTCCGGGAATAGCCAATAGCTCTTTTGATGATGGGTTACTTCAATTAAATGAGATAGATATGGGAAAAAATGACGAATATGCTAGCCAAAGCAAAGAACAAGTGGTAGAAGAAGGGGTTCAAGAACAAGAAACTAATGCATTTCAACGGAAAAAAAGAAAAAAAGTTGCTGCTTGTTGGAAGGAAATGGAAGAAATTGTGGACAGTAAAGGCGTGAAGATGGCTAAGTGCATCTATTGCAAGGAGTCATGGCCTTTAAACAAGACGTCTACCACCACTCAACTAAACCGACACTTGGCGAATTGTTTGCAAAGGAAGCTTGCCCTTGGTCAAAATCCAATGATGAAGCAACAAGTACTTTCTTTTACTCAATCAGAGAATGAAGATGTGAGTTCTATTGCTAATTTTTCGTATGATCATTCTAAAGTTAGGGAGCTTGCTGCACATATGGTTTTAGGTCATGAATATCCTTTCTCAATGATGGATCATGTGATTTTTAATAAGTTTATGAGAGCTGCATCACCCTTTTACCAAAAAAATAGGTCGAAATACTGTGAAAAGGGATTGTATATCAACTTATGAGACTGAGAAAAAAAAAGTTGAAGTCATTATTAAAGGATGTGAGAAGAATTAGTATTACTACTGATTTGTGGAAGTGTTCTGGACAAAAAATTCAATACATGGTTGTCACTGGTCATTTTGTTGATTCTAATTGGATGTTACAAAAACGTGTCTTGAGTTTTAAAAATGTACCACCCCCACATACTGGTGTTCTTGTTGCTGATGCTCTCAATAAATGTCTTCTTGATTGGGGTATTGAGGATAAAGTGGCTTCTATTACAATTGACAATGCTTCTTATAATGATGTTTGTATTAGGAGATTGAAAGAGGATTTTGCATTGAGGAAAAAGTTGTCTCTTGGGGAAAAGTTATTTCATGTTAGATGTTGTGCTCATATTTTAAATTTGCTAGTTCAAGATGGGCTTGATCAAATTGGAGAAGTGATTGAAGTTGTTAGAGAAGGAATAAAGTATTTGAACAATTCAGAGAGTCGCCTTAAGGAATTTGCTAAAATTGCAAGACAACTCCAATTACCTTCTAAGAAATTGCTTTTGGATTTTCCAACTAGGTGGAATGGAACTTATTTGATGTTGGCTGCTGCATTAGTGTTTAAAGATGTTTTTTCTCGTTATGCTGATTTTGATGTTGGTTTTAGATATGTTCCTAGTATACTTGATTGGATGAAAGTGGAAGAGGTGTGTCAATTTCTAGGTGTTTTTCATGAAATTACAAACATGATTTACGGTTCCGAGTATCCAACCGCAAACCTCTTTCTACCCGAGCTTTACGGAATAAAAGAGCTATTGAATGAAAAATCTTCTGATATTTCTGATCACATAAGGGCCATAGGTTCACGAATGACAGCCAAATTTGACAAGTATTGGGGTGAATGTAACTTATTGCTTTCCTTGGCTGCTGCTTTGGATCCTAGATATAAAATGGTACTTATTGAATTTTCTTTTCCGGTGATCTATGATAAAGATGCTGAAAAGAATATTTCTTTGGTTAGAAAAGCATTGGATGATCTTTATGAAGAGTTTGTTAGTGCTTATAATGAATCTCAATGTGAACATGGACAAAGTACAAAAAAGAGTACAAGAGGAGAGAGTATTTCATCTAATAAATGCAGCATTGGTTCTCAAGGAATTGGAAGGAGTATCATCACTGGGAAGGCTAAATTTGAATCATTTATTAGACAAGTAGAGACTGTTCAATCAGTGAAATCAGAATTAGATATTTATCTTGAAGAAAGTGTCTACATTTGTGATTCAAGTGTTCATTTTGATGCCTTAGATTGGTGGAGGGTGAATCAATCAAAATATCCTAGATTGGCTAGGATGGCATGTGAATTATTAGCTATTCCTATTACTACCGTAGCTTCGAAGCAACTTTTAGTGTCTGGGGTAGGGTTATTGATAATCGCCGGGCCTCAATGTCTATTGATACAGTAGAGATGCTCCTGTGCTCATCTGATTGGGTACGAAATTTTCATGGACTTAAAAAGCGCTCAAAGGTTAGTGTGATAAAAAAAATTATAGTATATTACTCATATTAAATATACTAATTTATATGTTTTTTTGTAGGATGATGATGAACAAGCTTCTTTTAAAGAAATTATGCTTCCTATAGTAGTGGATTAAAATTGCCATTTGGTAAGTTAAATACACAATTGTGTTTGTGTTTGTATAGTAACATGATTTTGTTTACTCAATTTTGTGTACATAGTTTTCTTGAGATGGATTGGTTTTGGAGAGAAAAACTCTGGAGATATTGTTTTCAAGTATAAAATCTGAATGCTGGAAAATGAATATATATACAAAACTGTGATTAGGAAGAGGAAGTCACTTTGTTCACTCTAGATATGCTTTCCAGTTTTTTCTGCTATTGTCATTATGTGCTTCAGTAAACTTGGTATCATAAAACTTTAGCTCTCAACTTGCCCACTAGTTAATATTGTTGCTAATTTTGTGTAGATTCTTTATTCAAAGAGTTGGAATTTTGTGTTGAATTAATCTGAGTATATTTTAAATTTTGAGAACTCATTTTGATTTAATTAATGGTGTTGAACTTGGGTATTGGACTATTGCAGTTTTGTTCCGATGATGAAATACTTTACTGGGATAGTATTGTTATGTTTCAATTTCAGTTAACTGCAGATTCCACACTACTTTCTCTTTACTCTATATGATTACTGGTCAGGAAATATTTATTTTGAAATAGACATACTTGATTATTGGAATGGTATTCTTGTGGCTTTGATGTAATATTTTCACTGTGGTATCGAGGGTTCCATTAACTGCTTAACTTTTGCAAAGAATTCATGGTTATCATTTTAGCAGTCTCTAAAGCATTGGCCTTTTTAAATACATGGCTCTAGTTTTCAATGTTAGTAATTGCATGCTAGTGGGTGTTTGTAAGTTTTATTTGTAGCTGGATTAATTGATGATAGTGTAGGACTAATGGTTTTGCCATTGGATAATTATTATTGTGTGTAATTCACTGGATGGATCTGCTTGCTTGGAGGTTATTTGTTACTGGATATGTCCTATGGGAGGTGTAATGTGAATCCAATGGTTGTATATTGTGTGTAATTCACTGGATGGATCTGCTTGCTTGGAGGTTATTTGGAGGTTATTTGTTACTGGATATGTCCTATGGGAGGTGTAATGTGAATCTAATGGTTGTATATTGTGTGTAATTCACTGGATGGATCTGCTTGCTTGGAGGTTATTTGTTACTGGATATGTCCTATGGGAGGTGTAATGTGAATCCAATGGTTGTGTAGTCTCGAATCTAATATTTCTTTGCCATTTTTGCATGTTCCAATTGTTAATGTAAGGCCTAAGAGCTGCAGTATGTTGGACGTTGCTTCTTGAAATGGTTAGGATACATGTATTTCTTGGCTTCTAAGTGCTGCCTTGAGAGTTTCTAGCGGCGTAGTGATACATAGGGATGTATTGGTCAAATTAAACTTATTTAAGTAGAAAACCTTGCATGTAAAACTAGTTCAATAATAACAAGATGTTTGTGCCCTAGCCTTAGAGGTTGAATTTTTCCCTCACCCGCCATAGAGGACTTTCATTCATAGTTACTAGTTATAATACAAGGCTAACGATGTTCAAGATCATATGTTTGTTAGGCTGTGATGCACGTAACTTAATATTGTTGCTAATTTTGTATAGATTCTTTATTCAAAGCCTAAATGCAGTAGAACAATGTTGAATTAATGCTTTTAATTTCATGAAATTTCAGGAACTATAATGCAGTAGAACAAGTTGTTTCTTCAAGAGTTATGGTGCCTATGTTTGAAGTTCTTTTTATGGAGTTTTTTTAAGAGAGATTTTTAATTATTTTTTATGGTTATTAATTAATTTTAGTTTGTTATAATTTTGTTGTGGACTAGGGAATTATGTAATGTTAAAAATGTTTGTAATTTAGTTTTGTTTTATTTTGTTGTATTTTAAAAATATAATTACTGATGTATTGTAAATGTTTAAATTTGATTTTTTTAAATGAATTTTAGAATTATTATTTTTTAAATTTTAGAATGAAGAATACAAAATAAACGAACAATTCGAACAATTCGAACATGAACATTAATCGAGTTTTTCGAACTCGAACTCGAACGAACACGAACATTATTAAAAAATAAACGAACGAACTCGAACACGAACTCGAGCTCGATTAATAAACGAACGAACTCGAACAGTATTCGAGTAAGTTCGAACTCGAGCTCGAAAATTCAATACTCGGTTCGTTCGTGTTCGAATACAGCTCTACTCATAAGTAACAACATGATAATTATTAAAGATATATTCTACCTTTCACAAATTTTTTTATTTTAAGATAAATAAGATAATATCCGTGATAATTTTATTAAAATATTCTTCTAATCAGAAATGATTATTTAATATTTTAATTATATTTAATGAATTTCTTTCAAAATTAACTTTTGAAAAATCAAGTTATACAACTACACGAATAACAACAAAAAAAAGTCTTGGGCATATTCAGTCACAATATAAAAATGCATAATGTGTCCATTTGAATCACCCACCAAGCAGACAGTAACTACAATTCCTTCATCAAAAGCAACATCCAAATTTATATTATACTAATCTTTTTGTAGAGGATTCTATTATTGAACATAGAAATTGAATTTCCTTTTGGGCTTGCGATCTATGCTAACATCAAAAAATGCTTTGTTGACCTGTTAATGCTCTTGAACATGTCTTCCTAAGGCTGTAATTTATTTTCCATTTTACATTTATTTCTAAACAACCAAACCTGCTCCGTTACCCCTCTATACAATTTTTGAATTCTTCTTTCTCTTCCACAGAGAAAGGGAGTTGATTGTTTGAATCAAAAATAATCTTTAGCCAATCTTTCTAATTTTCAATATTTGAAAACATCAATTTTCGATTATCACCTTGAGTTTCACTAGATAACACCAAAAAGATGGCAATTAAAAAAGAAGTATTCCACTAATTTAGGCTTCATACTGCATATTATAAAACATTCAACTGATATATCTTTTAAAACCCTCTTCAATCTAGCGATAAAATATTGGGCAAAAATCTCCAAAGAAAATGCGTGTATCTATTGTGCAAGTTTGAATTCCAAATTTAATTTCATATCTCCCTTGAAATAGTTTATGGTACTTTAAATCTCTCTTATTGACAAACTCTAAAAGTTTCATTAACAAATGTCTCCTTAACTTAATATGACAATATGAAATAATATGCAGCTTACTAAAAAATACTTAATTATATTTACTTCATCAGCATTAGAAAAATACTTACTAAAAAAGGTAGCTTTATTCCGATTGTTAATTTACGTCCCACTTTTTGACTCCTTCCTTCCTTCCTTTCTAGAAAGATTCAGCCCAAGTTTGTGTAATTCGGGATTTCACCTATTATTTCTTTATTTTATCTACGTCTGTTGTGTGGGCTTCTAAGACAATGCAATTTACCAGTATAGGTTCTCTTCGAAGCAGCAACATAAACAAGAAGAAAAAAAAAAGAAAGAGAGAGAATCTAGTTCCTCACATTAAGAAATTTTAATCTTAAAAATCTCTCTAAAAACTTTCAAAGGAAAAAGGCTATTGATCAAACTATAATTCCAACTTTTCTGTTTAACATCCATAGATCTCTAACATAGAAAATATTTTGAGAATAATTTCTCAGCAAAGGAGGCCAAAAGTCTCGCAAATCTTTATCAGATAATTAAAAGCCTACCTTATAATATAGTCTTTTCTCCAGTAAATCTTTACATTTCCAAATGCTACTCCAAACTCATAATGAAAGTAGGAGTGTTCTTCAAAACCAACAATTTCCTACCTTTCAAGTACTAGGATTTAATCAATTTAGCCCTTTTTTTTTTTTTTTGGGGTTCTATACAAAGTTGCCATGCCAACTTTGATACAAGGACAACGTTATTTTCTCTAAGTTTTCTAGATCCTAGTCCATGAAAAGCTTTTGGTTTACAAATGGAATCCCAAACTTTAAGATAAAGATATTTTCCTTCATTTTCTTTGAAACCCCACAAAAAATTTCAAGACAATTTATCCAAATTTTCACAAATAGATATGGGAAGAGTAAAGGATTGCATAGCATGCATTGGAATATTCTATACTATTGATTTAATAAGTATTTCGCATTGTTTGCTGAGAAAATTTTCGGCATAACGACTGTACTACATTATCGAGATTATATAGTACAATTTTCAATCATTAATTTATACATAATCTCTAACGTCACATTAAATTAATTCTATCAGCCTAAAGTTAATCATTTTTTAACAACTATGTTGTTGTCTATCAAAATCAAAATTCCAGACCTTTCCTTCTTCTCTATCGTGTTGCATCTCTACTTCCACAAAATCCACCAAATTCATTGAGAATGTTCAACCAACTTAACACAATTTGCAGACTGCCAAGAATCACTCCCCCCCCCTGCCCTCCTTGGGTTGCTATTGTAACCCACGGAGAAGTTAAAACGGAAGGCAGAGCAAATCAAATATACCCAAAGCATTCTACTTGATATGCCCTGCCCATGATATTTGTTTGGTACAGGAAAGATCAAAAGAATTGTTTTAAGCATTTGGCATTAGAAGATACCTCATGCAAAAAATTTCAAATGAAAAATGATTGATCCCTTTATTTTTCATTTTTCCTGTTTGGATGATGAATTATTTTATTCTGTGCTTGTTTTACAACTGTTAGAAATGAAGTTAAGGAGCCTACTTCATTAACAAGATTTGTTGAGTGAAAAGAGAATGGACCTTCACCTTTCCTTTGATTGATTTTGGAGGAAGAAGATTTGGTTGAAGACTCTTAATGGATTTGATGGAAGTAGAGACATAGAGCGATGGAGAAGAAGGAAAGATGGGGAATTTTGATTTTGACAGACTAACAGAATTGTTAAAATGATCTTTTAGTACACTCTCTAATACATAACTAAAAATGTGACGCATGTCTATTGATTTAATAGATATTTGTATCACGTTTTTAATGGTGCATCTGAAAGCGGTGTAAAAAGTGTACTAGAGGATCTAAAGCCTTGTTAAAATGAGTTAATCTTAGGCTTATAGAGATTAATCTGAAATGACAGTGGAGATTATATGTCAATTAATGATTGAAGGTCTACACTACCTAATATCAATGACGTAGTATTGTCGCTCCCGGGGCATAGCTCAGTTGGCAAGTGAAGGCGGGCTGTGATGGTTGCCAGTCGTACTCCCATAGTGTGGGGGTTCGAATCCCGTTGGCTACAGTTAGGGTTCGGCTCATTGCGGATCTTGCGGTAAAGATAACTGTTCTAGGGTTACCAAATGAAGCACATCCCGCAATTTACCTCCTCCATGGTTCCAGGGCAAGGACGGTGAGGGCCCTAAGCGTGGGGGAACCACCTTAATGACGTAGTACTGTCGCTGTACCGAAAATTTTTTCTGCTTGAAATAAATTCTTCAGTTTCCATCCTCCGTGAACGATAAATTTTAAACTATAATATTTTTTAAAAATGTAATTTATATTGCATTAAAATTTGTGAATTACAAAAATATATATATACATATCCATAATAGAAATTTGCAATCTTTATAGGAATTTATTGATGCCAAATAATATATGTTAAGTTCTGTCACAAAAAAGGAAAGGGATTTATATATGCACTTTGTTAGTATCGAAATTGAACCTTTTTTTTTTTCTTTTTAATGAAAAATGTTTTTACCAACTTTAACTACTGCTTTCGCTCAAATATTCAGGTCTATTAAAGTTGCTAAAAAAAAATGTTTGGATCCGAAGTAGACACGAAACATCAAGGCTTTCTCCTTATTAATACTAGTAGGTGCTAGAAGAACGTGGGAAATGGTCTAACAAATTAAGCAAATCAAAATCAACTTGAACAAATGCAAATGGCTACTGGAAATAGCAAATCAAACCGTGCGCTATTTCATTTCACATTCCTATGATGTCATGTTGTTGTTGGAAACTTGAGATTTGTATACTACATGTTGGCGAGATCAATTTATGATCATCAAAAGCTGTTCGTAACCTGTACATTTTTTGTTTTGCAGTGAAAAAATTAAAAAAAAAAAGATAATATCATATATCTTTTTTAAGGTTTGTCGTAATATAATCTGAACCACCTAATATTTTAAAAAATATCACTTACTTTTCATTTGAATATGACATTTGAGGAATAAAACATTAAATGTAATAATTGATTATCAATTTTGCCCTTCTTTATCAATTGATTATCAACATTAAATGTAATTACATGTATTTTAGAATAAACTATATATACATGTAATATGTACATATACATATACATACATATATATATATATATATATATATATTAAGTCAGAATTTATTTTGTATATTATATAATATATTTCAATATTAATTTTGTTAGTTCATATATAGATGATCTTATTGTGATAAATTATATTTTTTTTATCATATAAAAAATATTTCTTAAGAGAACATCAATTTACTAAATATTTTCTAAAACATTATCCATTCATATTTTTCAAATTTTCTTTTGATCTTTTTTATTTTTATTTCAATAAAAAAAAACTTGAAATATAATTTTAGAATTATTTACATTACCTGATTTTTAATGTTTTATCATCATATGTGTAATACTATTTTTTTCAAATACATTGATATATAGAAAATACTTTTTGTTTTAATGATATTTATATTTATAAAAAGAAAAATTAGTAATCAACTTTTAAATTTAATATTTTATTCTCAAGTGTCACATTTTAGAAAAATAAGTTATACTTTTTACAACATGATATTATGATAAACTTCAGAGAAGGTCTATGATATTATTTCAAACGAGAAAAATGTCTATGCATGAATAACTCCCGTTCTTTTTCCTTTAAAAAAAACACTTCTCATTATTATTTTTTTATTTTTTTCCCCTACATTTACATTTACAGTGTGTTGGGCGAGTGTAAACAAATCGAATTTTTATCGAATTTGTTTGGATTCAGTTCGATAAGGATTCGGTTCGAATTCAAAATATCAAGTTCGAACTCGAATATAAACCTTATATTTAGACTCGAATTTCAAGTATTACCTTCGAAGGTTCGCGAACACTTTCGATTAATTAATTATTTAATATATAATTTATATAATTTATAATATATTATATTATAAATTATTTATTTAAATTCGAATTCGAATTCGAACTTTCGAATTTATTATAATCGAATTCGAGTTTTAAAACATTTCAAACAAATCAAATTCGAAATAAAATTTAACATTTATATTAAATATGAGTTTAAATTTAAATTCTATGAAATGTGGAGGCCACAAGCTGCTGCAGAAGTGATACATCAAGTGAAAGACGACAAATCTCATGGTACAGCAGACATGCATATGCTGTCTTTCTTCGGCTGGGGCTCCTCGTTTACACATGCTGCATGTGGCGCAATTGCAGCACTACCTTCCACCCTCCGCCTCCGTCAACCAACCACCGAACCCTCCCCCAACTCCCGATATAGTCGCACAGACAGATCGAAACGAGTCAACAAAGAATAATGGTGTGTACACTGTATATATAATTCAGGACAAAGGGATTTTTTTTTTTACTGTTAAATTTAAGTAACCCTTTTATGTTTTTGCATTCTATCCCATATTGTGGGGGTTTTTTAAACAGAGAGACGGAGAAAATTGTGGGAACTCCAAGAATTATGGAAGCTCCAAATTCTGAATAGAATTTTATATTTTTATTTATTTTAAATTACTTTTTGCTATACTAATGAAGTTTATTAGATTCAATATCTATTAGGTATATCATTTTAAATATTTTCGTTTGTTATTATATTTTAACAAATTATATTAATTATTTCATAAAATATTTAAAATATATGTATTAACATTACATTATTGGATGAAAAATACTTATATAAACTTGCAAAACACATATAATAAAATTTTATATTATTTTAAAGTATAAAATATATCATACATGTTAATGATGGAACTAGGTAGGATAGAATCATGAATTTAGAATTAAGATGCAAGTTATAATAAGGAAATAATATTATAATTTTTGAAAATTTTTAAGGGCAAAAATAAAATTTTAAAGAATTTTTAATTTTTTAAAGGTAAATTATAAAATTTCTAAAAATTTTTGGGGAACACGATATGCCCGTGAAACCAAGAACTTAGAGTTGAAGGGGCAAATATATATGAAAGAATATATTAGAGAATAATGTTATAACGTTTTGAAAAAATTTTAAGAAAGTAAGAAAGAATAATATTATAACTTTTGAAAAGTTTTTGAAAAGGCCAAAGGTAATTTTTTTAAAAAATTCTAAAAAAATAAAAATTAAAACGAATTTTGGAGGGCAAATATCATCCTTGTCCCCTGGATCTTTACTTGACACATGTAGTAAAAATTGTTGAAAAATCTAAATTGAAATAGTTAACCAGAATAGAAAAATAAATAAAATATAAATCTACTATAAAGCTTACGAAATACTTTATTAACAATACTAAAAGATTTATGTAAGAATATTTTTGATATTTTATACACACTATTTTGTACCGCTTATATATTCACCTAAGTTACACTTACACACCCTATGATACTAAATACACTAGAGCAAATTAAGACGCACTAAAAGAACCATGACTCTACCAATATATAAGTACCAATTTCTAATCAATATGTGATGTAATAAGAGTAATTTCTTAATTCTAATATAAATAAGATGATAATATTTTTTAATTCTAAATATATTAAAAATGTTATGATTTATTGTGAATTAGTGAAAGCTCCACTAATTATGGATTTATGTGAATTATTAGGGAATTAGTGGAAGTTCCACTAATTAGTAGAAACTCCATTAATTATGGATTTTTATGGATATTCATCATTTAGTGGAGACACCACTAATTAAGAATAGTAGAAGATGATGTATTCCATGATGTATTCCACTAATTAAGAGCTCTATAAATAGAGCTATTCTCTAAACTTGTAATACACCATCATTTTGTGAAAGAAAGAATTGTGATTGTGAGAGAAAGAAAGAGAGAGATTTGAAGAAATTCTTGTATAAAGAATAGTTAGAGTTTTATTAGTGTGTAGTGTGTAAATTTTTTTTTAACACTACCCAAATTTTATAACACGTTATCAGCACGAGTGTCTACCGTTACAAAAGCCAAAAGACTAAGCGAGTCTCTGTCATTACCAAAGCCAGAAGACGGGTACGCATTTATTGATCTCTATGACTAACCTCGCTAAACTCGAATTTGTAATCTTTGATGCAGAAATGCATCTAAATGCTGAAGGTCTTAGTGAAACTATTCAACCAAATAATAGTGCATCTGCACAACACAAGGTTAAAACTTTGATTTTTATTCGTTGTCATCTCGATAAAAATTTGAAAATGGAATATCTTACCGAAAAAGATCCAAATGTCTTGTGGGTAAATTTTAAAAAAATATTTGACCACCTGAAAATGGTCGTACTACCCACTGCACGGTATGAATGGTTGCACCTGAGGTTGCAAGATTTTAAAACCGTGAATGAATATAATTCCGCAATGTATAAAATTACATCTCAGTTAAAATTATGCAGAGAAAAAGTGACTGATGAAGATATGCTGGAGAAGACATTCTCCACATTTCATGCCTCAAATATTATCCTGCAGCAACAATATCGTGAATGAATATAGTTCCGCAATGTATAAAATTACATCTCAGTTAAAATTATGCAGAGAAAAAGTGACTGATGAAGATATGCTGGAGAAGACATTCTCCACATTTCATGCCTCGAATATTATCCTGCAGCAACAATATCGAGAAAAATGGTATACCAAATTTACATATTTAATTACTGCCCTCCTCATTGCAGAGAAAAATAATGAGTTATTATTACAAAATCATGAAGCCAGACCAACTGGCTCAACAGCACTCCCAGAAGTGAATGCTATTGGCTCCAGCATAAGCCATCATTATAGTCGTGGTCGTAGTCGTGGTCGTGATCGTGGTTATGGTCGTGGACTCGCTCGATATTTCCCTTATCACAATCATAATCAAGCTGTGAGAAATACTGGTCACTTGAAGCAGAACAGAAAAGATCATAAGGGAAAAGAAAAAGAAAAAGAAATGGAAGAAAAGCATGAGGATACATGTTATACATGTGGCATGAAAGGTTATTGGTCACGTAACTATCGTACGGCCAAGTATTTAGTGGAATTATATCAAGTTTCATTGAAAAAGAACAATAAAAATGTGGAAGCAAATTTTTCTCAACATCCAGTAAATGATGTTAAAGATGATAATATTGATCCTGAAGATCTTAATATCAATATTACCCATATGGATGTATCGGATTTTTTTGAATATCCAGACGGTAGAATAGACCATTTAATTGGTGATGGTAGTGTCCAGAAGAATTAAAGTCTCACCTTGATATTTTTGTATTTTCATTTTCATTATATTCTAATAATATTTACGTTTGCATATATATATATATATATATATGTATTCAAATGGCTATTGTTAATGATGATGTATGCATTATTGATACTGGAACTACACACACCAAACTAAAAAATGAGAAATATTTTTTTGATATCAAAATGGAAGAAATAAATATTTATACGATAAACGGTAGTACAAATGTGATTAAAGGCTCCAAAAAAGCTAGTATATTATTGCCTAAAGGAACAACAATTATTATTGATAAGGCACTATTTTCCTCAAAATCTAAAAGAAATTTATTGAGTTTTAAGATATCCGCAGAAATAGGTATCCTGTTAAAACAAATGAAGAAAATGGAATTGAGCATCTTTATATTACTCAAATTCATTTGGGTAAGAAATCTGTATTAGAAAAACTACCGTCTTTTTCTACTGGCGTATATTTTGCAAAAATATGTACAATTAAAATTTATCATCTCATAAACCAGAAGTTTACTGATCCTATTACTTTTAGTATTTGGCATGACCGGTTGAGTCATTCGAGATCTACCATGATGAGAAGAATCATTGAGAATACACATGGTCATCCATTAAAAAATAAAAAGATATTGACATTAGAAAAATTCGTATGCGCTGCATGTTTCCTAGGAAAATAATTGTTAGACCATCACCAGTAAAAGTAGGAGTTGAAAGTCCTACATTTCTTGAACGGATTCACGGAGATATTTGTGGACCTATTGATCCACCATGTGGACCGTTCAAATATTTTATGGTTTTAAATGATGTATCATCCCGATGGTCATATGTATGTTTATTATTTACTCGCAACCTGGCATTTGCGAGATTACTTGCTCAAATAATTAAATTACGAGTACAATTTCCTAACCATCACATTAAAAATATCCATTTGGATAATGCTAGTGAATTTTCATCACATGCTTTTGATGCATATTGCATGTCAATTGGGATTAATGTTGAACATCATGTAGCTCATGTTCATACACAAAATGGTCTTGCTGAATCTTTGATTCAAAAATTATAATTAATTGCTAGACCATTATTAATGAAAACAAATCTCCCAACATCTACCTGGGGACATATTATTTTACATGCTACAGCACTTGTAAGTATAAGGCCAGCTAGTTATAATAAATTATCTCCTTTGCAATTAGCTTTTGGTTCAAAACAAAATATTGCACATTTAAGAATTTTTGGGTGTGTTGTATATGTTCCAATTACACCAAACTAACATACAAAGATGGGTCCTCAAAGAAGAAATGGGATATACGTTGGATATGATTCTCCCTCTATTATCAGGTATGTTGAACCCCTGACAGGAGATGTATTTGAGGGGACGAAAAACAGAGAGTATGCACTGGCGGAAAAAAAACAGAGGAAAAAAAAATGCCAGCCTTAAAGGCCACACGAAAGCGTAAGGATCATACATTTGCGCTCTTTAAGCCTTCTAGGTTGAGTAGAAGTGGATTGAACAACGGGAATTGCTTCGCCTTGCCCACTTGAAGAAGCTTCCGGTTGAAAACCCGCTAGCCTCCTACTTCGCCTTGTTTGCATTAACGCCAAGCTTTCCAACTCTCGGAATATTCCTCTGCCTAACCTCTAGTCGGTGAACATAATGGTGAAGAGAAATTGACTCAATTCTCCTTGGTTCTCTTGCTATTGATTAGCAAAGAAACAAGAAGAAGACACACAGAGAGAGAGAGAGAGAGAGAGAGAGAGAGAGAGAGAGAGAGAGAGAGAGAGAGAGAGAGAGAGAGCGCTACGTGAGGCTTGTGGGTTAGGGAGATTAAGGTTTTCTTTTCCTAGAGACTTGTTTATTGGTCAGCCAAAAAACTAGGTCTCTCATCATCTGATAAACATACCCCTGGGATATCATATTTCAAAACACCCGGATGTTATCCTAAGAATCAGTTTGGCTAAACCCTAAACTCTTCTTAACCGTATCTAAAAAAAACCCTAAGGTCAAAGCTATTGGGTCGGAAAAATATTTATTATTTCTCTTGGACCCAAAAGGCCCAAATAATAAATATTAATTATTTATTTCCTGCGCTCATATAAATAACCTAATAAATAATTAATAAGCCCAAATGAACCATAATAATTAATCTTTAATTATTTATTTCTTGGGTTTATATAAATAACCCAATAAATAATTAAACATTAATTATTTCCCCTAATTTAAACCCAGGTTAATTTTTAAATTATTCATACTGGACCTAGGCCCTAAATAATTAATTAACCAATTAAACTAGATAATTAAATTTTCTCAACTCCTACTTTATTTATTTATTTATTTTATTCCAATCTAATAATAAATTAGACATCCTGAATAAAATCAAATAAAATAAAATCCTCTTGAATTGAGACCAATTCATCAACCTAAAATTAGTTAGAACTTACGGGCTATTCTGAGGACTAAAAAGACACATCGCCTTGAATGCTAAAATGACCAAAATACCCCTGCCATATAAACAGTTGTATTTTGCATTTTAAATATTTCCTAATATCACCATAAGAAAATATTGACCCCAAGGACAATGTTGCATTAGCAAAGTCTCCGACCTACAGGTGAAATGACTAAAATACCCCTCTACACATCGCCGTACATTTAGAGAGGAAGAAGTGTACTAACACCCCTCTAAATGACATTTACCATCCTTAGGCTTCTAGTCCAATGATCCACGACTTCCTGGAGTGTTTCTGCTTTCCAAGGGAGCTACCCTAAAGCAAAAATCCAAATCATATTTCCTAGGGCCCTGGATATTTTAGACCATTCGGACAACCACAAGGGGCGATATAGTGCAGAAACTATCTTGTACAAGTCTGTCTTAACTAACTAGTCACACATACCCAACATGCAAGTATATTGGCCCTACAATATAACTTCAACTATAGCAAATCAAAGTATATGCTTCCAACTTCGCCAGACCACCAACTCATACTCAAATCGTAGAGTACTAGTTCACGCTGTAGTGGTAGTAGTCTAGGTTTCTATCATATAGTACTTTTAGAAACCACTACTACAGGTCCTGTCCTACGTATTCGAAATACGCTTATGTCATGAAGTGAGTGGACTACTTACTGGCTAAAGGTAAGCCATTCCCCATTTGGAATTCCTAACATAATAACCTAAACATGATGAGATTCCTAATCTCATCAATAGGTTAAGAACAAATGTTTATGTGTTAAATAACTCGTGATCTATACCTTACTGTGAAAGACCACTATTCACATGGACCACTTATTTAAACACAGTGGGTCTGTTCCAAACGAAAATTGTGCACAACCAAAAAGTAAATTCACAAACAATTTCTAAAAATAAATTCTTTTATTAAAATATTCGATTTTACATCAGAAACTTAGTCTAAGAGGGCATACAATCCAACAATCTCCCACTTGCACTCTAAGATTAGGTAAGTTCATAAGTGCCCACCCCTATGGCGTCTAAGTGTCTCTTGAAGACTCTCTCGGCCAAAGGCATGGTGAATGGATCTGCTAGATTGTTTTCTGAGGTAATATGTTCTACTACGACTTCCCGTCTCTGGATAAAATCCCGGATCAGGTAGTACTTTCTCTCGATGTGTTCCTTCTTTTTGTAGTTCCGAGGCTCCTTAGATTGCAATACTACTCCAATGTTGTCGCAATACATCACAATCGGCCTGTCCACATGTGGTACGACTCCAAGTTCTGAAAGGAACTTTCGGAGCCAAACTGCTTCCTTGGACGCCTCCGAAGCTGCCACATACTCAGCTTCCATGGTTGAGTCAGCAATACAAGACTGCTTGATACTCCTCCATGAAATTGGTCCTCCAGATAAGGTGAAGACATATCCACTAGTGGATTTTCTCCCATCCTTATCCGCCTGGAAGTCTGAGTCTTTATATCCTGTAAGAACCAAATCATCAGCCCTGTAAACCAGCATATAATCTCTCGTTCCCTTGAGGTACTTGAGAATATGCTTTACAGCTTGCCAATGAATCTCCCCAGGGTTTGACTAATATCTGCTAACTAAGCCCACAGCAAAGCAGATATCTGGCCTAGTACACAACATGGCATACATGAGACTTCCCACAGACGAAGCGTAGGGAATCCTACTCATTCTGTCCTTTTCTTCTTGAGACTTAGGACAGTCCTTCGAAGAAAATGACAACCCATGTCTGCAAGGGATTAAAGCTCCCTTGCATGAGTCCATACTGTACTTGGCCAGCATCTTGTCAATGTATGTTGCTTGGGATAACCCTAACATTCTCTGCTTCCTATTTCTAAGAAGCCAAATCTCGAGAATGTAGCTGGCTTCTACCAAGTCCTTCATACTGAATTGACTAGACAACCAAACCTTTGTAGATGACAATGTCCCTACATCATTCCCAATGAGTAGAATGTCATCCATATACAAGATAAGAAAAATCACATTAATGCCTTCAAGTTTCCTGTACACGCATGGTTCATCTTCGTTTTGAATAAAACCATAAGACTTTACAGTCTCATCAAAACGAATGTTCCATACTCTCGATGCTAGCTTAAGTCCATAAATGGACTTCTTAAGCTTGCAAACCATATGTTTCTGGCCTTCAGCAATGAAGCCTTCCGGTTGGGACATATAGATGTCTTCGCTAAGATGGCCATTTAAAAATGCCGTCTTAACATCCATTTGCCATATCTCGTAGTCATAGTGACATGTGATGGCAAGAAGGATGCGGATGGATTTAAGCATGGTTACCGGGGAAAAGGTTTCCTCATAGTCGATACCCTCTTTCTGAGTATACCCTTTCACCACAAGCCTAGCATTGAAGGTTTCCACCATCTCATCCGCTCCCCTCTTTCTCTTGTACACCCACTTGCACCCAATGGGTTTTATCCCTTCAGGTGAAGCTACAAGATCCCAAACCTGATTGAGGTACATAGACTCAATCTCGACTTTCATTACTTCATGCCACAGATTTGCATCGGCATCAGCAATAGCCTCCTCATATCTAGTGGGGTCTTATTCCTGATGGTCAGAGACTAGCTCAAAGGCTTCTCCAGTCCATCTATCCGAAACCCTAGACACTCTCCCACTACGACGAGGCGCCATTTACACAGGCACTTGAGGCTGTGCCTCTTCTTGTTCCACAATCGGGTCAGAAGAAGTTGATTCCGTAAATAACTTCTCCTCAAGTTCCAACATCGTAGAACCTTTAGTAGAAGTACTTTGATCATCTTCCAAGTATCTAGCATTGGTACTGACTAGCACCTTCTGCTCCTTAGGATGATAAAAGTAACCTCCTTTTGTCCATTTTGGATAGCCAACAAAATAGCATAATTCTAATCTTGGTTCCAACTTGTCTCCCTTGACCAGTACATAAGTTGGACATCCCCAAATCCTGAGATGATTCAGACTTGGCTTACGCCCAGTCCACATCTTATAGGGAGTCCTAGGTACTAACTTGGAAGGCACCAAGTTCAGAATATATGCCGCTGTCTCCAGAGCATATCCCCAAAAGGACATTGGAAGAGTAGCATGAGACATCATGCTTCGGACCATTTCCATCAATGTCCTGTTCTTTCTCTCAACTACTTCGTTCTGCTGGAGTGTTCCCGGCGCAGAGAGCTGGGATACTATCCCATGATGTACCATGTAGTCCTTGAATTCACCTAGGAGGTACTCTTCACCACGATCCGATGTAGGGTTTTGATTAATTTACCTGTCCGACGCTCCACTTCAGTCTTAAACTCCTTGAACTTATCAAAAGAGTCAGACTTGCGTCTCATCAGGTAAATGTAACCATACCTCGTATAATCATCTGTGAAAGTGATGAAGTACTCAAAACCTCCCCTAGCTGGTGTAGACAACAGACCACATACATCAGTGTGAACAAGACTCAACACCTCCTTGGCTCTATCCGCCTTTGGTGTAAATGACCTATTGGTCATCTTTCCCATCAGGCAGGATTCACACTGAGGCCAACTTTCCAATCTCAATGCACCCAAAGGCCCATCATGGATTAGCCTCTGAATCTTGGTTGAGTTAATATGACTCAACCTTAGATGCCAAAGGTATGAATAATTGATATTGGTCTTTCTCTTCTTAGTTAAAGGTTCAGACTGAGCGTTATTTGATTGGTTGTTAATAGGGTTTAAAAAGAACAGATTACCATACATGTGCCCAATACATAAAATTTCTCCATCTCTACTAATAGAAATACCAGAATGGAAAGATACAGAATATCCTTGATTAATAAGTTTTGCAACTGAAATCAAATTCTGATGAAAACCAGGTACATATAAAATATCTTTTAAAACCACTATCTTATTACAATAAAAAATAAGATTCAGCTCTTCCACTGCAAGGGCCCAGACTTGTGCTCCATTACCCACTCGAAGCCCATGTTCGCCCTTCTTGAGTCTTCTTATCTTTCTAAACCCCTGCAAGGACTTACAGATATGATCAGTGGCTCTTGAATCAACAATCCAAGTAGAAGTTGATCCTACCATTGATATGGACTCTAGATAGAAAACATTACCTGTGGGGTTTTTCTTGGTTTGAAGATCTGGACACTCCTTTTTCCAGTGTCCCTTCTTGCTACATTTGAAGCAGTTGCCCTTTGGTTTGTCCTTGGGCTAATTCTTAGGCTAGGCTGCTGCATTCCACTTCTTCCTCTTGAACTTTCTAGGTTTAGGCCCAGTTCTTGAGGAAGAAGCCTTAACAATCATGGCATTTGACTGCGGCTTCATAACCTTCTCCGCCATCTGGAGCTCCTCCATCAATTCAGTTAAACTCATGTTCAACTTGTTCATGTTATAGTTTAATTTGAACAGAGTGAAGGAGCCCGGTAGAGATTCGAGAACCATGTCTACTTGGCTCTCGAGGTCAATGACAGCCCCTAAGATTTTCGTTTCCTCGAAAGCAGTAATCATCTTGAGCATATGCTCTCGGACTGATGCTCCCTCAGCCATCTTAGTGTTAGCAATAGTTCGAGGAGCCTCCTGCCTTGCGGGCCGGCTCTTATCCGCGAACATAGTAGCCAATGATTGACTGATGTCATATGCAGAAGCCATGTGCTCATGTTTTGACTGGAGCACATTAGACATGGAGGTTAACACATAGCAACGTGCCATTTCGTCAGCCTTCTTCCACACCTTCTCAGCCTCTCACTCTTTAGCGGTGGAACCTTCCCCGATAACAGGGCAGGTCTCGTAAAGAACATACTTATACTCCTCAGCTGTGAGTATTATGTCCAGGTTCCTTTTTCAGTCCATATAGTTTGGACCCGTTAACTTATTCTCCCTGAGAATAACGACCAATGAACTAAAAGAACCTCCTACCATTTCTGAAAATCGAAAAATAAAAGAAAGAATTTAGTTTGTGAAAACAAAATAAAATTTGTGCACTGAAAATAATTTGGCTCTTAGGAAAACTGACATAACTTCTTGGGAAGATTAACAGTTTCCTAAACTAAGTGTAATAACCACCTCAAATTAATTTCCCTTCTAGGTAATAATCTAGAGGATAACTCCATCGTGGGATGGCCGTTTCCTCTCATTTCCTATGGACATACCTCGCACTATAACCTCCAACGTGGGTTGGCTGATCATAGTACGTGCCCCCAGGTTATTAATTACATCATTCCATTAGAACTAGATCCTTGTAGTATTCCCATCCTATACGAGTTCACTCCCAGGGTGACGCGAGGGGACCCACAATCTCTAATGAGGACCGTGATGGAAGCCATGGGGCCGTTGGAACCCCTCTCCCACTTAATCTTTTAAAATAAAGGTTTTCTGGAAAAATATCCTTTTGAAATTTCCATTAATAACTCAAAAATAAAATACCTAAGTCCATTAAAATCTCTATGTCAAGGTTTATATCCTTTGAAAAAATTCTCCATGGACTAATTTTATTTAAGTTAAAACTTAATGATTTCAAAAATTTTCCAATTAAAACTTTCTAAAGACTTTGGTTTCAAGTTTATTTGACAAAATCATTTTTTTAGTCCAAAACAAAACAAAATGGCTCTCCATTTTAATTTACAAAAATATCTAAATCTAATATATTTTCTATGTCAATGATTAAATCCTTTGAGAAAATATTCAAGGATTAATTTTTGTACAAATTAAAATAACCATTTAATTTTTGAAGAAAAATATTTTTCTTGTCAAAAATGTTCCCAAAGACTTTGGTCTTTGAGGAAAAACGCATATAGGTACATAAAAAAATAGCATGCTCGAAAATAGTAAACGTTTTCATACTTTTCTATTTTTTAAACTTAAGTGCCCAAATAATAGAATTAAACACATTAATTAATTAATTAATGATCTTGTTTAATTCTAAAATCCTTTACTAATATTTTTCATGCAAATATATTCCAAGAATATAAATATTGCAAACATATTAACTTCGCCTGGTATAGGACCCAAAACGAAAAAGAAAATTAAATAAATAAATAAAATAGGAGTTGAGAGAAATTAATTATCTAGTTTAATTGGTTAATTAATTATTCAGGGCTTAGGTCCAGTATGAATAATTAAGAAATTAACATGGGTTTAAACTAGGAGAAATAATTAATGGTTAATTATTTATTGGGTTATTTATATAAGCCCAAGAAATAAATAATTAAAGATTAATTATT
This sequence comes from Voacanga thouarsii, assembly GCA_026120185.1. Classification (NCBI taxonomy): domain Eukaryota; kingdom Viridiplantae; phylum Streptophyta; class Magnoliopsida; order Gentianales; family Apocynaceae; genus Voacanga; species Voacanga thouarsii. Next base: position 2,639,291 of record JANUWF010001569.1, read on the forward strand.
ATGGTTCATTTGGGCTTATTAATTATTTATTGGGTTATTTATATGAGCCCAGGAAATAAATAATTAATATTTATTATTTTGAGCCTTTTGGGTCCAAGAGAAATAATAAATATTTTTCCAACCCAATAGCTTGGATCTTAGGGTTTTTTCCAGATACGGTTAAGAAGAGTTTAGGGTTAAGCCAAACTGATTCTCAGGATAACATCCGGGTGTTTTGAAATATGATATCTCGGGGATATGTTTATCAGATGATGAGAGACCTAGTTTTTTGGCTGACCAATAAACAAGTCTCTGGGAAAAGAAAACCCTAATCTCCCTAACCCACAAGCCTCACGCAGCTCTCTCTCTCAGACGTCTCCCTCTTCTGTGTCTTCTTCTTGTTTCTTTGCTAATCAATAGCAAGAGAACCAAGGAGAGTTGAGTCTGTTTCTCTTCACCATTGTATTCACCGACTAGAGGTTAGGCAGAGGAATATTCCGAGGGTTGGAAAGTTTGGCGTTAATGCAAATAAGGCGAAGTAGGAGGCTAGCGGGTTTTCAACCAGAAGCTTCTTCAAGTGAGCAAGGCGAAGCAATTCTCGTCGTTCAATCCACTTCTACTCAACCTAGAAGGCTTAAGGAGCGCAAATGTATGATTTTCACGCTTCCATGTGGCCTTTAAGGCTTGTGTTTTTTTTTTCCTCTATTTTTTTTTTCCGCCAGTGCATGCTCTCTGTTTTTCGTCCCCTCAGTATTCACAGCAAGATTTGTTGATTGTTATTTTGATGAATCATTATTCCCTAAATTAGGGGGAGAACAAAAACAGCATAAAAAGGATCTTGCTTGGACAACATCATTAAATTATCTTGATCCGCGCACAAGCGCATGTGAACTTGAAGTTCAAAAGATAATTCATTTGCAAAGCATTGCAAATCAAATGCCATACGCTTTTGTTGACTCCAGAAGAGTTACAAAATCGCATATTCCAGCTATAAATGTTTCTATTCGAATTGAAGTTCCAACAGAATAAAATATTATACCTATAGCTGCTGAGTCAAAAGTACGCCAGAAGCGTGACCGACCTCTTGGTTCTAAAGATAAAAACTCTCAAAACAAAAGATGATTAAATGATCCAGAAGATCATATTGAAGAAAAGAATGATAAAGACCAAGAGAGAACTGCTGACAAAGAACCAGAAATTGATGAAAGTAACACTGAAATTTCTATCAATTATACTACTTCCGATAGAAGTTGGAATCGAATAGAAACTGTTATTGATAATATATTTGCATACAATATATCTCTTGATGTTATACATGATAATGATGATCCTGAACCAATATCAATTGATGAATGTCGGCATAGAAAATATTGGCTGCAATAGAAAGATGCGATTCAATCGGAGTTAAATACACTGACAAAACGTGAAGTCTTCGGACCTATAGTCCAAACACCAAAAGGTGTAAAACCTGTTGGCTACAAATGGATATTTGTGCGAAAACGCAATGAAAAGAATAAAATCGTACGATATAAAGCGCGATTAGTAGCCCAAGGTTTTTCACAAAGACCAGGTATTGATTATGATGAAACTTATTCTCCTATTGTTGATGCTATTACACTCCGATATCTTATCAGTTTGGTAGTACATAAAAAGATAGATATGCGCCTATTAGATGTTGTCACTGCTTACTTGTATGGAAATTTAGAAAATGATATTTACATGAAAATCCCCGAAGGATTTCATATGCCTGAAGCATATAAACTTTATCCTCGTGAAAATTACTTTATCAAGTTGCATAAATCATTATATGGCCTGAAGCAATTTGGGCGCATGTGGTTCACTTGTCTTAGTGAATATTTATTGAAAGCGGGATTTAAAAATCACCAGGTATGTCCATGTGTTTTTATTAAGAAATCTGGTTCTAAATTTGTAATATTAGCTATATACGTTGATGATATTAATCTTATTAAAACTACTGAAGAGCTCCAAGAAACAATGGATTATTTAAAAAGAAAATTTGAAATCAAGAATTTTGGTAAAATCAAATTTTGCCTTGGTTTACAAATTGAACATCTGGAAAGTGGAACATTTATTCATCAATCAACATATACAGCAAAAGTTCTCAAAAGATTTTACATGGACAAACACATCCATTGAGTATTCCAATGATCGTCCGGTCATTAAATGTGAATAAAAATCCTTTCCGACCTCAAGAAGATGATGAAGAACTCCTTGGTCCTAAAGTACCATATCTCAGTGCACTTGGTGCATTTATGTATCCTGCTAATAATACACGACCTGATATTGCTTTTACTGTCAATTTATTAGCAAGATTTAGTTCTTCACCAACACGATGACATTGGAATGGAATTAAACAAGTCCTTCGATATTTCCAATGTACAATTGATCTCGAATTATTTTATTCAAATAAAACCAACTCAACATTGATAAGTTATGCAGATGCTGGTTATTTATCTGATCAACATAAATCACGTTCTCAAATGGGCTATCTATTTATATGTGGAAATACTGCTATATCATGGCGTTATACAAAATAATCTATAACAGCTATTTTTTCAAATCATACTGAAATTATAGCCATTCATGAAGAAAGTCAAGAATGTATATGGTTAAGATCCATGATTCATTATATCCGAGAAAGTTGTGGATTATCATCGATCAAAGATATTCTAACTCCTCTTTATGAAGATAATGCAGCTTGCATAGCTCAATTACGAGGAGGATATATTAAAGGAGATCGGACAAAACATATTTCACTAAAATTCTTATTTACTCATGAACTCCAGAAGAAAGGTGAAATTGATGTGCTACAAATTCGGTCATGTGACAACCTCGTAGATATTTTCATGAAGACTTTACCAACTACAACATTTGAGAAGTTGAGATATAAAATTGGTATACGCCGGTTTAAAGATTTAAAGGAATCATCTCATCAGGGGGAATAGTAAACAGACATATAGAATAGTATACTCTTTTTTCCACTAGGTTTTTATCTAATAAGGTTTTAACGAGGCATATTCTTTATGTAATGGATGAACATCCAAGGGGGAGTGTTATGATATATTGTGAATTAGTGGAAACCCCACTAATTATAGATTTATGTGAATTATTAGGGAATTAGTGGAGCTTCCACTAATTATGGATTTATATGAATTATTAGGGAATTAGTGGAAACTTCACTAATTATGGATTTTTATGGATGTCTATCATTTAGTGGAGACACCCCTAATTAAGATTAGTGGAAGATGATGTATTCCACTAATTAAGAGCTCTATAAATAAAGCTATTCTCTAAACTTGTAATACACCATCATTTTGTGAAAGAAAGAATTGTGATTGTGAGAGAAAGAAAGAGAGAGATTTGAATAAATTCTTATGCGAAGAATAGTTAGAGTTTTATTAGTGTGTAGTGTGTATATTTTTTTTTAACACTACCCAAATTTTATAATAAAAAATACATTTTTAATCAAATTACTTTATCCTAATTTAATTATAAATGAAAGACAATTAACAAGTTTCCATCTTGACTTGCATTTCGTTTTCAATCTTCACAGCCTCCGAGATCTTTAAAGCAACCATCAAACATTGTTTTAATCCAAACTCTATTTCATCTCCAATTTGAGAAGCTTGAATCCACCTTACCTCATTTTTACCAAGCAAGAGCTCCATTATTATTTTTTAAAAAAAATTTCAATCCTCTAGTTACAATCCTATTAACTGGATTTAAGCTCTACAACCAATACATTGATGCGCCAATTACATACCTGAACCAGTACAGTCCTAAATTTTCGTTATTCAATTTGGTCAATGAACATGTATAATTGTTTCGGAGTCTAACACGATCTATCAACCTGTTTGAGAAAGTATGGATCATTTTTCACCTTTATTATAATTTTTCTCCTCACACTATCATTTGCCCCTGAAAATAATGCATACTTTCTTTCCAAGTCCTTAAGGTGCTTCCTTATTTACAAATAAATACTATTCATATTTCTTTTATTATATTAGAACATCCAGCTATGTATGATTTTAGAATTACACCTCAAGTAAAAAATTCACACTCATTGGAATCTTACTGTCTCAATGAAACTAGATTCTGCATATTTTTAGGACATATATCCGATCACTAAAGTACATCCCATTTCAAGAACTTCTTTTAATTTTTTTTTTTCTTTCTAACATTCCAATACTTGAAAAAAATCTATACACACGCCATATATATATATATATATATATATATATATATATATATATATATGTAAACCATTACAAAGGATAAAAATCTATATTTTCAAATCGAAGCCAATTAATCTATTAAAGAGAACATTCAAAATCTAAATCCAGTATAGAAGAAGTATTCATGTACTTAAGACTCTGAGTATATCTTTGCATATACCAGTGTCATTAAACTATAATAGTTAACCTTCATCTTTCTTTCTTCAATTAATTCATAACCATTGATGCCAATTATAACCCTCTATTCTCTCCTTTAATTGTATAATTGGAATAAATCTACAATCAGATACTTTTAGTCCATAATGTATCTAATTCATATTGGCGCTATAACTGCATAAGTAATTTTATTGTTATCCAACAATCTTTCTCTAGACATAACCATGTCAATACAAAATATATTGATACGTATACCAATTTCCAAAGAGATTAGTATTTCTCTTTCTTTTTTTTACTGCTTTAATTATTCTTCTCATTGAATTTTACAATGTCAAAATCTCAAAATTCGAAAAATCTAAATTCTTATATCACTTGTTAGAAAGTTAACGATAATAGAAAAATGAATATAAATAATGAAGTACGGCACAAAAAGATTTATGTTATTCGACTTATTTAACTAAACATATATTTACAGCGAAACTTACAAAATACTTTGTTAACAGTACTAGAAAATGTACACAAGAATATTCTTAGTATTTTATCAAAACTCTTTATACACACTATATTGCATTTCTCATATACTTACCTACCACATACTTTATAATACTGAATATACTAAAATGAGCCACTTCACTTATTATAAGTATCAAGTTATAAGACTTCTAATTCACATGGGATTAAGAACACCTTTTTAATCATACGGCATTAGCCTAATTTGATTAGAAATGCAAGATAACTAATAAAAAATTAAAAAATTATATATAAAAATTAAATTTGTGTAAATATATTTTTTCAAATCGTAATAATGAACTGTCCAAAAGTGGGCTTATACGGGCCTATATCTCACCTCTCATATATTACTACTGAAATTTTACGAATGATTTTGTTGTTGGAGAAAAAGGATCCACCGACTTTAGGTCCACTGGTATTATCATATATGGCATGCTTAATTCGAGAATAATACCATGCGTCACATTTTCAGTGCGGTATATAAGTTAACATTTTTCTTTTAATATTTGTTTCAAAAAAATATTGAAACCACTCAATTTGGAACCATTGTAATAAATGATGAAAAAAAAAAAAAAAATCTACTTTGGGCATATCACTGTGCAGACGAATCAGGATCTAAACAACTAAAAAAAAAAATGAAAAGCTAAAACACTCTAGTCCACGAAGATAAATTGTCAAGCTTTTCATTCAAATTAACCAAGCCATGATATTTTTTAATAAAATTTATTTACGGGAATATGTAAAATTTATAGTACTTTATTTGCATCAGTTACATGAGGATGAATTTTTAATTAAATATTTAATTATGTATTAAATAGTACTTTAAAATTGAACTTTCTTGTTCCACGTACATTTATTTTCTAAACTAATGCTTCAAATATAATGTTTCCCCCATTTTGGCGCATAAAATATAATTTCAAGTGAAAGAGAAATATCATAGCTTTATGGAAAGTTGGTCCTCTTTTGTTTTTACCATCACTTTTAAGCTCATGTCTTTGATATTACTTCTTTGTTTTCTACTAGAGAATTTGGTATAGAAATTAAGGGGCAAATATCAAAGAAAGAGTTATGCAAGGAACTTGAATAAGCCTTGAGAAGCATGAAAAGGGCAAATCCCCTGCAATTCCTAATTAACTTCAAGACAATCAACTATAAACTCGACCTCCACCAAACGTTCTTAAAAGGGTTTTGAACTCTTAATTAGATTTGTGACCTAATGTAGGTTTTTAAACTCATGATCATGCTAAGTACTCAATTTGAGACTTGAGTTAAATTTTAGAAAATTCAAACTTATAATCTGTCATAATTTATCACTACACACGTAGAGTGAAATTTTTATTAATTAAGAGATGACATTGTAATATATATATATATATATATATATATATATATATATATATATATAGACAATTTTCAATAAATAAACCTAATAAAATGCTCCAACTCCAAGTAGTTATGGGTAGGCATCTTAACTTTCCATTAGGATGAATTAACAAGGAAATTTCTACCACTATATTTGCCAAACATCCAAAAAATTGTAGTTTCCTTTCCTACTCCTAGGTGGTGCAAAACATTTTAATTACCTAATTCAAAAGAGATTTAATGACTTTTTTACTAAGTTACAATTTTTTGATATTCTAGTTTTTGGTATACAACAAAGTTAATAAGGGAATTTTCTCAAATAAGAAAGGATGAAAAGGAAAGCAACTCAATGCAATATATGGCAATAGCATCAATGGGATTCTCATGCAATGAAGCGATTACCTCTTTAAGTTAATAATTATTGTTCCTACTAATATTTCAAAAAGTTCAATTCTCTTATTGGTTCTTATTTCTTAAGGTTGGTGATATGACATTTCTTTTTTTCTTTCTTTATACATATGGCAAAAAGGTGAATCTAGCCTTCCTTTTATTTATTTATTTATTTTTAACAATGGATGTAACATGTTAACTATAGCTGTATTTAATCTTCACTTGTTTGTAAATTATTGGTAAGTCTATGCATGTGAAGTTAATAAAAAAGAAATTATATCTAGTCAATAAGTAAAATGAGAATGAGTCCTTTTATATTAGATTAATCACCAAGATTTTGTCAATCCAAGAAATGTGGTTTATGATGGCAGTGGTCAAGTGGTTCAATTGATTTAAATATAAGTTTGGTCTTAAAAAATTAGTTCGGGTTACCCAAAATTGTTGAACCAATCAAATTGGCCAACCCTACTACTTGGTCAATTAACAAATGCATTCACTAATTTGGGCACTATATGGTCACACATGTATAGTTTTCCCCTTTTTATTCTTTCTTAATATATAGAGGGAAGAATAATCGCTAAAGAATATCTCGAATCTCATACTTATATTTTTAATATATTTCATTTCCTAAAAAATAATTGCTAATCTCCTTGATAATTGAATTATCATCTCAACAACTTGAATCTCGTGTGAGACAATAATTTCTTGTGATTAATGTTGACTTTGGTTATCGTGATCTGTAATCATATTTGTTTAAAAAAAAATCACATGCAAGAAAAATCTCAATCCAATTGCAATGAAAACCCTAATTTCTTCTGAATCATGCCTAAAAAAAATGAAACAAGAAAAAAAGAAGCATATATCTCCACTTCCATCTCAGTTGTCCACCTTCTACCAGGCAACAAAATGGTCAAAATCCGAAGGCCCCCCTCTCCAAGATTATTTAACGTTAAATCTTTGTCATTTCACGTGGCCAGTTTTCTTCGTCCTCCAATGGTTTTTGTGATAAGAGAAACTGTCAAAAGAGACTCCTGGTTCTACGAAATCATATGTAAAAAGAATTGAATGAGAGACAAAAGAAGAAACATTCTGTGTAGACACAAATTCAAGTTCGAGGATATTCAGTAACTTAGATGCGCATTCACGCGGTTTACCAAAAACAAAGCTTTTCTCTTTCTCATTTTGGCAGCAACCCAACAAAAGAATAGTAAAAATCTAGTCCTACTAGAATTGACATATTTTTAAAAAAGAGAAAGGAGTAAAATATCTTTGGTTTTGGTTAGATCTTGTTGATTTATTAAGCTTTATTTATGATTCTCACCTAAAATAAAGTGACCTAGGAAAAAAACTAAAGAGTTGGTATAAATAGTTAATTCATTCTCAAACCAATAAATTAATAGTCAAGAATTAAATTTGTAATTTAGAATTTTTCTTGGCCGAGGATTTGGTCCTGTTTTTCCATTACGACATATAGGGGAGAAAAAAAAAACATTGCTTAATTGAGGGCATCTGTTTTGGCGATCTAAAACGAGGTTTTTTTTCCTTTTTTCCTGATTGGAGGGGAAATTTAGTAACAGGCACATTGATTTTTTTTTAAATTATAATTCAAATATATGACAGAATTAAAAAAGTAAAAAATTTTATGAAAAATCACGAATAATATAAGTTAATTCTTGGATTATTTTCATAGATATAATTATTTAAAAATTGAAAATTTAAGATTGACAATTTGTGATTTTTGAATATGCATCATGCCCTTGTAAATTAAAGATGATTTTGAGCATGTTCAAATTTATTACACAATATAATAGCCACAAAACCAACATGATTGGCTTAAAAAAAAAATACCAATATGATATTTAAATTAATAAAATTTGAACTTAATTTAATTAAATATATATAAGATTTTAAAATTCATGAATCGTACGGCTAGATTGGGTAGGATTAGAGGAATTAATTAAAGGATGCATGTGGGTCGGTCTTAATTAACTTTTGTTTGACAGTTTCAATACATCACACCCTTTTTAAAAAAATTCACCAAAACTTATAATTTTAATCTTATTTTCTTCTCGCACATTAGACTTTAATTAATTTTTTCAAGATGTTTGGATAAAACCTTGTAATCCCCAAATTAGATATTTCCACGGGCCCTTCTCAAGATCACAATCTCATATATACCAAATCAACTAGTAGTTATCTGTAAAATTTCACAATTTCTAGAATCTAAAATGGAATCCAAAACATTTTTAGCTTGTTAAATTATTGAGTTTTTTAATTTTTTTTTGAAAGAGGAGGGGGAAGACAAGGAGTGGGGGGAGGTGATAGGGAAAAGAACGAGACATATTACTGTGTCGAACTCGAGAATTAGATTTTGAATAACAATTCTTTTACTATTATTATGATCGTTTATTATCGATTTAAATTATTTAGATGGTAAAATACATATTTTATTATTTGTACTCTTTTTTTTTTATTTTTAAAAGAAACTATAGTGTAAAGATGTTGCTGAAAATAGATAAAATTTGATTTCAAAATCGTTAGGAAAAAAAAAAAAAAACTTCTCTTTTCTCTTTTCCATCCTAATGTATTAAATTGCTAATAATTGAATTTATGGTACAAGATTTCAAAGGCGGCTTAGGCATGTTTGGTAACCTAATTAAACACTTAAAATTAATTCATTAAATACTTATTTCATTAAGTTTGTTTGATAACGAATAAAATTAAATATTTATTTAATTAAGTGTATTTGATGATAAATTTTTATCATCACTTAATTAATTATAACGTACTAAATTTTTTTATAACTTTTAAGTGAAATGTAAGTTATTTAAATTTGAAGTTCGAATATATTAAATACTCATCTAATTATTAATGTTTTTTTATATTTAATTTAAATTATAATAAAATATAATATAAAAATAAATTATACTTAATTCAGACTTTACATTTTAGAATTCAGTATTCGTACTTCAATTTTCTGTACTTAAATATTCAAACTTCAGTCTTCAAACTTTAGTTTTGTCAAACAAGCCCTATATATGAAATTTAAAATTTGAATTAATTATAATATATTTTTACACTATATTTTATTACAATTTAGATTAAATATAAAGGAATATTAATAATTAGATGAGTATTTAATATATCTAGATTTCAGACTTAAGTAATTTTTAATACATTTAAAATTTATAACAGGATTTCAGTATGTCTTAATTAATTAAATGATAACAAAAAATTGCTATCAACTATATTTAATTAATTAAATACTTAATATTAATTATTATCAAATACACTCAATAAAATAAATATTTAATTCATTTAATTTTAAATATTAAATTAGGTTATCAAACAGATCATTAGCTAGACAATGTTTTTTTTTTTTTTTAAAGGAAATAGCCCTAGTTAGACACTTGCTATACCAATTCTCAATTCGAGATTATGGTTTGCTACCTTCTCTAACCAATGTTATAGTCTTTATTAGTCAATTTCAAAGATATAAACTAAATTTCAAGCTGATATAATTGTATGAGTACTTTAAATCTTAACTCAATGATTAATGTTTATATAATTTCTCCTTTTTCTCACAAGTCGTTAGGATCCCTTCTAAAAAATATATATATAAAATATACTACTACAAAATTATTTACAAACCACACATCAAGCCTTTTTTTTTCAAGAAAAAAAAACCACACATCAAGCCAAAATTCAAACAAATCTTAAAGTATACAAAAAACAAAAGAAACAAAACAAAATTCGAAGGAAAATGATAAAAAAGCACTTATCTTGCAAAGGTGGAGATTGAAAATGACACATCCGTAAGTTATCCCCCAGTGTGAATAATAAATAAAATAGTATCACAATAAACTCTCTAAATCCTTAAATTTTTGTCCACTCTTTTTCTCTCTCTCTCACACACACACACGCACACACACTCTCTCCCTTAAATTTTTGTCCTCTCTTTCTCTCTCCCATAACCCCCTCCCCACCCCCCCCCGCCCCACACACACACACATACTCACACTTACACTCTCCCTCCTATTTGAACTCCTCTGCCTTTCCAAACTGCGAGTTTTGGCACCATTTTCCCTTTGTTTTCTCTATTGAAAATTTCTCACTCTCGCACGCACGCCACGCAGTGAGATTACGTTTCATTCTTGCAAAGATGACAGCATAGTTTGTTGGGATTTTTGTTTTACTTTATATATATATATATATATATCGAGAAAAGGAGAAAAGTTGGATTCCTTTTTATCAGAAACCATGGATTTCAGTTGGGGAAGGGAATGAAAAGACTATTTTCGAATTTCCTCCGTATTCTGCTTTTCCTCTGTTACTAGTATTCCTTTAAATCTATCCCAGTTCTCACGCTGAACAGTTTGGTCTCTCTTTTTCTCGTATCACAAACGTCTTTCTAAAGTCCAATAATACACACAGAGATTGACCGAAACTTGCGGGTGGTTTTCTTGAATTCCTGATCACGCTGCGCGCGTCGATTCCCGGCAAAAATATTGAGAAAGTTTTAAGCTTTCAAGAGTTTTTGGCTTTATTGGTCGGTTTTGTTTTCCATTGAATTTGAAGATAAGTTTCATATATTGTTGATGTGTTTGAGTTTTCTTGAAGGATAGGTGAAGAAAAATTGAGTTTTTTCATCGTCGAATAGGTGGGTTTTGACTGGGGAAGAAAATTTCGCCGGAGTACCGGTTTTCCGGTGGCTGGAGAAAAAGGGTTGAATTGACAAAAAAAATCTTTTTTTTTTTTTTTTTTGCCTTAGGAAAGAAGGGGGAGAGTTTTTTCTTGTTTCATAATAACAAAAATGAGTTGTCCAAACGTCAAATACTAGTAATCTTGTTTCTTTCCGAGACCGGTTTGTATTCTCCCTTATTGGAGGAAAGAAAAATAGAACAATCCCGTTAATTTCTCTCTTCCTCTCTTTCTCCCAATTTCTCTCTCTTCTTCTCTGTTTTTCCTCTATTTTCTTTCCTTCTGGCCTTCCTCCATTCTCAGGATCAGGAGAGAGAATCAGAAAAATCTCTTCCTTCTCTCTCTTTTTCCTCCTATCCCTCTCTCTGAGTGATTGTCTGTGTGTTTTCCTATGTCAAGAATCATGATTCTGGACAAGGTTTCAATGCAAACCAACCTTGAATGCTTCTTGGATTGTATAACACCAGTGGCGCCATCCCAATTTCTTTGCAAGGTCTGAAATTTGTTTTTGAGGTATTTGAAATTCTTATTAATATTCGAATTAATGTATGCATTTATGATGGCGCTTGGTTTTATTTGATTTTCCTGCAGAGTGAGATGAGGAATCTGAATAGGCTTTGGCATCCGTGGGAAAGAGAAAAAGTTGAATACTTCTCCTTGAGTGATCTTTGGAATTGCTATGATGAATGGAGTGCTTATGGGGCTGGAGTCCCTATCAGTCTGGACAATGGAGAAACATTAGTCCAGTATTATGTGCCGTATCTCTCTGCAATCCAAATCTTTACCAGCAATTCATCTGCACAGTGTTTAAGGTATGAATTTATCTTACATTTTTTCTCGATTTCATGTACTTTTCATTTTATTTGTAAACAAACATACTGATCTTAAGCTTTCTTCCATGTCTTGTTCAAGTCTTGTAGCCAAGAATTGTTCACTTTAGTTAATCTTTTCTTTATTGCTTCTCTAGATAGGTGAGATGGGCTCTTTTAGTGGTTAAAGTTCTATTTAATATGTATAATAATGCCTAACATTTGGGTTTTAATTTTCCTTTCGTAACTGAAATACTAGAGCCTAGAAGAACCGCATTTATCTTGTTTTTAGTTGACAATTATAAACCTCAAGTGTTTATTTAATTTGCTCATTCAGTACTAGTTCTAGCTTCTTTATGGAGTTCTGGAGAACAGAAGATTCTGATTTTTGATGCAGTTTTGTTGAATGTATAAACTTGCAGAGAGGAGACTGACTCTTTTTGTGAGACAAGGGATTCCTTTAGTGATTCTTTCAGCGATGAGAGCGAGTGCGAAAAGCTATCGAGATGGGATGGATGTTCCTCTGAGGAAGGAGATAGTCTCTGCCATTTGAATGATAGATTGGGTTATCTTTATTTTCAATACTTTGAAAGATCTACTCCATATGGCAGAGTTCCTCTTATGGACAAGGTAACCCTTTTTTGCAGTTTATGATGATCCTATGTTCGGTGTAAACTTTATTTGTGTTTTGATTGTTCTTTACTTGCACTAAGAATTAACCTGTCTTTTACCTTTCAATTGTAGTCCACAATGAAAGAATATTGTGGTGATTGTTTTGGATATGTAAGAATCATTTAAATTCACATAACAGGCATCTCGAGGAACTTTTGACTTAGAATATGTATCAACAGAAGCGTTCTTCTCCAGTTCTTTTTCTAAAATTTTTAGTTCTGTCAGTCATTCATCTTTTATTGATTCCCTCGCCCTTTCTCTCTAACGAGTTAGTAAATGGTTTCTTTAGTTTTCTAATGTTGGCAAGCATATATTCAATCTTTGAGGCACTGTTTTTTTTTTTTTTTTAAATTATATTTTCTGTTGGAAAGTGCACTGGTGAATGATTCCATGTGAAACATGAGGGGTGAAGTTCTTATCCTATTGTGAGTTTCTTGGCTATATCTTAATAAAAAACTTACCTCTTTTTCTTTTTGTCTTTTCGCCCTTTGTTGTATTCTTGATTTCAGGTAACTGGTTTAGCTCAGAGGTACCCAGGACTAATGACTTTGAGAAGTGTAGACCTTTCACCAGCTAGTTGGATGGCAGTAGCTTGGTACGGCTTACTTTCTAAAATTTCTTTAATCCTTGGTTATATCATGTAATCTGGAAAGAGACCCTTACTCATAGAGCTGCTTCTCAGTGCATAACTTTGTGGCAATGAAGTAGAAACACTTTCAGAGCATGGACTTGTAGTTTGAAATTTACTTAATTTGTAATACGAAGTGAGTTGAAATTGCTGCATTTGTGTTAATTTGCTATCCCGTCCATGTCTTGATAAGGTCCACCTTTTGTTGATTAGGAACAGGACAATCAAAAGATGTACCACTAACTTTTCTTGATGTGAACAATATTCAGGTACCCAATATATCATATTCCAATGGGAAGAACCATTAAGGACTTGTCCACATGCTTTCTTACATACCACACTCTTTCTTCTTCTTTTCAAGGTATGCATGTTTGTCCGTTGAATTTATTTCACTCATTATATTCTTTCTCGTTTTTCAAAATTTATATTCTTTTATCACTCTGAAAAGCTCAAATTGAGCACTGAGCATATGCTCTTACTGGCACTGATTGTCTATGATGATGAGCAGATACTGAACTTGAAGATGACATGGTAGAGAGTATTCGAAAGAAACGGAAGGAAGGAGAAGGCATTCCTCTCCCTCCATTTGGTTTGGCCACTTATAAGATGCAAGGCAACGTGTGGGTATCAGACCGGAGTGGTAGGGACCAAGAGAGGTTGTTGTCTCTGTTGAGCGTGGCTGATTCGTGGCTAAAGCAATTAGGGGTCCAGCACCATGACTTTAACTACTTCATGGGGATTCGTCGTGGCTAGAACAAAGAAAACACTCACGAGCATCTCCACAAGATGGATTGACACAAGTCCTTTTCTTGGGCTCTAAAATGAGTTCTTGTGTTGCTTGCAAGAGATTAAATGGCCTGGTTTTAGTGCTTTTTCATGTTGAGAGACTTGACATATAGGCTGTTTCTTGCTTTCGTTGCTCACACCTTCTGGCTCTGCTAATTTACCTTTTATCACATGGCAACATTTCAAGTTGTATGTATGGGCACTTTTTCCGTAGCTTTTGAGTTTGGTAAAGACTTTTTTGTAGAGGGATGGGTTGTGTCCTCTTTAAGAGAAGGAAAAAATGTTGAGATCAGAGACACAGAGAGAGAGAGGGACTAGTGCTTCTTCCCCTTGGGGCTTTTATCAACTGTATTCCAATGGTAGCAGTTTCATGCTTTTAGTGAAAAACCCATGTACATGATATTTAGTTAAATGCTCTTCCCCACTTAACGTGTCTTCTCTCTTTTGTAAATTGAAACCTTCTCCTTCAATGCCATATCCGAATCTCTTTTCTTTGGATTTCTCTTTCATATGCTGTCATTATTACGCAGCTATTTAATAATTGTGATGCCATTTTATTTTATTTTGTTATTCATACACTATTCATGGTACTACTAGTTTTTCATCAATAATTTGAAAAAAATGTAATAGTAATTGACGAGATTACAAATTTATGAACAATAAAATGAAAGTGAAAAATAAAAAGGTAAATGTAAAGAATATTCATTCATTGCAGGATATTTTGTTGGCACCTGATTTTGACTACCACGTATTAGAAGCTGAGAAATATAGTTAGGTACTAGCATTTTGTTGGCACTTGGTTTACACTCCCACGTATTAGAAGAAGACTGCCAAGTGAGAACAATAGTTGGGTACTAGCATATGGATTTGTAAGCCCATGCCTAAACTTTTATTTTATTTTATTAATAAGATAATTGCAATTGTTTTCTATATATATTATTATATTTTTTATATTTTAATAGATTCATATTTTAAAAGAAGTTTGAATTCGAAACGTCTATATAAAATTCTTAATATTAACTATTTTGATTAATTTAAGAGATAATTTATGATTATATTTATCAATATTAACTATCTCGACTAATTCTAGAAGTAATTTATGACTAAACTTTCTTGGTCATTTAAAGATATATATTAAACTTAAAGTTTGTTTGGATTTAGGACCACATAAGACTACGACTAAATTTACTTAAGTCCTTTGACGATAGGGATTAAACTTGAAGTTTGGATAATATTAGAATAATGTAAAATTGCATATTAGAGTTATGTAAATGTATGTATGGCCAAACTTGGTCATTGATGATAGGGATTGAATTTGAAGTTTGCATAATATTAGAACAATGTAGGTGTGCATATAGGATCATAAAATTATATGGTCAAACTTGTCTTAATTATGAAAAAATTTTAATGCATGATATTAGAATCGGACATAATGTTATGAGAATTATATAAAAAAAAATAATATTATAATAAAATTAAAATTTTCATTTAAATTTTATCCTTAATCCAAAAAAAAATTCAAAGCGTATAATATTTTTATAATACTACATCATTTCATATTACTAATTATCCTTTAATCCAATTTTTTTTATTCCGTCACTTATTAATATAAATAAATTTTTACTTTCCTGTCAGGCTGCTATGGATAACTCTAAGACCACAAGAAAATGTGGGACCCAATTCGAGTAAAATTTGCCATCCGTCCATTTTGATGCTTTCTAGGCCCATCATGTTGTCATTATCATGCTCGGACGCGAAAAACCATTCCATGCCAGTTAGGAGATGCTACTGTCCGTTCCGCACTAACACTTGTGTATACGCACGCATACGTGTGTTATAAATGGCCCCTTTAACAGTTTCTTCCATTTAAAATTAATTATTTTTATTTTTATTTTAACATATTCAAAAGATCGTATCTACTTTTTAATATATATATATATATATATTTAAAAAAAATTTATACAACTCATTCACTACTAATTTATGAAGTATCTTATTCGTATCATATATTAATACTATTCATTCCTGTGAATTAGGTGTGTTCATGATTCATTTTGATTCAAGTTTATTTAATTTGTAAATTAAATTAATAATTTTGATTTGAAAATTTAAAACTTAAATTAAATTATTTAAAGTTTTAACCTCTGAATTTAATATAATTCCGTTTTAACTTGATTTGTTTTTAACAATTTTGCTTGTATAAAACTTAGAACATACAATGGTTTAATAAATAAAATAAACAAATTCATGTAAAAACTACTCATATCCTCTCCATTAGGAAAAATTTTGTAAAAATTAATATAAATTTTTTATTTTTTTTTTATCAAACGTACGCTTGTATAAGGTTTATATTTTCAGTTTTAGTTTTGAAAATGACAATAATTTTGAATAAATTTGAATTTTTAAAAAAATAGTAGATGAAGCTGTGCATTGAGTAATATTTTTGAACTTAAATAAATAAAAGATTAATCAAAGATTCCAAATTCTAACAAGTTTAGGCTGTGTATTAAAATTTGATTCATTTTTTTAATTACTTTAATAGATTTTATATGATGTTATTAGATATGCAAGCAAGTGATTAATTATCGAATTAGAAAAATCATGAATAATTGTTTATATCTTCCTACTTATATATATTGTTCCTTCAAATGTTTGCTATATGTCTTTACTACAGTGATAATTCTTCAATCAATTTTGTAAAGAGGTGAAATAAAATAAGCTGTATATAAAAGCAAATTTAGAACTGGATCTGACAATATTTTTCTTCTCTTTTTTTTTTAAAAAAAAATCATTTTAGTAAAAGGAAATTTAGAAGTTATTAGCTAAATTTTGCTTAACATTGGCTATTGAATTAATAGATCAATAGTCAAATATCTAACTGGATCACTCATCATCCGGTTCCCCTTCAAGAAATAAAAAAAAAAAGTTAAATATCTAACTGGGTAACTCGTCACCCGATTCTCCTTCCGGTAATATATAAAAAAAAAAAATGATTGTTAAAAGGGCTGATGCCATAGTCTGAAAGTGGCATTGCAATTATTTTGACTAAGGAGACAGTCTTACAGGAGCTAGTGATGTATTGATCCCATCAGAGAAGAAAAATATTGTCAGATTCAGTTGAAACTGCTGCAAGTTTGGGATATATTAAAAGAGTAGCAAATAAAAATTAATTGTTGAAGTCAAGGTTTTAAGTGTGTCCAAAGCCTTTTGATTCTTGATATCTGCTGACATTCAATTTTCTGAAACTTATTGATCTATTTTTAAAAGACAAAAACCAAGAATATAAACAGATCCCAGTTAGAAACATATGATATTTTGTCCCCCAACCCCCCAGCCCCCCACCTCACACACTTTTTTTTTTTTTTCAAGAACTAGATTTCTTTGAACTGGTTTTAATCAATTTTTACAGATTTGTGTTGCAAAACATGTGCTGCATGTGTTAAGTTTGCCGATCTCTCCCTATCCATATAGAAAAAGATTAGAGTGAATTATAATATGACCAATTTTTCTTTTTAATAAACTTAAATTCGAGTTTCATTGTCATATACATGATCTACCCCTTTGTCATTGGTACTCGGCAAATAGGATTCATTCTCAGCTCTTTCCCAAAGAATGGAACGGCTATGTGGTGAGACGCAAGTGTTTATTCACACACCTTTCCACTAAATGTATCTTTCATCAATTTAGCTAATGCAACGAATTTGTTATTCAACTTTAAAAGTTGTTATTCACACACACACACACATGCACATATCTCAGGGACCCTCGAGATCTCTATCATCTGCTACAAAGATGAGACTAAAACAAAAAGGTTAGACATTTGATTAGATTGCTTGAAATTTGTTAGCTGTAACATTATTGAGTAAGGTTATCAATAAGTTATGGTTGAAAATCAGCCACGTCAACAAGAATTGAACAAAAATATTTAGGATAAAGTTGATTTAAGATAATTATCAGATGGTACATTTTTAATTAAAATTAAAAATTTTAAATTCGACAGTAAATATGACATATCTCATTATAATATCTCGTGTGCTGAGAATATGAATGGTTCATTTTCTCCTTATTTGTGTTATTGTTAAGTGTAATATTGATCTTTACTTCTTATCAACATTTTTGCAAAAAAATAATAAATAAAAAAACAATTTGGCTGGATCCATCCAAAACCACATATATGTGTGTGTATGAAATTAATTGGATAAAAAAATTTGGCAAGTGGAACAATATAAAATATTTCTTCACTTGTTGGAAAGTCTTTGAAAGCAGATCTGTTATTGTGTATCATTGTAGCTGTGACCCATGGCTCACGTGCAAGGTCTATACATCAAGTTACAACCAACCAAGGATTCATTAACCAAACCCCACACATATTGACTTGAAACCAAATTAAATTTGACTCTTTTTAGTGCATCAAACATAGAATCCACTTTAGAAAATTGGTCCAAATAAGTAAGCTGATCTTCTCCACAAATTTATCCAGAACAACCATCACATTAATCACAAAAGCTCAACTACTAACCAAATGTAACATAAAATAATCATTACTGTTGGACAATATAGTGTTGAAGATTTACAATAATTTTCCGAGTTGGAAGGATTCAAACTTCTTTAAAGACGAACCCACAAATAAATTTGTTTCGTTGTTAGTGTATGATTCATGTGTTATTTCATACACTTAATAAATTTATTCAATGTACACTTAAAAAATAATGATTACAGATTTATACTATTAGAAAATGACATAAGATAAAATAGAATGTTAGTGCATAAAGGGTTTAGTGCAACTCTAGCAAACAATTTCCACACACAGCACACACACTACACTTCAAATGGGATTTGTTATTTAAGTCAAGAAAGAAAGAGCTGGAAAAAGATTTGTTGTATGGCATTTTATATCTCACCTATCAACTACACCAATTAAAGAATTGTGTGTTCCGCATTGAAGCTTCCTATATGATCATACATATGTTGATGGAAAAGTTTTTGTCATTTCTAATATGAGCATATTTATTACCCATTATAGGATTATAATGCTTAGTGCTTTGTTGATTGGACCTCAACACAAAGTTAGGTAATGAACTTTCTCTTATTCCGAATCACTTAGCCTTAATGTGATATAAACACCATTAATTAGGCTTGAACTAGTGGGATAGACATTAATTTTGATTAGGTAATGTGCTTTTTAAATGTCACTTATGGCACTGTGATACTCAATGCTCCTTAGAATTGTTATTAAGTTGATATGGATAACATCATGTAAAATCAATGTATTTATTGTGGGTGAATATATTCGACAACAACATATAACAAAATTTTGATACCATTGTACAACAAATTACAAGATCTCGACCTCATTTACGATTAGTCTCAAAAGAGACAATATAGCACTAATTATGGAGGTTTTTGTCTTTAGAGGAAACTGCCATAACTACACTACATTTCTAAATAAGACGACAATAGTAAATTATATAAAAAGAATTCCCCCTTTTATTTTTTGTTTCCTTATTAACACATGGATCGGTAAATTTACCTGGAGGTTAATTACAGACATTTAGAGAAAAAAATATTTATTTTAGAAAAGTGACTATTTTTTTTACTGTTCAAATATAAAAATATTGATACTTAATTTCGGATGAAGGGAGTATAATAATTAAATATCTATTTTATAGTTTGGATGGCTGAGGTCTACCCACAGCCACCCACCCAAAAAAAAAAAGGAAATTTTTTGAGGATTTGAACCTCCATGTATTAGAAGAGAGAAAAATTATGTTAATAATAGGATAATAATTTGATTTCGATTTTTTTAGGGGAAGATATTTTGATATAGGAGTCGAGTAGAGCTGTAAACGAACCGAACATTCGCGAACAAAAGCTCGTTCGAGTTCGTTCGTGTTCGAATAAGGCTCGTTTGTTTAATAAACGGACGAACTCGAACACAAACTCGAGCTCGAATAATAAACGAACGAACTCGAACATGTTCACGAATATATTCGAACGTTCGCGAACATATTATATATATATATTTAAATTAATTTTATAATATTCAATTATTTTTAATTAAAATTTGAATTATTATTTTTATAAATTTTAAAATAAAAAATATAAAATAAACGAACTCGAACGTTAATCGAGTTTTTCGAACTCAAACTTAAACGAACTCGAACATTATCAAATAATAATCGAACGAACTCGAACACGAACTCGAGCTCGAATAATAAACGAACGAACTTGAACAGCATTCGATTATATTCGAACTCGAGCTCGAAAATGTGATGCTCGGTTCGTTCGTGTTCGAATACAGCTCTAGAGTCGAGACCTGGATATAAGCTTGGGGAAACGTGGCCCACTGAAATCTTGGCCATTCGGGCCATTGCCATCCCATGTAGTATTTTTTTCAATCAGTTAGGCCCAATCATAAAGAGTTCGGGCACAGATGAATTGGACTACCAAAGAAGTGAGGCTTTGGAATGGGTTACTCTTTTCCCCTTTTTGTTCTTTGGGGTTAAAATTTTCCAGATTTCAGCTGAGTTTGGAACTTTCAAAACATTAAAATGAGAAAATTTGTAGGGGAAATCATTCTCAGTAACAATTTCTTTCCCTTTCTGTTTTTTCTCTCCCCAAGATCCTCATCCAAACACACCCCCGGGGGGCCGGAGGGGGGGGACGGGGGTTGGGTTTGTTGTTGTGTGGGGAGAGAAGGGAGAGTGAGTTACATCAATACAATCAAAACTAAATGAAGCATGAATCTAGTATGTGCCAAACATAGGGTTGGTTTGTATAGTACGAGTCAAAAAGAAATAAAATATTTAAACCATTCTAGCATTATTTAATGTAGTTGTAAATACCACTAAATTAATTTAAATCAACATACACAAAAAAAAAAGTCAAGGGTTTGACTCACTAGAAAAGAAGGAAAGAAGGAAAAAAACTGATCAGCATAAGAGGAAACAGATAGTACATGGAGATCATAAAAAATAAGGTGAAATTAGCATCTAATCATCAAACAAAAGTCCTACATTCGATTCACATTTCCCTGTCGATGTCTAAAGGAGAAAAAAGGAAAAGAAAAAAAAAAGCCTAATTTCTTTAACTAGCAACTGCCTCTTAGCGGTAAGATAAAGCGAAAGGGGTTCCTAGCAAGAAAAAATGGTCTATTGATGGTCATCTGGGCAAGAACTTTGGCCATGCACATTGGATCCGGGACAGTTTCTCCTCTGTATGTATAGTCCATAACAAGGCGAATCTTCCCAATACATCGTTTAATGTTCTTCGATGGAAATTATGCCAGTTGATGAAATACTTACATGGCAAAAATTCTGTTGTATCAGAGGAGGGTGACAAGAAACTAAAGGCTATTGATACAACAGATTGTAAGCTGGCAGATCTTGTATTCTATGAACATCTTCTAAGGACAATTCTCTCTCCAATTGCGTCCTTGTAGCTCGTAAAACCTCCTGAAGGAAGGGAAAAATAAGGGGGAAAAAAAAAAGAAGAGGTCAAATTCAGGTTACATGTGTTATTTTTCTTAACTGCAATCCAACAACATGGATTAGTTGAATACAAAATTTACTTGTGAAATGTAACATTTAGAACGAACAATTTATCCAGATGTACAAGTTTCAATGACAACTGCAATTCAACGTGTCATGTTCTGTATCGAGTCTGCTACTTTAGTTTGCATGTGACCATTAGGATTTCAAGATGCCCCAACACCTATGATACAAGGAATAGCAGGTTGACATCACGATAGTCTTTTGTTTAATTTCTACTTCTCCTAGACTTGGTGTCATTACGAGAGATTGCTCAAGATACTACTTAAGGGCAATTCATACTCCTAATGCAAGTTCAACTTGCAGATTTTTGTGCTAGAATCATTCTTCTTGGAGATTTAAACTTTAAACTAAGATTCAGACCATCATTTCAACTTTATGCAAAAGTAGATATAGAAAAGGCATTTCATTTGGTCTATTATATGGACTGAGGCATCTAAAAGAAATAATAGCAAAGCCCTGAATAAAACTAAATAATGAGAATTACAGCACACATAACCTAGTTACTAAACAGATATCAAATGCAGAGGTCTTATGTACCACTCCAAAGGCTAATTCATAAATAAATTCTTATGATAATGTACACTTTACTCAGCAAAAAGAAATGCTATGTCCATTTAAATTATTTCACTTGAGTGTTCATATTGCACATACATTCCAAGAAACTCATGTTAAGGAAACTTAGTCAGCAATATCTAGGAGGGGGGGGGTTGTGAGAGAGAGATTACGTTAAACTCCATATATGAAGCATGCATAGCAAGCCATTGGGCATCCATCATTGCAAATGCTATACAGTATAATATGTCGAATGCATCTTCATTTTCTGCAGTTGTTTAAAGAGAAGAATTTTAGTGACTAAAGTATCCAGATCCAGAGTTCTTTATCTGTTAAAATAACTGGTATAAATACCTCCTAATATTCTCAAAAAATTGAGCCCTGGAATACACTTGGGTTTTGCTGCAAAGGAGAAAGACTAGTGAAATCACAGTTCAACAAATCATTTCATTTATAAGTGAGAAGTGGAAAATAAAATTGCAAAGTTCCAATTATAAGCACTGGTTATCCTCAGTTGCAAAAGAGAGAGGATTATCACTAGAGTGAGCTTGTCCCTGGCCATAGTCAACCACGGTTAGAAATGAACTTCTTGTTATCAGTTTTAAAAAACTTGGTTCATGCCAAGTCACCAACCAACTTATTGGAAAGGGAAACGCCTGAAATCAGATAATTACATAAATCACAAACAAAACCCATATTCAGATTTAAGAAAAAATTTATACCTAAATCAGATTTTTCACAATCTTGGACCACAAATTTCTAAGCATTTTGTTCATTGGGGATGCTAAATTATGTATTGAGTATTTTTATTTTTCCAATTAATTATAAAACAAAAAGTAAGAAGTAAATGTTGCAACAACAATCATGATTAAAAAGAAATACAAAATGCTATTTTATTGGGAAGAGCAAAATTGGCAAAGCTTCTTTAGTCTTTAGACAAATTTGGAAATCTTGAAAAAGCACCATTTTTTGGGTACAATTTGGTAGAATTTATGGTCCAAATAAAAAGAAATAGAGTTTATTGGAAACTTTCCTATTAGATTGCCATTAATATCAGCACCTTGGCAAAAAGAATATCCCGACATAATCCTAGTTGCTGCAGTCTATACTTCAGAGCTAGGCAAGGAGAGTATAGTATAAGAAATTCATTTTCTCTGAGTAGTCATTAGGCTTTTCAGTTGGGCTGCAACATGGTCTAGCATCTAAGGCCACCTAAATTCTAGAAATGTGATAGGAGTATTACTTTATGTACCTGAGTATAAATCCAACATCTGAATCAACATAAACGAAACATTGATTCCAGCTACAGCAAATGGGTACTCCCATGTTGCACGCTCTCCACCTTGCTTGAAAAGTAACCTATGAAAAGAACCCTTCATTTTGAATTATATACTATTAGTAAAAGCTCATGCTTGCAGTTACTGAAATAAAAATACAGAACAAGAAAAGATAAGTATTTCCACATTGAACAGCCGTTGCTTTCTGCAGCAACATCCAAGCAACCATACCGGATATGTTCTTGCGAAAAACAGCAAATTCTCGAGCGAAATGAAACCACAACCCCTGAGGTCAATTACATTGTTAAATCAGACATACTGTCTAATATTGATATCAAGCTTCATGGTGATGTAGTCACACAAGTAAATTCTGCTTTCCTGGATATGATGTAGTTATCTTTCATGTTTAAGGCTTTCTTACAACTTAACATTTTCAAAGGTGTTGAAATTTCATTTTATTCTTTTTACACAGACAATGTCTAAGTTCTTTTAGAGACGTAGCAGAACAATCCACGAAGATTTATCATATCTCAGCTAAAAAAATCTCAATCCCACACTATAACAATTACTGTGACTGGACTAATGCATTTCTGAAACAGCATAGTCTATGGCACCAGAAGCATTCACTAATGATACTATACTATATAGAGTGACTACACAAAAGAATTGCTATACAATTGAAAGTTCATAACAACTGTTAACTTGTTCTCTAGTTGTTGTCATGACCAGATATCCTCTACTTCACAGATTCCAATTCATCCTCAAATACATTTGGAGCCTTAAGTATCATGCATATGCAAAGAAACAAATGGATATCTTAAGTTTACCTGAAGTCTGTTGATGGGTTAGCTCCTTGCCATCCCATATCTTTCCATTGATTAGAAATCAATGATTTAAGCTTTACATTTGGAAAGGATAAGTTCCACAAAGTGAGAAGAGCTTCCTGATAATGGAAACACCAATATTGATTTGTCAATTCACAACCAAGTGCTGAAAGCCGACCTAATGGACATATGGAGTTACATACAGTTCAAAATAATGTACAAAATATGCAAAGTTATCCAGTATCAAATCATTTAGAGAAATAAAATTAAAAAAAGAGATTAATCAAGATAACGGTTAATTCCTTGGAGAACCAGGCTTTTCCAAAGAATTACTGCAGCTTTTGTGCTCCTCTTAATTACTATATACAAACAAGTCTCTTGAACATTCAATTATTAAGTTTTGAGGTTCATGTCAACAAAAGGGAAAAAGGTTTTGTAAATCGCCTGTATCTGTGTCATCTTATGGAGATTGGGAGTAAACAAAAAATTAAAATATTCTAATGGAAATTTGATGTTTTGGCATGTAAAGAGGAAGCAAATTCTACAAGCCACTTAACATCATAATTGCAAATGTTAATAGTGGACATCAGCAAAGAATGGTGAAATAAGTAGTAGAGTAATACTTGATGATCAAAGCGAGTCTCATCAAAAGGTACCCCTAATCGTTCCTGAAGCTTCTGAAGTCTTTCTTCCTGGTAGAAATTTTAAAAGATACAAATATCTCGTGAGGTCAAAGAAACATTGCCTTAATAAAGTAGTGGATATCATTTTCAAGAAGATGAATAAAGCTAGAACTTAATCTTAATGCAGAACTAAAAAGACATCTGAGCAGGGATAGCAAAAATGATCGTGACAAAGAGATTGATATTTATATAGATAATTCCTAATCAACTGGAGGTATAAGCACAACAAATGAAACTAGCAAATGATCGATACTGATAATGAGTGTGGAAAGGGGCCTGAAAAACTCAGACTCAGAAACCTCAATGAAATTAGCTAGGTATTCAGTTAGTTTATGAAACTTATACCTGTTCAGGACTTAAAGGGTAGTCAAGAAACTTGTCACTTCCAAACCGTTTATTGCCTGATCCCCTAAAAATTCCTCCTATCCATGTTCTTGGTCCAACCATAGCATTAGCTACAAAGAACAAATATTATATACAAAATGGTACAAAAGGTGAAATATTCAACAAAAAAAAAACCCATTCTTTTTTTTTTTTTTTACTTTATAGAAACAAAAGAAGGGGTACAGAGAAAGAGGATGATAAGGAGAAAGAATGAAACATGAAGGTAATAGTTAAATGACTTCCACTCACTGAAGCACTGAGATAAGTGTGATATTACGTGAGAAGAATTGTGTGACAATGCTGATTCTTCATCTTGCTTTTTTGCATCCCAATAAATTTCATCTTCGTCAACCTGTGTATAAGCCTCTATGAGAACAATGCGGATGCCATAATTGACCATGGTAAACTTAGTTTCACATAGTCAGGTGGATGACTTCTTTAAACAGTGTAGAAATAAGATATCCCCAGAAGACCAGCTCCTTTCCCACCGCAACAGAAAAGAGAGGAGAAACAGGAACTTGAAAAGGACTAATAAAGGGAAAGACACAAACTGCTAGAGTTAATGCCAACTGAAGTAATAGCGAATTAGCAACTGTATGGAGACTGATTTCAAGAAGAGATTACTCTTACAGAGACTGGTATGTCACACATTTGAAAAGGCAGAAAAAACAAGATATGTAGCCCAAAAGCAGAGAGAAAATGAGAATTTTAAAAGGTTGGAACCAAATTGAGCAATGAACGGAAGTTCACTTAACAGCATCAAAGTTCATGACCAAATTAAGAGGCTTCTTACACTAATGAAAACTGGGAAACAAAATCAGCTAAGTTTGGTCACAAAGTACGTGGAATTTGAAAAATCAAATTAGAATGCAATGCAAAGTCGTAAACTAATGCAATAATATCCCATAAATTTCATTTGCAGAGACTGCTTCTCAGAATACATGTTTTTTTCAGAAACGTTTTATGCAAATATTGATGCATATTCTACTAAGTTCTCAAGCATACCAAAGTAAACTAGTGGGACAATTACATCCAAAAGTGTAACGTATTAGGCATATCCAAAGGAGAACCTAAGAATTAACCAAATTAGTATCAACTCTCTTTCCGGAAGAGGTGTATTTGACAGGGAGCTTTTAATCTCAGCTTGAAATCAATGAGTTTGCCCACTCATTTTTGCAGAAAAGCATAATTGGAATGAGTGCAGAGGTGAAAGAGAAGGTGAGGAGCTTACTCTGTGGTGAGAGGCACAAGAAGGAATGTATTGCCTGCGCCTTAATCTCATCAGAGACAAAAGTTTGGAGAATCAGATTCTCTCACCCTTTCTAAAGAAAAAGAAAAGGGCATGCAAGATCATCATGAAAAGTAAATCAAATTATTGCACTACCCCATGCTTTGCTCCTAAAATTCAACCTCTCATGATTCCTAAAGTCTCTCTCTCAGAGTACTAAGAGGAATCAAGAAGCAAATTTTGGGCACCCAAAAAGGAAAAAAAAAGTAGAATTTTTGGATATCCTACGAAATGGAAGGTTAAGAGCGCAATCAAAGGGCACTTTTTGTTGCACTACCTTTGTTGCAGACAGAAAAAAGGGGCATTATGTAATGAGTGAGTTGTTAAGGAGGAACAGAGATGAAAAGTTTTCAAAAAGGAAAGGAAAAGGGAAGCATGCATATGCATTGTGTAATCAGTAATGCACCCATTATACTCTTTTTTCCCAGAACACACGAGACAAAGGAAAAACACAAATATACATAGCCTTACGTCATGGAGATGAAAAGGGAGGAAGAAAAGTTACCTTTCATTGCAAATGAGATAAGAAATTCTTGTTCTTGATGATTTGGGTGATAATGTAGAGAGGTGGGTTGGACCCACTTGAAAGAAGTGGTGAGGCCAGAAAGGGCAGAGAAGGAGGAGGAGGAGGAGGAGGGAAAGGAGGATGTGCAGGGGAATCAGCGAGGAGCTGGTGAGCATCAGAGCTTGGAATCCGAACGAAAATGGCAAATGAGGGTGCTGGTGTGAGTTGCCATTGCAAAAGGACCAAAACCAGACATGTTGCTAAAAGCCCGCCTAAAGAGTTGCACCTGTTGCCTATCGAGAATCTGCAGGGTTAGCTAATTTGATCTTAGCTGCAAAAACTTGAAGGTTGATTCCAATTTGGTCCAACCGCATCCTCATTATTTGCCCAGGGGCTTTTGATTTGCAACAGATGGTAGATTGAGACCTTTTATAGAATTTTTGTGATTGATAATTTAGAAATTAGAGAGGTGATTGTTGTATTTTTATTTTGTTTATATGCTATCTTTTGTATTATATTCATTTAGAATTAAGGATGTGTTATTTTTCTATTATTATAGACTTTTTTTATTTCTTCATATAATTTGTTTCCTTTTATTCAATGAACCATCTTATTTATCCAAAAAAATAAATAAATAAAAAAGAAGAAGATATATGATTTGTACTTATTTCGTACATACATTTATTTATTTTTATTTATATATAAATGTTGAATTCAATTTAAATTAAATCAGTTTTTCAAATCATTTTTAATGATTTTTAAAAAATCTTTATCAACAGTTTGTACAAGTAAAATGGTCATATCAAAGCTTAAAAAAACAAAATTTGTACATTCACAAGGATTTATGTTTATGACAATATCTTACGATAAAAGATTCCTATAAATATGTTTTAATTTGTGTTACATTTATAAATATGCATAAGTTTATATGGTAATAGTTAAAATATTATTTATTTATTTTATATTGATAGGATATAAATCATTTTAAAAAATGACATATGAGTAAAAAATTATACAAATATTTAATTTAAAGCATTAATTTACTCATAAAAATCAAAGAAACTTTTAACATCTTACTAAGAGAACACATCCACAGGAGTCCACTAATCTCTTTGATTACAAAGTAAGCCTTGCCTACTCAAAAAGGGAAGAAAAACAATAAGAAAAGGGTAGAAAAAGAAACGAAAGAAAGACCAATTGCTCGCTATAGTACAGAGAACTAAAAATGGTACATATACAAAATTCTCATCATCATGGAACGGGATATGACTTGTTGTGGCACATGCACTTATAGGCCATTGGGCATGTTTCTGCTTCCTCAAGTGAAGAGCACACAAAGCTAACCATAACCAATCTACATGGAGTGCAAGATCCACAGGCATGGGAACAATCTGGTAAACTTGACCCTGCAATTTGGAGTGGATCTGCTCTTTTGTACATCATTGGCCTTTTGTCCCAGTAGGCAGCTTCGGGTTTGACAATTGTCTGGTCGTTTCTGCTAGACAGTGGTGCACGGTGATGCCCATGACCTGTTGAGACCAAAAAGGTGCAATCCTCCATAAGCAAGCAAGACAACATATGAAAAATGATATTAGTAGTAAAAGTAACAGTTAAGTTACGATAAAAAATGAGCAACCAATCATGTAAGTCTGTAAAAATTAGTGTAAAACTTACGAGAATGTGCCTTTCCAATATGTCTAGCTTGCATGGCTGTGGGAAATAAGATCAATAAAACCACCATAGTTGCAATGCAGGCAGAACCGTTCATCATATTGATCAGTATCTTCTTCTTCTTCTTTTTCGTTTTCTTCTTTCTTGCTCGGCTGAGCTTGTTCGTCAAACAATACAAGACTTGGTGACTGTGATGGTGAGAATGGAGGGGAAATGCAAGAAGATTTATAAAGGGATGTCCAAGGAGGGTGGGTACGTATTGAAGCAAGTCACAGGCAATGGTGTGGAGGAGGGAAGAGATTTGCAGGTGGTCACATGAAGAGAATGCACGGTAGGAAAAAGTCACAGGGCTTAAAGCTTTTGAGCTATGGCGATGCATTTTCTTCACACTTTCGGAAGCCATGGTGATAATGAAAGGATTTACTGATTTCAGCAGAGACTATTGTTTCTTTTTACGTGAGGATTTAAATGCAAATGTCAAGTGAATTATGTGTACTGCAAATTATTACATCCTCAGAGAGACAGATAGTTTATAAATGTGATTGCCATTAATGTTGTTGGAGGGTTTCGTGTATTTTCATGGACGTGGGGACGGCTAACCCAACAAAATTTACCATGTCCTCGTAAGAAAATTCCAGAAAATTCATCATTTGCCATGGCATGTGACATATTTATTATGGAACTTTTGCCATTAATTGATTCATCATTTCCAATAGGGAATTGAAGCTTTGGATATCTTCTCTTTCTTGTTCTTGAAAGCGAAGATTCATCTGTAACTCTCAGAAGAAGTAAAGATGTCTCACGGCTAAAGTGTTCGTTAATAGTGGCTGGCTGCAAAGTTGAATGCAACGGGGGTGCGGGAAAAATAGGTAGCTTTGGATCCACAGGTTAGAAATCTCTTTCACTGAAAAAAATAATAAGAGAGATTAGTTGGATAGTATAAACTATATTATAGCGTCACAATTTTAGATACATAATTAAGAGTTGAGTAATTATAAATATTTACATGAATTAATATAATATTTAAAGTTACAAGAGTATATTGTATGTTTATGAGTAAATATTATTATCAATACAATAGTAATGCTAATGATATATTATGTATATTGAAGGAATTTCAACGTAATTAGTAACTTATTTATAGACTAATTTCGGTGAGTATGTCTAGTAGATAAGGTGTAATGTATCGTTAATTTGTAAATTTAAAGGAGCTAAATTTATTAAAAAACAATATAAATAAAGAGAACTGAAAATATTCAAAATATTGACAAAAAAATTGAAAATATTCATGTCTCCTTTTAGATAATTTTTATTATAACGCCAAAAAAGAAAAAAAACAAAAAAGTACTAGAATGATGGAGATGTAAAAGGGGGGAAATCTAACAAAATGCAGAAATGCCAAGGGTTTATTGCAATTTAGCTCTATTAAATTAAGGGGGTAGTAGTATATCGTGCTAAAGATTCATTGACCGTTAATCAATTATAGTATTAGTTAACGGAAGTTATTTTTATAATAAATGTCTATTTTGCCTATACTAATTATAAGATATTTAAAATAACCATTTGAATTTATTATAATTTATCCCATTAAGTTGTGAATTGTAATACTTTAGTACTACATATTGTAAAGAAGGCATAAAAGGTCCATTGACCGTTAGTCAATGACAGCATTGATTAACGGAAGTTACTTTTATAATAAAATATCTATTTTACCCATGCTAATTACAAGATAAACAAAGAAGTCCTTTAGTAGAGGGAACTTGACACATGAAGTATTTGTGAACTTATAATACTTTTTATAATTTTTAGCATTAAAGTATCATTATTAATTTAATAGGATAAAATATACTAATAAACACATAAACTAAAGTTTCAATTAATTTCCTGAAATTAGACATATCGTATATGGCTTTGTCAAGACTTAAATACGATGTAAATTTAAACATAACAAGCCTAAAATAAATTACGAAATTATACTAATATTATCCTCACACAAAAAAAAAAAAAAAAAAAAAAAAGCAAAGCCACAAAAAAGAATTATCATATTTCCTTAGTCTAACCAACAGCAAACAAAACAACGATGACTTATGATAATTTTTTTGCTGGCTTTGCTTCTTTTAAATGAGGAAAATATTAGTACAATTTTGTAATTTTATTTTGGACTTATTATGCTTAAATTTGCATCGTATTTAGGTCTTCACAAAGTTGTATATAATATATCTAAATCCAGGAAGTTGATTGCAACTTTAGTTTATGTATTTATTGCATGTTATCCTATTAAGTTAGGACACTACAAGAAAAATCATTATTAGCGACGGAAATTTGCAATGGTTACTTAGCCGTCACTAATTTGCGACAGAATAACGACGACAAATAAAATTTTCAATTTAAATTTATTTTTTAAAAATTTGTTAATTAAGCGTCGCTAATCCCTCACTAATTAGCAAGGCTAATCTAGCCTCGCTAATTAGTGAGGGATTAGCGACGGCTAATCATCCATCGCTAATTAGAAAGGAATTAACTACGACATATGTAATTAAACAATAATATTAAAAGAATTGTTCAAATACTGTCGCTAATTAGCGAGGGATTACTTACGGTCGATAATCCCTCGCTAATTAGGGAGGGATTAGCTACGGCATGTGTGATTATACATTAATATTAAATAATTATTCTAATACCATCGCTAATTAACGAGGGATTAGCTACGGTCGATAATCTCTTGCTAATTAGTGAGAGATTAGCTACGGTCGATAATCTCTCGCTAATTAGGGAGAGATTAGCTACGATATATGTAATTATATATTAATACTAAATAATTATTAACATACCGTCACTAATGCGTCAGTAATTAATGACTTATTATTACTTGTCGCTAGTCCATCGCTAATTAGCGATGAATTAGCCATGGAAAATTGGGCCGTAGAATATCCGTCGCTAATTTACCAAAAAAAAAAAAATACTAGATAATTAATATAAAGAATAAAAAATCATAAGAATATCAATAGTTTAATGATGAAGCACGTGTCCCCCACAACAAGGACGCGGGGCTCATAATCTCATAAAATTATCTGACGGGTTGGGTCGGGTCAGGTCAGGTCAACTGCCAAGTTAAAATGGTTAGGCCGGGTAGGTGGCTAATTAATTCTTTAAAAAAAATTAAAATTCGATAGCCGTCACTAAATTTAGCGACGGCCTTAATTGCAAACTTAATTATAAATATCATTAATTAAATGGTTATCGCTAATCGTTTTTCGTCTCTATTTGCGACGCCATTTGTAGCGACTGTCAAATACATCGCTAATCCGTCACTCTCTATTTGCGACGCCATTTGTAGCGACTGTCAAATACATCGCTAATCCGTCACTAAAGTTGATTTAGTGACGGATTAGCGACAAATATTGACCGTCGCTAAATTGCTTTTCTCTTGTAGTAGGATAATGATGTTTTAATATAAAAAATTATAAAAGTACTATAGGTTCACAAATATTTCTTATGCCAAATTCTCTCTACTAAAGGATTTTATAGGCATCTTGCAATTAGTAAGGGTAAAATAAATATTTTATTACAAAAGTAACATCCGTTAATCAACACCGTCATTGACTAATGGTCAATGGATTTCTAGTGCCTTTTTTACAACTTATAGCACTAATGTATCACAATCTACAACTTAATAGGGGTAAATTACAATAAACTTAAAGGGTTATTTTAGATATCTTATAATTAATACGGTCAAAATAGATATTTTATTACAAAAAAAACTTTTGTTAGTTAATACCGTCATTGATTAATGGTTAATGGACCTCTAGTGCATTTTTTACAACTTGCGTATTAAGTGTCACTACCTCTAAACTTAATAGAGGTAAATTGCAATAAACTCTATCGACAAATAAGCCAGGAATTTAAGCTAGGTCGTTACTGGGATTCAAGTGCAAGGCCCGTATTTTCTTCAATATTCAAGCCCTAATCTCCTAAAATACTATGCCTAACCTCAAGAAAAATAGCTTAGGTCCAAAACCTTCACACTCATCACTCTAGATGGATATTTGGAGAAGGCAAAAAAAATGAACATTGCTGTAGTACTAACATAATTTGGAATATTCAGAATATTCTACTAAATTAATTTCCAGAAAAGGATTTTGCTTTTTTGGAATTAGTCACTAGTATTGTACAAAAGTTACAACTCAGTTTGACTATGTTCTATTTGAAGGACAAGCGCAGTTTGGCTTTTTACTTACAATAGTACCAAGCAAAAGCTTATTCTTCATAGAATCCATGACTGAGTTTGGATTTTGTAAATAGATTTTATAGGATGTATTCAAATTCAAATATGTAACATATATTTTATTCTTTTTTTTTTCTTTCCTTAGATCTTCTCTCTTATTCATTTTCCCACTTTCTCTCTCTCTCAACCTCCGCATACTTTTTGGGAAAAAAAATTATTTTGTCATCCCAAGGATAGTTAAAATCCTACGTTGCTATCTAAATTTCATTTTGATTCTAATTATCATTTGAATTATGATTTTTTTTAAAAAATTGCCATCTAGACTCTTTTGACTGTTAGTTAACACTGGACAAACTCCTTATGTGACTCCAAATAAGGATAAAATGGTAAAATCACATTCTTTGGTGCCCAAAAAACTTTGCTAAATGGAAGGAATTTTATTTCATTAGAAAAAATTATGAAACAAAATTGAAAGAAACCACTCAATTCTCAGAGATTGAAGAAGAAAAAAGGTAGCTATTTCTTACAAGCCAAAGATGCTTCTTTCTTCAAACAATAGGATTCACTGGTAACTGAACTAACGAAGGGATATCTAGAAAGCTTGAGAACTGGAAGAACGAAGTCCCAAAACTCGAATTTGAATACCCATAGATATGCTAGAAGCAGGCACCCAAAGATGCCAAAGAAGCTAGCCACTATAAGAGTATAATAAGGCAGAAGCTAAACTCTTTGGCCACATGAAGACTGGAGTTGCACTTTTGTAAGAGTGTTCTGCTGAAATTGTTCATCTTCTTGGGGAAAAAGGTAAGATAGGTTAGAACAAAATTCACAAAGCTAATGAATTTATTTACTAAATTTCTCTAAAATCTTGAAGTTGATTATTGAAGTTGTTAACAAGGAAACTAAAATTTTGTTGGGTAAGAGGATTAGGGTTGTTATTGAGTAAATTTAGTGTGCGTAAAAGAAGAATAACGGCCCAACTTGAGTATTTGTTGTTGATGGTTGTTAGAGCATTCAACACCAATATCTTAGGTGCTGAAAAAAGTTGTAGAAGAGTTGGAATTCAGAACAAGGGTTCCTCCATATGATATATCTTTTAGTTTTATAAATGGAAAATTTGACTTAATTTAGCTTTGTATATGACATTAGTATTAAAAGATTTATTCTTTGCATCTTAACTACTATATATAATTGTGGTGTTGATCTATTAATAAAACACATTCCTGTGGTAAGATGCTCAAACACTTGCCTGAACAATTGTTTCTTCTAGTTTTTAACTTGTCTATTTGTTCTATTATAGATGCTTCATTTTATGATACGTACATCTAACTATTTGATATTTTGAGAATCAACATGTGATGTGCTTTGACAGTCATTTCTTCTCAATTACAAAGTACATAGTGTATTTTCATTATTTTGTCGAGGTGAAGTTGAAGGTTGTTCAGATTGTTACATGATTTAGTGCATCAAAGTGCAAATTTATGGAAATTGGCAAGAAAACAACATTTTATAAGGATGGATGTCTAGATTATTTTGATTTTTGCACTTTTGAATGTATATCTTTATATGAATTAAGACTCAATGGTGAAAGAATTAAGGATTTTTTATTCTTGTGGATACTATTATATCATGGTTGTTTTTTTCAATTCATTTTTCTAATGAGATAGTGCTGAAGTTAGATAAGTGTGTTGCAAAATATATAGGGGTTGAAATTTGGGTTGATCATAAGGGTGTATTTGATGGGATATGAGTAAAAGAATTGCAGATGAACACGTGAGTTTTTACTCTAAAAAAAAAATTGAAAATGATGGCAGTGGTTTAGGAGAAAGTCAAGAGTAAGAAAAAGGGTTAGAAACTAAAGCACTATTACAAGAAAACATTTGAGAGGTAGTAGCAATAGTGATTTATTTGATATTGAAATTGAGGGGAGAAAAGTGGCTTTGATTCTGACCAGTTACAAGGAAATGATTTTAATTAGGAAAGTTTTGAAGACAGTGATTATAGTTTGTCTGATGATGATGAACTTGTTAATACACATGTGATTTTAGATGAGTTGGTTTCCATGAATTAAAAAAGGAGGTCAACTACACCTAAATATAAGGCTAATAAAAAAAAAAATGATCCAAGTGCTTTAAAGATTGTGCACAAAACAGTTGTAGCTGCAAAAAGTGGTATTAATTGACAAGTATATACATTATTATTGCAAGAAACATCAATATTTGAAACATATAGAGAGTTGGATAAGGGATATATTAAAACTAATCCTGAAGGTTTAGTAGTGATGAAGAATCTTAGGATTAAGAGGACCCATCAAAATATGTGAATCATAAGAGTTGCATGACACTTGGCCTATTTTCAATTCCAAACATGATATGAATAATCCACAATTTTGCATTAGGATGAGGTTTGCAAAATCAAATGTCTTTAGAAAAGGTATGAGATCACAAGCTATTAAATAAGGAAAGATAACTAAATTCCCCCAGAATGACTCCAAAAAGGTTCGTGTTGTATGTTTAGAGAAGGGGAGTCGGTGGATGATATACGCGAGCAAAATAAACAAACAAGATCAAACAATAATAGTAAAAATATAAGTTATAGATCATCAATTTTGTTGGACCTTCCATGTAAATGCTATAACTTATAAATGAATTGCTCATGAATATTGCCAAAGGACTAGGAATAATCCTAGTTGTCCTTTAAAGTCCTTGAAAAAAGACATTTAGTGCGAGTATTAGTTGAAGCTCAGTTGAAAGAGCTAAAAAGAAAGCTCTAAAGTTGATAGATAGAACAAAAATGGAATAATATAGCTTGTAATTGAGGTATGTGAAGAGATGAAGAGATCAAATCCATGAATGACTATCAAAGTGAAAGCCACAAGGATTAATTCTGGAGAATTGGTTGGACAATATAGATTTAAA
Source organism: Voacanga thouarsii (assembly GCA_026120185.1). Taxonomy (NCBI): domain Eukaryota; kingdom Viridiplantae; phylum Streptophyta; class Magnoliopsida; order Gentianales; family Apocynaceae; genus Voacanga; species Voacanga thouarsii. Next base: position 2,675,420 of record JANUWF010001569.1, read on the forward strand.
AGAATTTACGTCTGTTTAGATGTTACTAAGAGAAGGGATTCTTAGTTAGTTGTAGGACTTTGGTCAGATTGGATAGGTGTCATTTGAAGTCCTCATATGGAGGCATTCTCTTATCTGCTGTGAGAATTAATGCTAACAATTACATGTATCTAATTACTTATGCAATTGTAAGGAATGAGTGGTATAAGACATGGAGGTGGTTTCTTGAGATTCTCCAAATAGATTTGAATATTGTGAATGACTTTGGTTGGACATTTATTAATGACAAACAAAAGGGTATTTTTGAAGCAATAGGCTAATTATTTCCTAACTTAGAGCATCGCTCTTATGTATGACATATGTACAACAATTTTAAAACCAACCACAAGGGACCAACATTGAAGGAATTGCTATGGAAGACAACAAGTGCAACACGAGAAAATGAGTTTAAAGCTATACGTAAGGAGATAAAAATAATTAACAAGGTAGCATTTGAGTGGATTTCAACTAAGGATTCTCACCATTTGTCAATGCCATTTTTTTTTTAGAATTTGGCAAAAATGTTATATCCTTTTAAATAATTTATGCGAATCTTTCAATAATGCAATATTTTCTTCAGGAAATAAGTGCATCGTTTCAATATTTGAAGAGATTTGTCAGTGAATTATGGAAAGAATATGTATTTTGAGATCCAGAATGATGAAATATCTGGGAGGTGTATGTCTTAAAATATTTTAGAGAGTTGAAGAAACTAAAAAAGAGTTAGGGTCTTTTATTACAATATGTGCAGGAGCAAACAAATTTGAAATTGAAGGGATGTATGGTGAGCAAAGGGTAGTAGATTTAAATACAAAAAGCTACACTTGCAGGAGATGAGATTTAAGTGAAATTAGATATAAGCATACCATTGTAGCCATAATGATTTTTAAGTTGAATCTTATAGACTTTGTGGATCTCTATTACCATAAACAAATATATTTAGCATGTTATGATCACACTTTAAATCTAATGAATGAGAAATATTGTTGGCCAAGTGCATCAATGGAACAATTGTTGCCACCTGAGATAGTTAAAAGGGCTAGAATACCAAAGAAACTCAGAAGAAAAAAAATCAGATGAGCTAATAAACAAGCATGGTAAAAAAAATTTCTAGAAAGGATTGATTATTAGATACACAATGCGTTGGAAATTAGGTCATAATAAAAGGGATGTTTAGATAAGTCGAAAAATGTAATGATAGCGCATAACTTGTTATGCACTTCAATTAGATTGTAGTATAATTTACTTTATTTGTTATTTTTTATTTTTAGGCTAATGCTGAAGAAATATCAACAAATGTTGAAAGCAATCTGGAGGTACAAGAGATGAAGGACAACTTGTTTGAAATGATGGCAATATCAAGATTTTGCTTAGGAAATGAAAAAGTAAATATCATGTGTTTTGTTTGTAACATAAAATAGGGTAATAATGATTAAAAAGTTCTATTGCAACCAGCTTAAGGTGTGCAAGAGATTCAAGGATCTTTAGTAGCATGCCCATTAAAGATGCTAAGTGATTCTGCTACTCAAAATTAGGTCATTATAATATATCTTAGATAATAGTTGTGTAGTTGGATTACCCAATGAATAGGTTAATATGATTTTTTTTTTTTAAAATGTTATTGAGAAAATGAGTAGGTTTCCCCGGGAAAATGGACTGTTGTAGTAGGTGGTGGAAAAAAGATTAGGAGAAGACAAGTCATGCTCCTCTCAACCAAATATAGATGGTTGCCCAATTAATTGTACAGTAAGTAATTTTTCTTTATTTTTCACTAGTTTTGTTGTCATTATTCTTGTAATTTTGCACTAATAATTGGATGATTATTCATTACGAATTCAATGTTGAGTCAAGGGCAAATTCATAACTAACAACTTCAATCAACACTATGGATGGATCAAATGCTTCAATAGGAAGTGTGCCAAAGGCATTAACTACCAAGGAGATAAAATGAAGGACAAAAATGAAAATGTTATCAAAAAGAAGTTGTGGAGATTGTAGAAAAATTTAAAGTATGTTTAAATGGAAAAATATAATTGATAGTGTTGGTGTAGAAGTCATTTCTTTTTGTTGACAGCTGAAGGACTCATTTTGTCAAGTTTAAATGGTCAATTTGTATGGATATCAAGACTTTATGTTTTATGTATGAAAGGAGAATCTATAATGTTTGATATCAAATTTGAATGGTTAGTTTGAATGTTTTATGTATGAAATTGATGGTGGTATTATATATTTTGGTTGTGGTTGATATCTTGGCCAAGATAGCATAGATAAACTTGTTCAGTTAGTGCAAGAAATGCAACATAGTGAAATATCAAAATCTATAGAGAAGGAATTTTGTTTGTTGAAAGCATGTTTGATTTTGAGCATTATCTGGCTTCAACTGATTGAACTAAATGGGATTTCCAAGAACTATAGTTGCATTTGGCATTTTGTGCTTGCTTTAGTTTGGGCTTTAAGTTTTTCACATGTATCCACTAAGGGCGGATTGAATTAGTGACCATCAATATGCCTCTATGTGTTCAAGAAAAATTATTTATTTTGTTTTAACAAGATTTATTTTTCCATCTCAACAGGCTTTGCAAAACCAACTTTAACTTCTGCAGAAGCTATATACACACAAATAGTTTTCAAGATTGTTCAAGTAAAAACGGGAAGTTTAAGAAGGTTTAACTGCCCACACAAATAGTTTTCATCTCTTCACATATGCTGTTGATGGCTACATGGGCATACAAAAAATAGCAGAAAGGACAACGTCTATGACAAAGAAAAAGGTATACATAAAAGACACAATTTTAATAATCATTAGCCAATTAATAGATTGTCCTATTGTACCTTACAATATCAATTCAGAAAAATTGGTAGCTTTGGATGTCAGTAACTAGAAAGTAGAATGATAAACAATGAATTTGGATTGCCTAAATCTAGTTGAATTATTTCAAACACCTTCTTCTTAGTATTCAAGACATCATTAGGGTTGCATTTTAACCCTAGAAATGTTACTCTTTCGCCAACAACAATAGTTTCAAGCGACTCAATCAGTTTAACCGAGCAATCACAAGCAATTCGCAAAAAGTGACTATTAATATCAATTTCCATTTGAGTTCAGTTAAGCTAAGAGAAAATATTCAGAAATACATCTAACTCAAAGACTATAATTATGATAGTCTCTTTTCACTAGAGTTCAGAAATGTATCTCTTAACTATCATAGTCTAGTTCCCTAAACAGTAAAGAAAAAATATTAAAAAAATGCATCTAACTCAAAGACTATAACTAAGACCATAACTCTTTTCACTATTAGTTATGGAGCTAGCATATGAAGTTTGAAGGCCTATACCAACCTAAAAACCTAAGTCATTAGAAAATAAAAACTACAGCAAATGAAGTGCAACATATACATGGTACTCACCTTGGCACCATCACTATTAGAAGCACAAAGAACCATTTCATGTGATTTTATACCCCGCATAGCTGCAAGCATTAAATTGCAAAGAATACAAAACTTCTAATTCTACCTTTCTTCAATAGGTATGTATCTTTGTGCACACTCAAGCATTCAGAAAGCAGTGAAACAAACCTACCTTTCTTTAATAGGTATGTATCTAACAAGGCCACTAACAACTGTTCGAGACTAAGTCTCAACCACATCAGAACTAAGAATGGAAGAACTTCCCTAACTAGAAACATGAAAGAACTGCCTTGACTACAAACAAGAATTAGAAAATGTTTTTTAGGGTGTATATTATAAATGATACAAAAAGCTGCACCAAGTTTTCAGGTGTACATCAATTCTGAATAAAAAAGCTACACCAAGCTACATTCTCAACCAAAAATGTAAATGATACAAAAATTAGAAATACCTTGGTAAAATGAAAACCCAAGTACCTTCAACAGACCACCCTGCTAAGTAAAAAGGTTATCATATTTCAACCATGTTTTCATCTACCATACCTATAGCAAAATCATATGAAACTCCACTCCATATTTCCCTTGACTACAAGAAGATATATAAGCTCCCCTATTTGGCAATATTCCATTGAAACACCACCACTTTGAGCTATTAAATTATTGTATATGACAATATTTTATTTATTTAGAAACAACAAAATTTTGAAATTGAAAGTAAGGGAAGGATTGGAAGCTAAAGGAATTCCTTTTCATTACAATAGATATATGCATCATATTTGCCTCTAAATTCAAGTAAGAAAATTAAAGGCTTTTTCATTATAACATTTTTCATTCAATAAACATTAACCAAATGCATGTAATTACTAATCCTCCTTAGCTTCTTTAGAATGGAGGGGGAAAAAAAGAAACCTCCTTCAAAACTAACAAATAATACATCATAAAATCTATCTTTCATAACCAAGAGACAATGCACTAGAACAATAAAAGAATTACAAAAATTAGCTAAGCAAGTTTTCGTTTCCTTGATTTTTCCCTTTTATTTTCAGGCTTCAAGCACTCAGTTACAACTCCCAAACAATCAATTTCAATCTCTAACCAATCAATCTTTCTAATCAAACATGGAATTAGAGACTGCTTTTGGACAAATTGGTAGATCTGCATGTCCAAGAAAAAATTGCAACCTCCTTCGCTCTACAAATTCAAATAATTATTAAAAAGGATTTTTTTTAATTACAGGAGAATTTCAAACCAAAACAACTGACCTCAATCTGTTGACACCCATAAAACCTTCTTCCTGGATTAGCTTTTGTCCACAAAGTCTTCACCACAACTATCTTCTCGCAATTGCATTGAGTGCTCAACTCTATATCAAGCCGAGTTGCTCTTGTTGGTGGATGAAAACCACTTGGGTTTTTTCCTATGGAGTTGGCACTAATTCGGTACTCCAAATCGAATGAGATATTGTATGGTGAAATGAGTTAATTGCACTGAAGTTTGTTATTGAAGGGTTCATGTCAAGCCACTTGACTTCCTAGACTCTTTGGTGGTCATGATGTGTTGGTAGATACCGCTCATAATTTGGGAATATGGGTTTATTAATTGATGAATTAATAAACCAATCCTGATTAGAATTAATATGATTAATTCTAATTAACTATGGATTATTCACCTCAAAGACGTTTAGATTAATTCATGTTCTCTACCAATTGACTAGAAAACCTAATAGGCCACACATAATAAAGGATTATATATTCAAGATGTTATTTGATAACATAGTGGGGTTGATTGAGAGTAAGAGAAGTTGTTGTGAACAAATTATAATTAGTTATAATTTATGATCTAAGTTGTAATTGTGAGAATTTCATGTTTCCAATTACAATTAGGGAATTCTAATAGGATTAGAATTCTCAGTTTTGGGAAGGAAATTTCGTGTGATATATAGTAGATATAATACACGAAAACCCTAGCTGATGAGATACACGAAATCCCCAGCCAAGTCACACGTTTTTCCCTTCTTCTCTCTCCTTCTCGTTTTGCTGAAAATAAGAGAACCCTAGCCGCCATAATTGTTTCTGCTAGCACAGGAAATTTTGGTGCTTGAGTGTATCTTCTGTATGGATTACTGTTAGAGATAATCACACACTGTGATTATAATGATTAGACGTTCAACTCACGTGGAGGTTGATCACGAGGATTGCTGGATCACGCCTCGACTTGAAGAAGAAAATTTTTGTTCTTCGAATGATCACCCAAAGGTAAAAGCTGTTACCTTTACTCACTTTATATCTTGTTTTTACACATAGACGGGTCTTGGGAGGATATCTCGTTTTATTTTTCACTGCGTCGTATACAATACGAGCCTGAGATACCCAACAGTGGTATCAGAGCCATGCTATGTGTGGTCTACGGACATTGTTTTGGCATGAAAAACTTTTCGTGTTTATCTTTGTTTATTGTGAAAATCGTTTTCACTTGGGTCGAAATTGTTTCGATCTTTATGGGTTAGTTCCGTAGAACAATATGATTGTGTAAAAGTCACAGCATATTTCGAAAAGATGCTTTTTTCGTATTGAAAATTTCTGCAGGAAAAACGTTCTTCTGCAACATGGATGTTGTCATTCGTTTCATCTTAATTTTCCGTTTTGATTTTGTTTAAACTAACAAATTGGTTGTTGTTTATATCTTCAAAATAGAAAATACAGCTGGGAATTGTTCTCACTAAAAATTTGCAGAAGAAGAAAGTACTAGAAATTGTTTCTGGAAGTTTTTGAAAAATCGCCGCCATTGTTGCAGAACACAGGTGGTGCCGGCTCCGGCTTCCAAGCCGGCGCCAGTTCTATTCTGTTCGCGATGTCCGAAAATCATTTTTGGAAGAGAATTTTTTTTTGGAAACCAGAACAGAGCCGGCGCGCACTAGAAATTGTTTCTGGAAGTTTTTGAAAAATTGCCGCCATTGTTGCAGAACACAGGTGGCGCCGGCTCCGACTTCCAAGCCGGCGCCAGTTCTATTCTGTTCGCGATGTCCGAAAATCATTTTTGGAAGAGAAATTTTTTTTGGAAATCAGAACAGAGCCGGCGCCGATTCTGCTCTGTTTGCAACCTCCAAGTATTTTTAAAAAAAAAATTCGGAACAAAATTTTGGAAGGAAAAATCTCATTTGATGAAAAACGGGACTGAAAGGTATTTTCTCAAAATTAGTTTTGAGACAAACAATTTTGTTTTTCAAAATAATGATTTTGAAAATCTAAAATTAGTGTATCATTCTAAAATGGTGATTTTATAATTCTGTTTTGTCTTTCCAAAATAGTGATTTTGGAATGATAAAAGTATATGTTTATTTTGTTTAAGCATAGTCAATGGCATGGTGGATGGTTATGGATTAAAACCAACTATATCTATTCATACATTTTACAGTTTTGGTTTTATGAAATAGGACCTACGTATCCTGCCTTCTCTAGAATTCTTGTGTAATTCTCTTCTCATCTAACTCCCCTCGAATGTAATTCGAGGTTTTTTCTCTTTAAGAAATTATGTAATTAGTTTACATAGGTTAAATAGGAGTAGAATTATTCCATTCTGGATATGGCAACCAAAACAAGATGAGGAGGTAAGACCTTGTACTTAAATCATACATGAATACATAGGGTTAACTATAATAATTTCTTTTATGGATCAAAGAAATTAATTTAGGGTAAAGTCCATATATAACCATACCACGTAATCGCTTTATTACCATGATTATCAATTATGTGATTTATTGATTTTTATACATGTCATTTATTGAAATCACTAAAATGAACAAATCCTTCAATTAATATTAAACCTAATTCATTCCGTTAATATAGTAAGAACGAGAGTCCATTTTCGAGACTAGGTTGTTGGGCAAACCCAAGCCTACTTGACATTGGGCATGTTCAAGTTATGAAATTAAATTCCTTTAGAATTAAATTTCTGATTAATGGGTCGGGTTTAACTAAATTTTTTATCCCGGTTAGGCAAGCTCAAGCATAAAGAAATTTAGAGGAAAAGTTGAGGTAACCCAAAAGGCTTTAAGATTAAAAGTTGTTAATCACCCAATGATTCGGTAGTTACATACGATGTAATTGGTATTGGATACCTACCAATAAACTTAAGGATGGCTTGTTGGACAAACCCAAGGTTATTCTTAAGGAATTTGGATACTGGTCTACTAAGAAAGCTTCCAACGGGCTTTGTCGAATCAATAGTGGGGGCTATTGGTTTGAGTAAAATAGTGGAGTAAAAATGCGTTTAATTAAAGTCCTAATTATTTGCATATCATGTGCATATACAAGTAGCTAATGTTCTCTATCTTTACATCTAGGTCACTTGCATCATGTCAACAAACTTGAACTTACGTAGCATCTTGGAAACCAACAAGTTAACCGAATCAAACTATCTCGACTGGTATAAAAATTTGAGAATCATTCTCAAATCGAAAAAGTTACTCTACGTGCTAGATACTCCTATTCTACCACCACCAGTCCAAAATGCTCATGCTGATGAGCATGCTGTCCATAGAAGGCACAAGGAGGATAGTGATACAACATCATGTATTATGCTGGCATCCATGACTCTTGAGTTGCAAAAACAGCACGAGTATATGGATGCTCAATCGATCATTTTACATCTTCGAGAGCTGTTTGATGCCCAAGTTAGAACTGAGAGATATGAGATTTCGAAGCAACTATTTCGTTGCAAAATGACAGAGGGTTCTTCTATGAACAGTCATGGGTTGAAGATGCTGGGCTTGATCGAGAAGCTTGGATCTCTCGGGTTTGCAATGGATCATGACTTAAGTGTTGACTTAATTCTACAATCTTTACCTAATAGTTTCTCACAATTTGTGATTAATTATCAGATGAACAAGATTGAGTCCACTATTTCTGAGTTGATCAATCTTCTCAAAACTGCGGAGTCCTCCATGAAGAAGGATTGCAATGCGGTTTTAATAGTAGAATCTTTCTCTTCTAAGAAGAAAGTTCAAAAGAAGAAGAAGAAGACTCCTATGAAGCCCAAAGGTGGTGTGAACGAGAAGGATGCAGCTACCAAGGGCCCATGCCATCATTGTGGGAAGATGAGCTACTGAAACTGCAAAGCCTACTTGGAGACTATTAAGGACAAGAAGTAGAAGGAGAAGCTTACAAGTACTTCCGTTTCTTCTCCAGGTATGTTTATGATTGAGATGAATACTACTTTCAAAAATGAGATATGGGTATTAGATACCGAATGTGAATCGCATTTGTGCAATAACTTGCAGAGATTAAAGAGCAGTAGAAGGCTAAAGAAATGTGATGTGGACCTACGTACTGCAAATGGGGTAAAGGTTGCTACACTTGCTATCGGGATATACGAGCTGAACCTGCCTTTGGGATTAATTCTAGAACTGCAAAACTGTTATTTTGTACTAATTTTAATGAAAAACATTATCTTAGTTGCGTGTTTAGACTTATATGGATTTCATTTGATATTTAAGAATAAATGTTGTTCTTTTTCATTGAGTGATATTCACTATAGTTCAGCAACTTTGGTTAATTGTTTATATGTTCTAAACTTGGATAATCCAATTCTCAATATAAATAATAAGAAACCTAAAATGGATAACTCTAACACCTCTTACTTATGGCATTCTCGTTTGGGCCATGTAAACGAAAATCGTATTTCTAAGTTACACAAGTTTGGTGACTTAGGGTCATTTGATTATGAATTATATGGCACATGTAAATCTTGTTTACTAGATAAAATGACTAAAACTCCTTTTCCAGGAAGAGGAGAACGGGCCAAGGAGTTATTAGAACTCATACATTCTGATGTATGTGGCCTAATGCCAATACAAGTAAGAGGAGGTTACAACTATTTCATAACCTTTATCAATAACTTTTCACGATACGGGCATTTGTATTTAATGAAATACAAATCTGAGGCCTTTGAAAGATTTAAAGACTTCAAGAATGAAATAGAAAAACAACTTGGTAAAAGTATTAAGATTCTAAGATCTGATCGATGAGGAGAATACTTAAGCCAAGAGTTTTTGAGTTATTTTAGAGATAATGGGATATTATCTCAATGGACTCCACCACATACACCTCAATATAACGGTGTATCTGAGAGAATGAATCGAACCCTTCTAGACATGGTACGGACCATGATGGCTTCTGCAGACCTACTAAAATCGTTTTGGGGGCATGCACTAGAGGCTTTTGTTTATATACTGAACAGAGTTACGACAAAATCGATTGATACTACCCTATTTGAGATGTTCTTTGGTAAGAGACCAAAGTTATCTCACTTGCGAGTATGGGGTTGTCCTACATTTGTTAAAAGGCCACAGTCAGACAAACTTGATAGTAAGTCTGACAAGTGTTTGTTTGTGGGATATCTGAAAGAATCTTTTAGATATTACTTCTATCTACCATCCAAAAACAAATTGTTTGTTTCGAAGCATACCGTCTTCTTAGAGAAGGAGCACATGCTCAAAGGGGACAATGGCAGTAAGATTGAACTTAGTGAAGTTCATGAAGATCAAACACACGAGGATCAACCGTCTAACCCCACATCTATTGAGAGAATAGATGAACCTTCTAATACACAAGAACCTCGTAGATCTAGAAGGATACGCGTGGCACCTGAGAGATATGGATTTCTCATTAGTGACCACAATGACGTATTGTTCATAAATGAAGATGAGCCTACTACCTACAAGAATGTTCTGAATAGTTCAGAATCTGGCAAATGGCTTGAGGCCATGAAGTCAGAGATGGATTCTATGTACGACAACCAAGTATAGACTTTGGTTGATCTACCCAAAAGAATTAAATCTATTGGGTGCAAGTGAGTTTTCAAGAAGAAAATGGACATGGATGGTAACTTAGTTACCTATAAAGTACGACTAGTGGCGAAATGTTATCGTCAACAACATGGTATTAATTATGATGAAACCTTCTCACCAGTAGCCATGTTGAAATCCATCAGGATACTCCTAACCATTGCTACTCATTATAATTATGAGATTTGGTAAATGGATGTGAAAATAGCTTTTCTAAATGGAAATCTGACTGAGGAAGTGTATATGACACAACCTAATGGTTTCACATCCAATGATAGCACAAAGGTGTGCAAGCTGCAAAGGTCCATTTATGGACTTAAGCAGACTTCTAGGAGTTGAAATATCCGTTTTGATAAAACAATCAAAGATTTTGATTTCATTCAAAACATGGATGAGCCTTGTGTATACAAGAAGGTTAGTAGGAGTGTAATCGTTTTCTTACTACTTTATGTAGATGACATATTGCTAATAGGAAATGATATACTTGTCTTGCAAATGGTTAAAGTTTGGTTGTCCAAACAATTCTCCATAAAAGACCTTAGAGAAGCAACCTATATTCTTGGAATAAGAATTTATAGAGATAGATCCAAAAGGTTTCTTGCTCTTTTACAGTCTACATACATAGATAAAGTGTTAAAGAAGTTTAGCATAGATCAATCCAAAAAGGAATTCTTACCCATGTCACACGGTGTAAGCCTTTCAAAGTCGATGTCTCCCAAGACATAAGTTGAAAGGGATCACATGAGTAAGATTCCAAATGCCTCGTCAGTTGGATTTATCATGTATGCTATGATATGTACTAGACCCGATGTATCTTGTGCTCTTAGTTTGACGAGCAGATACCAATCTGACCATGGTGAGGGTCATTGGGCGGCTGTAAAGAATATTCTTAAGTACTTACGAATGACTATGGATATGTTCTTAGTATATGGAGAAGGTGATTTGAAAATAAATGGGTATACTGATGCCAGTTTTCAATTTGATAGAGATGATTTCAAATCACAATCTGACTACGTGTTTACGTTGTGTGAGGGGCAATAAGTTAGAAAGGTTCCAAACAAGAGATTATTATCAACTCTATGACAGAAATTGAGTACATAGCCGCTTCTGAAGCAATTAAGGAAATAAAGATAGAGAGAATTCCCACGGATGAGAACTTGGCTGACCCGCTTACGAAAGCACTATCCCAAAAGAAACATGATTGTCATATTGAGTCATTCGTTATTAGATACATGAATGATTGGCTCTAGTGCAAGTGGGAGTTTGTTAGTGTTGTGCCCTAGAGACAATCACTTGTACATTGTATATGACACATTTTCTTTTAATAAAAATGCATTATTTATTTTACAGTTTCTTTTGTTTACTTTAAGTAATATAACCGTTCGATAAAATCCCTAATACAACACTATGTTAAAGAAATCATAATAGAGATCATGATATGAGATTCCTACTACACTGGATGGTGTTGGTACTTAAATAGTCCATAGTCATAGTATTAATGAGACAGGACATCATTAATACATTAAGACTAGCATATGTTAGACTTCCTGATTTGATCAGGCGGTGGTTCTCATAACCGTGAATATTGAAATACTTAAAATTAACACATGGATGTTTGTTAATGGAACAAGTTCATTAGATGACCTAGCTTTGAGATAATCACATAGATAACTATTTAGTGTCAGTGATATAATCTCAATATAGCAAACGCGCAAGTATCTTTAGACTTGAGATCTCTAAGATACTTTGTTTACTGAGCCTTATACTTTAATTCCAATCTCCGGAGCTCGATTGAGGGCCGCCTATGGGATGGATATTGGGTACATTGTGAGGTAAACGAAAGTAGTTGAGAGGGTCAATAAAGGATTCACCACTCCTAATAGTAGGGGCGAATATCTCATGGCCACTTGTAGGAATTACTACTCAGAAAGTCCTTGACCAAGGTAATTGTGTATTGGAACTAGTTCTAATTGATACATATCTAGACTAGTGGGTTCATAATACAAGTACTATTGTATTCGGGTCAAAATTATTTTTGGAGGGAGTTGGCACTAATTCGGTACTCCAAACCGAATGAGATATTGTATGGTGAAATGAGTTAATTGCACTGAAGTTTGTTATTGAAGGGTTCATGTCAAGCCACGTGACTTCCTGGACTCTTGGGTGGTCATAATGTGTTGCTAGATACCGCTCATGATATGAGAATATGGGTTTATTAATTGATGAATTAATAAATTAATCCTGATTAGAATTAATAGGATTAATTCTAATTAATTATGGATTATTAATCTCAAAGACGTTTGGATTATTAATTCATGTTCTCTACCAATTGACTGGGAAACCTAATAGGTCACACACAATAGAGGATTATATACTCAAGATGCTATTTGATAACATAGTGGGATTGATTGAGAGAAAGAGAAGTTGTTGTGGACAAATTATAATTGGTTATAATTTGTGGTATAAATTGTAATTGAGAGAATTTCATGTTTCCAATTACAATTAGGGAATTCTAATATGATTAGAATTCTCAGTTTTGGGAAGGGAATTTCATGTGATATATAGTAGATATAACATAGGAAAACCCTAGCTGATGAGATATACGAAATCCCCAGCCAAGTCACACGTTTTTCCCTTCTTCTCTCTCCCTCTCGTTTTGCTGAAAGCAAGAGAACCCTAGTCGCCATTATTGTTTCTGCTAGCACAGGAAATTTTAGTGTTTGAGTGTATCCTCTGTGTGGATTACTGTTAGAGATAATCACACACTGTGATTATAGTGGTTAGACGTTCAACTCACATGGAGGTTGATCACGAAGATTGCTGGATCGCGCCTCGACTTGAAGAAGAATTTTTTTTTTCTTCGAACGATCACCCAAAAGTAAAAGCTGTTACCTTTACTCACTTTATGTCTTGTTTTCACACATAGACGGGTCTTGGGAGGGTATCTCGTTTTATTTTCCATTGCGCCGTATACGATACGTTCTTGAGATACCCAACAGTTGTGAGCTCATGATTCATTTAGATAGGACAGGCCTTTGTCAAAATGAATTTTTCATCAAAATCTGGCTCGTATGGAAGCCAAACAATATGTTGTTTTCTATTCCGAAATGCGGTTGGAAGATCAGAACAAAGTTGGGTCTGGATATGAGTATCCATTTTTGCAATTTGGGCTTTGATGCCTGGCTCAATTAGATAATGTTGAAGACGTTGAAAGGCTACATCTTCTTTGAGAAAATTGATTTGGACTGTCTTGTTTTCTAGAAGCTGCAGTTCTTTTTCAATAGAAGGCCTATCGAAAGGAATGAGTATCTTTTAATTCATATGTTCTATCTAAATGCCTTTTTTGAGGACCATAAATGGAATGATCTGTTGAAAGGGTAAGAAGAATGTTTTACCTCAATATTTGAAAGTTTGAAACTAATACCTAGTTTCTTACCATTGGCTGAGCAGAGAGTTTCTTTGGTTTTTTCAAAAAAATTTGTAGGAATGAGACCTTCCTGAATGCAGTTGAGATCAGCTTCGATATCAACAAGTGTTGGAATTTCTAAAGTTAGAGAATTTTGAATAACCAAAGTGAATCGAACATACCACCTTTAGATAGACATTTTTGAAAGATAGTTAAGGAAATTTGTATCAGTAGATTCTGATATTGGTTGTTTTGGTTTCTTCTGAGAACAGAGATTTTGAAGAACTAGTCGGTCTAATTGTTGAGAAGCTTTGATTTCTCGGATATATTCCTTAAGAAGAGTAATTTTAGAGTTGATTAAAATACCTACTTTTGAAATAATCAAATCATTCATGAACAGGTTCTGGGAGAATTGATTCTGTAGGCCTGTAACATGGCCACTATTGGTTGATAAATCGATGCGAAAACACTAACTAGGTTGGGTTTCTTTTGTTAAAATAAAGAAATCAAGAGTGATTTTGAAAACGATTTTGAAAAGTAAAAGCATTCATCCATGCTTGTTGATAGTCCCAATAGTTGTAAACCAATAGGTCAAAAGGTTGGGAGAATTTTTTAAATGTGCTGGGAGAAGCTTTCCATACAGAAGGAGTATGGACAGAGTGTATTTGGACTGAAGTATTGGTATTATATGTTTCAGTTTGTCTGTCTTTGTGTGGATGGAAAGAGACACTTTTGGTATCTACAAGGATGAACTTGTAGTATTTTTGAGTAAATTTTGGAGATTTTTGAATAAAATTGACATCTGGGCTAAAGAGTTTCCTAATTGCCTTTTGTGGGTTTGGATCCCAAAATTCGGGTTAGGGAAGCTGGTCCCGAAAGGGTAAGAAGAATACGGGAAATTAACAAGGGGGAGCAGGTCGCATACGTAATGCATAAATTAACAAAAGCAGTAAATACAAAAGAAATAAATGAGGCGGCTTAGCCGACCATATGCAGATGCAGGTACAAAATACATAAAAAGTAGTAAGTATAAAAGAAATAAATTAGGTGGCTTAACCGACCATATGCAAATGCATATAGAAGAAGAAGAAGAAGAAGTACATAAAATATATTTATTACAATAGAAAACAAAATTATATAAATGAAAATATTATTACAAATATTGAAAGTTAGAAAGGGAATTCTAACCACTGGGAGAGGGAGAGTACTCTTGGAGAGTTGTGTGAATATCTATTACCAAGTGTGTGTTGTGTAGAGTATGAGGTCTATATTTATACACAATTTTTGCTAATGTCATGGGTGATGTCAACAGTTTTGTTGATGTCATTTGTGATGTCACCAATGATATCTTGCTGATGTCACTTGTGATGTCACCAATGATGTCATGCTGATATTACTTGTGATGCCATAATTAATTAATTTATTATTATTATTTATTTATTTTAGAAGTTTATTCTAAAAAATAATCTTCTTCTTCAAATTCTTCTTCGTCGTCGTTTTGGTCATCTGGAGGAGTGTCTTCAAATGACTGTTTTGCAAACGATTCAGAAGGTTCATTTTTCATTTGTTGTAAAAGGTTCTCCATGGCTGTTAGAAAACCTTCTTTGGAATTTGCTGCTGCAATTGATTTCTGTTGTAGAAATCCAGTTTACTAGCTGTTAGAGAGAGGCAGATATTTTGAGTTAACCTTAAACCATTTGTTGATAGAGGGAATATAAGTGTTCTGGGCATTCCAGTCCTTCCACCATTTACAATGTCCTTGAAGAGTAAGGTAAGGAAGACCTTGCTGGTCTGCTTCTTTGAAGTAGGAAAACTTCGGGGAATATATCCAAACGAGTTTGAATATACTGAAGAATTGGAGTAGTAGTGAACTGCTGGTTGTTGATTAAAATACCTACTTTTGAAATAATCAAATTCTTCCTGAACAGGTTCTGGGAGAATTGATTCTGTAGGCCCGTAACATGGCCACCATTGGTTGATAAACTAATGCGAGAACACCAATTTGGCTGGGTTTCTTTTGTTAAAATAAAGAAACCAAGAGTGATTTTGAAAAGTAAAAGCATTCATCCATGCTTGTTGATAGTTCTAATACTTGTAAACTAATGGGTCAAAAGGTTGGGAGAATTTTTTAAATGTGCTAAGAGAAGCTTTTCATGCAGAAGGAGTATGGACAGAGTGTATTTGGACTGAAGTATTAGTAATATATGTTTCAATTTGTTTGTCTTTGTGTGGATGGAAAGAGGCACTTTTGGTATCTACAAGGATGAACTCGTAGTATATTTGAGTAAATTTTGAAGATTTTTGAATAGAATTGACATCCAGGCCAAAGAGTTGTCTAACTGCCTTTTGTGGGTTTGGATGTATATTTTGGAAGTTTTGGTATAAGCAGGTTCTTGAGTCGAAGAGAACCTAGAAGAAACAGGTTTGGGCTCAGAAAACAGAGCCTGTTGGGATGCCGATTGCATCGTGCCAGTGATTTTGGAGCCTAAAGCTCTACTGTTTGTAGGGTTTTTTACCGCCACAGATTTTGAATCAGAAGGGGTTATCTGTCCGATTACCTATTTGAAATTAAAGTTCATTTGCTAGCACCATTTTTCAAAGTCTCATGGATTGATTAAGTTTGGGCATCTTGTAAATCTTGAGATTCTACAATATCAACCCAACTGGCTTTTGTTATGTTTGTGAGGGAGAGAGGCTCCTGTATTTTGGCTGATTGAGAAGTAGCTATTTGAGGTATGCTTATGGCATAATTTTTTGGGGAGATAAATCTAGATTTACCAGAAGATGAGGATTCACTGGAATCATTTTTGGGGACCTGTGTTACAGGTGGTGCAAGTAAGGCTGGACGCTCATTGAGCTTCGGAGGCTTAGTCTTTTTAGGAGGCATAATTATCGTTCCTGCAGAAATTCTCGAGTTAAAAAATCAGGAATAGAATTTGAAGAACCTTTGATATACTCTATATCGAAATCAAAAATAGATAAAATAGCTTGCCACCTAGCAAATATCTATTTTGAGGTAAGATTTTGAACATCTTTTTGCAAAACAGATTTTGTAGCTTGGAAATTAATGCGAGGTAAAAATTTCTGATTTAATAAATCAGCTTGAAATTTTGAAATGCATAAAATAATTACCATTTTTTTTTTATGGTAGGATAGTTCTGCTGAGAACTATTCCAATGCTTTGATGCAAATGCAACTACATGCCTTTTGTCATTTTTTACTTGTTTAAGAATACTACCATAGCCAATATCAGAAGCATCTGTTTCGACTATTTTGGGGGCAGAAGGGTCAGGAAGTGCCAAGCAAGGAAGAGTCTTAACTTTCATTTTGACCTGCTTGACTATGGAAGTATGGACATCGGTCCATGGAGGAGGAGGTTGTTTAAGTCTATTGTGTAGGGGTTTAATGAGAGTACTAATTCCAGCAATAAATTCAAAAACATAATTGAGACAACCCAAAAAGCGTTGGAGTTGAGTTCGATCAATAATTTGATCTGGAAATTTGTCAGCAAACTGAATTGACCTCTGGATAGGAGTAATAGTTCCCTGTTGAATTTGATGTCCCAAAAATCGGACATTGGTTTGAAAAAGACTGTACTTAGTTTTTGAAAGGACTAAACCATTATGTTTAGCCGTTTGACAAAATTTTTTTAAATGTTTGAAATGTTAATCTAAATTTTGAGAAAAAAAATTAGAATATCATCAATGTCAACAATAGTAAATTGAGAAAATGGATTAAAAATTTCATTCATAATTTAATGGAATTCTGAAGGAGCATTTTTTAATCCAAAAGGCATCACATTCCATTCATATTGGCCAAATGGAACTGTAAAAGCAGTTTTGTTGCGATCTCTAGGATCAACTTGAATTTGCCAAAAACTTGATTTCAAATCAAATTTTGAAAACAGTAAAGTAGAATGTAATCTGTTTAACAAATCTTTTTTGTTCGGAATAGGATATCTAATCCATCTGAGGGCTGAATTGAGAGGTTTGTAATTGATGACAAGTCTTGGAACACCTAGCTCAAGTTCAGCATTTTTATTGATATAAAATCCTGCACAGCTCCAAGGAGAGTTACTAGGAGAAATTAATCGTTTTTGTAGAAGATCGTTGATCTCTTTTTGGCAATGAGTTGTGAGCTCATGATTCATTTGAATAGGACGAGCCTTTGTTGGAATGAATTTTTCATCAAAGTCTGGTTCGTATGGAAGCCAAACAATGTATTGTTTTCTATTTCAAAATGTGATTGGAAGATCAGAACAAAGTTAAGTCTGAATATATATATATATAAAGAAAAACAGACACATGCGGATACAAGAAACACTATTCTATGCAGATAGCCAGTCAAAGGTCTAAATTTTGCTGCCCATGGCTGTATTATCTACACATTGGTCCACTACCTTCCTCTGTCTTCCTATTGCTTAGTTCACATATCATCAGCCTACTAGCCTAGCACCGATGGAGTCTGACCAAGATCCTGCACCTTCCACATTAAAGTTTGCCATCCTATGCTAAATTCTCCTAGAGGCTAAATTTTTTAACTTTGACTCTCTGTTCTTGCGTACTATAATAAATACGTGGCCACTATAATCTATAACTTGGGCCCGCCGGGAATGGAAAGTCTACGAAATATGGTCAAATGTTGTTTAAAAAACATTTGCGTCACGCAATTTTCTATAATTTCATACTATAATCTACATCTAATCCTCATCAGCTTTATAAAGATTCACTTTTGCAGCCAAAAGAATTCCAGGGTTGAGCATAATCTGGTCGAAACAGCATGGATACACTGGTGAGGAACGCCACTTTGCGGTTTAGTAGACGGGTTGATGGCTATGAGCCCTTGAACCCAACTGGTGAAGTATTGGGGAGAAGAAGAGATGGTGACTATGGAATCCAGGTTTTGTTTTCTAGGCCGAAAAGTGGCAGAGATCATGACCATGGTGGTGATCGTGGTGGCCTTGGCCTTAGAAAGATTTCTAAGCCAAAGAGTTACAGAGATCATGGCCATGATGATGATCATGGTAGCCTGAATACAGTCCCTAGGCCGAAGAGTTACAGAAATCATGAATACGGCGACCGGAGTGTGTTTTCTAGGCCGAAGAGTTGTAGAAACCATGGCAATATGATGAAAAACTCAGTTTGCTACAGAAGAGACCGGGCAAGGAAAAGACATATTTTTCTGCAATCTTACAAGTTGACTTCCATGGAGTCTGCAAGGAAGTCTAATACAAAGAAGCTGAAAAGGGTTGCTGTTAAAGTTAAGTCTCTCGTAGTTTCGGTTTTATCGTTCATTCGAGCTGGTTCACTGAGGTCCTGCAACTCAAAATCTGCCATAAATGCATCTCTTCCTGCTAGAGCTGTAAACTGATGCTGAAGTGTTCCCAAATTGATCAAAACCATGGTAGAATGTTCATCTTCTGTTCTTTTGGAAGGAAGGCCTAAACCGCCTTAGGAGCTTGATGGGATGTTGTATTTAGTTTAGTATGATTGATTAGGTTAAGATTGCATCCACAAAAAAAGGGTGAATTTTCTCTCCCCAAGATTTTTAGCCGCAAAATATGTGACAATGTCGTTAAGAAATGGATGTTCATCTGTCCATGTCCAAATATGATGCATTTGTTGTTATCCATTTTCGGTCTCTCTTTTCTCTCCTGCAATCTCTCTCTATATCTCTCTTCATAGACATCAGTGGTTTAGAATTTGTCCGAGAGGAAGAAGAAGAAGGGCCTCATTTTCTTCCTCCACCTCTCCGGTTCACTGATGGAATTGCTTCCCAAAAGCATACATTCTTTGTCTGGCTGATTCATCGTTGTCTACAATGAATGCAACTCCTTCTCAATATGTGATGTTGTCTGAACAGGGAAGCCTTAGGCCACCTCCTTATCGACGGAATGTGCCACGATACAACCACCATAAGCAGTCAGGCGGAAGCTGCTGCTTCCGTTGCATATGCTGCTGCTATTGCCTCCTTTTTTTCCTGATCTTATTTTTTACTGCCTTGGCTCTCTATATCTATGCTGTTTATGATCCTAAGGTGCCCTCGTACCAGGTTTCCAACTTTGAGGTCAAAGCATTCAGTGTTCAACCCGATTTCAGCCTCTATACCGAGTTTCTCGTGACTGTAAAAGCTGAGAATCCTAACAAAGGCATTGGATTCACCTATGGGAAAGGTAGCTCTGTTGTTGTCTGGTACCAAGATTCATCTCTCTGCTCTGGACAGCTACCAAATTTTTATCAAGGTCCCAAGAACACAACTATGATTCAAGTTGAATTGAGCGGTAAAAGTGAATTTGGATCAGGTCTCCAACAGGCATATTCAGACAGCAGAAAAAAAGGGAGGATTCCATTGTTGGTGGTGGTGAAGGCTCCAATAATGATTGTGATGGGGGATATTCCCTCCAAGCAGTTTAATGTTAATGTTAATTGTTCTTTGATTGTGGACAATCTGTCTCCAAACAAGAAAATTGGGATCCTTTCAAGTGCCTACACTTTCGATGTAACATTGTAATTTTGCTCTAGAAAACATGTAAAATCTCTCTGTTCCTATGTAACTGCATGCATTTTTGTCTCACATGCCTGCTAGCAGTTCTACAGGGACAAAGAATCTCGACGGCCTTTGATTGTTCTTGATGTTGTTGTCTGAAAGACTAATATCACTTGAAAAAATGTAATCATCTCTTTGATGGTATTGTATTTGAGTGTAGACACAATAAAAGACAATTGAAATGAAGGCCGGCTTGTTTTTTACATTGTCCTATTACCAGTTTGTTTCTAGGATCAGTGACTTTTACTGGATATGTCACCAAACCTTCTATTTGAAAGTAGTCGAAGAAAAAACGTAGAAAGAGAGCGGATATAATTGCAATCTACTGATCTTTGATTTTTTCTCTAGAAATTGGCAAAGCTACTACGTGAATTGGAATTTCTGCATTCCCTTAAGAACATGTGCTGCTCTTCCAAGATAAATGACGGGATGATTTCACAAATTCTGCAAACTTTAGAAGGTGATAGTACACTTAATATGGAGATGTAGAATTTTTTTTGCAAAGTTTTATGATAAAAATGTTGAATGCCTACTGAGTTTGCCACCTGATGGAGGAAGAGGCATTTCTGCATCCTATATCTGTTATGAATCGAACTTCTTGAGAAGTCTATTCCTTCCAGCTCTCCCTGCTGTTTGCAACCAACCCAAGCAGCCATGCATCCTTACTAGGGAGAGAGTCAATTCAAGAATTGCAAGGTATAGCCTCTGAATTCAACAATTCCCACTGGATATTATCTCCAAGAATCCAATATCATAGTGCTTTCAACAAAATTCTATACACTGAACGGTAAGATAATCACTTCCAGATACCAGGGTTCATACAATTTATTTTTCCCGTCACTTTCAGTCTATCCATAAAAAAAGAAAGAAAAATAATTACATTTCTCTTTCCCTCTCTGGGTGAGGAAAGGGGGAGAGAAGTAATAGTGGAAGCATATCTCACCCTTCAGACATGTAAGGTGCAAAAAGATTAAGCAAATAAATTATAGCTAGTAAGAATTATAAAGAGGTTCTATCCCTATTCAAGCTCCATTCTCACAGTAACAATAACACAGAAAAACCTCCCTTGGAATGTGCAGGCTGATCACCATACAAGAATTAATTGAAGCTCGATCTGCTTGAGTTTTGAAACCTCAAATATGTATCAGTAACAAGATAATTCTAATCATGTTAACGTTTATGCCTTGCAAATCCAGCACTTTTTAAAGTATCCATCAATTTGGAGAATCTGATATTTATTTTGGCTTTATCTCCTTCCATCATCCTGGAACTATTTGAAATCAATGCTTCATCCATTGCATATAGATCTACCTGCCTAAGACCATAGCAAATGCAGTTGCTTCATTCCCTTCAACCTTTAGTTGGTCAATTACAAATGGCTCTTCTACAAATAAGTTTTGGTTGTTTCAACAGTAAGCAAAAAGAAAATCTACATACAACTAGATTTATTCGGAAACTTCTCACAGCTTGTATTTGTGAGATTGATAAGGGCCAGCACATGTGATTTGGACAGTCTTGAGAGGTTTATTTCTGTTCATTTCAGCATTCAGCAAAAAGTGAACAAATATTTTGAGACGGTATTAGTTTCCAAGAAGCAATAACTTAAACAATTTAACAATTGAATCACCGATCAAGATATAATTTTGCATTTATTTAAGAAATATTCAGCCTGCTAAAAACTGTTCTTTAGATTATCTAGAAAATGGTTTTGAAGAACGGGAAGGAAAACCATAACCAGAACTGTAGTCAGAGTACTCAAATTTTGAAAAATATAGAAATACTGCCCAATGAAAGGAAAGCGGAGGAAAAGAGAAAACACCGAAATAGCTAGCATTTCCTAAGCTTTAGGCCTATCTAGGACCAAGAAATGAGAAAGGGAAAAACAAACTAAAATAAAAGACATCAACCTCGTATAACTACAGGATATTTCTTTCGTTATGATGGCCCTTCTAGGCTAAAACTATCTTGAGGCCTATGTGATCTCGCTGGTGCTCTTCAACAAAACCCAAGTTCAAATAAAATATAGATCTTGTAGTTCTGACATTCAGAAGACAATAGCTAATACTGAGCAGCCTTCCACGGTTCTGACTAAAAATGCCTTAGATGCCACGCAAGATCTAAAAAGTTAGTCAGAAGCTGCTTGATGTATAGCCTTCTAAAAGTTCATAAATCGTCGCTCTGATATACTTGCCGCAAGCAACACAGAGTAACATAATCTAATTAGGCTTTGGATTAGCTTAAAAGCTATCATTATTCAGTACTGAATATGTCATAGAATTGATAAAAGAGCATAATTTTGAACAATGAGATTAATTTAGCACTTTTGACAATTGAATGAAATTTGGGAACATCAGCAGTCGTTCTTGTGAAATCTTTGAATCCTAGTTCTAATTTAAAGCAATGCAATATTGTATGGAAACTTGTAGAAGAAAGAACATAAAGCATCTCTGAACAATGTGAGGTTTTCTAATAATAATAGACGAATATAGCAGCAGACATATACTGTTGATAGATTAAGAATTCCTTCTTATAGCGGCAGAGATGTTCCGACATGATTGGAATAGGGAATCATAATTAAAGATTTATCAAAGGATAAAAATAAAGTGGCTAGCCTGACAGTGGAGAAATTATGTTCAGGTGTAACCTAGGAATACTCTGGAAATCTTTCATTTAAATTTGTTAACTGCAACGGTTAGTTACTGGTGACAAGAGGAGGAGCAGCCATTGGAAATGATTGCTCTGGTCCGAAGTAACTAAATTAACTAGGCTGATGGATCCACAGCAAAGGACACATGGTACACAGGCACATCTGGATCTTGGAAAATGATTCATTCAAGACTTTGCTTGCTTTCCTTTGATAACATTGCTGGAGAATTAGTCCAGTTTTCTCAGACGAACTTCCTGTTTCCTTTTCCATTAGATCCTCACAGAGAACCTTGCTTATGTGACTCCCTTGTTCGGTAACCTAATAATCATAAGCCTACTGTAATTATATTACTCCAAAACAACCAGGTGCCTCATTCAGCATTTTCTTTAGTGACATTACACTTGAACTCTCTTAAATGCTACTTTGAGGTGGATAAACCTCATGCCTACTACCTTCAATCAACTGGAAATTCAGTCTACATAAAAGAACCTAGCCTATTGAACAAGTTTCTCCTTTATGGCTAAAATCAGCTAAAACTCCTACTTTCATCATAGCTTTTATAGCTTGTATGCAATTTGTGCCTCTTTTCATTTCATTTGATTATATCAAATTCAAACAAGTTGGAAATGAATATACAAAAGAAGAAAGAAAATTTACATGACTGCAAGTGATTTTAGATCGTAATCACTGGACTTCAGAGATGCTACGTATATCAATCTTCAATTCTTCATGGTGGAGCTGCATGATAATTAAGGCCTGTGACCAACCATAACCTTTAGTTCTTTAGTAATCTATTGTATCCCTTATCATTTTGTCCTTGTTTGATTCTTTGATTGTGGAGTTAGAAAATCATTATCTTTTTTCCATTGCATTAGGTTGGTCTTATCTTTTCTTTTGTCTCTTTTTCTTCAGAGGACTCTTTGTCCTGCTCTAATATTACTTTTCTATAGTGGATTTTCTTTCCTTGAACCATGAGAAAAGAGAATCCAACAAACTGAAATCAAGTTCCTAGCTTTTTTGCCTTCCTAACTAATAGAAATAGATTACTACTACATCAAATCAGGCAGAGAAAATTACTTAGTAGCTAAGGAAGCCGGCAATTCACAAGACAAACTTCAGATGACCAAAATGCAAAAATCCACTGGCAGAATGGGAGCAGTACTGCAAACATTCGAAGGGCATGTAAAACTAACCATTTCCTCATATCTCTTGGATGGTTCCAGTTTATGTTAGAATCATTCTACTACCTAATGGAAGGAAAAAAAAAAACTATTTGATTGGTACTATATACCTATGACTTTTAAGCAAAGCAAACCAAGAAGACCTAGATGACATATGCCACCATGTTTAAATTGAAATCTTGATAAATGAATAGCCACAACCTTGTCTTTCTGTCTGTAAATCAAAGCAAATAGCTATCTTTGACTATTACTTCGCTGCATTTAGTCCTTTAAATTACCAAAGAACGAAAAACTCTTCTTGATGTTCTCATGCTGAGGCAGTCAAAAACTGCCATTAAGGCATTAAGATAAACCCATCTGTATTATCATAGTGTGAAACAAAACCCTATCAAGAGACAACACAACAAACATGTTAACTGCTTCACTTCACAGCATGCACTCTTCCATTAATAGAGGTAGATGGTTAGGTACAGCAGAACAATTCAGAAAACATACTGTTCCCACTCCTAAATGCCAAGTCTACTGATGCTCTCTTCATTTTCTAACTTTTTCTTTGGTGGGTTTGCAAACTTAAACAAGTAATATGAATAAACTAGTTATGTTAGTTAAACAAATCATTTTCATTAGCCTGATATGCTACAATATTGCAAAGAGAATGGTGTAAGATTCAAATACGCGCTTTATCACCTTTAACCATAGGACTTTTTGGTCTTATAAGAAGAAACTTTACAAATTTAGTTAGCTTCTCGTATGAGATAAATAAATTGTATTATTAGGGGGATTGATCAAGACATTTCCTTTTTTTTTTTTTTTATTGTACGAGGAAAAAAAAGCAGCAGTGTTGGTATAAAAGGGTTTTTCTTACCTTCATAACATTGGCAATTATTAGAGTGCTTCAGCATCATGCTCTGCCAAGCACACCATCTCAGAAGTGCACGTTTGCACGTTTCCAGGCCATGCCCATCAGTTGGCCACCAACCCCTATAGCCCAAAATCTATCAAACACATACAAAGTATAAGAGAGATGAAGAACGAGCTGAAAACCTGGGTAGATGCAGAGGACAAGTGAGTTTGATAACCTGTTCCTTTGACTCCAACTAAAAGAATTCCCATCTGGTATTTGTACAATTCGACAAGAACAAGAAGTTAGCCAATGATGGCTGGAGCAGGACTAGGTACTAAAATTGCATAATAATTTTACGCACTTATTTAAATGAGGGGAGAAATGAAAAAAAAAATCATAATTATTGTTAATTCATGAAAAAAAAATTAAAAGAAAAATGAAAGTACATATTTAGTTAACAGAAAAATTGGGCATTAAGTGCTCTATGCTCCATCTTCTTCATGTTGTCCCTTGACGCTGATTTGATACCAAACTATATCCACAGAAAAACGGGGATTATAGTTGTTTTGATTGAGATTGTTGGCCAAAGTACAAATCTACCATTTGTTTTATATATTATACTTTTTCATCAGGGTTTAATTAAAGAAATATGACCCACCATTGAAACTGTTTTGCTCTTCTTCATATTGCTTTAACAATTGGTCATAGCTAAAAATTTTACTTCAAATTAGAATATTTGAAAGTAAAAGATTTTCTCTTTTAGATAAGAAAAAAAAAACGTGAATATCATTAACATCTTATTATTTCGTTTGAACTCTTCTAATCAAATGGCTTATCTTTTTTGTCATGAAAGGTAAAGATTTCTTAAACAATTAAAATATGAATACATCTTTTAAGACTAGATAGGATCTAAAAGAGGGGGAAGAAAGACAGGAAATGCAGAATATGGACTCAAAACTCACCTCTTCAAGCTTCGTCAAGAATCTGATAACTGTTCCAAAAACTCTAGTGTTGTGGAGCGGTTTCCAAAGCAGTTGTCTACCGTCAGACCACCCCAGGTCCCCCACCCGCACCCTTCAACCCAGCTGCCCAGTACTTTTAAGCCCACTTCTGATAGACACTTACTGTTAAAATAACTTCCCATGAAAAGTGTCATCAATGATTTTTCAGTTTATCCTCACAGTCACTTTACTTTATGGTCTTTTCTCTATTTTTAGGCAGCAAAAACATATGGGGTCTTCGAATTTTCTTAGCTTCTTTTGTACTTCTCATCCACTCCATCAGTAAATTTGTGAAAACCAGCTTCCTCTAATCTGCACCAACCATGTTTGACATTCTGTTTGGCTGGAGAAAAGCTTCTAAGTGGTATTTATGAATTGTTTGTTACTATTTTGAAGACTATAGTGTCTGAGTTCTTGTTCAGTGATCAAGATTCTTATAGTTTTTCTAATGGCTGTTGTAGCAAGAGATTGATCAGAAAGGTTCAGTGCCGTCTCAAATTGCTCAAGAATAAGAGAAGCACAATTGTGAGGCAGTTGAGGGACGACTTGGCTGAGCTGCTCAAACATGGCAACGACCAAAGTGCTTTTGATAGGGTATGAGCTTAATTGAATTTATGAAGTTGTCACCTTTTTATGCGTTTTTGGGGTCCTTGTACCTGTTTATGTGTGATCAGCAATATGCAGGATTCTGATAAATTCAATTCTTGCTCTGTTCATATAAGCTGGTTTGATCTGAAAAATATGTACTTGAAGTCATTTCTGCTCTCATAGAATTGAACTATTCACTGTCTCAGTTACTGTAGAAGCGTGCTGCAGAGCCATCTTCTGCTGTAATCTATCTACCCTGTAAACTAAGATAGGAATTTCATGAAGTTTTCCCTTTGGGACTGATGATATTACAGAAGAGTTGAGTTTTGTTTTTTTTGACCTGTAATATGTATCCCGTATTGGACACAAGCACAGTAAGATTGGTTGATGAGGAAATTTCCATTGTTCAGATGCATTGGAAATCATTTTACTTATTACTTCTCCAAGATTGTAGTAGCAAACCCCGGACAATCCATCTCGGTTTGCTCTGAGATTTTCATAAGGTCTATGACAATTATGAGCCAGTGAGGACTCTTGAAAAAATTTGAAATTGCAGCTCTCTTGAGATTGAAACTCTACTTTTCAGGTTGAGCAGCTTTACAAGGATGAAAACTTGATGCAAGTGTACGAATTGTTGGAAACTTTCTGTGAATTTATACTCATTAACATTCCTTACATCCGCAGAAACAAGTATGTCTAGCAATATAAGTATCAATCCTTAAATTACCTGATACTTTTCGAAAATTAAACCTATGTTGCTGTTTCTCTGTGATTTCAGGGACTGTCCGAATGACATCAATGAAGCAATGTCAAGTCTGATATTTGCATCAGCAAGATTTGGTGATCTACCTGAGCTTTTAGCAATCAGGAAGCTCTTTGGAGAGCGTTATGGACAGAGATTTGCAAATGTTGCTCTTGGATTACTTCCGGGGAATCTTGTAAATAGCCAGGTCTGCTTCTGAATCTCCTGAGAACGAGCACAGACAATCCCTAGTGTAGCATATTATCATGAGGTTTTGTGTCTAAAATCTTGATGTCTCTTAATACAGATACAAGAAAAATTATGCCTAAAATCTGTACCAGATGATGTTAAGAGCAAGTTGTTGGTTGAAATAGCTAGGAATGCACTAAAATCAGGACCTTTGATGCTTGAATACAGTTCAGAACTGCAACAACAACAACAGTTGGTAATGTTGTGGTTCAAGGTTTCTTCTTACAATATCATGTTTCATGTGCTTTATACCTTTTATGTCAATGACTACAGGGAAATAAAAGCACTGCTGATCCAATGCTATGCATTGAGCCGAGCTATGATGGTAATGAAGTTCAAAATCCACAGGCTTCTAACATTACAGAGACTGAAAGAGAGGTTGTATATGTTGATTTCCCATTGGGGAATTCCAAGAAATTTTTGAAAGACCTATTTCCCTCTTTCCTGAGCTCTAAGGCCATATTCCCTTCAAAATATACTGCCATAGTAAAACAAGCTTCTATAAACAAAGTGGGGGCCTTGACGCAGGAGGAATTTGGAACAGTTCCAAATCCATTCCTAAAAATTAAACCATGTGAAGTCACATTTTCTGATCTGCAAAGGACAGAAGAGAAAGCACTGGACGGTTCTGCATGGGCAAATGAGGAAAGGAATGCAGCTGTAGAATCTTCATCAGAAAGCTCAGCAAAGTTACCTGAGGAGACCATATGTCTTGACGACATTCAGGAGTATGAGTCCCCTGTGAAGAAAGAAGGAACCATCCCAGATCAAAGACTATTCATGTTTAAACCATCTGTTCTTCCCTTAATGGGAAAAACAGATGATGGAAATGATAGAGATCTAGAAGGGGAACACGAATCTGACCACAAGAAAGCAGCATCAAGAAGCTTCAGAAAGAGTCGGAAGTTCCACAGTAAAAGACTCAGAAGGAGATCAGCTTCTACTGACATTACAAACTTTAAAGATGCCGAAGGTGCAATCTACTACGGTGAGTCTTGTGATAGTTCACCAAATTATGACAAGGAATATCTTGACAGGAGAAAGCATCACAGGAAGATTACAATCAAGCAGCACAAAAGATCTCATCATCCACAAGAAAGTTTACACCACCCTAACTTTGTCAAATTCAGCAGCAGCTTCAGTTTTGTCAATAGCAAAGGTGGACATAAGAGATCAAGCAGCAGATGCAGCTTGGAACATCCATGCTATCTCTACACATGTGATGAGATGGATGACTGGCATTGTTCACCTAGTGTGCCAAAGATCCAATGCAAACTCTGCTATCATCAATGCTCTTGCAATCAAAATCACGGTATCCAGGAGACACAATGCATGCTTCAAACTCGAACAACAAAGAAAGATCAAGATGCTCCAAGGGTGAGTAGTACATGGACAAGCAAAGAAAGCAGATATGCTTATTCAAGGGCAATGACAATGCCAATTGAAAGGCCTAATGAGAATATCTCCGACAACGTTCTCCGATCAAATTCATTCCCAGTTCAGGAATCTGGAAAATGCTCTTCAAACAGGCATGTTCATCCAAAGCTTCCAGACTATGATGAACTAGCAGCTAAATTCAAGGCACTCAAGAAAGCCAATTTGCAAATTGAAAAGGCAATAGAGCAGTAGAGGAGCTTTGCATTTTGACAGGAGTGGTGTATATCATGTTTTCTTTCCCCTTTTTTTTTTTGGCATATAACTTGGATATTGGTTATGGACATATGGTTGAAACATTTTTCAATAAATATTGTGAATATTTACAGGAAAGATGTAAAATTAATTTTACAGAAGAAGAATACTGGTGAGTGAGGAATATTGTAGAAATTTGTTAATATGGAAGGCTGGTGCAGCTGCAAAATAAATATAGCTGAAAAAGAAAAGAGAAAATGCAATTTCTTTAACTTACCCAAAAGAAGATATGAAATAGCAAGAAGATATGAAAATGCAATTTCTTTAACTTACCCAAAAAAAGATAAAAAGAAGATATGAAATAGTAAATTCTTTTTCTTTCCCCCCGAATAGATAAAATATGAAAATCGCTTTCAAAAAAATGAATTCAAATTGAGGGCCCAGGTTCAGGTGCAACAGAGGAGCACGCTTAGAGCTGTTAATTGGTCTAAGTATATTTGGAGTTGTACCGAAGTCGTTTATTTTTATTTTTTTATTTGAATTTATATCAAATCTGTTTATCCGATTAATCAATATAATTAGATTTGAATACGAAATTATAACACCGTACTCAATTACCCTATTAATATAATATATTACATAATATGTATTATATATTATATAAATGATAAATTATATATTATATTATATATAAAATATATTATGTTTTGGGGTTTTTTGAGACTAAACCTAGCAGCTTCAGACTTCATCTTCACTGCCGCACAACTGCACAAGCACAACACACAAACGAAACACTGCCTTCTTCATCTTCATTCTTCACCAACACCTACATCGACCTTCTTCATCTCCACCTTCTATTTGCAGCAGCAGCCGCACAACACACACAAACACTGCCTTCTTCATCTTCACTCTTCACCGACAACGAGCCGCCGCTACCGCCGCCACCGAGACACAAACACTGCGGATTTCTGTTGCCAAGACCCTGCTTGGGGATATCTTGCAACTCCATAACCTGTATTGTTCTTTGCCATTTGGCTGCAAAAGAGATCATGCATGATGTGCCATTAGACAGTTGCCAGAAGTACACCAACACAACGTTTGAATGTGGCTTTAATTTCAGAACAAAAAGTTTATATTTTGCTTTGTTTTCTTTTTCTATGTAAAATCTAATCAGTTCAAACAAACCATTCTGAGCTTCTTGGTAACGCTCCTGGAGTTTCCTCTTTGAACCCTCCAACTTTACTAGAACTGCCGCATCATTGAGGTATATTACACATGTTTTTCAGGTCGGGTATACCCGACTTGAATCCGATACCCACATACGCAGGTATGGTCTCTTCATGCAAGTATTCGACTAGGATTTGGTACTTTTTTTCTCTAATCGGATCCGAAACAAGGCTATCCGAATCTGATTGAACTCGTTTACAGTTCTAAACACTCTCTCCAATGTTAAAAAAATAGAATATTTTATTATTAAAAAAGAAAATTTGTAAAAAAATACTATCATGTTTTGTTATTTATATTATATATATATATATCTTTTTTTTTACTTTTCTATTTTGTCAACAAATTTTACATATTTTAAAATATTTTTTCAAAATTATGTATGTTGCTCATGTGAATAAGTTATAAAAATTTTTATCTAGCCTCGCCAAATTCATATTCACATGTACAACCCATGTGAATTGTCCAATAATAAAGAAGTGTAAAATAGGGCAACATGTAATTATTGTGATATTTTTATTCTCTTAAAAAAAAAGAAATTTTATCTTTGTCGGAAGCAATTATTAAGTATTGTAAAATGATATTTTAAAATATATAAAATTTGGTGAGAATATAATTTTTTTAAAAAAATAAAATATATAAATTATAAAATATAAATAGATTGATGATATTTTTCACAAATTTTCAATTTAAAAAAAGTATTTAAATATTTTTATAATTAATAAATAAGGTTAAGCTTTATTAGATTCTCCTTAGCTCTTTCTATTTTTTCTCCCCTACGCCCCGTCAACAACCATTCATAAAGAGGAAAAAAAATAAAATTATTCAAAATGAAGAAAATTTTAAAATTATCAATAACATTCTTCTATACTTCCCAAAAAGCCATCATCCTGAAGCAATTTAAAGTTACATAGAATGTTTAAAGCTATTATCCATAAGCAATTCAAACTTACACAAGAGGTTTAAAATTATTAAGACCATTATAAATTTTTTTTTTATTTCTAGATGAGGTTTAAAAATTCTTCAAGTTTGAATATGCCCCACAGTCAGTTAAGTTGGTTGAAAGTAGTAGATTTGGGACAAGAAACTGAGTATCGAATCCTCCGGAATTAATTCCTTCAGAGATTACGAATCTTGTTAATAACTTCAAACCTTTTGTGAAGTTTGAATTGCTCCTTCTTAACTCATTTTATTGGGAGTTTGGTTTAGGTTTTCATTTTTTCCCCTCTCTCTTCTTCTCAATTGAACAGTAGTTAATAGAAGAAAAAAGAGTTCATAGGAGAAAATTTTAATAAAATTGAATCTCAATTATTAATTACTAAAATATTAATTTTTTCCTTTTTTTTTTCAAGACAAGAAGATATCTAATTTTTTGAATACCCGAGACCAAGCCTCTATGGGTAGGACCATGATTGATGATTCCGAACTGGAAATTTTGGGTTGAACATTTGAAAAGATGGATGGGCTAATTTTGGGCCGCAACATGGTGCCAAAATCAAAATGGATTTTGTTATTTAACCTACAAACAATTCATTTCGAACAAAAATTGAATGAAGGTAATTTTGGGTTGAACATTTGAAAAGATGGATGGGCTAATTTTGGGCCGCAACATGGTGCCAAAATCAAAATGGATTTTGTTATTTAACCTACAAACAATTCATTTCGAACAAAAATTGAATGAAGGTAATTTTTATTTTAGGTTTTAAAAATTGATGTCTACTTTTCTAAATAGATATATTTTCCATCTTAATTTTTTATAATTAGACTCCGAGATACCAGGTTATGTACATAGGTGCTGTCATTAATCCAAAGGCAGTCAGAATCTTGGAGTTAAAAGGTAGATTATACGAAAAAATAGAAATCAAAATAATATTAAAAATTTTACAAAAATGTTGAAGGGTTGAAAGTTAATATATATATATATATATATATATATATATATATGTATATCTTTTAAAAATTTTTAATTATCTTAAAGGGAAAAAAAGTTTTAAAATTTTGGAGGACAAACGCAACTGTGCCCTCACATTAAACTCTTCAATCAATGAGAATGAAGTGTTAAGTTACATATAGTCAAATGTCCACCTAAATTTTTAGGTCAAATCTATTCAAGTTTTTTTTTTTTTACTCTTTTTATAAAAATAGACATTCATTTTGAAAAAACTCAAAATAAAAATTTAAACATTTAATTTAGGATGAAAATATTATATACTTTCAAGGCTCAACATTTTATTTCCTAAAACCATTCAACCACCAACCTATTGGCATGATATATAGTCTCCTTGTATATTATGATGCATCATAGTCAATCCCACCTTATGAAGAAGACATATGTAATACCCTTTCCTGAGCAGTCTTGTGTTAGGATATATTTTACCTTTGAAGAACTTTTAAATGAATTTTAAGAGGAAGTATTGGATAATAAAAGGGAAAATAAGGAAGAAGAAATTATTTTGAGAAAATAATTGATTACAACTTAAAATATATTATATATATTTGATAAGAAAATATTATATGATGGCCCACGGGACCCATTACATTAATTAGGTGATGGTCTACTTTATTTTCAAGTTATTAGATATTTTTAACGTTCCTATATCTTTCATAAGTTTTCAAAATCTTTCATAAGTTTCCACCATGTTCCATAAGTTTCTATCATTTTCTATAAAATTCTGTTAGCTTCTATTTATTTCTTTAAGCTTCTACTTAATTCTATTAGTTTATATTTATTTCCATAAGTTTCTATTTAATTCTATTAACTTCTATAATTTTATTACACTTTCTCTTAACTTCTATAACCGTCCATCATGTTCTATTAACTTCTAAACTCATACAAAGAATGCCAAGTCATCATAAGAACAATTATAAATAGAAGAAAGAAATAGGCAAACTGAAACAGGAGAAGAAGAGGGAAATCAAGAGAAGAAGAGAGAGACTGAGTGGAAAAGGAAGAGAGAGAAGAAGAATAGGGAATTCAAATGGGGAGGAAGACGGGGGACGAGAAAAAAAAGAGAACGAAATAGAGAGAAAGAAGGAAAAGAAAGAAAAAGGAAAGAAAAAAGAGGAAGAGACAGAAAGAGAGAGTGTGTGTGAGAAACTAAGAAGGAGAGAAGAGAGCTTTGAAAGATTAATTTTGCTCAATCAATTAGGTGAGCTTGACTTAATGTTTATATAGAAGATGAGGAGAGTCCCCTTTATTTTATTTTTAAACATCGTTTTGGCCCGTGTTTTTTGATAGAATTGCATATGTGCTTATCTCATCAATTATTTTATGAAACATGAAGTTTTTGGTTCCCAAAACGTCAATATTGTGTGACACACTTCTCTGCATATAAAGTGATGCTCTATATGAGCAAAGTAATCTCTGTATGAGATTATCATTCTTTGTTTTGTTAGAGAAAAGCAATTTTCTATATGAGGCTATCAATTCCTGTGTGGGGCCATTAATCTCTATGTGAAAAAAATATGTGTCTTATGTGAGAAATGGGATGAAACCCTTTTAATAGAAAGTCAGTTACATACGGGATTCATTAAGTATTTTGTACTCACACTTTTCTTTATATTTTCCTATTTAGGTTCTATTGTATAGGTTGGAAATCAGAGTGGCGCAGCAAAAGTATGATGAGGTAGAAATCGATATTGGATTATCTTGTCGGAGATAGAAAATTGAGTAATTATGTATTATAATATACTTGAGATGTAATTTCAAAATTATCATGAAATGAATTTCATGTTTATTTAAGGTTATACAATAAATTTGTTGTGTATTAAGTTATAAATCATTATAACTACCCCTTGTCTGGGAATTCAGATGGGGCAATATTCCATCAAGATAAGACCCACTACAATTGAAAAATATGGGTGTTAAAATTAGTATCAGAGCATTAGTTGAATGGTTTTGGGAGATATTGACCTTGTGACTATCTTGCGGTTGTAGTTACGGTCGTTGGAAATGGTTGAAAGAACATAAATGCTTATAGGCAAATATGTATGATATGCTTAGGTTTATGGTTTTGGAGACATTATCAATTAGTGGTTTGAAAGAAGTTTTAGATTAATGATATTGGAGATGTTGAAGGTATTTTCAAATTTCGATGAAAAATTACCTTTGAAGAACTTTTAGATAGATTTTAAGAGAAAGTATTGGATAATAGAAGGGAAGATAAGGAAGAAAAAATTATTTGGAGGAAAATTATTAGTTACCACCTAAAACATATTTTATATATATATATATATTTGATAAGAAATATTATGTGATGGCCCATGGGACTCATTATATTAATTAAGTGATAGCCCACTTCATTTTCAAGTTATTAGATATTTTTAACTTTTTTATATCTTCCATAGGTTTTCAAAATCATCCATGAACTTCTACCATGTTCCATAAGTTTCTATTATCTTCTATAAAATTCTATTAGATTTTACTTATTTTCATAAAATTCTATAAGCTTCTACTTAACTTCGTCTATGAATTCCACGGACTTGATTTGTGGTGCTTACAGGCTTATGACGATCAGCGTAAAATATATTCACATCTATGACATGAACCAAACTTCTGACTTCATAGAGGCATTCCCTACTCAGTGATGCACTTCACTTCCAAGACCCAGGTGTAGTGATAAGGGTGCAATGGTTGCTAGGTCGTTGCCTAGAAGTAGCGCGCCGTGTCGGCCCCCGGATATGGTATTAAATATACAAGGGTATAGGGTTAAGAAGACAGTTCATAGAGAGAGGATCCGTTTAGCTTCTTGGAATACAGGATCTTTGATAGGAAAATTGACAGAATTAGTTAAGGCTATGAAGAGAAAATGGATTAGTATTTTGTGTCTTTGGAAAACTAAATGTGTAGGTGAGAAAGCTATAGTAGTAGCGTCATAGGGTTAAAAGCTTTGGTACTTAGGTAGAGTTAAAAATAAAAATGGAGTTGAGATAATTATTGACCGTAGGTTCATTGATTATGTTATTGACGTATAGAGGAAAAGTGATAGGATTTTGAGTATCAAAATCATGCTAGATGGCAAGATTGTTACTGTTATTAGCACATATGCTCCAAAAGTGAGACATGCTGATTTAGTTAAACAGCAGTTTTGGAAAGATTTAGATGAGATAGTACGGGGTATATCGTGCATGGAGAAGCTTTTCATTAGTGGTGATCAGAATGGACATGTGGTTCTAATCGAAATGGGTTTGAGAGTGTCGTGAAGATTAGGGTTTCAGAGATAGAAATGAGGCAGGGGTATTCTTAACTTTGCCTTAGCTTATAATTTGACTATAACAAAGATTTGGTTCAAGAAGAGAGATTCTCACTTGGTGAGTTTTAGAAGTAGATTAAATACTAGTTAGATAGACTTCTTTATTTTGAGGAGTAGGTTCTATAGTGGTTATATGGATCGTAAAGTTATTCTATGCAGGAGTGTAGTTACATAGCATAGGCTGCTAGTTCTCAATTATTATTTTAGGAAACAAGGTATGCAAAGGACCCATCAGGTTAACTCTAGAATCAAGTGGTGAAAGTTACGGGGGGTGAAATGATAGCCTTTGTCGATAAGGTCTTTTAGGTAGATAGCTGGTCTTTCGATATGGATTTGGATCCAGATACTATGTGGAGAATGATGACTCAAGGTATTAGAACAGTAGATAAGGAAGTGCTTGGTAAATTTAGAGGAAGAGTACTACCAAATAAGGACGTGTCATGGTGGAATAATGAAGTGAGAGAAGCCATAAAGAACAAATGAGAATGCTATAGAATTTAGGGAAGTACAGGAGTGTCGAGAATTTTGAGAAGTATAAGATAGTGAAAAGAGAAGCAAAAGAAACTATTAAGAAAACAAGATCAACAATTTTCAAGGATTTGTACAAAAAGCTGGATACTAAAGATGAGGAGAAGAATATCTATAGGCTTGCTCATTTCAAAGAAAAAAAAATTAGAGATATCGGTATAGTGAAATGTGTGAAGTAAAGGTTTAAAATGGCAAAAATCATCAAACCGAGAGCATGCTAACAAAACGAAAAACTTACCTCTGTGATTGAATGACCCTTTTTGCACTGATGTAGATGTCTATACAAGGAGGCTTGAAGCTATTGGATCACGTCCTTGTAAACGTCGACTACGTCTGATTCACGCAAAGCCGTTGATCTCCGAAATGGTTCCTGTAGCACTGCTAGTAAAAGCTCAAAGATATAAGTTTCACTTGGCCTCTATCTTTCTAAAATGGATTTGTTCTCTATGAAAAAT
This sequence comes from Voacanga thouarsii, assembly GCA_026120185.1. Taxonomy (NCBI): domain Eukaryota; kingdom Viridiplantae; phylum Streptophyta; class Magnoliopsida; order Gentianales; family Apocynaceae; genus Voacanga; species Voacanga thouarsii. The sequence continues at coordinate 2,711,980 of JANUWF010001569.1, forward strand.
GAACAAAGAAAAGCCACAGGTTTTCTTGTGCTCACTGAACCATGAACCACATTTCTTCATTTCATTCATTTTCATCAATTCCCTAAGAGAGCGGGAACAACCACATGAAAACAAAAAACCCAAACTTTCTATTATCCTTCAGCAAAACAACACAGGATGATCCCGTGTTGTTTTTTTTTTATTTTTTAATTAATTAATTAATTTTTAATTTTATTTTACCCTTGGTCTTAATAATTAATTAATTAATTATTTTCATTTTATTTTACCCTTGGTCTTATTCATTGGATCAAATAAAATTATTTATTCTTGAACTTGAACACCCATAAATAATAAATCTCAATTATTTATTTTCTAAACTTCATTAAACAGCACAATAAATAATTGACAAGTCTAAATAGACCAATATAAAATATCAGGCCTTTTATCTAGTTTATATCTAGATTAATTTTCTAATTATTCAATTTGGTCCTTGGGCCCTGAATAATTAGATTATTTGAATAGTCACAAGGGACGATATAGCGCAGAAGCTATCTTGTACAAGTCTGTCCTAACTAACTAGTCACATATATCCAACATATAAGTATATTGGCTCTACAAAAGAATCTCAATTACGGTATATCAAAGTATATGCTTCTAGCTTCGTTAGACCACCAACTCATACTCAAGTGTTAGAGTATCAGTCCACGTTGTAGCAGTAATAGTCTAGGTTTTTTATAAATAATACTTTTAGAAATCGCTATTATAGGTCATATTCTACGTATTCAAAATACGTTCATGCTATGAAGTGAGTGGACTACTTACTGGCTAAAGGTAAGCTATTCCCTATTTAAAATTCATAACATAATAACCTAAATATGATGAAATTCTCATTCTCATCAATCGGTTAAGAACAAATATTTATATGTTAAGTAATTCGTGATCCATACCTTATTGTGAAAGGCCACCATTCACATGGATCATTTACTTAAACACAATGGGTCCTTTCTAAACATAAATCATGCACACATAAAATGTAAATTTACAAATAACTTTTGAAAAAAATTCTTTTATTAATAAATTACATCAAAAAATTAGTCTAGAGGGTATATATTCCAACAATCTCACACTTGCATTTTAAGACTAAGAAAACTCGTACGTGCCCACCCCTATAGCGTCTAAGTGTATCTTGAAGACTCTCTCAGCCAAAGGCTTGGTGAAGGGATTTGTTAAGTTGTTCTCTGAGGCTATCTGTTCTACTACAATTTTTCGTCTCTGAATGAAATCCCGGATCAGGTAGTACTTCTTCTGAATGTGCTTCCCCTTTTTGTGGTTTCTGGGTTTTTTGGATTGCGAGACTACTCCAAAATTGTTACAATACACCACAATCAATCTATCCATATGTGGCACAATTCCAAATTCTGAAAGAAACTTCCGGAATCAGACTGCTTCCTTGGATGCTTCCGAAGCTGCCACATACTCAGCTTCCATAGTTGAGTCAGCAATATAAGATTGATTGATACTCCTCCATAAAATAGCTCCTCCAAACAAAGTGAAGATATATCCACTAGTGGATTTTCTCTCATCCTTATCTGCTTGGAAATCTGAGTCTATGTATTCAGTAGGAACCAAGTCACCAGTTTTGTAAACCAGCATATAATCTTTTGTACCATTGAAGTACTTAAGAATATGCTTTACAACTTGCCAATGAACCTCTTCAGGGTTTGATTGATATTTGCTAACTACGCCTACGACAAAGCTAAAGGATCTGAAACATTACAAAGCATGCACTCGTGGACAGAAAAATAGAGGAATTAACATTAAATAGAGTATGACAACAGCATGAATGCATGAAAACATACCTCTTGGAGCCTTAAAACTTGAAGAATATGGTTGAAGGACTTGAAACTCCAGAACAGTTTCTTTCTTCTCCCGTGCAGTGAAGCTTTCGGTTCGGTTCTTTCACTTCTCCTTCGGTGCTACCCTTAATGCTTGGCTTTTCAATTCTCAGAATATTCCACAGCCTAATCCATTGTTGGTGAGCACAGAAAGGGATAGAGAAGATAATCATCCAGCTTCTTCCACAGCTCTCGGTCATTTATTCAAGACTTGGCTTTTCAGTTAAGAAAACAAAAGCTAGGAAAGAAAAAGCCACGAGAGAGAGAGAGATAGCCAAGAGTCTCAGTTTTTTATTTTTTTTCCCTTTTCTTTTATTTTTTCACACAGAAAGCCAAGAGTCATGAAATCATAAATAATTATTTTGATAAAAATAATATTCTCGGGTTTTAATATTTCAAAAACTCGAATATTATTAACAAAATAAATTTTGGCTTCTCCCTAAACTCTTCTGAACTGTGTCCGAAAAAATCCTATGGTCCAGGTTATTGGGCTAAAATAATATTTATTATTTTTCTTGGACCCAAAAAGTTCAAAATAATAAACATTAATTATTTTTCTTGGGATTAAATAAATAACCCAATAAATAATTAATGAACCCAAATAAACAAAAAATAATTAAACTTTAATTATTTATTTCTTAGGATTAATTAAATAAATAACCAAATAAATAATTAAGTATTAATTATTTTTCTCTAGTTTAAGTCCCGGTTAATTTTCTAATTATTCAAACTGGACCTAAGCCCTGAATAATTAATTAACCAATTAAACCAGATAATAAATTTCTCTCTATTTATTTTATTCCAGTATAAGAATAAATTAGACTTCCTGAATAAAATCTAACTCTCTCAACTGAGATCAATTTCTCAACCCAAAAATTAATTAGGACTTACGGGCTATTCCGAGGACCAAAAAGACACATCGCATTGGCTACTAAAATTACCAAAATACTCATACTATATAAATAGCTGTATTTTGCATTTTAAATATTTCCTAATATCACCATAAAGAAATATTGATCCCAAGGACAATGTTGCATTAGCAAAGTCTTCGACCTACAGGTAAAATGATTAAAATACCCCTCTACACATCGCCGTACATTTAGAGAGGAAGAAGTGTACTAACACCTCTTTAAATGACATCTACCATCCTTAGGCTTCTAGTCCAATGATCCACGACTTCCTGGAGTGTTTCCGCTTTCCAATGGAGCTACCCTAAAGCAAACATCCAAGTCATGTTTCTCAGGGCCCTAGATATTTAGATCATTTAGACGACCACAAGGGGCGATATAGTGTAGAAACTATTTTGTACAAGTCTGTCTTAACTAACTAGTCACACATACCCAACATACAAGTATATTGGTCCTACGATAGAATCTCCCTCAACTATAGCAAATCAAAGTACATGCTTCCAGTTTCGTCGAACCACTAACTCAGACTCAAGTAGTAGAGTACTAGTCCACGCTGTAATAGTCTAGGTTTCTGCCATATAGTACTTTTAGAAACCACTACTACAGGTCCTGTTCTACGTATTCAAAATATGCTTATGTCATAAAGTGAGTGGACAACTCACTGGCTAGAGGTAAGTCATTCCCCATTTAGAATTCATAACATAATAACCTAAACATGATAAGATTCTCATTCTCATCAATCGGTTAAGAACAAATGTTTATGTGTTTAAATAACCCATGATTCATACCTTACTGTGAAAGACTTCCATTCACATGGAGTACTTATTTAAACATAATGGGTCTGTTCCAAATGAAATTGTGCACAAATAAAGAAAATAAATTCACAAACGATTTTCGAAAATAAATTCTTTTATTAACATATTCGATATTTTTATCAGAAACCTAGTCTAAGAGGGCATATTCCCAACAATGTCCCACTTGCACTCTAAGATTAGGTAAGTCCGTAGGTGCCCACCCCAATGGCGTCTAAGTGTCTCTTGAAGACCCTTTCAACCAAAGGTTTGGTGAATGGCTCTACTAGATTGTTCTCAGAGGCAATCTGTACTACCACGACTTCCCATCTCTGGATAAAATTTCGAATCAGGTGGTACTAACTCTCAATATGCTTCCCCTTCTTGTGATTCCAATATACTTGCCAATGAACCTCCCCAGGGTTTAACTAATATCTGCTAACTAAGCTTACGACAAAGCAGATATCTGGCCTAGTACACAGCTTGGCATACATGAGACTTCCCATAGCCGAAGCGTAGGGAATCTTACTCATTCTGTCATTTTCTTCTTGAGACTTTGGACAGTCCCTTGAAGAAAGAGACAACCCATGTCTACAAGGGATTAGAGTTCCCTTGCATGAGTCCATGCTGTACTTGACCAGCATCTTGTCAATATATGCGACTTGGGATAATCCTAAAACTCTCTGCTTCCTATTTTTAAGAAGTCTAATCCCGAAAATGTAGCTGGCTTCTCCCAAGTCCTTCATACTAAATTGACTAGATAGCCAGACCTTTGTAGATGACAATGACCCTACATCATTTCCAATGAGTAGAATGTTGTCCACATACAAGACAAGAAAAACAACATTAAACCCCTCAAGTTTCTTGTACACGCATGGTTCATCCTCGTTTTGAATAAAATCATAAGACTTCACAGTCTCATTAAAACGAACGTTCCATGCTCTCGATGCTTGATTAAGTCTATAAATGGACTTCCTAAGCTTGCAAACCATATGTTATTGGCCTTCAGCAATAAAACCTTCTGGTTGGGACATATAGATATCTCCACTAAGATGGCCATTCAAAAATACCGTCTTGACATCCATTTGTCATATCTCGTACTCATAGTGACATGCGATGGTAAAGAGGATACGGATGGATTTAAACATGGCCATAGAAAAAAAGGTTTCCTCATAATCAATCCATTTTTTCTGAGTATACCTTTTGTCACAAGCCTAGCTTTGAAGGTTTTCACCTTTCCATCCGCTCCCCTCTTTCTCTTGTACACCCATTTACACCAATGGGTTTTATCCCTTCAGGTGAAGCTACAAGATCCTAAACCTGATTGAAGTACATAGACTCAATCTCGGCTTTCATTACTTCGTGCTATAGATTTGCATCGGTATCAGCAATTGCCTCTTCGTATCTAGTGGGGTCTTGTTCCTGATGGTCAAAGACTAGCTCAAAAGCTTTTCCACACCATTCATCTGGAACCCTAGACACTCTCCTACTACAACGAGGCACCAATTGTACAGGCTCTTGAGGCTGTGCCTCTTCTTATTTCACAACCGAGTTAGAAGAAGTTGCTTTGGAATATAACTTCTCTTTGAGTTCCAACCTAGTTGAACCTTTCGTGGAAGTAGTTTGATCATCCTCTAAGTGTCTAGCATTGGTACTAACAAGTACCTTCTGCTCTTTAGGATGATAAAAGTAACCACATTTTGTTCCTTTTGGATACCCAACAAAATAGCATAATTCTAATCTTGGTTCCAACTTATCTCCCTTGATCAGTACATAAGTTGGACAATCTCATATCCTGAGATGATTAAGACTTGGCTTACGCCCAGTCCACATCTCATAGGGAGTCCTGGGTACTGACTTGGAAGGCACCAAGTTCAGAATATATGCTGCTATTTCCAGGGCATATCTCCAAAAAGATACTGGAAGAGTAGCATGAGACATCATGCTTCTGACAATTTTCATCAATGTCCTATTCCTTCTCTCAGCTACTCCGTTCTATTGGGGTGTCCCCAGCGCAAAGAGCTGAGATACTATCCCATAATGTACCATGTAGTCCTTGAATTTACCTAGGAGGTACTCTTCACCACGATCCAATCATAAGGTCTTGATTAATTTACCTGTCTGACGCTCCACTTCAACCTTAAACTCCTTGAATTTATCAAAAGAGTCAGACTTGCGCCTCATTAGATAAATATAACCAAACCTTATACAATCATTCATGAAAATGATGAAGTACTCAAAACCTCCTCTAGCTAGTGTAGACAAGGGACTACACACATCAGTGTGAACAAGACCCAGTATCTCCTTAGTCCTATCTGCCTTTGAGATAAAAAATCTTTTGGTCATCTTTCCTATTAGGCAAGATTTATACTGAGGCCAATTTTTCAATCTCAATTAGTTCAAAGGCCCATCATGGAATAGCCTCTGAACCCTGGTTGAGTTGATGTGACCCAACCTCAGATGCCAAAGATATGAATCATTGACATTAGTCTTTCTCTTCTTAATTAAATGTTCAGATTGAGCGTTATTTGATTGATTATTAATAGGGTTTAAATAGAATAGACTTTCATACATGTGCCCAGTACATATAATTTCTCCATCTCTACTGATAAAAATACCAGAATGGAAAGATACAAAATATCCTTAATTTATTAGTTTTGCAACTAAAATTAAATTCTGACGAAAACCAGGTACATATAAAATATCTATTAAAATCACTTTTTTATTACAATAAAAAACAAGATCCAGCTCTCTCACTGCAAGAGCCCAAACTTGTGCTCCATTTCCCACGCGTAATCCATGTTCGCCCTTCTTGAGTCTTCTTATCTTTCTAAACCCCTGCATGGAGTTACAGATATGATCAGTGGCTCCTGAATCAACAATCCAAGTGGAAATTGATCCAACCATTGATATAGACTCAAGATAGAAAACATTACTAGTGGAGTTTTTCTTGGCATGAAGATCTGGACACTCCTTTTTTCAGTGTCATTTCTTCCCACATTTGAAGCACTTGCCCTTTAGTTTGTCTTTGGACTGGGCTGCTGCGAATCCCTTCTTCCTTTTGAACTGTCTAGGCTTGGACCCAATTGTTGAGGAAGAAGCCTTAGCAATCATGGCATTTGATTGTGGCTTCATGACCTTCTTTGTTATTTGGAATTCCTTCATCAACTTAGTCAAACTCATATTGTAATCTAGTTTGAACTGAGTAAAGGAACTTGGTAGAGATTCGAGAACCATGTCCACTTGGCTCTCAAGGTCAATGATAGCCCTTAAGATTTCCGCCTCCTCGAAAGCAGCAATCATCTTAAGCATATGCTCCCTGACTGATGCTCCCTTAGCCATCTTAGAGTTTATTATAGTTCGATGAACCTCCTGCCTTACGGGTCGGCTCTTATTTGTGAACATAGTGGCCAATGAATGACTAATGTCATACGCAGAAGTCATGTGCTCGTGTTTAGACTGGAGCACATTAGACATGGAGGCTAGCATATAGCAACGTGCCATTTCATTAGCCTTCTTCCATGCCTTCTCAACCTCTCGCTCTTCGTCGGTGGAACCTTCCCCGATTTCAGGGCTGGTCTTATAAAGGACATACTTATATTCCTCAGTTGTGAGTATTATGTCCAAATTCCTCTTTCAATCCACATAGTTTGGTCTCGTTAACTTATTCTCACAGAGAATAACTGCCAAAGGACTAAAAGAACCTCCCACTTTTTTCTAAAAAATCAAGAAATAAAAGAAAGGATTTAGCTTGTGAAAATAAATTTGTGCATAGAAATTAATTTGGCTCTTAGAAAAACTGACATAGCTTCTTTGGAAGATTAACAGTTCCCTAAGCTAAGTATATTAATCACCACAAATTAATTTTCCTTCTAGGTAATGATCTAGAGGATAACTCCATCGTGGGATGGCCGTTTCCTCTTATTTCCTATGGACATTCCTCGCACGATAACTTTCAACGTGGACTGGCCGATTATAGTACGTGTCCCGAGTTATTAATTATATTATTCTATTAGTTTTATATCCTTGTGGTATCCCCATCCTATACGGGTTCACTCCCAGGGTGACGCGGGGGACCCACGATCTCTAATGAGGATCGTGATGGAAGCTGTGAGGCCGTTGGAACCCTTCTCCCACTTAGTCTTTTAAAATAAAGTTTTCTTGAAAAATATTCTTTTGAAATTTCCAATAAGTTTTTCTTTAACTTAAAAATAAAATATCCAAATCCATTAAAATCTCTATGTCAAGGATTATATCCTTTGAGAGATTTTTCATAGACTAATTTTATTTAAGTTAAAACTTAATGATTTAAAAAATTCTCCAATTAAAACTTTCTCGAGACTTTGGTCTCAATTTAATTTAACAAAACTATTTTTCTTGTGAAAAATAAAATAAAATGGCTTTCTATTTTAACTTACAAAAATAGCTAAATCTAATATATTTTCTATGTCAAGGATTAAATCCTTTGAGAAAATATATCAAATGATTAATTTTTGTTCAAGTTAAAATAACCATTTATTTTTTAAAGAAAAATATTTTCCTTGTATAAATATTTCCAAAGACTTTGGTCTTTGAGAAACCGCGTACATAGGTACACAAAATAAATAGCATGCTAGGAAATAATAAACGTTTTCATACTTTTCTATTTTTAAACTTAAGTGCACAAATAATAGAATTAAACACATTAATTAATTAATTAATTATCTTATTTAATCCTAAAATCCTTTACTAATATTTTTTATACAAATATATTCCAAGAATATAAATTATTGCAAAAATATTAACTTCGCCTAGTATGGGACTCAAATTTAAAAAAAAAAAATTGGTTGGCAGTCCACGTGCACCCGCCGCATCGGATCCGCGCCCAGTTAGCCTGCGGTCCATTGTGGCCGAGGTGCACCAGCCATACCGGATCAGCCACAACACATGAAGCCCGCCCCTGACCCGTGACCCGCGCCCATTTCACCTCTGCTGCTGACCCGCACTTTGGCCCGTATACCCACGCACCAACCCGGTCTTAATTGCAATTGCAATTTTTGATCGGCTTGGCTCCAGTGGCTCCTCGCACAGAACAGTGGTGGCTCGGCTTGGAAGCTCGGCTCTGCTCGGCAGCTTAGGAATAGTAACTTCATCTTCTCCAACGAAATTTTTCTGCAAACTGTCTGCGTTTTTGCTTCCGATCGCTTCCTTTGGCTTCTTTGGACATTTTTCATTACAAAAACTCATCCAAAACAAAACCACAACCACCTATACCCATTCAAATTGGGTTTACACAATCAAAAACTTCAAAGCCAAAAATTTACAGAATGATCATGCTTCCACTGTGAAGCTTACAGAAATCACAATCTCATACCAAAACAGCGAAGGATCATATATTTAAGCTCCAAACAATGTTCTTTTCCATTTTTATTAACTAACATACTCCCTAAATCAATCAAATTCAATGCTCTGATACCTCTTGAAGGATCTGAAACATTACAAAGTATGCACGGTGGACAGAAAAACGGAGGAATTAACATTAAACAGAGCATGGCAGCAGCATGGAGGCATGAAAACATACCTCTTGGAGCCTTAAAACTTGAAGAATATGGTTGAAGGACTTGAAACTCCAGAACAGCTTCTTCCTTCTCCCGTGCAATGAAGCTTCCAGTTCTGGTTCTTTCACTTCTCCTCCGGTGCAATCCTTAATGCTTGGCTTTTCAATTCTCAGAATATTCCACAGCCTAATCCATTGTTGGTGAGCACAGAAAAGGATAGAGAAGATAATCATCCAGCTTCTTCCACAGCTCTCGTCATTTATTCAAGACTTGGCTTTTCAGTTAAGAAAACAAAAGTCAGTGAAGAAAACCAAAAGCCAGGAAAGAAAAAGCCACGAGAGAGAGAGAGAGCCAAGAGTCTCAGTTTTTTTTTCCTTTCCTTTTCTTTTATTTTTTCACATAGAAAGCCAAGAGTCATGAAACCAAAAATAATTATTTTGATAAAAATAATATTCCCGGGTTTTAATATTTCAAACACCTGAATATTATTAACAAAATAAATTTTGACTTCTCCCTAAACTCTTTTGAACTGTGTTCCGAAAAATCCTATGATCCAGGCTATTGGACCAAAATAATATTTATTATTTTTGTTGGACCCGAAAAGCTCAAAATAATAAACATTAATTATTTTTCTTGGGATTAAATAAATAACCCAATAAATAATTAATGAACCCAAATGAACAAAAAATAATTAAACTTTAATTATTTATTTCTTGGGATTAATTAAATAAATAACCAAATAAATAATTAAGTATTAATTATTTTTCTCTAGTTTAAATCCCGGTTAATTTTCTAATTATTCAAACTGGATTTAGGCCCTAAATAATTAATTAACCAATTAAACAAGATAATAAATTTCTCTCCATTTATTTTATTCCAGTCTAATAATAAATTAGACTTCCTGAATAAAATCTAACTCTCTCAACTGAGATCAATTTCTCAACCCAAAAATTAATTAGGACTTACGGACTATTCCGAGGACCAAAAAAACACATCGCCTTGGCTACTAAAATGACCAAAATACCCCTACTATATAAATAGCTATATTTTGCATTTTAAATATTTTCTAATATCACTATAAGGAAATATTGACCCTAAAGACAATGCTGCATTAGCAAAGTCTTTGACCTACAGGTAAAATGACTAAAATACTCCTCTACACATCGCCGTACATCTAGAGAGGAAGGAGTGTATTAATACCTCTCTAAATGACATCTACTATTTTTAGGCTTCTAGTTCAATGATCCACGACTTCCTGGAGTGTTTCCGCTTTCCAAGGGAGCTACCCTAAAGCAAACATCCAAGTCATGTTTCTTAGAGCCCTGGATATTTAGATCATTCAGACAACCACAAGGGGCGATATAGTGTAGAAACTATATTGTACAAGTCTGTCTTAACTAACTAGTTACACATACCTAACATGCAAATATATTGGTCCTACAATAGAATCTCCCTCAACTATAGCAAATCAAAGTACATGCTTCCAATTTCGTCAGACCACCAATTCATACTCAAGTCGTAGAGTACTAGTCCACACTGTAGCGGTAATCGTCTAGGTTTCTGCCATATAGTACTTTTAGAAACCACTACTACAGGTCATGTTCTACGTATTCAAAATATGCTTATGTCATGAAGTGAGTGGACAACTCACTGGCTAGAGGTAAGCCATTCCCCATTTGGAATTCATAACATAATAACCTAAACATGATAAGATTCTCATTCTCATCAATCGGTTAAGAACAAATGTTTATGTGTTTAAATAACCCATGATTCATACCTTACTGTGAAAGACTTCCATTCACATGGAGTACTTATTTAAACATAATGGGTCTGTTCCAAACGAAATTGTGCACAAATAAAGAAAATAAATTCACAAACGATTTTCAAAAATAAATTCTTTTATTAACATATTCGATATTTTTATCAGAAACCTAGTCTAAGAGAGCATATTCCCAACAAAAGCAGATATCTAACCTAGTGCACAGCATGGCGTACATGAGACTTCCCACAGCCGAAGCCTTAGGACAATCCTTAGAACAAAAAGACAACCCATGTCTGCAAGAGATTAGAGCTCTCTTGCATGAGTCCATGCTAAACCTAGCCAGTATTTTGTCAATGTATATCGTTTGAGATAATCCTAAAATTCTCTATTTCCCATTTCTATGAAGCTTAATCTCGAGAATGTAACTGGCTTCTCCCAAGTCCTGCATACTAAATTGACTAGACAGTCAATCATTAGTAGATGACAATGTCCCTACATCATTACCAATGAGTAGAATGTCAACCACATGTAGGGTAAGAAAAATTACATTTATGCCTTCTAATTTCCTGTACACGCATGGTTCATCCTAATTTTGAATGAAACTTTAAGACTTTATAGTCTCGTCAAAACGAATGTTCCATATTTTAGATGCCTGCCTAAGTCCATAAATGGACTTCTTAAGCTTGCAAACCATATGTTCCTAGCCTTTAGCAATAAAACTTTCCGGTTGGGACATATAGATGTCTTCGTTAAGATGGCCATTAAAAAATGCCTTCTTGACATCCATTTGTCATATCTCATAGTCGAAATGACATGTAATGGTAAGGAGGATACAGATGGACTTAAGCATAGCTACCGAGGAAAATGTTTCATCATAATCGATTCTCTCTTTTTGAGTATACCCTTTCACCACAAGCCTAACTTTGAAGGTTTCCACCTTCCCATCTGCTTCTCTCTTCCTCTTGTATAACCACTTACACCTAATGGGTTTTATCCCTTCAAGTAAAGCTACAAGATCCCAAACTTGATTGAAGTACATAGACTCAATCTCGGCTTTCATTGCTTCATGCCATAGATTTGCATCGACATCAGCAATAGCCTCCTCGTATCTAGTAGAATCTTATTTGTGATGGTCAGAGACTAATTCGAAAGTCTTGCCTGTCCATCTTTTTGGAACTCTAGATATCCTCCTACTACGACGAAGCTCCGTTTGTACAGGTTTTTGAGGTTGTGCCTCTTCTTGTTCCATAATCGGGTCCGAAAACGTTGATTTTGAAGATAACTTCTTCTCGAATTCCAACATTTTTGAACCTTTAGTGGATGTACTTTGATCATCCTCCATAATCAGTTTTTCTTAGCTAATCACTATTTTGAAGAAAAGTACAAATTGACTTTAGGGCATATCCCTAACAAAAAGAACCTCCACCAACCATTTCTGAAAAATTGAAAATAAAAGAAATCTTAGTTTGTGAAAAAAAAAAAATTGTACCTTTATCCTTATATTAAATCCGATAATAGTTAACCCTATGACTATTATTTTTAATATGATTAATTTGACTCTTAGAAAAACTGACATAACTTCTTGGGAAGATTAACAACTTCCTAAGCTAAGTGTATTAACTACCACAAGTTAATTTTCCTTCTAGGTAATGATCTAGAAGATAACTTCATCATGGGATGGCTGTTTATTCTCTTTTCCTATGTTCATTCCTCGCACTATAACCTCCAACATGGACTGGCCAATCATAGCACGTATCTCGGATTATTAATTACATTCATCCACTAGTTCTAAATCATTGTGGTATCCCCATCCTATACGGGTAACGCGAGAGGACCCACGATCTCTAATGAGGATCATGAGGGAAGCCGTGGAGCCATTAGAACCCCTCTCCCACTTAATATTTTAAAATAAGGGTTTTCTTAAAAAATATCCTTTGGAAATTTCAATTAAGTTTTTCTTTTAACTCAAAAATAAAATATCTAAACCCATAAAAATTTCTATGTCAAGGTTTATACCATTTGAGAAATTTTTTATAGATTAATTTTATTTAAGTTAATAAACTTAATAATTTTAAAAATTTTCAATAAAACTTTTGAGAAATTTTAATCTCAAGTTTAATTTGACAAAAATAATTTTTCTTATTAAAAATAAATCAAAATGGTTTTCTATTTTAATTCACAAAAATATCTAAATCCAAAATATTTTCTATGTCAAGGATAAAATCCTTTGAAAAAATAACTAACAATTAATTTTTGTTTGAATTAAAATTAACCATTTAATTTAAGAAAAATATTTTTCTTTGTCAAAAATTTTGAAAGATTTTGGTCTTTGAGAAAACGCGAACATAGGGTAAAAAAGAAAAAAAGCATAATAAAAAACTATAAACGTTTTCATGATTTTCTATTCTTTTAACTTAAGTGTCCAAATAATAGAATTAAACACATTAATTAATAACCATGTTTAATTCTAAATTTCCTTTACTATTATTTTTCATGCAAATTATTCAAAGAATATTAACTATTACAATAAAAATAACTTCGCTTGATATGAGACCAAAAAGAAAAAAAAATCGTTGGTCCAGTGCACCCACCACACTGGATCATGGCCTATGGGAAAACCCCATGAACCGCGATCCGAAGTTGCCCCGTGACCCGGTCAAAATCCAAGTCCAAATTGCAATTTGAAACTAGTTTCCTCGCGGAAGATGGTCTTCTGCAAGGAAAGCTTCGTTGTGTGCCGCGAGGAAGCCGGTGCATCTGCGAGGAAAGCTGCCTCGCGTGTGCCAAGGAATCAGGCCTTCCTTGGCCCTGGCTGTAGCTCCATGCCGCAGCTCGTCCGAAGGTCTTTGGCTCTTCTCACAATCTGCGGCTCGGCTCGGCTTGGCGCCTCGGCTGCTACAGTGACCTTCTTCTCCAAGTTTCCCTGTGCGTTGCAGAACATCTGAGTCTCAGTTTTTTCAAGCAATTTCGACCAAAACTCATCCAAAATAATCCATAAATACCTATACCTTTAATTATAGGCTTACACGAACACTATGAAAGCTTCAAAAACAACTTTTACAATGTTCCTATGTCTCAACTGTGAAACTTATAGAGAAACTACCCATACCAAAAAACACAAAGGATAATTGATTTTAATCATTTGACCGATTTTATTCACTAACATACAACCTATATTGCCATATAAGTTATGCTCTGATACCACTTGTAGGTTAATATGGCAAAAAAAATAAAACCGAAAGTATGCTTACAGAACAAAATGAAAACAGAGCATCACATGGAAGTTGTTTACCTTTGCATTTCCTCTCTGGTCTAGGGGGTGCCGGCGCCTCTGTCTGAACCAATTCTGGTTGAATGCTTGAAGCAACTGATTCTCCTAAAGAAACCTCCGGTTGCACTCTTACAAGCCGTTTGCTTCTTCTCATTCATGTGAAACTTTTGAGCATCCGGAATATGGCCACTGCCTTAACCACCGCCAGTGAAAGCAACTCAAGGATAAAAGTATGGCCTTGCTTCTTTTCATGCACACACATAAAGAGAGCCTGAGAGAGTAAAAAAAAAACCTTCTTTTTGTTATCCTTACACACCAAACAATACGGGATCCATCCCTTACTGTTTGTTATTTATTTATTTATTTATTTATTTATTTATTTATTTATTTATTTATTTTTACTCTTAGTCGCATCCATTGGGTCAGATAAAATTATTTACTCTTAGGCTTGAACACCCATAAATAGTAAGCCTCAATTATTTATTTTTTTGACTTCATAAAACAGCCTAATAAATAATTAACAAACCCAAATAAACTAATATAAAATATCAGGCCTTTTATATAATTTATATCTAGGTTAATTTTCTAATTATTCAATCTGGGCCTTGGGCCCTGAATAATTAATTAACTAATTAAACTAGACAAAATATATATACTCTCTCTTAGGCATTTTATTTTATTATAGTCTAATAATAAATCAGATTACTTAAATAAAATAAAATAAAACTCATAATTATTAAGACCAATTCCTTAATCAAAATCTGTTAGGACTTAAGTGTTATTCCGGAGACCAAAAGACACATCGCATTGGCTACTAAAATGACCAAAATACCCCTATTATATAAATAGTTGTATTTTACATTTTAAACATTTTCTAATTTCATCATAAGGAAATATTTACCCCATGGACAATGCTGCATTAGCAAAGTCTCCGACTTACAGGTGTAATGACTAAAATACCCTTCTACACATTGCCGTACATTTAGAGAGGAAGAGTGTACTAACACCTCTCTAAAAGACATCTATTATTCTTAGACCTCTAGTCCAATGATCCATGACTCCTGGAATATTTTCGCTTTCTAAGAGAGCTACCCTAAAGCAAACATTCATGTCATGTTCTCCAGGGTCCTAGATATTTAGATCATTTGAACAGTCACAAGGGGGGATATAGCATAGAAGTTATCTTGTACAAGTCCGTCTTCACTAATAGTCACATATACCCAACATACAAGTATATCAGCTCTACGAAAAAACCTCAACTACAGTATATCAAAGTACATATTTTCAGCTTCGTTAGACCACCAACTCATACTCAAGTAGTAGAGTATTAGTTTACGCTGTAGCAGTAATAGTCTGGACTTCTTAAAAATAGTACTTTTAGAAACCGCTATTGCAAATCCTGTTCTATGTATTCGAAAGACGCTTATGTTATGAAGTGAGTGGACTACCCACTGACTAAAGGTAAGCCATTCCCCATTTGAAATTCATAACACAATAACCTAAACATGATGAGATTTTCATTCTGACCAATCGGTTAAGAGCAAACGTTTATGTGTCAAGTAACCCGTGATCCATACCTTACTATGAAAGACCACCATTCACATGGATTACTTACTTAAATACAATGAGTCCTTTCCAAACATAAATCGTACACAAATAAAATGTAAATTCACAAATAAATTCTTTTATTCATAAATTCGATAATTACATTAGAAACTTAGTCTAGAGAGCATACATTCTAACATATGTTGTATCTCGGATTTATTATACTTTAAATATGGTATCAAAAGACAGATTCCATGTATATTCTTGTATTTGAATAAATGAATTTTGAGCAAATTTTTGCTATGTACTAAGTTAAGTTCGTTATAAAAATCCTTTGTCTGGGTAACTGGACGGGGTGACATCCCACAAAAGCGAAACCCGCGACCTTATGGAAAGGTGGGTGTTACAATTGGTATCAGAATATGGTGATACGATAATAAGGTTTTTGGTGGAGAATAGCTGAGCCTCTAAGGGGACATAATGGAGTTCATCATAGTATGTAGATTTATATAGACAGTAAACTTTATAGAGTCAGATATTGAAGCAATTGCGATATATGAATTTGAGATATTTCATTTGGATATAATCCCTTCTAGTGAGTCAAAAAAAGAGAAAGTTGAGTTAATTCTGATATTTTTCATAAAAAGTCTGTGATCCCAAATTCAAATGATAGTAAAAAGATTGAGAACAAGAATGCCACATATTACATATATTGAGATACTAACTTTGAATTTTCAATTTTGGGATCAATGGTGATGAGATGATGAGTAAAGAATTTCATACTCAAGAATCCTATGTATATAGTATGATGTAAATTGTGCAGATAGGGATATGCACATTTGTGTAATACCTGAGTAGTATATTTCGAAACATTTGAAACTCCGTATTATCATAATATATGGAAGGGTGCGATCATATAAGCGGATCCCATCAGAATTCCAAAGTTAAGTGTGCTTGGGTTAGAGAAATCCTAGGATGGGTGACCTCCTGGGAAGTGATTATAGGAGTTGGAAGGAAACGATTTGGAGCAATTTAAGAAAATAAAAAGAGAATGATGTATGTGAAAGGCTTGCGGCCAGCCTGAATTGAAAAGAGTACTTGCAAGTATGGCCCCAAGAAGTTATAACACCACAGTGGCGATTGTTTCAAGGACTAAGATGGCAGACATAGAGTAGGTCGAGCAGAAAAGTTAAAGTAGATTTAGAAATAGGAGTCAGAAACGACCAGAAGGGCCTCAGTGGCAGAGAAAAGGGAAATTTCAAAAGAATGGAGGCCTGACTGAAGGACAACCACCAATCAAATGTTTTAACTGTGGAGGGTTAGGGCACAAGGTTGTTACTTGCCCCCAAAGGTCATCTGGATAGGTGAAACTGTGGAGAGGCAACGTAAGACAAAAGTTGGGACCAGTAAAAGGAAATTGAGGACAAGCTTCCATATCTAAGCCAGGTTCGACTAAGCCGCAAGTGAATGCTTGAATGGTTCCCCTAGATAAGGCAGACATGAATGCTGTAGTAGTAGAAGGTACACTCTCTATTTTTAATAAAGAAGCTAAAGTATTTGATAGACCCAGGTTCTATGCATTTTTTTGTTGCAAATTCTTTTCTTGAAACTCTGGGGACTAAAAAGGAGGAAACTCCATATAAGATAATTGTTAGTACCCCATTAGGAAAATAGATAAGTAGTGATAAGATACACTTGGGTGTAAGATTTCAATAGGAAATGTAATATTAGAAGAAGACTTGATATGCCTAGCTATAGAAGATTACGATGCTATTTTAGGTATAGACTAGTTGTCTCAATGTCATGCTCAGGTTGATTGTAGACATAAGGTGGTGCAATTTCGTAAACCTGGAGAAGCTGTACTGGAATTTGTAAGAAAGGCTGGGAGGAAGAATAATTCTTTAATATTAGGACTTAAAGCTCGGAAGTTGATCAAAAAGGAATGCACTGGATACTTGGGTTATGTGATAAATAAGCCAGGAGAAACCAAGAAATCGAAAGATGCCATTGTGGTAAATTAATATTTGAATGTTTTTCCGGCAAAACTGAAGAAGCTACTACTTGAAAGAGAAGTAGAGTTCTCTATTGATTTACTACCAATGGCAAAGCTAGTTTCAATGATTCCTTATAAAATGGCACCAATGGAACTGCAAGAACTTAGGAAGCAACTGCAGGAATTATTGGAGCAAGGATTTATTCAACCAAATACTTCCCCTTGGGAAAGAACCTGTGTTATCTGTTAAGAAGAAGGACGGATCACTACGAATATGTATAGACTATTAAGGATTAAATGCAATAACGGTGAAGAATAAGTATCCACTGCCTATTGACGAGTTATTTGATTAACTACAAGGAGTAGGATGTTTTTTCCAGTTAGATTTAAGGTAAGGATATTATCATGTCCGAATTCGAGAGGAAGATATATCAAAAACTATATTTAACACCTGATATGGACATTTTGAGTTTGTAATAATGCCATTCGGTGTTACCAATGCTCCCGCTACTTTTATGGATTTGATGCACCAGATATTTCAATAATATTTAGACAGTTTCATTGTCATTTTTATGGATGATATCTTGGTATATTCAGAGAGTCCTCAGGAACATGAGCAACATCTTCGGAAAGTGCTGGAAACGTTAGGGGATGACAAATTATATGCAAAGTTCAGTAAATATGAGTTTTGGCTGCAAGAAATGACATTCGTGGGACATGTAATATCCAAGGAAGGAATTACGATGGACCCTGCTAAAGTTGAAGCAATAACAAATTGGAAACGTCTCGAGACTCCGACTGAAATACAAAGTTTTCTGGGATTGGCTGGATATTACAGGAGATTTATTAATGAATTTTCAAAGATAGCTTCACCTTTAACCCGACTTATTCAAAGAAAGTCCCTTATATTTGGACGGAGAAGTGTGAGAGGAACTTCCAGGAATGGAAACAAAGGTTAAGTTCTACTCCCGTCTTGACATTACTAGTAATAGGTTAAACCTTAAGAGGTATATATTGATGCATCAAAAGAAGGATTGAGATGAGTATTGATGCAAGAGGGAAAAGTGATAGCCTATATTTCCAGGAAGTTGAAACCTCATGAAGAGAAATACCCTACTCATGATCTGGAGTTGGTAGCTATTGTATTTGCTCTGAAAAAGTGGAGGCATTATTTGTATAGAGCTGAATTCAAAATTTTCACATATCATAAGAATTTGAAATATGTTTTCACCAAGAAGGATTTGAATATGAGGCAACATAGGTGGATGAAATTTTTGAAAGAATTCCGATGTCCAATCAAATATCATCTTGGGAAAGAAAATACAGTAGCAGATGCCTTAAATAGGAAAGCAAACTTGTCCATCCTCCGAATGGTATGAGTACCAGAATTGGAAATATTTGCAGCTGAAGGAAAGATAAGAATGAATAAAATTTTCGATCTAACCTATTTTTCTACAATAGTTAAAGGAAGAGTAGGATAACGATGATAAATTGCAAAAGCTGGTGTAAAGGGAGGCCAATAAGGAGAAAAGTGATTTTCGAAAGGGCAATGTTGGAATTCTCTATTATTGAGATCGGTATTGTATTTCGAGACGAGCTATGATAAAACAAGATATTTTGACTGAAGTACATCGTAGTAAATATACTATCCAACTAGGAGCAGTAAAGATGTATCAGGATTTGAAACAACGTTATTGGTAGATTGGTATGAAGAAAGATATTTCAAAATTTATAGCCCGATGCTTGACTTGACAATAAGTGAAAACCGATCAGCAATGACCTAGAGGGCTATTACAACCATTACCTACCCCATCATGGAAATGGGATGAGATTACCAAAGATTTTATAATGGGATTACCCATGGCAACAGGACAACGAGATGCTATATGGGTAGTAGTGGATCGGTTAACTAAGTCGGTTCATTTCATCCCTATTAACTAGTGGGATTCTTTGGAGAAACTGAGTAAGATATATACGGAAGAAGTAATTTGATTACACGGGATACCCTCTAGCATTATATCTGATCGAGATTCCAGATTTACCTTAAAATTTTAGACTAAGTTGCAACAGAGGTATGGAACAACATTAAAGTATAGTACAGCCGTACATTCACAAACAAATGGACAAACAAAGCAAGTAAATAGAATTTTAGAAGACATGTTGCGGGCATGTGCTTTAGACTTTGGAAATAAGTGGATTGATAACTTAGCATATGCGGAATTTGCATATAACAATAGTTATCAATCAACAATTGGCATAGCTCCGTTTGAGGCTCTATATGGAAGAAAATGTCAGTCTCCATTATATTGGAAATGTTTGGGGCGGAGATCGAATGAACAGGATACTTTTGATCTTGAAGAAGTATGACGAACTGTAGAATTGATCAAAGCAAAATTAGAAATAGCCCAAAGTAGGCAGAAGAGTTATGCTGATCAACGTAGGAGAGATTTGGAGTTTATGGAAGGGGACCAAGTATTCTTGAAGTTAACTCCACAACGACAATTAGGGAACAAAGGACAAGGGAAAAAGTTAGCACCCAAGTATATTAAACCATTTCCTATTGTAGAAATAATTGAAAGAGTAGCTTATCGTTTGGAGTTACCAATTGAGCGTCAGGATATTCATAATGATGTATTCTATGTCTTCCAACCCCAGAAATATGTAGCTGGCCCTACACATGTTTTGAACGAAGAGCCCATCGAGATGACCCCAAACTTGAAAAATGAGGAGAAACCTATTAAAATCTTGGAATATGCTGAGAAGGAATTAGGAAATAAGAAAATTCCACTTGTGAAGATATTATGGAATCATCATCCCATATAGGATGCTACATGGGAGACAAAAACAAAGTTGCAGGAGAAGTATCCAGAATTGTTCCAAGACTCAGACAATTTCAAGGACGAAATTTTTTGAAGGGGGAGATTGTAATACCCTACATTTTCAACTTTGACTGACTACTATTTTTGATAGGATAGGAAATTGTATCGGTTGCCAAAACAAAATATTATCAGTGTAATGTGAAGAATATTTTGGTGCAATAAAGATATGTAGGGACCTGGATATAATTTTGAATATGTTCTACTTGTACTCTAAATATTCAGACTATGACTACTTTTAATAAAATAAGAGTTTAGGGGTACATTTAGAATAAAAATTGATCAGTGTGAAGACACGAGTATTCTAGTATAAATTAAATTATTAGGGGTATTAGGGGTATTTTTATAATTTTGACTATAAAATGGAAAGAGTTGAGAAAGAATTATGGATTTTGATTCCTACCATTGAATTCAGTGAAATTTATAAATTCCATTGGTGGAATAAAATATTTTCTCGATACGGGTCAAAATTGTAGTTATTTTTCTGAAGAAATATTGAAATACGGTCGAAATTGAGACAAGCGGCCGAATATGATTGATGGATGAAAGCAAGTGTCAAAATAATATTGGAGGAGTAAAATATTTATGGGATTATTAAATTTTAAAAGCTTATTGAATAAACTTAAGAATTATCTATTTAAATTAAATCTACCAATAGGAATTTAGCTTTAAATGGACAGCCCACAATGTAATTAATATTGGGTGACTTTGGACACAAGAATGGTGGTGGAAGGGCTATAAAACAGCTAGAAATTCGTCCAAACAAGAAGGGAAAAGGAGAGAAAGAAAAAGAAAAGAAAAGGAAGGAAAATAGAGAGAAAAACAGGAAGAAAAAGAAAAAGGAGAGAGAAAGGGTTTTCAAGGAAGAAGAGAAGGGAAGCTTGGAGCAATTCAAGCTTGGAGAATCTTATACACAAGGTAAAACCTTTTACATCATGAATTAAAGTTGTAGTTTGAAATATGATGATCATTTTAGTATGAATTATGTTGAGAAAATTCATAATTTTCATGATTTTTCTTAGAATTTAGCTATATTCTTCAAGTGATTGTGTGTGCTATGTGTGCTGGTTGCTTGGGGAAGCTATATTCTATGTTTTATATGGTGTATGAAGGTGTTTTGATGGTGGCTTTAGTGGCGGTTCATGGCAGTACAAGAAGGCATAAGAAATGAAAAGGAAAACTAGCTTAATCATTAAAGAAAATGACTTGTTATTGCTATTGTGTGCAATTGTTGAATTTGATGTTGAAAAATATGATTTTGCTGGGCTAAATATCTCTGAAAATCAGAGAGTTGAAGGCTGCTTTGATGGAATTTAAGGTGAATCAAATATTACATAAGCATGTAGATTGAAAAAGGATGGATTAATAATGTTATTTCGTGTAGAAAATGAAGAAAACATGGAAAGCTGAGGCTGTTTTATGCTCAGTAGTCTGAAACGGTGCTAGGGTTGTCTGATTGAAGTTCATAATAATGAAGTTAAGGATCTTATGAGCATTTTGATATAAAATAGAAAACAATCGGACTTGTGGATCAAAAGTTATGCAGAAAATAAAATCGGGTGTTAAAGCTGAAATTTTTCAGCTTTTGTGTAAATAAATGAAATTCAAGGAATTAAATTTATTTGCATTAATGGGAGAATGAAAGGATGAAAGATCATACGAAGACCCTAAATTATGTGTAGGAAAAGGATGAAGAGGAGGATAATGGATTTTGGTCATTTTGGAAAGATTATTCCATTATGTTTGGAAATAAGGAAATGAGAAATGAATAGTTCTCATTTTACTCTAGTAATCCGTTATCCTAGCTTTAATTACTAAGTTGAAAATGAAATGACTTTAATGTAAGCTTTCTACATTCAAGACTTGAGGAAAAGCTAGAAACGTTATGTTTATTGCTATTTTGATTTAAGACACGAGGTGAGTCCCACTTGTTTTACAAAATCCTATTTTATACTAGTGAAATTACATTTTATTGAAGAAATGTTCTATGAATCCTTTTGGTTTCTCTGAACAAATAATTGGTTGAGGAAGAAATGGTATCATACCATGATTAGATTTGAATGGAAAATATGAATTTTAATAGATGGAATTATTCATAATTAGTGACTAATTTTCCTAAAACCTCTTTGTGACAAGGCTAATGGAACTTTGTGTTTTACTGAGAAAAATTTGGTCTCTCTGAACGGGAAATTATTGAAGTTTTTAGAAAATGGTGTTTTCTATAAGGAATTTTGGATCTTTTGAATTATGAATTATTATTAGGTATAAGTGTATACCTGAAAGACTTTCTTTTGATTAATTATGAAACGAAATAATATTTTATTCTGGGAAAAGCATTAATGTTCCTTTTTCTGGAAAGGATTTTTGGAAAATTGTGAGTTATGAATTTTATGGAATTATCATTGGAATTTTTTGAATTAAGTTATTCCTTTTGGATTAGAATTTTGGAAATTCCTGAATAATACTCTTTTTGAAATTGGATTTTCTTCAAATGATGAAAATATCCTTGGAAACTTATCTTATTGTACGAAAATGACTTTTTATCTTTTCGCTACGGTTTTGAAAAAAAAATCTCTTGGCATGAGATCAACTTTTGAAAAACGGTATTTTGACCCCTAAAATTGTTTTATTGATATTCCTCTAGGAATAAGATAATTAATTGGCCGTGTGAGCCAATGAGATAAATAACTGGCCTTGTGAGCCAGTGGGATAAACTTTTGAAAAATGATATTTGGCCCAAAAAATGTTTATTTGGAATTCCTTCGGGAATATAGAATTGTTACTGGTCTTGTATACCAGTGAAAAAGTTGAGTACTCAGTAAGAGTTTTGATCTTTGTACTAACTCATGTTACAGATAGACAACCCCAAGTAATTTGATCTATTCTGGGGATTATCTTACTCCAAATAGGGTGACAGGACATTGAGATAAGTCATCTTGACTAGCCATTTAACTCCTGACAATTACCTTGCCTTGTGTACACTTTGATTTGGGTCGTTCACGGAGCTGGGTAGGAACACTTGGCGTGTTCAACCCTTGCCACCTCAATGGTGATTAATGTCAGGATTGGGACTCCTGGACTTATGGTGACAAGTAAAATATTCTTTTGCCTTGGTATTGTGCTAATACGCACTTACCTCTCTAACAATGCACAGTTGAGTGCTATAGACTTGTGACCTTAGTACAATAAGACCGTGATGTCGAAGGCGAAGTCTTGTAAGCTTTGCACGCAGGCCAGCCTTCTATTGAGAGAAGTGCTTGCTTTTTCTTAAAATAGGGCTGTGATATTGAATAAAATTCAGTTTTTCAAATATGACTAAAATTTGAATAAACACTCCTGTAGTAAGTAGTAGATCTATTTCCAGTGAAAAATACAATACTTTCCCATAATGGTTTTATGAAGTGACAACTGATAATATGTTGTCTATCTACTTTACAAATCATTATCACACACAAAACTCACTGAGTGATTTCTACTTACACGTGTATTATTTTCTCTTTGAAAATTTTAGAATTTAGAGGCACAGTAAGAGTGCAATGGACTCCCAATGGCTCATGTTGTATCTCGGATTTATTGTGCTTTAAATATGGTATCAAAAGATAGACTCCATATATCTTCTTATATTTGAATAAATGCATTTTGAGTAAATTTTCATTGTGTACTAAGTTAAGTTCATTATAAAGACCCCTTATTTGGGTAATTAGACGGGGCGACATCCCACAAAAGCAAAGCCTGCTACCTTATAGAAAGGTGGGGTGTTACAACTATGGAGGCAATTCATTTATTACGACAAATGATTGAATATTATAGGGAAAAAAAGAAGGATTTACGACTGGTATTTATTTTGGAGAAAGCCTATGATAAGGTGTCTAGAGAAGTATTTTACTAGGTGCTGGTAAAGAAAGGTATATCGTAGATGTATATTACCCTTATTGAAGATATATATGATGGAGCATGTATAAGTGTAAGAAGCTATGTTAGAGTGACTATAGAGTTCCCCAACACTATAAGAGTACATCAATGATCCGCACTTAATCTTTTTCTCTTTGCGACCGTTATGGATGAGTTGAGTTGTGCTATACTGGAGGCTGTACTATAGTTTATGTTATTTGCTGATGATATTGTTCTGATTGATGAGACTCGAGTTGGTGTGAATACTAAATTAGAGCTGTGGCATCAAATGTTAGATCTAAGGGTTTTTGAATCAGTAGAAGTAAAACTGGATATATGAAATGTAAGTTTAGTATGAGCAGAAATACGGATCAAAGTGCAACTTTGGATGGCAGAAATTTCCTAGTGAAGCTATTATTTAGAAAGTTGGAAAGCTTGACGGTGACTTTGCGCATTGAATTAAGACTGGTTGGTTGAAATAGAGAAGTGCAACTAGTATTCTATTTCTATGTTATTGTAATATACATTTGACTCTAAAGGGAAAGTTTTATAAAACAACTGTCAGACCGACTTTGTTATATGTAAGGATAGAAATAGGCTAGGTTTTTAACAGGGACTTCCGGCCTGGCCTAGTTTAGGCCTGGTCTAACCTGAGTCTGTTTAGTAAATGAGCCAAGCTTAGGTTTCAAATTAGGCCTGTTTAGTTAAAAAGGCCGAGCTTGTTTGATAAAAGCATGGTCTCAAGCTTGGCCTATTTATATATTATATATTACATAATTATTATATGTTTTATATTAATTGTAATATATAGTAGTCTATGTATTTTATATATATACTTATCTTAAACATATATAGTACTTATCTTTAACATGTAACATATTATTAGTTTATTTATATATATACTACATATAAAAAATTAATATCAATCTAAACTAAATTAAGATTAAAAAAAGATTATATATTAATAGGCTTTTAAATAGGTTTTTAAACAGGTCAGGCTTTTATGAAGGCTCAGGCCTTAAGCCAACAATGCAGGCCCAAGCCTATTTAGCCAAAGCCTGGCCTGACCTGGCCTATTTACATCCCTAACTATATGGTACGAAATGTTGTGCAGTTAAAAAGTGTCACATTTAGAAACTGAAGGTAGCCAAGATGTGTATGTTAAGGTGGATGTGTGGATATATTAGAAAGGATGAAGTAAGGAATTAGATCATTTAAGAAAAAGTGGGAGTAGCATCCGTTAAAGATAAAATGAGATAAAACTGCTTGTAACAGTTTAGACATTTACAGAGAAGATTGAGGGATGCCCCTATTAGGAGAATTGAGGGATGGAGGTAAGATAGGTTAGATAGAAATAGAAGCAGACCTAATAAGATGTAGATGGAGGTGATTATGAGAGGTATGCCTTTGTTGGATTTGGATGAAAGTATGACAATCGATAGAAAGTGTTAAAATATATGCCATCTAGATTAATTCTTTGATGTAATTTATTAATAAAAGAATTTATTCTTAAAATTTATTTGTGAATTTACATTTTATTTATGCAAGATTTATGTTTCAAAAGGACCCATTGTGTTTAAATAAGTGATCTATATTAATGGTGGTCTTTCACAGTAAGGTGTGGATTACGGGTTATTTAACACATAAATGTTTGTTCTTAACCGATTGATGAGAATGAGAATCTCATCATATTTTGGTTATTGTGTTATGAATTCCAAATGAGAAATGGCTTACTTTTAGCCAATGAGTAGTCCACTCACTTCATAGCATGAGCGTATTTTGAATACGTAGTACAGAACCTATAATAGTAGTTTCTAAAAGTACTATTTAGAAAAAAAAAACCTAGACTATTACTGCTACAGCGTAGACTAATACTCTACTGCTTGAGTATGAGTTGATGGTCTGACAAAGCTAGAAGTATACACTTTGATATATTGTAATTTAGGTTCTTTTGTAGAGTCGATATACTTATATGTTGAGTATATGTGACTAATTAGTTAAGACAGACTTATACAAGATAATTTCTGCATTATATCGCTTCTTGTGACTGTTCAAATGATCTAATTATCCAGAGCCCTGAGGAATATGACTTAGATGTTTACTTTAGGGTAGCTCATTCGAAAAGTGAAAACATTCAAGGAGTCGTGGATCATTGGACTAGATGTTTAAGGATGGTAGATATCTATTAGAAATGTGTTAGTACACTCATTCTCTCTAAATGTACGGCGATGGGTAGAGGGGTATTTTAGTCATTGTACCTATAGGTCAAAGGCTTTGCTAATGCAGCATTGTCCTTGTGGTCAATATTTTCTTATAGTGACATTAGAAAATATTTAAAATGCAAAATACATCTATTTATATAGTAGGGTTATTTTGGTCATTTTTGTAGCCAAAGCGATGTGTCTTTTGATCTCCGAAATGACCCTGAAGTCCTAACAGATTTTGATTAAGGAATTGGTCTTAATAATTATGGGTTTTATTTTATTTTATTTAAGTAGTCTAATTTATTATTGGACTAGAATAAAATAAAATGCCCAAGAGAGAGTATATATTTTATCTAATTTATTTGGTTAATTAATTATTTAGGGCCCAATGTCCAAATTGAATAATTAGAAAATTAATCTAGATATAAACTAAATAAAAGATTTGATATTTTATATTGGTCTATTTGGGCTTGTTAATTATTTATTGGGCTTTTAATGAAATCTAGAAAATCAATAATTGAGATTTATTATTTATGAGTGCTCAATCCCAAGAGTAAATAATTTTATTTGGCCCAATGAATAAGACCAAGGGTAAAATAACATTTAAAAATAATTAATTAAAATAAAAAATAAAAAATAATACGAGATGAATTTCGTATTGTTTTGTGTGAAGGATAACAGAAAGCATAAGCTTTCTGTTTTCATGCGGTTGTTCCTTCTCTTTCGGGGAATTGATGAAAATGAATGAAATGAAGAGATGTGGTTCATGGTTCAGTGAGCACAAGAAACCCAGTGGCTCTTCGTTGTTCATTTTTCACAAAGAACAAATCCATTTTAGAAAGATAGAGGCCAAGTGAAACTAACATCTTTGAGCTTTCACTAGCAGTGCTACGAGTACCATTTCAGAAGATCAAAGGTTTTGCGTGAATGAGACGCAGTCGACATTTACAATGACGTGATCCAATAGTTTCAAGCATCCTTATATAGACATTTACATCAGTGCGAAAAAGGTCATTCAATCACAGAGGTAAATTTTTCGTTTTGTTAGCATGCTCTCAGTTTGATGATTTTTGTCATTTTAAACCTTCAATTGGTAGCCGAGCCATAGTTTGACAAATGTACAAAGCATGCTAGGCTGAACTAAAATAAGAAAATATTTGTTTTGAATTTTTTCTGTGATCCTTCGTGTTTACTGGTATAGATAATTTCACTGTAAGCTTCGCGTGTGGAAGCATAAGAACACTGTATTTTAATTACTTTCATAGATATTGTGTAAGTCGAGTGTTTTTAAGGGTATAGGCAGTTGTTTGGATGAATTTTGATTGAAAATAGAGGAAAACCCGCGTACAGTAGCTGTTGAAATGCAGAGAAAAATCGTTGAAGAAGAAGGCACTGTAGCAGCCGAGCCGACCAAGCCAAGCCGCTTGTGCTTGTGAGAGGAGCCGCGAGCCATGAGCCTCTTCCTCCCAACAAGGACGGCTTCCTCATGGAAGCCGGTTGCTTTCTCGTGTGGCGCTAGGATGCCTTCCTAGCATGCTTCCGGGAGGAAGAATTTCCAATTTGCATTTTGCAAATTGGAGCTACCACAGTCAACAATTTTGACCGCGGTAGTGGAGCGGGCACAGGCTGGGGCGCGGGCACCTGCCCGGATCTCGACCCATGGGTTTTTTCATGAGCCATGATCTAGTGTGGCGGTTGCATTGGACTTGATATTAAAAAAAAAATTAGTTTTTGGTCTCATATTAGGCAAAGTTATTTTTATTGCAATAGTTAATATTATTTGAATATTTTGCATGAAAAATAATAATAAAGAAAATTTAGGATTAAATAAGACCATTAATTAATTATTGTGTTTAATTCTATTTTTTGGATACTTAGGTTAAAAGAATAGAAAAGCATGAAAACGTTTACAGTTTTCTAATATGCTTATTTCTTTTTGTACCCTATGTGAACATTTTCTCAAAGACCAAAGTATTTGAGAATTTTTGACAAAGAAAAATATTTTTCTTAAATCAAATGATTAATTTTAATTTAAACAAAAATTAATTCTTGGTTATTTACTCAAAGGATTTTATCCTTGACATAGAAAATATTCTGGATTTAAGATATTTTTGTGAATTAAAATAGAAAATCATTTTGATTAAATTTTAACAAGAAAAATTATTTTTGTCAAATTGAACTTGAGATCAAAATTTCTCGAAAGTTTTATGGGAAATGTTTGAAATTATTAAGTTTATTAACTTAAATAAAATTAATTCATGGAAAAATTTTTCAAATGGTATTTACCTTGACATAGAAATTTTTATGGGTTTAGATATTTTATTTTAAGTTAAAAGAAAACTTAATTGAAATTTTCAAAAGATATTTTTTTTAAAAAAAAATCCTTATTTTAAAATACTAAATGGGAAAGAGGTTCCAACAGCCCCACGGCTTCCATCACGATTCTCATTAGAGATCGTGGGTCCTCTCGTGTCACCCTGGGAGTAAACCCGTATAGGATGGGGATACCACAAGGATCTAGAACTAATGGATGGATGTAATTAATAACTCAGGACACGTGTTATGATCGATCAGCCCACGTTGGAAATTATAGTGCAAGGAATGTCTATAGGAAATGAGAAGAAACGGTCATCCCACAATGGAGCTATCTTCTAAATTATTACGTAGAAGGGAAATTAATTTGCAGTGGTTAATACACTTAGCTTAGAAAACTGTTAATCTTCCAAAGAAGCTATGTCAGTTTTTCTAAGAGCCAAACTAATCATATTAAAGACAATAATGATAGGGTTAATTATTATCAGATTTAATATGAGGATAAAGTCACAAATAATTTTATTTTTTACAAACTGAGTTTTCTTTTATTTTTGATTTTTCAGAAATGATTGGTGGAGGTTCTTTTAGTCCTTTGGCCGTTATTCTTCGAGAGAATAAGCTAACAGGTCTAAATTATTTGGACTGAAAAAAGAACTTGGATATAATACTCACTGTTGAGGATTTTAAGTATGTCCTCTTTAAAACCTATCCTGTTATTGGGGAGGGTTTTACTGCTGAGAAGCGAGAGGCTGAGAAAGCATGGAAGAAGGCCAACGAAATGTCTCGATGCTACATGTTGGCCTACATGTCTAACGTGCTTTAGTCTAAACATGAGCATATGGCTACTGCATAACATATTAGCCAATCATTAGTCATGATGTTCGCCGAAAAGAGTTGGCCCGCAAGGCAGGAAACTCTAAGGACGATCATAAATACTAAGATGGCTGAGAAAGCATCAGTCAGGGAGTATATGCTCAAAATGATTGCTACTTTCGAGGAAGCAAAAGTCTTAGAGCCTGTTATTGACCCCAAGAGTCAAGTGGACAAGGTTCTCGAATCTCTACCGGACTCTTTTACTCAATTCAAGTTGAACTATAACATGAATAAGTTAAATATGAGTTTAACCAAGTTAATGAAAGAGCTCCAAGTGGCAGAGAAGGTCATGAAATTATAGTCCAAGGCTATGATTGCTAGGACTTTTTCTTTCAGAACTGAACCCAAACCCAGGAAGTTTAAGAAGAAGAAGGGAAACACACTGACCTAGCCTAAGAACCAGCCCAACAAGTCCAAAAGCAAATGCTTCAAGTGCGGGCAGAAGGGACACTAGAAAAAGGAGTGTCCAGAACTTCAAGCCAAGAAAAACCCTACAGGTATTGTTCTCTATCTAGAGTCAATTTCAATGGTTGGATTAACTTCCATTTGGATTGTTGATTTTGGTGCCATTGATCATATCTGTAACTCCTTGCAGGAGTTTAGGAAGATAAGAAAACTCCAAAAGGGTGAGGATGGACTACAAGTAGGAAATGGAACACGCGTATGGGCCATTGTAGTGGGAGAGCTGGATCTTGTTTTTTATTATAATAAAGTAGTTACATTAAAGGATATTTTATATGTACCCAATTTTAGACAGAATTTGATTTCAGTTGCAAAGCTAATAAATCATGAATATTCTATTTATTTCCATTCTGGTATTACTATCAGTAGAAATTGAGAAGTTTTATGTATAGGGCACATTTATGAAAACTTATTCTATTTAAATCCTACCAACAATCAAATAAATAACGCTCAATTTAAACCTTTAAGTAAGAAGAGAAAGACCAGTGCCAATGACTCATATCTTTGGCATATAAGGTTGGGTTATATTAACTCAACCAGAATTCTGAGGTTAATCCATGATGGGTCATTGAGTTCATTAAGATTGGAAAGTTGGCCTCAGTGTGAATCCTGCTTTATGGGAAAATTACCAAAAGGTCGTTCACCCAAAAGGCTAATAAAGCCAAGGAGATATTGGGTCTTGTTCATACTGATGTGTGTGGTCCTTTGTCTACTCAAGCTAGAGGGAGTTTTGAGTACTTCATAACTTTCACAGGTGATTGTATAAAGTTTAGTTATGTCTACTTGATGAGGCACAAGTCTAAATTTTTTGACAAGTTCAAAGAGTTTAAGGTTGAAGTGGAGCGTCAAACAGGTAAACTAATCAAAACCTTACAATCGGATCATGGTGGAGAATACCTTCTCGGTGAGTTCAAGAATTACATGGTATATCATGGGATAGTATCTCAACTCTCTGCAATGGGTACACCCTAGCAGAATGGAGTAGCTAAGAGAAGGAATAGGACATTAATGGAAATGGTCTGAAGCATGATGTCTTATGTTACTCTTCCGGTCTCTTTTTAGGGATATGTCTTGGAAACAATGGCATACATTCTGAATTTAGTGCTTTCCAAGTCAGTACCTAAGATACCTTATGAGATGTGGATTGGGCGTAAGCCAAATCTAAATCATCTCAGGATATGGGGCTGTCTAGCTTACGTAATGATCAAGGGAGATAAGTTAATTAGAACTAAGATCAGAATTATGTTACTTTATTGGGTATCCAAAAGGGATAAAATGAGGTTACTTTTATCATCCCAATGAATAGAAAGTACTGGTAAATACTAATATTAGATACTTGGAGGATGATCAAAGTACTTCTACTAAATGTTCAACAAGATTGGAACTCGAGGAGAAGTTATCTTCGGAATCAACTTTTTCAGACCCGATTATGGAATAAGAAGAGGCACAGCCTCAAGAACCTGTACAAACGGAGCTTCGTCATAGTGGGAGGGTATCTAGTGTTGGAATGTATGCCCTCTTAGACTAGGTTTCTGATGTAAATATCGAATATGTTAATAAAAGAATTTATTTTCAAAAATCGTTTGTGAATTTATTTTCTTTATTTGTGCACAATTTCGTTTGGAAAAGACCCATTGTATTTAAATAAGTGATCCATGTGAATGGAGGTCTTGCACAGTAAGGTATGGATCATGGGTTATTTAAACACATAAACATTTGTTCTTAACTGATTGATGAAAATGGGAATCTCGTCATATTTAAGTTATTATGTTATGAATTCCAATGGGGAATGACTTACCTTTAGCCAGTGAGTAGTCCACTCACTTCATAACATAAGCGTATTTCGAATACATAGAACAAGACCTATAGTAATGGTTTCTAAAAGTACTATATGGTAGAAACCTAGACTACTACCGTTACAACGTAGACTAGTACTCTACTTGAGTATAAGTTGGTGGTCTGACAAAACTAGAAGCATATACTTTGATTTGCTATAGTTGAGGTTCTATCGTAGGGCCAATATACTTACATGTTGGGTATGTGTGACTAGTTAGTTAAGACAGACTTGTACAAGATAGTTTCTACACTATATCACCTCTTGTGGTTATCTGAATGATCTAAATATCTAGAGCCCTAAGAAACATGACTTGGATGTTTGCTTTAGGGTAGCTCCCTTGGAAAGCGGAAACACTTCAGGAAGTCGTGGATCATTGGACTAGAAACCTAAGGATGGTAGATGTCATTTAGAGGGGTGTTAGCACACTTCTTCTTCTCTAAATGTACGACAATGTGTAGAGGGGTATTTTAGTCATTTCACCTGTAGGTCGAAGATTTTGCTAATGCAGCATTGTCCTTGGGGTCAATATTTCCTTATGATAATATTAGAAAATATTTAAAATGCAAAATACAACTATTTATATAGTAGAGGTATTTTGGTCATTTTAGTAGCCAAGGCGATGTGTCTTTTTGTCCTCGGAATAGCCCGTAAGTCCTAATTAATTTTTGGATTTAGAAAATGATCTCAGTTGAGAGAGTTTTATTTTATTCAGGAAGTTTAATTTATTATTGGACTGGAATAAAATAATTGGAAAGAAATTTATTATCTGGTTTAATTTGTTAATTAATTATTCAGGGCCTAGGTCCAATTTGAATAATTAGAAAATTAACCTGGATTTAAACTAGAGGAAAATAATTAATACTTAATTATTTATTGGGTTATTTATTTAATTAATTCCAAGAAATAAATAATTAAAGTTTAATTATTTTTTGGTTCATTTGGGCACATTAATTATTTTTGGGTTATTTATTTAATCTCAAGAAAAATATTTAATATTTATTATTTTAGGCTTTTCGAGTCCAAAAAAATAATAAATAATATTTGGCCCAATAGCCTGGACTATAAGATTTTTTCGGACACAATTCAAAAGAGTTTAGGGTGAAGCCAAAATTTATTTTGTTAATAATATTCGGGTGTTTGAAATGTTAAATCCCGAAAATATTATTTTTATCAAAATAATTATTTTTAGTTTCACGACTCTTGGCTTTCTGTATGGAAAAATAAAAATAAAAACAAAATCTCTCCCCGTATGGCTCTTGGGTTTCTGGCTTTTGGTTTCTCTTCACTGGCTTTTGGTTTTTGTTGGTTAACATAAGAAACCAAAGGAAGCCAACCGAGAGCCGTGGAAAAACAACTGATCATTTTCTCAATCCATTTGTGTGTTCACCAACTAGAGGTTAGGCTGTAGAATATTCTGAGAATTGAAAAGCCAAGCATTGCACCAGAGGAGAGCCTGACATTTTTGCACAGGAAGCATCAACCCACGGGAAGAAGGAAGCTGTTTTTTGTGCTTCAATCAACTCTCCTACAATCTTCAGGGTTTAAGACGCCAAGAGGTATGGTTTTAATCCCATTATGCTGCCATTGTTCCTTGTTCATGTTATTATTTCCTCCATTTTTACTCCCGTAAGCATGCTCTCTGTTTACTGTCAATTCCTTCATCTAGAGTTCCGAAAGATAGATAGGAGAGGCTTTCAAGCTGATCTCTGACCATTGCGAACAAGATTCCACTAGATACGAGGAGGCTATTGTTGATGTCGATGCAGATCTATAGCATGAAACAATGAAAGTCGAGATTGAGTCTATGTACTTTAATCAGGTTTAGGATCTTGTAGCTTCACCTGAAGGGATAAAACCCATTGGGTGTAAGTGGTTATATAAGAGGAAGAGGGGAGCAGATGGGAAGGTGGAAACCTTCAATGCTAGGCTTGTAGCGAAAAGGTATACTTAGAAAGAGGGAATCGATTATGATGAAACCTTTTTCCCAGTAGCCAAACTTAAGTCCATCTGTATCCTCCTTGCCATTGCATGTCATTTCAATTATGAGATATGGCAAATGGATATCCATATGGCATTTCTTAATGGCCATCTTAACGAAGACATCTATATGTCCTAACCGAAAGGTTTTATTGTTAAAGACCAGGAACATATGGTTTGCAAGCTTAAAAAATCTATTTATGGACTTAAGCAGGCATTTAGAATACGGAACATTCATTTTGACGAGACTGTAAAGTCTTACGGTTTCATTCAAAATGAGGATGAACTATGCGTGTACAGAAAATTGGAAGGTATAAATGTGACTTTTCTTACCCTATATATGGATGACATTCTACTCATTGATAATAATATAGGGACATTGTCATCTATTAAGTTTTGGCTGTCTAATCAATTTAGTATGAAGGACTTGGGAGAAACCAATTACATTCTCGGGATTAAGCTTCTTAGAAATAGGAAATAGAGAATGTTAGAATTATCCCAAACGACATATATTGACAAGATACTGGACAAGTTTAGCATGGACTCATGCAAGAAAGCTCTAATCTCTTGCAGACATGGGTTGTCTTTTTGTTTTAAGGACTATTATAAGTCTCAAGAGAAAAAAGATAGGATGAGTAGGATTCGCAACACTTCAGTTGTGAGAAGTCCTATGTACGCCATGCTGTGCACTAGGCCAGATATTTGCTTTGCCGTAGGCGTAGTTAACATATATCAGTCAAACCCTGAGAAGGTTCATTGGTAAGCTGTAAAGCATATTCTTAAATTCCTCAATGGTACAAAAGATTATATGATGATTTACAGAGCTAATGACTCGGTTCCTACTGGATACACAAACTTAAATTTTCAGGCAGATAAGGATGAGAAAAAATCCATTAGTAGATATGTCTTCATATTGTCCGGAGGAGCTGTTTCATAAAGGAGTATCAAACAATCTTGTATTGCTGACTCATCCAAAGAAGTAGTTTAGCTCTGGAAGTTCCTTTCAGAACTTGGAGTTGTGCCACACATAGACAGACCGATTGTGGTTTATTGCGACAACTGTAGAGCAGTCGCGCAATCTAAAGAACCCAGGAACCACAAAAAGGGAAGGCACATCTAGAGGAAGTACTACCTGATTCGATATTTTATTCAGAAACAAGAAATCATGGTGGAACAGATAGTCTCGGAGAACAATCTAGTAAATCCGTTTACCAAGCCTTTGGCTGAGAGAGTCTTCAGGAGACACTTAGACGCCATAGTGGTGGGCACCTACGGGCTTTCTTAGTCTTAGAGTGCAAGTGGGAGATTGTTAAAATATATGCCCTCTAAACTAATTTTCTGATGTAATTTATTAATAAAAGAATTCATTTTTGAAATTTATTTGTGAATTTAGATTTTATTTGTACACGATTTACGTTTGGAAAGGACCCATTGTATTTAAGTAAGTGATCTATGTGAATGGTGGTCTTTCACAGTAAGATATGGATCATGGGCTACTTAATACATAAATTCTTAACCAATTGATGAAAATGAAAATCTTATCATGTTTAGGTTATTGTGTTATAAATTCTAAATGGAGAATGGCTTATCTTTAGCCAGTGAGTAGTCCATTCACTTCATAGCATGAGCGTATTTTGAATACGTAGAATAGGACCTGTAATAGTGGTTTCTAAAAGTACTATTTAAAAGAAACCCAGGCTATTACTACTACAGCGTAGACTAATAGTCTACTGCTTAAGTATGAGTTGGTGGTCTGACGAAGCTAGAAGCATATACTTTGATATACAGTAGTTGAGATTCTTTCGGAGAGCCGATATACTTGTATGTTAAGTATATGTGACTAGTTAATTAAGATAGACTTGTACAAGATAAATTTTGCGTTATATTGTCCCTTGTGACTGTTCAAATAATCTAATTATCCAAGGCCCTGAGGAATATGACTTGGATGTTTACTTTAGGGTAACTCCCTCGAAAAGTGAAAACATTCCAAGAGTCGTGGATTATTGAATTAGGGGTTTAAAGATGGTAGATATCTATTAGAGAGATGTTAGGACATTCCTCCTCTCTAAATATACGGCGATGGATAGAGGGTTATTTTAGTCATTGCACCTATAGGTCGAAGACTTTGCTAACGTAGTATTGTCCTTGAGGTCAATATTTCCTTATAGTGATATTAGAAAATATTTAAAATGTAAAATACAGCTATTTATATAGTATGAGTATTTTGGTTATTTTAGTAACTAAGGCGATATGTCTTTTGGTCCCCGAAATGGCCTTAAATCCTGATAGATTTGGGTTAAGGAATTGGTCTTGATAATTATGGATTTTATTTTATTTTATTTAAGTAGTCTAATTTATTATTGGATTAGAATAAAATAAAACCTGAGAGAGAGTATATATTTTATCTAACTTATTTGGTTAATTAATTATTTAGGGCCCAAAGCTCAAATTGAATAATTAGAAAATTATTCTAGATATAAACTAGATAAAAAGCCTGATATTTTATATTAGTCTATTTGAGCTTGTTAATTATTTATTGGATTGTTTAATGAAGCCCAAAAAATAAATAATTGAGATTTATTATTTATAGGTGTTCAATCCTAAAGGTAAATAATTTTATTTGGCCCAATGAATAAGATTAAAGGTAAAATAAAATTAAAAATAATAAATTAATTAATCTAATTAATTAATTAAAAAATCAGTTTAATGCGGTTGTTCATGCGGTTGTTCATAGTAAAATAAAATTAAAAATAATAAATAAAATCTGTTTTCATGCGGTTGTTCCTTCTCTCTCGGGGAATTGATGAAAATGAATGAAAATGAAGAGATGTGGTTCATAGTTCAGTGAGCACAAGAAACCCTGTGGCTCTTCGTTGTTCATTTTTCACAGAGAACAAACCCATTTTAGAAAGATAGAGGCCAAGTGAAACTCACATCTTTGAGCTTTCACCGGCAGTGCTACGGGCGCCATTTCAGAAGATCAAATGTTTCGTGTGAATGAGACGCAGTCGACGTTTATAAGGACGTGATTCAATAGCTTCAAGCATCCTTGTACAGACATCTATATCAGTGTGAAAATAGCCATTCAATTATAGAGGTAAATTTTTTGTTTTGTTAGCATGCACTCGATTTGATGATTTTTGCCATTTTAAA
The DNA here is from genome assembly GCA_026120185.1 of Voacanga thouarsii. Classification (NCBI taxonomy): domain Eukaryota; kingdom Viridiplantae; phylum Streptophyta; class Magnoliopsida; order Gentianales; family Apocynaceae; genus Voacanga; species Voacanga thouarsii. The sequence goes on from JANUWF010001569.1 coordinate 2,749,247, forward strand.
CCTTCAGAAAGTAGTAAAAGGAGAGGATTCATGTGGATAACCATGCGTGATCTTGTATTGGTTTATATAGCCGACTCCAAATTATTTAGGATTAAGATTTAGTTTGTTATTTGTTGTTGTCTATAATCTTCTACTTAGTTCTATTAGTTTCTATTTATTTCCATAAGTTTCTAATAGCTTCTATTTAATTCTATTAAATTCTATAACCTTCCATCACATAACTTCTAAACTCTTCAAAAGAATGCCAAGTCATCATAAGAACATTTATAAATAGAGGAAATGAGGAGGGAGAACCGAAACAAGAGAATAAGAGGGAAATTAGGAGAAGAGGAGAGGAAGGCCGAGAGGAAAAGGAAAAGAGAGGAGAAGAAGAAGGAATTCGAGAGAGAGAGAGAGAGAGAGAGAGAGAGAGAGAGAGAGAGAGAGAGAGAGAGAGAGAGAGAGAGAGAGAGAGAGAGAGAGAGAGAGAGAGAGAGAGAGAGAGAGAGAGAGAGAGAGAGAGAGAGAAGAGAGAAAATAGACTTTGAAATATTGATTTTACTCGATCAAATAGGTGATTTTGACTTGAGGTTTACATAGAGGATGAGATGAGTGCCCTTTATTATTTTTTTTAAATACCTTTTTGGTTGGTGTTTTTCGATAAAATTATGTATGCGCATATCTCATTAATTGTTTTATGTAATATAGATTTTATGGGTCTCAAAAGGTGGATATTGTGTGACAAGCCATGCTCTTTATGTGAAGTGATGCTCTGTATGAGCAAAGTAATCTCTATATGAGATTATTATTTGTTGTTTTGTTAGAGAAAAGCAATTCTCATATCTATTTTCGTGTGAGACCATTAATCTCCATGTGAGAAAAATATGTGTCTTGTTTGAGAAATGCTATAAAACCCTTTTAACGGAAAGTCACGGCCACACATGGGACTCACTGAGAGTTTTGCACTTGCACATTTCTTTATGTTTTTCTATCTTGTCGGAGATAGAAGATTAACTATGTATTATAATATACTTGAGATGTAATTTCAAAGTTATCATGAAATAAATTTCATATTCATTTAAGGTTATAGATTAAATTCGTTGTGCATTAAGTTATAAATCATTATAAAGATTCTTTGTCTAGGAGTTTAGATGGGGTGATATCCGACAAAGACAAGACCCATTATGACAAAAAAAAATATGAAGTGTTAAAACATATATAATTATTGAAATCCAATTTAGGAAGGTGATAAAACCAAAGATCCATCAACCTATAAGCAAGTCAACAAAACCAACCCGTTCCAACTATTCTTTAGAATGTCAAACACGTAGTTGGAAACCTTGTCCAAAGTATAGTCCCATATGATATCAAGATTGTGTCATCAATCACTTATCTCCTCACATGAAACTCAATTCTCCACCGTTGAACTGGTCAGGAAAAGAAAACATACTTAGACAATTCAATCAAATTTCATAACAATTAGAGGTGAAAAATAATTTAAAATATATATATATAGTATTGTAATCGAGATTTATTTTTACATATAAATGATTAAACCCACTTTCTATATCTATCAAGACATGCAAATTAATATCAAAACAATACGAAAATTTTAATTTTCGCTGATAATCTAACTTACAATCTAAAAACTCGATCTTTTCCTTTCTTTTTTTTACATATGATTAAAAATATAATTAATAAGTTATAAAATACAAATTGTAAGCATATTATAAAAGTCAAGAACATCTTTTCTTGTGATTTTAGAGAGTTCCACAACTTAAAAAAGTCTTTTTTTGTTGGTGCAAGGAAGGCTTGAAAGTCATATATAGGAGAAGAAGCAGGCCGTCCAAAAACAGATAATGATGCTGTTGATTTTCCAAGACAATTATAGACCCATCAAAGACTCTTTCTCCCATCGGCTTTGCTTTGATATTTCATGCATGCCTGGAATAATGATTATGTGTGCTTAGAGGTGATTTGATTTGATGAATAAGTATACATATTCTTCTCTGATTTTGTGAGGGAAAAAAAGGGGTCAAAACAGGGACTTTCCCACTTTTCTCAACATGCAATGGATTGGCTTCAAATCATTTTTTTCATTCCAAGGTTGATATCATCCCCATCACACTTGGCTATCCCACAACTGGTCACCAAAATCAGTGGAAACATGAGAATTGCAGGGGAATTATATTTGCATGAGGTTGGTGTTGATATTTTTAGGTCAAACTCCCTTTAAAAAAAAAAATCTTAGAGGGACTTAAATTTTTTTATTTCTAGATTTTATGTTTTAGACTTGATTTATTGAGGATTTATTTATGACTTTAATTCATTTTTTTGAAAAAAAAAATTCAAAAGCACAATAATTCGGCACATAAAAATTATAATTATTTTATAATACAATGTATAATATGTATAATATAATTTACTATATGTGCAAAGATCAATCAACAAAAGAATTTTCTATTGTGCCGTAACATTTGTCAAGTTGATTTTTATATAAATAAAGAAAATATTTATAGTGTAAATTGTAATATGAACTGTTAAACAATTAAGGCAACTGGCATATGGTAATAATATGATAATTAAAAACATATATTATCAGATAATAGGTGGTTAATTTAATTCACCATCCATGCAGGGGAAAAAAATGCTAGAGGCAAACTATGCCATGCAAGTGGATGATGTCGTCCACCATAAAATTTTGAAAATTACATTATTCTTTTAAAATAATAAATATTCTTAAAATAATCATTATAATTGTTACTCTCTCTAAAACTTAATAGTTTTTAATTTCATCTTTGGAAAATATTTCATCTGTCTCAAATAAATTGACCAAATTACTTTAGACTATTTTAAAAGAATTAATATTTTCCTTCAAAATTTTTTAAAATATATTATATATTTTAAACTAATCAATATTCTTATCATATATTATTTTTAAATATTTAAATTTGATATAAAATATTTTGTAATTTACATAATTTTTAATATTATATTATATTATTATATATATAAATTTATATTAAATCAAGCATTATTAATTTAATGAACATAAAAGGAATATAGAACGAGCTTTAAACTATTTGGCTAAATAAAAAATTCTTTGGCGTTTGGTAGCCTTGAGCTCGATACTTATCGTCTAAAATTGTCCCAAGTGATGGAATTATATAAAAAATACTCCATAGATAAAAGCAGTTAAGACAAAAATAATGAAAAAGGTGGTTAGATTTTTGGTAATGGACATGTTTTGTGGGGACTTAAAGAATAGAAAAAGAAAAATGATGATGAGGCTTTAACAAGCGGTGGGCCCGGGAAATGTGCCGATTCTCACCGACCCCCACAGACACCGTTATGTTGGTTGACTTTAATGGGTGTGTATTTAAGGACAATACAACTGACCATTTTGAATTAGCCACCGAAAGTGCCAGCCTAACGTGTATATACATGATTCATATCATATCATTATTTTTTCTTTCAATGTCTGAATACTCGATTTATAAATTAAAAAAAAAATTAAGTATAAATTGAAGTAATAATTTAATGCTTGACTATTTAATTTGTAATTGACAAAAAGAGAACTAAATTCTGATATTAAAAGTAATGTGAGAACAAAGAAAATTAATGGCCATACCATTTGAAAAGTAGTGTATAATTGGACTAGATTTGTTGTTGAGACGAGACTAAGGTGTGAGACTTTTCACAAAAATTATATTAGAGAAAATTAATTTTGTGATCATTAATATATATTTGTAAAAATATTCGTATTAGATATGAAATAAATAAAATTTAAAATTAATTTATTAAGTTGATGATCTCTCGTAGTGTTACTTCAAGCTCAATTATAAGAGGATTGAAGGATTCAATTCCCTCATAAATATTGTCCTTCATTAGGAATTTATAAAATCTCAAAGACTAATTCTTGCGAAATAAAAAAAATTAAGAATTTATAAAAAAAAATCAACTATTAGTATATTGTTTTAGTCGAAAATTAATTCCCAACAAAAGAATGGAAAATCTTAGGATGGTGGAACATCATGGTGCAAATGGGGTAGTTGGACACTCGTCGCCCAAAATATCTTCACAATATAAAATATTTGCACCAAAATATCCCCACAATCGGCTGCTGATGTCCAAAGTTTGGCCATGAAACAACAGCTTTGTTGCCTTCTTCTTCTTCTTCCTAAAGATTGGACAGAGCTCAGTGATCTAGTGGTGAATGAATCTCGTACTGAAATAATTTTATCCATAAAAAGGAACCCATTTTTTTTTAAATATGGAGTGCAGAAGATGGAAAGATGCTTCATTATATAAGGGTGGTTTCACAACAGGTGTTATTCTAAAGAGTTCAATTTGCCACTTCCAATGAGCAAAAAACACAAAGCTTTGGCTTTCTTGGAAATTTATGCAATAGCAAACTTGGACATCAAGAGATGCAATTGATTGAATTCTTGAATGCAAAATCCTATAGGGAAATCTTCATCTTCCTATGTTTGGTGGAAGGAGAATGCCAAGGACAAATGGAAGGAACTATGTGCAACTATGTTCATAGTGCAAGCAAAATGAATGTTTCGGGCCTAAAATTAAAAAAAAATCACTCTTGACAAATGAATATGGATTTAACTTAATATCTATTCACAACAAATATTAAATCTTTTAAAATCTAAATATATTAAAGTTTTTTGTAATTTCAAAATATCTAATTACATACACATATGATACATATATGTATATATATATTGGTCATATTAAGAGATCGTGCTCAAACGAAATACAAAGAGCAAGAAGGAACGAGTGAGTGCAAATAGCAAACTAGCAGTCACACAGCAAAATGAGGATACAGAAATAAGAGTTGGACTTGGACGGTAGTGTTAATGTAACACTTGGTGGATCGGGTGCACATCAGGACCATACCAATAAATAAATTTAAGATGCCTGGCTTTGACTATTGCCCTATGGACGGCGGCTGCAAGGAATTTACACCTTGCCGAATGGGAAATTGTACGGACAAATTGGTTTTTCTATTGGTTCGTAGCATATGGTGGTGTTGTTATCTCTTTGATTAGTGTGGTTCATTTAGAGCCACACCAAACGCATTTTTAATATTATAATTTTACAAGATAGAAGTATAAAGACTATGAAATCACACTTTAATCTAATAATAATGTAATCAAAGTGGATTGATATTTTTCACCTGTAATCATTGTCTGTATATCATTTATTATATGGATATTTTTGTATTTAATATTAATAAAGATAAAAAAATAATTTATTTTGTTACTATATAAGAGTGATAAGATTATAGAAAATGTCATCAATTCATCTTATATTCTTGGTTTGTGTTAATTGAGATAGTAATCTAATGATAAATTACCATCAAATCTGTGCTTTAAATCATGAATTTGAACAATTTTGCAGAACTGTAATTTATAAACTAACGACTACTTATACTTGAAGTGCTTTCGCGATCGTGGTGTTGAAGATGGAGCAACAAACTTACTTCTTTCACAATACATATAATCAAACTGGATATTTTATAATAAAAAAATTCTTATAGTCATGTTTAAAAATAATTATTATATTAGTCATTTTTTTAGGCAATTGCAAACAAATACTCTTGATATAACTTTGTAGATGAATTTTCTTACTATTCTTTTCTTTTTTTTTTTCAAGTCTTTAATAAGTTTTAAACTCTAAATTTTGTTAACAGTTATTTATACATAAATTTATGTTCATTTTTTACGCTAATAATTAGAATTTATCCATAAGATAAGGAGTGAAAATAATTTATAAATATATATCTAACCACTTTATTTTATCATTATTTTGGGATTTTCAATACGAAAAGAACAAGGTAAAAGCGAAGTGTCTTAGTGATGGCAAAAATTTTAGAGAAAGAAGGTTAGATTGGAAGCAACGGAAGTGGAAAGGAGAGGCCGCGTGGGACCAAATTGAGAAGCAATGATCAAACGGGACGCTTCTACAATCAAAAACCAAATCTTTTTCTGGCCTCTTATCTTATAAACCGACGTCTCTCATGCTTCCATATCCAACTCTCCCCTCTTGTGTAGCCAACACACGGACAAAAATATCCCCTGCTTTTCCAGAGCTTCTGATTCTGTTCTCATTTGGAAGGCTTTCGTATTCAAACAGCTCAAGAAAACGCATTTGATTTCTGTCTGTGTTTCTTTAAAGCCGCTCGCTCTCTGATTATTCAGGGATCTTTGTTTCTTTTGGGTAAGATATTTGGGATGGATTGCTCAAGGACTGGGTTTTGTTTGGTTTTGATTTGAAAACCTGGTCTGAATTTTGGTTTTTATTTCACCGATTGGATTCTGGGTTTTGAAGATTTATCAGAGTTTTCTACTGGGTTTTTAGCAAATTTGAGCTCTGAATTAAATTTTCCTTTTTTTCATTTCTAACTTGGTGTGATCCATCTCAGATTCTTGCAATCCCCTGTTTTTTTTTTTTTAAATTAAACAGCAGCAGGGTGATTTCTTTATTCAATTCAGCATATTAAGAGAGCGAGCGGCTAGTTATTTTAGTTCTTTTGCTGTTGGATGTTTTGGAAGTGTTAATGGCTTCTCCTAGGAACAGTGGGAAATCAAAGAAGGTAGTAGAAGAATCACGAGACACAGCTCACTTGGATTGGGAGAGAGGTCAAGGCAGGGAATTTGATTTTGGCTTAGAAAGGCAACAATGGAGGCCAGTTTTTGATGAAGCTTCCATGCCAAATCGGCCTTTCAAGAAGATCAGAAGTCCTGATCGCCAAGACCCCCTTCAATCCTCTTCTTCTCTAGCTCAGCAAACTCCACAACTTCCTCTTTCCCTTTCTATTCCTTATAGCATGACTAATCCGGGTTCATATCCGACTACAGTGTCTCCTTCTTCTTCTTCAAGGCACGTGTTTCCATTTGCCTTTGATGGAAATCAACAATCGATGGAGAGTTTGCAGCATTTTAGATCAAACACAGTTCCTCTGTTTCGTCCGGTGCAGCAAAATGAGCAGCAAATGATCTCATTTGCTCCTCACTATTACCGACAGAATCAGGGCGTTGCATTCCCACCTTATTTTGCAGGGGAAGCAGCAGCAGCGTCTTCTCAGCATCAGCAGCAGCTGTTGCAGTACTGGAGTGATGCGCTGAATTTAAATCCTAGAGGAAGGATGATGATGATGATGAACAGGCTTGGGCAGAACCAAGACAGCAGGACTTTGTTTAGGCCTACAATTCCGCCTATTACCACTACAAAGCTCTATAGAGGTGTGAGACAGAGGCATTGGGGCAAATGGGTTGCCGAGATTCGTCTTCCTCGAAACAGGACTCGTCTTTGGCTTGGTACTTTTGACACAGCCGAGGATGCGGCCTTGGCCTATGATCGTGAGGCCTTTAAGTTAAGAGGAGAGAATGCAAGGCTCAATTTTCCCGAACTCTTTCTTGGCAAAGATAAAACAGCAGCAGCTTCAGCTAGTTCATCCTTATCTGATCCTTCAAATCCACATGAAAACTTGTTGTCAGGTAGGCAACCTAAACATCCTGAACAAGCTCCGCAAGGCCTTAAGTTGCAGGCTTCTTCCACAGAGTTGCCAGAATCACCGCGGCCACCGCCACCTGGAGGCAATAATCTTGATGACGATTCTGGATTGGGATCGAGTGAGGTCATAGCTAGTGATGAAATCCAAGCCAATGTGGAGAGTTCTGGTGCAGCAGCTGAAAGTCCATCACATACATCTGAGTTTGTCTGGGGTGATATGGCTGAGGCTTGGCTGAATGCAATACCTGCAGGTTGGGGTCCTGGTAGTCCTGTCTGGGATGATTTGGATACCAGCAATAATCTTATCTTACCTACTAATCTTCCTTTCAGCAATGTCCATCAACAAGACTCTCGTGATCCTGACGCTCAGAAAAACCAGGATAACACCGCTTCACCTTCGTCTTCTTCAAGTCCCGTGAAACCATTCTTTTGGAAGAACCAAGGCTAATCCATCACTCATAATTATCAGCATTAGGTTCCACATTCTCTTACCTCTACCACTTGCTCTAAGAACAACTAGTTCAATATGGCATTTAGTTTAAGTACGAATTCACCATCCACACTAGCCCTTCCCTCTCTCTCTCCCTCCAACACCCCAATCCCCCCCCCCCCCTCCCCCCTCTCTCTCTCGGCGGGGCCCCAGTTCTTTTGGTTGGAGTGCAATTTTTAGGCAATCTCCTCATCCTTTTTCCCCTCCTTCCCCTCTTCCTTGCTTGTAGATTTTGCATATTTTCAGTCCTCCCCCCCCCCCCGCCCCCCCAAATAAATCCTCTCTCCCACTCTTTCCTTATCATCACATGATCCTCACAGGTTGCTGAATTTTCACAGGGCAACCTGCGATTCTCTTTCCTAAAAAGGTTCATTTTGGCCTTGATTTCTTACTTCGTCCTCAGGTCCTCTCTTTACCATCCTAATCAGTTGTAGAAAGGCTGCATATTTAAGGTCTTTTTGCAATGGCAGTTCAGTGTTTCAATTTCTGTTATTTTACTAGCTTGTAGAAAGCATATGAATCCAGCATATTATGTAGCACATAGTTGTTTAGATTTCTCTGTTCTCTGTCCATTTATGTTCAGCTGTTTTCCAGCTATGGTCATTTAGCAGTTTAGAACCAGAAGCAGGCGACACTATCTCGATCAATTTCTTCTTCCTCTTGTTCATCCATAGCAAGTCTGTTTTTTTTTTGTTCTGCAAGGATGGCAAAATATGGAAGCTTTGTATAATTGATCATTTAGGTGTGTGTTTATCTTCATGTTGTTGTATTTCTGCTTCTGTTGTTACATTAATATTAGCTTAGCACTTAGCAGCTTTGCTGGTTTCTTATTTCATCTCGCCTTCATGTGTTTTTTCCTTTTTATATCAAGTATTTTTCCCTTGGACAAATGATGTTCCTTATCTATTTTTCATCACAATATATTTCTTAACATAAAAAAGGAGGTGATTCATTTGCCTAATTTTTTGTATATAAACTTGACATTGTCACATTCTTAGGAGAGAGATCGTAAAATTGCCAAGCATATTGCATGGCCATATTGATATTCTTTGCAGTTTTTGCTCTCCTTTGGCGGAGAATAAAGAGAAAATGACCGGGGAGGGGGGGGGGTTGAATCGGGATTCAGCGTAATCATTAATGTCTTGCACCTTTTCTTGCCTCAAACACACATTAAGGCAACGATGTACATTTGTTGAAACCAACCAAGGCTAACTCCATACTCCTGATTTTTCAAAGCGAGACAATTTTGTTCAAAGAGAGACATTTTTATAAATATAACCACTATTAAAATAGCTATAAGAGGATATGCTTCACTTGGCCTTAGGTTCTCTAGGGATTTGCATTCTTGACTTGTGGTTGAAAGCAAGATTTATTGCTGATTGCTCTAATGAACTGTGCCCTGAGAGATAGAGACGAGAATCATATGGGATAATTGTTTACTAGCATCTAACTCATGGTTAAAAAAATATTACTGTTTAAATTCTAAAATAACAAAAAATATATGAAAGATAGATAGGAGAATATAAATATATGTTGGACACATAATTCAAAACATAAAGTATCAAATTGTCTAATCATATCTCTTATCGTAACTTTTTTTTTCCCCTCAAAACTTCAAACAAATATACCTTTAACTCCCCAAATCACATAAAAAATAATCTCGTAATGAGATTTAAGAAAATTCTTAACATATAAAAAATAAACAAATAATTAAAGAGACCAAGAATAGAATGTGCATTGCTCCATCTTTGAATATGGGAAGAATGTGAAATGCATCTTTTATCTTCATAAAAAGAAGATGCTTCCTCTTGGCTTGAGGAATCTCTATCACTTGGGCATAACACAAGTCTATCCTCTCTCTCTAAAATACTACCAAATCTTGGGAAAAAAAAAGAAGTGAACCCATTATAACTAAACTTAATTAGCACGCGTTTACTAATTAATTCAATTTTCTTAATCCTCCTAGACAAAATAAGGTTTTGAAAAAGTGGGGTCCACTCGCCGGCCTATGAAATCATCTTAATTCTGACGGCAAAAGATATCAATGCATTGGCTGTTTAGAAGTTGATATGGTAAAAAATTATCCCACACACATAATTAAAAATTTTGTTAAAATTAAAATATCTAATCTTGGTCATAAACTATTAAGAGGTTAATGGTACTGCTTTGTGCTTGTAATGACCTAAAACCTAAACCCTGCCCCAATTGTGTGATGTCATGTGACGCTAAGGCTGCTTATCTCTTTCCCTATCTTTTGTTTTGTTTTTCCTTCCCCCCCCCCCCCCTTCTTTATGTGTTCTTCTACTTAAGAATGAACGGTTGCTTTGGTAAACAAATAAATTATATATATCGATTTTCAATAGTGGAGTTAGGACATGAAGGATAGAATTTTTACTTTTTTTTTTCCTTTTAATACCTTTCGAAAATGATATTTTTTATACTTAAAAGAATGAATCATGACTCTAGTGAACGACAAGCCATATATATTGGTTTATAATAATAGAGTTAAAACAAGAAAAATAATAAGATTCGATTACAGATCTTAGCATTTATATATATTTATAATTTTAGAGAACAACTATAAAAATCTAAAACTATAATTGAAGAACATTAACATTATATATGAGAAAAATAAAAAGAATAAAAATTGTCATTATAATTGAAAATGTTACATTTTATAATTGTCTCTTGATCTTAATTCTATTATTTTGTTAAATCAAAAAATGTATTTATTTTATTTTTTAATTATACTTTTATCAATTATTACTCTACTTAAATTCAAAATAACTTTATAATTTATTACGAGAATAATCTGTATGATTTGTATAACAGGGATAGTTATTTCAAAATGATTGAATATTTCATGAGATTTTTCTCATCCCAATGAAATCTTGTGCCCCACAGAGTCAACTGTTATTGAATCTATTAGGTCTTAGTTTAAAGAATTTATTGAATCGATTAATATGATACCCAATATACATATATAATAACGTAGGTATAAATATGAGGTAATCATTTTTAGAGTCTGTGGAATGATTTAATTTAATAATTTTTATTTGGAATCGTATTATTTATATTGACAAAAAATTAATAATTAATGAAATTTTCTTTTTATGGATATTTTTCTAAAAATAAAAGTAATTAAAATAATATTTTAATATGTCGTAGTTTCAATTTTGATTATATATGATTATAAAAAATCAATGATTCTTATATTGGTTGTAATCAGTTTGGTATCGATAATTTGGATTTTACTTAGAGTTTTTTGGTGATTATGTAAACCGTTGCCACTCCTTCCTATAGTTTAAGTAAATAAACCAAGAAGAGGATAGCTTTAAAAAAAAAAAAGCAATGATATCTCAAAAATAAATAAATAAATAAAAGGGAATGGTATTCCTTGGTGGAAAGAAAAACATTCGAATCCATTTTATGTACTTATTCTCTAGGGAGAGAAAGTCAAAATTACTAGTTATTATATGATTTAAGATAGACATTACTTTCCTTTGTTAAGAAGACTAATATCCAAGCATTCATGAAACATGCTCTTATTTTAGTCAATACATGATTTGAGTTGTCTAAGAAATGATGGAAGACAGAAAATATAAATTATAATAATTGAACAGCTTGTAATTTCTTCTACTTTATATTGAAAACTTAGGATAAGTGCCTATAGTTTTTGGTGATTGCAATAAATAACTCTACACTCAATCATCCACAGACATAGGAGTATTAGATAAGATATTTAACTGTTCAGTCTTTGACTAATGTTTATATATATATATATATATATATATATATATATGTATGTATATATATATATATATATATATATGTGTGTGTGTGTATTTAAGTTTTATAATTTTGTAAATAAACAACTTGAATAAGGCTATAGAAATCTAAAACTTGGGAGGTCAATTATATTTACTCACACTAGCTCCATCAAACGCATAATGCACTCCATTTTGGTATATTATTAAGCTTTTGATGATGTGTAAGAATCAACCACAATTAGAAAGCTCATATAAATATAAATAAATAAATATATATATATATATATATATTATGATTTTTCAAAAATTAATCCTATTATTTGACTCTACCTTGGCACAATTGTTAAATATAATTGTATTAATGATAATTTTATATACTTGATAACTTTATTTTGAACATGATTTTAAATATTAATTAAAAAATCCAAAATATTAATCACATATATTTAATTATACATCACTTCCAATTATCTATTTTCTGGCATTTTTTACAATATTCTACTTTTTAGATTATATATACTTCAGTTAGATAATACTTGTTTAAAATGGTTAAATTAAAATAATAAATATTTCTCTCTGTTAATGAGATCAAAGATCAAATGTATATAAAGTTTAAAATAGTATATATTTATTTTTTTTCTTGATTAATAAAGATGTCAAATATTGATAATAATAATATTAATAGGTTAAAAAATTGTAAATAGATAGCGATTTAAATAAATGAAAATTTATTTCAGAACTTAATAACTATTATAAAAAATTAATAAAATCACGATTGAATTGAACATCTGGTAAAACTTAGGGGAGTGGCGTCCACCCCATTTTTTTTTTTTAATAATAAAATTTTCTTTAAAATATTAAAAAATTTTAATATAATCTTTTTAAATCTTACCTTTCTTTTTCTAAATTTTTTTGAGAAATTATATAATCGTTCTCTAGCATATTACTGCCCAATCTCTAACTTCTAATTCTGTCCCACGAGAGAATATAACAAACTGTTACAACATAATAAGTGATAAACATTCTTACCGAGGTTGTCCTCTAAACACTTGGACATTATCATCCACGGAAGCGTTCCTAAGGGAAATCGAGCTTGGAGCGTGAGGGATCACTGTCACCTCATCCAGTGATGTAGCCAACTCCGTAAACCTAAGTCCTAAGATAACATAACTCGGCTTGTGCAATGGGATCATTTATAAAGAAGCAATCCGTAGAATACTGTATTAGGATATTGTAATGTTAGAATTTGGATTTAAACAATAACCACACATATTATTATTTAGTATTTAGATATGTAGACGTATATATATCACAAAATTAATTATGTGATTGTGATTGTTATAAAGTTTAAAGTCTATTTATAGTGGTTTATATTTAATTATATAAATTTGTCATCTTAATAAAGTACGGAGTTATTTATAATGTGTAGAAATTCAAGAGTGTAGTTATAAAAAATTATGATGAGTTGTTTTAGCAATTGCATAATAATATAAATACATTTAGGGTTGTGATCCCTTATTACACGTATTGAAAAACTCTAGCTACCTCTTGGAGTTTCCATATCTCTATGAGGAAGAAGGCTGTGTACATAACAATTGGGATAACCAATGATCCCAAATTTGTGACTGCGAATCATTATGGATCAAGATACATATCTATAACTTATCTATATCCAAATAATTTTTCAAGTAAGGTGTTGTTCTTGGGAAATTTGATTAAGTGAATTCTATTAATTTTCATCAATAGTATTAGAGTCACGTTACATCGGAGATTATTTGATTTTAATTATAAATTTTTATATATATTAGTTGAGCAGTATAGGAATGATGCATATATACTTATAGTAAATAAGTTGATTAATTCAGAATAATTTTATAACTATAGTTTTGATTTGATTTGATAAATATGTACATGTATTGGAGCATAGTTGGGCTATTTGGTACTGGGCCTAGTTGGATCTTAGGCTAGTGGCATGGGCCATTTGGCAGTGGGTCGTGACTGGAGCCTGGGCCAATTGGGGCTAGGCAGCGGCTGGTGCTTAGACCATTTGGTGTTAGACCAGAGCTGGGCCATTTGGTACTAGGTAAGGATGACAATAGGGTCGGGTCGGGCCAGGGATTAGAAATCCTAGCTCCGCCCTCACATATGTCCTTGTATCCTCATCCTCGGCTCGTCCCTGTCACGAGAAAAGGCAAGGATCCCCACCCTCGGCCCGTCGGGGACAAAACAATCTCCGGTCCCGGCCTAATGGGGAAGCGGGGGCCCGTTTAGGCCCGAAAATAATTATAAATATTTTTTTTTTAAAAAAAAGTTTGCCTCAAATATATTTTTATTCAAAATTTTTTAATCATATAGAAAACTTTTGTGGTGGGTTTCAATAATTCACTTATTTATCATATCACTAGATTAGTAAGAGTAAAATTAATAATTGATAACTATTTTTTATTTTTTCTCTTCTTTTCTATTTTATTTTATTTTATATACATATATAATCTACATTTATATATATATATATATAATCATATATAATATATATAATTTACCTATAATTTATATAGTGTATGTGTATATATATATGTGTGTGTGTGTGTGTGTGTTTATATATATATTTATATAATCTATTTATATATACATAATATATATATATATATAAATATATATATATATATATAATATGTAAAGCGGGACGACCGGGTCGGGGGTGAAGATCATGCAATCCCCATCCCCGACCAGTCCCCGCTTAAATCGGGGAATCCCCGGCCCAATCGGATCGGGCCGGGCAGGATCCCCAGTTTAAGCGGGAAAATTGCCATCCCTAGTACTAGGCCTAGCTAGAGCTTGGGTTGGTGGCCTAGGCCATTTGGCGTTGGGTGACGACTACAGCTTGGGCCAATTGGTGTTAGGCCGGCCAGAGTAGAGAATTCCCTTTAATGAAAAAAAAGGGGGGGGGGGGGGTGAACGTGGCATAAGTGAGAGTCGAACCTTGGTCTCCACGTTAAAAGGCCAAAAGTACTTAGTCGTTGGCCCAATGAAGGCCTTGTTACATTAAAGTGGTCCATTTAATTGATATTGTAGATTGAAGACTTGGTTATTTTGTTAGCCTATTAGTTTTTCAATCGTAATTTTGCAATTTCATTTTTATCTAGATTGGCCATAAAATTATTCTTTATTTTATAGTAGTTTTTTTATTACTATACTATTTTGTTAAATTATATATCATTCATGATAACATGTCTATGGTTTGCATTAACACTGCTCTAAGAATTATTTAGTTATGCATTTATTATTAAGTTATGCATAATTTTATAAATTAAAAATTAATTAATTTTTTTATCCATAACAATTTAAAAATGCTCTAAGGAGCATGTCTATTAGTTCACATTGATTGGTAGAAGTAGTATCCTACCAAAGTAGGCTCTCTTATGGAAGTTTTTCAGTAATGAATTTAATTAGATGTTATGTTCTGTGTCAATCATGTGGATAGCAATTGGCCCAAAGAAAGTTTTCTATTGCCAGGCTGACAAGCTCAAACACTAGGGCTGCTCACCGGTCGGTTCGGTTCGGGGATTTTAATATCCTCGGTACCGTCTTGAAAATTCCACCAAATCTTCAGAACTGGACTCGAACCGAAGTTCCAAATTCTCTATCCCGACTTGTCCCAAAGTTTCGGGACAAGTCGGGATGGAGATTCGGTGATTTCAGTTCTAACGGGGCCAAATCAGTACCATTCAGATTTTGGAGTGTTTTAATATGTTTACCATATATATATATATATATATATATATATTACAATCCATAGACTAAATGTTCTTGTTTAGTACAACACTATATGCCAAATGTTTGTTTAAAAAATGTTCATAATAAAACACCATACATCAAAAT
Source organism: Voacanga thouarsii (assembly GCA_026120185.1). NCBI lineage: Eukaryota > Viridiplantae > Streptophyta > Magnoliopsida > Gentianales > Apocynaceae > Voacanga > Voacanga thouarsii. The sequence continues at coordinate 2,764,898 of JANUWF010001569.1, forward strand.
TCCAAAGAGTATTCATAAACTCCTTAACTGAAAGAACTTCATCAGCAACACTCCATCACCAGAAATCATTTCATCATCTTTCACAATTCCATCTGAAAATGTATGTCCAACAGTCATGTCAAATATTTAACCGAGATGTAACAAATATTTCAAAATTCATGATAACTGCAACTAGATTATGAAGAAAAAAAACAAATATTTTGCCTATAGGATTTCAAAATTCACCAATAAAATTTCAGCATTCGAGATGCAAGTTAAAAGAAGAAAGAAAACAAATATTTTGCCTATACAAGAGACCACCTATGAATACAAAAATTAGTCAAAAAAATAAATTGTTCCTTCAAGAATTTTAAAGATTATGAAGAGAGACAAAAAAAAAAAAACAAACAAACAAACATTACCAATCAAATGCATTACTAGTCCCACTCCAAATTTTACCTCAGTTGGACATTTTTTAGAATTTCAGGGTCTTCAATCACATCTATAAAATAAAATTAAGAAAAAAAAATAATAGTTATTGTACCAAAAATTAACAAATTATAAATCAAAGCATTAATGTAAGTAAATAAAAATAATCTAAAAATATATTCTATACACAGCAATCTCAACTTTTTCAAGCTCTTCAATCATTTCCTCAAGATGTATAGGTTGTTTTGAACCTCTCTACTAATCTTGGCAACAAATAAGCACCTCGACTATGGTAGGAGTTAACGAACTCCTAAACTTATCTAAAGTCCTCCCTCCAGTGCTAAAAGCAGACTCCAATGCCACAGTTAATACTTGAATAGCCAAAACATCCTTTGCAACCTTAGCCAAAGTAGGAAACCTCACTTTATTTACTTTCCACCAACTCAAAATATTAAAATCAGCTTTGAATTTTTTGGGATATTTCTCTAAATATCTATCAAACTCTCCTAAAATGCAACCTATTTTTCTTTTTCCATTTCTATAAAATACTCATCAATTTCCTCATCTATCTTTTCAACAACAACATCAAAGACACCATAAGAAGATGAGGAGCACATATCTTGGCCTCCTATCTCTTTTACCTTATATTCCTCTATCATGTCATTCAAAGTTGAAGTAACATTTTGCACCAAGTTTGTAGCTTCATATTTCCCATAATATGTAGTGTACTTTACCTTGAGAAAATAGATTTTATACCTAGGGTTTAACATCACAGTTATAAAAAGCATAGTATTCATCTTATCCAAAGATCCCCAGTATTTGTTAAACTTTTCTTTCATTACTCTACTCATTTCAATTAGAGATGGATCTTTACGTTGTTCACAAAGCTCCAAATCTTTTAAAATTCGTATTATCTCAGGAAACTACAGATTGGGAGTAGAATACAATGAGCCAGACAATTTACAGGTGACATCATAAAATCTTTGCAAAAATCTTGTTATAATTCTCTCATTATTCCAATCATTCTCACCAGGAAAATCTGATCCAATTTCCTTTAAAAATTTATTGTCCCTGTCTTCATACCTATCAAATGCTTTTTGATATGAAATTGTAATATCAAGCATGGTATAGGTTGAGTTCCACTTAGTAGGACAATCTAATTGCAAGGATGATTTGTTTTGAATGCCAATGCCTCAACACATTCTTTAAACACATGTGACCTTTGAGGACTACTTCAAATATATTTCACAATGCCTTGAATTTTTTTTACTGAACCATCAACAGTTTGGAGGCCATCCTTAACTATTAATTGAATGATATGTGCACAACATCTCATATGGAAATGTTTCCCACTTAAAATGAAAGCATCTTTCTTTGCCAACTTTTTCTTTAACTGAGAAATTGCAGAATCGCTATTTGATGCATTGTCAACTGTTAAGCACATGAGTTTACTTAAACCCCATTCTTGCATGCAAAACTCAATGGAATTCCCAATATTAACTCCCCTATGACTTTTAATGACACAAAAATTCAAAATTCTCTTATGCACATTTCATTGACTATCAATAAAGTGTGCAGTCAAACATAAGTAAGACAGATTTTTTTACTTGTCCAAGTGTCAGTAGTTGAAGAAACCCTTTGACGTTGAGATGCAAGAATGCCACATAGTTTCTGCTTTTCTTTCACAAACAAAGCATAGCAATCTCTAACAATTGTATGCTTAGACGAAATCAAAAAATGAGGCGCTGCAACTTCACAAAATTTCTTGAACCCTTCCCTCTCAATAAATCTAAAAGGCAATTCATCTTTTATAATCATCCTAACACAAGCCTCCCTAATTGACCATTGATCAAAATGCCAACAAGATAACTTTGCATCTTCAGAATTTGAACCCTTGTTGAAATTCAAAGTTGATTGTAATTTATTTTTACTTTTGTACGCTTCAACTAACTTTTTTTTATTAGAAAATTTTTTACAAGTTTCTCTCAAAATTTTTCATAAACTTGAAGTGCTTTGGTCACTTTTTCCTATATACTCTTTTCTACACCACATACATGATGCCCTACCATTTTCTTTTCCTTATGAATCAACCAATCTTTCAAAATGTTCCCAAACACTGATCTACTTTTATTAGAAGTTTGCTTAATTTGATTGTGACAACTAGAAGCAATACCTTCATTCAAACTAAGCAAAGAAAAAGCAGTTGTTGTGATTGGAGGGTGATTTCTACTTGCAGTTTGAGACTTTTCAATTAATAAAGGATCAGCTTTCCTCATAATGTTTGATCCACTTACATTCTATATGGATTCCATCTGAAAAAAGTAAAAAAAATTACAGAATCAATTCATTAATTGAATGTCTATCTTAACTTCATAAGAATCAAAATATTATGGACTACAACTTACATTCACATAAAAAATATCCGTTTTGATTTAACCCCATTGATATAATTGCGTTCACATTAAACTATTAAACATAGCACGTGCGTATTCTTACCAAATGTTTATAGTAGTCCTTTGCTCAATCTTACCAAATCTCATCATTACCATATCTTTCTTACTATAGGTTTCATGTAAACTTTAAGTTTTAACAAAATTGAACAAACCAATCTCTCTCATCTTTTCTCACTTTTCCTGGTATTATCTTTTTCCCTTCCTCCTTGTCTCTTTCTCTCCTCAATCCTTCCTCTCCTCTTCCCTTTCTCCACCTATCATCTACCTCTTCCTCTTCCTCCTTGTCTTTTTCTCTTCTCAGTCCTTCATCCCCTCTTCTTTAATGCCGTTACCTCAAGAACTAAATGAGTTGGCTAGTTTAATTCATGCGACGGCGCACGAACTTTAATGCACTAATTTTCTATAATTATATTTACATTAAACTATATTTATTCATGGCGTCTCTTCTTCCTTGTACAGATATATATAGTTCTCTAGTTTTTCTTACTTTTTATTTGAACCATTCATACAAAATTTACTCTCTCAGTCATCAGTCATTAGTAAACTTTAAAGATGGGGAGTCAATTAGCTTCCACAGAAGAAGATTTTAATGTGTTTTCCTTTCCAAGCCAACCACTTTCTCTTGATTTCAGGTGAGACACTTTTAAGGGCTTTTTCATCTGAAAATGTGCTTGATAATTACATTGAACTTATTTTGGTTTGTTATGATGTAAATCAATGGAAGTTCTGGACATACTGTTTTGGATTTTCAATTTGATCTGCCTATTCAAGATATTACTTTTAATACTGTTCCTCTGATAGAGGATATGCTTGTGTATGATTCTTTCTATTCCCTAATGGATTTTGAACAAAATCAGAACATGGTTCAAGGTGATTCTAGAAAATTACAAAGACTTTCGTTGAATGGCATTATCTTTACTGAGATTATTTTTCTGTTTCCAGGAGAAATATGGAGTGGCCTTGCAACGAATTCGGCATGAGGAATCATGAAATGCATATTGAATCAGACAAAGTTCCTATAGAGAAGAAGATGATCAAGAGGTAGAGAGATGAGAAGAGCAGTAGCTCCAAGACATTATCAACAGCAACTGTTTCGAAGTACTTTTATATGTCACTCACTTGAGTGGCCAAAAAACTGAATGTTGGCCTAACTCTTCTTAAGAAAATATGTAGGGAGTTGGGAATTCGTTGATAGCCTCATAGGAAGTTGATGAGTTTGGAAACCCTAATCAATAATGTTCAGGTTTTCTCTCTCTCTCACACACACACACACACACACACACACACACTTACATCACAAATCTTCAAGTATGAAAGATTCATAAAAAAATAATGACCGGAATGAATGTATTTCCACCGATAATATGTAGAAATCACTCCGATTTGTAGGAGATGCGAAATGAAGAAGAAGGAGAATCTATGGCTGAGAAGAAGTTGAGAAAAGCCATTGAGATATTAGAACGTAAGAAGAAGTTGATGGAAGAAATTCCTAATATGCAATTAGAGGACTAAACAAAGAGACTAAAATAAGCATGCTTTAAGGCCAACTATAAGAAGAGAAAACTCATGGAGACGATAAAATCTTAAAATTTATGTGGATCTAGAGTCTAGACTGAGTAGATTTTGCATTATGAAATTCATCCTGGAACTTGAGTAGTTATTACAAAATAGCTTCTCTATTTTATTCTATCCAAAATTTGTTCAAGATTCTATTCTTGCACAAAGTGGGATAAGTAGTCTAGAAATATTACATTTATGATGGAGAATGTTACATTTTTCTTGCCCTATTATATACATTTTTGCAAATCTGATATTGAATGCTAGTTTTGTGTGAAATTTTAATGAAAAAATATTATGCATCTATTAGGAATATATCCCACTTTGTGCAAGAATAGAATCTTGAACAAATTTTGGATAGAATAAAATAGAGAAGCTATTTTGTAATAACTACTCAAGTTCCAGGATGAATTTCATAATGCAAAATCTACTCAGTCTAGACTACTTATTAACACAAAAACACCACAAAAATCAAACTTTACGAAACTAGGTGGAATATGAAATTTTCGGATATCATGCCAAGAAAAAGAAAAATGCATTCTTTACATATAAGGTACCACATTCACTTTGTTTCTTATAGTTCTAAACTAGATTTACCATTCATTCATCAATATAGCAAATAAGGATAGTATTAAAATTCAGATCTATAAAGTTAGAAAGCATGCTATAGATTTCGGTCATGGAGAAGAAAGGAAATAGTGAATGGTTTTCTTGGAGACTTACCTTCGATCTTGTTTCAGCTTTTACACAGCAAATGCCAACCTTCTAAACTCCAAGTGAATGGTGTTTTCTTGATGAACAAAGCAAAAAATTCAAAGGAAATGGAGTGATGTTGTTCTCGATCAAGGAAAAGTGCAAGGGGAAATCCTATCCCACTTTTGAACTAATATGCACTTATTGTATACAGATTGGAAAGCCCTGGTAAAAACTGAAAAGCACTCAAATCCTAATCAAATAAGCCTACACCATACAATTGTAACAATCCATTTCTAGAACACAATCATTCCCTATTTTATTACTCTTGGGAGCATATAAGAAAGGGTAAACAACAAAAAATGAGCAATCATTCCCTATTGTATTACCTTGTTTCTCACTTTAACTTTTGTCCAGCTTAAAAAGGGTAAACAACAAAAAATGACCCATGATTCATCCACGTCTTGTTTCCTAAAAGAATTCTCCTATTTAGTGATATTTTTCTCTTTCTTCACCAATCAAATTTTCACGAGTCATGGATGGATCATCATAGAAGGTATCGAGTAAACTATTTACTATTTCACATGTGGAGTAGGAGTTGTAAGTTGCAATGTCGGCAGAAGCTCGAGCAACAACTTTTAGTCAAATTTGGAAGAATAAACGCCGGGCCCCCCACCCCACCCGATGCCCCAATTCTTCATCCCTTTTCTTAACAATTAATTAACAATTAATCATTAATAGTAAAAATTCATTACTATAGTATTGTTTTTAATATAATATAACAATTAATTAAGAATATATCATTCACCTCAAACCAAGCAAATATTATATTTGATAATCAATTCACTTATTTCTTATTAACATATTGTTGTTATAAATTTATAAGTATTAAGTGATATAAATTAATTTATTCATTGACAAAACCTATTTTTGATATTATATTGAGGCCAAAATGATTAAAAATTAAAAATTTTATATAAAAAATCTTTCACTTAAAAAAAATTAAAAAATTAAGTGAATGATTTCATCTTGCAAATGGTATAATTGAAAATGAATAAAGTTTTGCAAATTATCCATAATGAAAAAAGTAAATATTAATTTTCATTTACTAAATCTCAATTGACCATATCGAACAAAATATTATCAATTAAATAATAGTAATATTAAATTTCATTATACTTTTATCATTTAGTCCTAAATATTAATTTTTTTAATCATAAAGAAAATATTACAATTGATTGATTGATTCTATTATTTATAATATCAAGGAAAAATACAAAGTTCAAAGTGACTTACCATCCAAATCATCATATTAATTGTCATCTAGTATATCATTTGTTAGTGTGTTAAAATGATAGATTTCCTCATGTTTATTTACTATTGTCCATATAAGAACATATTATTGCAAAAATATATATAATGAAGTTATCTAATTGATGTATACATATATACATATATATAAATATATATATATACATATATATATGTATATACACACACATATGTATATTTGTTTATGAATATATACACATATACATATTTGGAGGTAAAATGTCATGGATAATTGTGTTTATCATAAGTTCTACAGGGGTAAATATATCTTTTTAGTACTTTATGTGGATGGTATTTTACTAGTATGTAACGATGTCAGATTAATGTATGAAACTAAGAAATTTCTTTCAAAGCAATTTGAGATGAAAGATCTTGGTGAAGTAACTTATGCACTATGAATTCAAATTCCTCGAGATCGTTCTCGAGGAATACTTGGATTATTATAAATGACTTACATCGAGAAGGTACTACAGCGATTTGGAATGCAAAATTATAAACAACTTGATACCTTTGTGGCTAAAGGAGATAAATTTAGCAACAAACTGTACCCTAAAAATGATCTTGAATCCAAGCAAATGAGAGACATTCCTTATACTTCAATATTTGGAAGTCTTATGTATGTGTAAGTCTGCACTCATGCAGATCTTGCCTTCATAGTTGGAATGTTAGGCAAATATTTAAGCAATCCAAGCCTCATTTATTGACAAGCAGCCAAAAGGGTGATGAGGTATTACAGAGAACAAAGGATTATATGCTCACTTATAGAAAGTCGGATAAACTTAAGATCGTTGGGTATTCAAATTCCGACTTAGGTAGATAAACTTGAGTTCATAATTGTATAGTTAGTATTCAACTAATTGGGACAAACTCCATGCTTGTGGATCCCGCTAACTAAAACTCTGACACTAAAAGCCCGTGTAGAGCACACTACTAGTATGGGTGTTGTGTCTCTAAGAGGTGTTTGAATTCAGTGGGAGTCTATAATTTACACTTATGCTCATTACTCGTATTAATATTATCATAATAATATACATTTTTTGCCATTTGCTCATTAATACAATAAAGTTTAGTTATTCATTTCTACTTTAGATGTTATATTTGGTTAAATGATTTCATGTAGACCAATTAAAAATAGATATGTATATATCACATTCACATGTAATCTCCATGCTATGCATCCACGCTCAATCCAGGTTATTTAGTTGATTAATACATGTAACCAACGTTAGGTTTAGTTGCTCTTTTAATGCAACGAATGACTCTTTGATCTATGTATTAACGAAACTAATGGACATGGTTGGTTTAAGATGACAAACTAAAGTTTGCTAGTATCTATATTGATCTATAATTTTTACATAGTTATTTGGTCTACTGCATATGCACATGAACATAAATCCAAGTGGGAGATTGTTAGAATTTGAACTTAAGTCATGAGCACACGCATATTATTATGTAGCATTTGGACATGTAGACGAACATGTATTGCTAAATTAATTATGTGATTATTATTGTTATAAAGTTTAAGACCTAATTATAATAGTTTATATTTAATTATATGGGCCGGTCATTTTAATAAAGTGTGGGGTTATTTATAATGTAAAGAAACCCAAGAGTATAATTGCAAAAAATTATGATAGGCTATTTTAGTAGCTGCACAATAATATAAATACATTAGGGTTGTGGTCCTTAATTGCATGTATTAAAAACCCTAGCCACCTCTTAGAGTTCCCATATCTCTCTGAGGGAGAAAGCTACGTACGTAACAATCAAAATAACCAACGATCACGGATTTGTGACCGCGAATCATTATAAATCAAGGTACGCTTCCGTAGCTCATCTATGTCCAAATCATCTTTCGAGTAATGCTTTGTTCTTAAGGAATTTGATTAAGTGAATTTCATTAATTTTTATCATATAACTCTCGAAGAACTTTAGCTGTAATACGCATTCTTGCTTGGATCTTTTTGGCATCAACACGAACCAGTTGAATCCAAATTCAAATTCATAAAAAAATAAAAAATAAATAAGTAAAAAAAAACATGTTGATTATATCAAATTTTGAGTCACTGTCATTACTTCTATTATAGCTCAACATCCAGAGCTTTACATGCCCATCTTGTGTAGAAGTAAATGATACATATGTTGAACCTCTGAGAACTCCTAAACCTCAGAAACCTGAAACTATCTTGACAATTTATTCCAAAGGGAACGTTTCACAGAGAAATGGGATGACTTAACCTTTGAATTTAAGGTATATTTACTTTTGGTTGGTAGAAAAATGTAGTTGTAGAGCTCAAATACTTCCACTGAAGCTTTTCTAATGCCATTATGTACTATTAGAGTTTACTTTAGTTCCAATTTCTTCTCCACTAAAGCCACTGCAAATATGATATTTGACTAAAATTACAGTCTTAGTTCTTCAATGTAATTGCAGTCTTTGATTGCGAGGAAAAGTAAATATTTCTTTTTAGGAAGTAAGGACTTCCCGTTATGGGTAAACTCTAATCTTTTAATATTTCAGATGACAAAATGATGCAAATTCATCATTAATTCCATGAACGCAAGTAAAGAAAAAGAGAGTAATATGAAGTCCGTCTTTCAGAATTAAGAAGATTTTTAAACAAAATTGACTAAAAGAGCATTGTTCAATGTTTTGCTACAAGAAAAGAGCATCAGTTGGTATTCTACAAAAGCTTTGGAGGTGTTTCGGAATAGAGGGGACTAAAGTTTGAATGTAATTGATAAAAGTGTTTTTTTTTCCCCTTCTAGTTTATTAGAGTACTATATAGGTGTGTGTGTGTGGGGGGGGGGGGAATACTAAATGCATTTTTTAAAATTAAAATCAATTTTTTTTCCTGAAATTATAGTTATCTCAAGATGACAATAGTAATTCGTTTAGAAATTTCAAGTATATAGGATAATTATGTAAATAAATATCCACGTCTCCACCAAAATCCCTCATTCGATCAATTTAGGTATGTGTGCAATATAAGGAAATCTTTTCTAGTCCTTAATTTGTTCTATGCATAATTAGGCCTTCAAGTCTGAAACCCCAATACCCAGAATCCTTGTTGGCACTACTCTAAAGCCCAACAAGCTGAATTGTATTCAATTCACCATGATAATAAAACATTCAGTGTTGATCATGACACCAAAATATTCTTTCTATCTCTTGGTTGTTATGGCTATTTCAAAATTCTGGGTTCAATCAATGTCTTGGTCTTGGTTTGTGATAATGTATAGGAAACAAGATTGATACTGTGCAATTCTACTATAGGATGGAATATCACTCTTCCGTATCCCCAATAACAAACAATGGTTTTAGTGTTTTTGGTAGTATGTTTAGGTTTGGATATGATGTGAGTAGAAATGATTTTAAGGTTGTCAAAAATTACTTGTCCCTCTATGTTTGATGATGTTAGCTATCCCTAATTGTTGAGGTTTTCTCTCTTACTACAAGCCAGTGGAAGGAACTTTACCAAAAACATCAAAACAATTTGATAATGGAGTGGAAGCCCAACACTTTTGCCAACCATGCTTCTACTCCTATTAATGTAAAGCTGCATTGAATTGCTTATACTGCAAAGAACAATGATAGAAAGGAAAAAAACTTGATACTAGCTTTTGACTTTGATGAGGATGTCATTGAAGAAATAAGGTTTCTTGATGCCATAGTCACAGAGCCAGGGCAATGCCTAGAAATTGTTGCATATGATAAAAAGTTTGCAGTTTGGAAACATGGGTGGAGTGTTAGGTGGCTCCAACACTCTGTTTAGATTATAGAAGTTTATGGTGGACTCAAAAGTTTGAACTAGTTGTTGAAAGATTGAAAGGTAGGATTAAATTTTAGAAAAAATAGAGATGTACTATTGACTTGCAAAGATGAAGCGGTGGCTTCGCATAATCCAACCACGAGAGCCATTGTGAAGTTGGTGTTAGGTGTTTCTGTTAGAATTTGTCAACTCTGATACATGAAAAACACCCACAAATCTTCTTAGGATCCATGCTTAACAATCAAGTCGACTTGGGTTTTGAAGGCATACCTCAATGTAGTTTGGATAAAAACTTATGCTTATGAATTTCACTAATAAATTTCGTCCAAAGAATGATCATCAGACGTTGCAATTAGCGAACACTCTCTACGGACTCACATTGCAAACTGAGTTCCAAGCCTAGGAATGCTAGCGCCTAGGGTTTTCGATTTTATCTTTGGAGTGATTTTTTCTTTTCTGAGAACAATAGCGAGGTAGAGAGAGCTAGATTGTTTGAAGGCTACGTTCTGATATGTGAAGATTCTGAAAACATAGAGTTTTATTCTCAACAACCTCTAATAATATCTTATCATATCTTATTTCGAGATCAAATCAAATTTGAAAAGATATGATAGATTCTCAAATAATCCTGACAGTTTACTAATTAACCTACCAAGCTAGATACAAAGAATCTCATAAGGGGTTATGTCCAATACAATATTTCTCATATTTTCATAACCAGTAAAATATAACTATCAAATCATAAACATACAAATATTAGTTTATTATTATTCCACTAATAATAATTGATTAAGGATATTTTAATAACAGTCATTCTACTTGCTATAGAGTTTTTATTATCAAGTCACATATTTAATTACCATAAAGTGAAATATATTATTCCTAAAAATAAATACCTCATATTATTATAAAAATACTAAATGACAAGTACAAATTGCTTAGACGCATATGCCTAACAGTTTCTTTCTTTAAAGTTAGGACTTTACACATATTTCTGTATGCAGAATTGTTAGCCTTGTTAACTGAAGAAGAATTAGTGGCACGGGAAAGACTCTTCTTCAATTTTAATGACACTGGGGTTTCTTTGGTGTTTATATATAAATGTACCACATTAACATTAGTTGTATTTACCTATTAAAATTAAAACAAGACTTTAAGTAGAAGAAGTAGTTACGAAGGTAAACTTTTTATGGTGAGAAAAAATATAATGTTGTAATTAAATTATAATTATATAAATTGTCACTACCTGATGTATTTTAATATAATTAAAACATTGTTAATTTTTATAAAACTGAAGCAAAGCCATTCCCGAGTGGCACCGCTTTTGCTTGTTGAAGAAGGTGAAAAAGGTCAATCCAAAGGACAGGAAAGAAGAGTCCAAATAATTTGTTAAAATGGCATGAAAGCCAGGTGTAGTCGGTTGAGTGGATCCACCGGCTTAACTTTGTTTACTTTTTGCAATGATAATTTTTTATGATATCTTTTATTATTGACACATTCCTCATTTTGCTTTCTCACCCGCTGTCCCTGTGTGCTACTAATTAAGTGCTCTATGGGGAAGTATAAATATCCGTTTCCATTTTAAACCCGTAAAGAAATTTATGATATTAGATTAAAAAATATAATTCAACAGTTATTCTTTTATGACAATTTGAATTTTGAATCAAGCACATTCAAATTTATTGTTGCTACCTAGCATTGTACTTATTAATTATAGTTTCAGTATTTTAAATTCTTTTAATTTAATTCTTTTTATATATATATAGAAAGGAAGAAGATGAAGTTCTTTGACTATAGTTGGAATTATGGATGGAATTCAAAAATTAAGAAAGTTATTAAAAAACCTTAATTATAAAGTAAAAAAGATTGAATTCTTATTTGTTAGAAATTTAAAAATTAATTAATGTAGTGGTTTATTAGATAATCATATAGGCGAGGATAAAAAAAATTCTAAATACATATTTTAAAAAATAAAATAAAATATTTTCCTAAAATTATAGTTATCTCAAGATGACAGTAATAATTTGTTCAGAAATTTCAAGTATGTAGGATAATTATGTAAATAAGTGTCCATGTCTTCTAAAGTGAGTAGGATAAATACATCAAGTTTCTACACTGATGAATTTTTAAAGTAAAATGAGTTTATATTTTTAATTAATTTTGCACGAATATGCTTTATGGACTTAGTCACAAAATTTGGGAATGGGCCAAAGCCGGCGAACCAAGACAGATGGAAAATTTGAATGAAGTTATAGTTGGGCCGTTTTCATTCTGATCCAGTTAAGATACCAAACTTATGAATTGAATGCAAGTTAATATAATTTACATCCCTGCCTTGACAAATTGTTTATAATTTGCTCTCTTAATAGTTGTTTTAGGAGAAATTGGCAATCACTTCCAAATTAAAATAAAGAAACGTCAAATTCAATCACCAATCTCACCAACAATCATTCCTTCAAGGTTAATTATGGCCGTAAAGGACACGACGGTGTAGAAGTCACCGTAAAAGTTACTCTTTTCGATTTTTTTTATTTAATTTAACCAATTTATAAATTTTAAAAAAAATAAAAATTTTCGATTAATTAATTAATATATTTTTTTACATTCAAAGAATTTCTTTTTATTAAGAATTAATCAAATTCTTAAAATTTTATATGTGGTAAGTATATTTAATTTATTTCTATTTTTCACTACAAGTGTATAATACTTATTGTATTAAAGAAATGTATTTGTGAAAAAATAATAATTAATATCATTTTGATTTGATAATGAGATAAATAAATTATGATAAAAATTTTAATTAAAATGTACAGATAAAAAGAGATGAAGAAAGTATAAAACAAATTCTTTTAAGAATTCAAATTTTCAATTGGATTTGATTTTAATTAAATAAAACAAAAAAACTGAATTAAGATTATAAATAAAATCAAATCAAATCGTATCAAAATAATTAAAAATCCAACTGAATTTTATTATTTAGTTCGATTCAATTCAAATCTAACAGTGTACAATCCCTATTAGCAGCAGCCTGTTCAGTAGCACCCCTATTTGGCTCCTTTGACTTGCCAGTGTTTTTAGTATTACCTTTCCCTTGCTGTTCCGTTGCCTCCTTGTGAAGCCCTGTGTTGAAGCACCAGGTACATGAGTACATCGGCTCGGCTTCACTCAATCATTGGCGCCTTACCTTTGTTCACGTTGGTGCCCTGGGCATTTCCTTGGCAATAGATGTGTCCTGCACTGCATCTGTCTGCTTTGCCTGTCTTCTTGGCTTGGGTCAAATCGGACTTTCCTTGTCCAGCTTGAACAGACAACATCGTATTGTTTCACTATTCCCAAGCTGCATAAGAACCATTTGCTATTGGGTGCTTCGATCATTCCACTGTTTGAAACTTAATTTGTTCTTTGAAATTAAAGCCATCCTCATGATAGTTCTTCTCATTTAGAGGAGGTTGAACTGGAATCAAAGATGGATTTTCATTTAGATATAAATAATAAGGGTTGGAAACTGGAATATCTTGATTTGCCATTCAATCAAATTCAGATCGAGTGGGGAAAAAAAAAATATCTCACACTCAGCAAAATCTAGGAGAAAACAATTTGTGAATATGCATATCATAAAAGAATCAGAGGATCATGATGATCAGAAAACTTCAATCACAAAAGAAAAAACAAAAAAGAGGATCAAGGTGATCAGAAAGCTTCAATCACCGAAAATTCAAACTCCAAATGACAGACAACAAAAGAGCTTCATGAACTGCATTGGACGATAGCTTTGATACCAGGCTAAAACTAATGAATTGAACTAAATGATTAGGCAATAAGAAGTAGAGAGAACTTGAGGGAACGGTTTCTGGAAATTGTCTTTTTTCATAAAGAAAAAGAAGCATATGTACACTGGTTATATGCAAGTGTGTGAAATTGAAAAACTATAAACCATATTTAATTTTGACATGCAAATACATTAATAAGGAAACACTTGCAGTTTTTCATCAACCTGCAACTTCTGTACTGTTGAGCTAGCTTCTTCTTGGTTTAAAACTTCAATAGTGGTGGTGGTGGTGGACGTTGTACTCGTGGTGGTGGATGTCACTAGCCACCACTACCACTAGCGGTCAGGGCGGACATAAGATCAAAAGTTTGGAAGAGTCAAAATTTTGTTCGTATACTTAGAAGTTCGAAAGGTAGAGATGTGCAATGTTAATCACGTTCATGAAGAGAATCGTAGATGGCAAAATTGAAGCAACTAATAAGAAGAAAGAATAGAGTAGTCTGTCGTGGTTGATGAAGAGGAAAAATGGGCCAAATGACTAAATAAGTCAAAAATAAAAATGTCTTAATTTCAAATAAGTACTTTAAATACTTTGTGTGGGTTAATAGTTGATGAAAGGAGAAAATGACTAATGAGACAAAAATAAAAATTTATCAATCTCAAACAAGTATTTAAGTATTTTGGTGGTTCAATAAATATTAAAAGTTTAGAATTTAATAAAAATAAAAGAAAATTAATTAATAGATTTAGGAGAAGTTCAATAGTATAAAATATATAAATATTTTATAAATCATAATTTTATATACTTCTATTAGTAGGAATTTAAAAAAAAATAAGAGGGGTATATATATATATATATATATATATATATATATATTATAATTTATAATTTAATATTCTATTATTGTTATAGATTTCAAAAAAAAATGGGAGGGGCATTGGCCCATACCATCACCGTGTTTCTGTCCCCGGTGGTTGGGGTGGCCACGGTTGTTGAAGTATTAGTTCTCATACTTCTTCACCGCCATATAAGGAAACATTCCGGAGGAATGAAGATGATACAAGAATTGTAAGTACTATCATATAAGGGGTGTAAATGAATCGAACTTTATCGAATATGTTTAAACTCAACTCAGTAAGGATTTAGTTTGAATTTGAAATATCAAACTCGAGTTTTAATATAAATTTTAGGTTCGAATTTTAAACGAGTCGAATTCGAATATATACGTATTAGACTCGAGAGTTCACGAAAATATCATGTAATCGATGAAAAAGATAGTTAAATAGTCAAACTTGACAAAAGTATAAGACCATGACATTTTAATAGTATAAGTGCTATTTTTAAACATTTTTTAGTTTAGGTACAAAATTTAAAATTTTAAATGATTTGAGTGCTACTTAGATTTTTTGCTTTAAAAATTTTTATTTCTATTGTTTTTTCAATCCCACATGAAATCTTTAAATGAATTGTGAAAATAAGATTAGTTTGCTACATCATATTACCCAATTTAAATAGTGCAATAGATGTATTGAATTTTTTTTTCCTATGAAAAAAGGTATAAATGTATTTAGATAAAGAATCATTAAATTGAGACTAAGGGTAAGTTACGTGAAAAAACATATTTGAAGATAATGTTATATTTAAAAAAAAAAAAAAGAAGGTTAAGATAGAATTTAAAAAGAAATTTCTAAAAAACAAATTTTAAAAGAAAATATAAAATTGTAATACTTTTGAAGGGAGAAACCCCTTCTTACCTCTCTGGTTTCGTCTCTAAATACATTCCATGGTATATGTATTAAAAAAGTGTAAATCTTTTTTGCATGTAACCTATAAAGTCAATATTTATATAAATATCTCTCGTATAAAATAACTTAAATTGCATGATTTCGATATATAAATGGGAGGTAATATCAGATAGAGACCTTAGCATTTGATACCAAAATTTCGGCCTGAAGCTCGTGTATTATGGAGTGTTTGCATCGCATTTCCATTTCAATCTAAAACTCACTTTAATTTAAAATAATAATACTTTAAATAATTTTTATTTTTTAAAAAACTTTCATATATTCACAACATATTATATTTTATTAGGTTAATACTTGTGCATTGCACAAATGAATGTAAAGTAAAACATATTAAATAAATAGTTTTTAATTATAATTTCACAATTTTTTAACAATTTATTAAGTGTTAGTCCTAAGGGTATTCTTTTGTGTTTTGACTTATAAAAAACATTGATGAGGACTAATTTTTGTGACTTACATGTGATAGGACATATTTGACTCAATTTTTTTAAGGTATGCATATAAGGTTGCTAAGCAACTCATGAGTAAATAAAATCCAAAATGGTGATTGATCAAGAACAATCTCAACATAAAAGTTCACAACATCATGAAGTCCTTGAGAAAGAACTTTAGACTAGGAATCTTTTTGTCAAGGTATTTTGTGTAAATTTCTATATCTTCTTTACTTTATAATTTAGTTTATTTCTACCTTGAAGCACACAAGCAAAAAGATTTCAAAGTATTAAGTTTTTAGAATTTTGGATTGAATGGTTTGGATGACTCTTCATCCAAAAGTTTTGTTCAAAACTTTGTGAACAGTGTCAAAATATTTCTGTCTAGAAAAGTGCCATTTTGGACGCACCAGCGTCTGATCTTTGAGTCCAAAACTCTAAAAAATCTGACAGCGTGAAACTAGCCGTTGGAGCTTTACTTTTTGCTTTTATAAAATGTTTCAAAACTCGATTTTAAAGTAGATTTTTGTCCTATCTTTCTAAGAAACCCTCTTACTTTCTAAAATACAAAAATCTCCATTTTCATTAGTACTTCAAAGTGAAATTAAATTACTTTAAAAAGGTAAAGGTTGTTGGTGCTCATTTGTTTGTATATTTGCTCAAAAGTGTGAGCTATTTCTAATTCATTTCTATAATCCTTTTTGTACATCAAGGTTGTGGTGTAAAATTTATTTGGGGTGAGCCTTGATTAGTTGTTGATTGAGAGGTTTTGGTAAAATCAAGTGTGGTGATCCTCTTATATAATTAGTGTAGTTAGACACTGTTGAGTTAGCTCAGTTTAAAGAAATCTAGTTTAAAATCCTTAAGTATGAGTTTAAGGTAGTGGATGTAGATCTTGATAGATCAAACCACTTTAAATCTCGTGTTCATTCTCTTTGCATTTAATTTGACAGGCTGTGAACTTCTTTGCTTAAAAGTTTTCAAATCATTCAAAAGAAATCGTTATGATTCTTACCAACCCATCTTCATTCTTGTATTAATTGCAAACCTCTTGTCTTATCTCATATCGTAGTTGGTCCTTAAGACAGTTCAAAAGCTCTTCATTGTATCACTAGCAAACTCCTCGATCTGAAATACAAAAGGAGGATTTTAAAAAAATAGATTTTTGAAAAGTATTTTAAATTTTTCAAAAACCTTATTTACCCCCTCTAAGGTTTTTCATTTGGTATCAGAGCATTGGTCTACTCTTCTTTGGCTAAACAGCCTTGTAGAAAAAATTCTTATGGCAAATATCTCCTTGCTTCCCTATGTCGAAGGATTCTCAACAAATAGACCTCCTTTATTCATTGGGAGTAATTACACATTCTGAAAAAATCGCATGAGATCTATGTTTACTCAATTAATTTTGAGCTATGAACTTAATTGAAAGAGGACCATATGTTCCTTCTAAAAGTGTTGAAGGTCGAATTATTCCAAAACAGAGTGATGAATATGATGCTAAGACAATGTCAAAATGACATTGAATTTTCAAGCTATGAACATTCTATGTTGTTCCATTGATGCCACTAAATATAATCGAGTAAGTGACTGTGATTCAACCCATGACACGTGGGGATTGTTTGAAGTTGCTCATGAGAGGACAAATCAAGTGAAGGAGTCTAAGTTGGGACTTTTGATTCATAATTATGAATTATTTATTATGAAGCCAAAGAAGAGTATAACTGATGGGTTTACTAGATTTACAAACATTACAAATGGACTTAAGGCTTATAGGAAAAGCTATTCCCTTGGTGAACAAAATAGAAAAAATTTGGCTGTTTTACCAAAGAGCTGGCAACCCAAAGCTCTAGCTGTGGAGGAATTAAAAGACCTAAAAACCTTACCGACTGAAGAGCTAATTGGTTCTCTCCTAACTCATGAAATAAAGCTCAAAAGGTTTCAAGAGTTTGATGACCATGATAAAGGCAAAAGAGGAATAGAACTGAAAGCTACTAATGAGGACGCTGAAAGTAGCCAATCTGATAGTGATGATGGAACTGAAATGCATACCGAAGAATTGGCCATGATCGCAAAGAAGTTTAGAAGAATGTTCAAAAAGTAAATTTTCAAAAGAGGAAAGAAGTTCGTGAAAATGAAGGGATAGACCTCATCCTTTAAGCCTCAATGTTATGAATGCAAGAGTACGAAACACTTCATTGCTGACTGCCTAATAGCCAAAGAGAAAGAAGGCAAAATGCTCAAGAAGAAAAAAAAGGTTCTGAAAACAAAGGAGGGAAAAGGACTAATAGGAACTTGGAATCAAAATAAGTCCGAATCTAAGGAAAATGGAGATTCTGAAAATGAAACTGCTAACATATGCTTCATGGAAGTGGAGGATAAGGTACACTCTTCTTCATCTAACCTTGTAGCTGAATTGCATGATTCTACTTACAATAATATTAATGATCCAAATGTTCTTCTTATTAATAGGCTCCGTGAACTAAAAAGATTGTTAAAAAGGAACAAAGAAATGAAGGTAAAAATTGATTCACTATCAATTAAAAATGACAATCTAATAAGTGAGAACAAAACTCTTCTTGACTCCATGTGCTGCCTGAATGTTGAAAAAGAAATCATTTCTACTTTCTTGAATTGTTCTACTCTTGAGAATAAATGTTTGTATGATTAAGTCTCATCTCTTGAAGTCATGATCTATGAATTTGATAATATGAAAATGAAAGTCGATGATCTCACTACTTGTATTGAAAAATTCACTGATGGCCGAAGCAACTTGAATAAACTTCTTGGAGCTCAACGGATGGCTGGAAATAGAAATGGCCTTAGCTATAGTAATTTGTACAAATCAGGAAAACACAAGTCTTATTTTGTAAAAACAAGCTCCTCAAACAGAAATTATACATGTTGCACTTATTGTGGTAAAAATGGACACATTGCATCTAGGTGTCACATTAGGAAAAGCATTGGTCTAGGAATAAAAACTGATTGGAGGATTAAAAGAATCACTACTAACCCTTATGGACTTAAGAAGATATGGGTACTAAAAATCACTCTCTCATCTCGTGTATAGGTACGTTCATTGGAAAAAATGAGCTTCACAAAGTGGTTCTTGGATAGTGGATGCTCAAGACATATGACAAAAAATGCAGCCTTATTAGAAGATGTTCAAGCTACAAATAATGAGTTCGTTACCTTTGGAGACAAAAAGAAAAAAAAGATACTTAACATAGGTAATATTGGTAAAGAATCTTCAACCATTATCAAACAAGCATTATTGATTGATGAGCTGAAATACAACTTACTTAGCATTATTCAATTGTGTGACAATGGTTGCAAAGTTTTTTTTTGAAAAATATTCTTACTCTATTATGGACAGCTCAAGTAACGAAATAATTTTTGTAGCCAACCATGTTGGAAATGTATATGTATTCTATCTTGATGATTTTATGGCTCATGATATTAGATATCTTTCCATGCATGATAGTGATGGATATCTATGGCATAGAAGACTAGGTCATGTATAATTTGATTTGCTAAATAAATTGTCTTCAAAAGAGCTTGTTAGAGGATTGCCTAAAATGAGATTTGATAAAAACAGAATTTGTGATGCATGTCAATTTGGAAAAGAGATCAAAACCTCCTTTAAGTCTAAGAAAATGATTTCCACATCAGAACCCCTTGAATTAATACATATGGATTTGTTTGGACATATGAGGACTACTAATCATGGTGGTAAGAGGTATACTAATGTTCTAGTAGATGATTTTTCAAGATTTACTTAGACTTTGTTTATCGGACAAAAAGATGAGGTATTTTTTGACTTCTCTAGATTATTCAAGCGTGTTCAAAGCTCTATTGGATGCAAATTGATTTCTATTAGGAGTGACATTGGTAAAGAATTTTGTAACAATATGTTTACACATTTTTGTAATGAAAATGGAATTTTTCACAACTTGTAGCTACTAAACCCCTCAACAAAACGATGTTGTTGAAAGGAAAAATAGAACCTCGTAAGAAATGAGTAGATCAATGATTTGTAAAAACTCTCTTCTAAAATACTTTTGGGCTGAAGCTGTCAATACAACATGTTATATTATTAATCAAGTCATGCTGAAAACTTTTCTAAAGAAAACACCATTTGAACTTATATTTGACAAAACCCCATCAATTTCCTATTTTAAAGTATTTGGCTGCAAATATTTTGTTCTTAATACTCGAGATAATGTTGAAAAATTTAATAGCAAATCCGACGAGGCTATATTCATTGGATACTCTTCCAATAAAAAGACATATAGAGTGTACAATAAGAGAACTATATGTGTGGAAGAATCCGTACATGTTGTTTTTTATGAATCTAATATTTATACATCAAGAAAAGATAATGATGATGGTGTAGGGAGTTTAAAAAAAAAAGGCAAAGAATAGCACAAAGTATCATTGCTGGACATTCATGCTAAAGAAGAGGAATTGAAAGAGGAACATACTGAACAAAGTAAGCAAGAAACTGAAGAGCTCACTGATCAAGGGCTACCAAAGGATTAGAAGTACAAAATCGATCATTCAAAAAAGCAAATTATTGGTGATCCTAGCTGTGGAGTCAAAATTAGACAGTATTTTGTAGATAATTTTACTTTACTTTCTAGTATTGAATCTAACTGTATTGATGTGGCCTTGCATGATATTTTTGGATACTAGCTATGCAAGAAAAGCTGAACTAATTTGAGAGAAATCAAGTTTAGAAACTCGTCCCTAGACCACTTGATCATCCGGTTATTGGTACTAAGTGGATTTTCAGAAACAAACTTAATGAACATAGAGTGGTGATTAAGAATAAAGCTAGAATTGTTGCTCAAGGATTCAATCAAGAAAAGGGCATTGACTACGACGAGATATTTGCTCCCGTTGCTAGATTAGAGTCTATAAGAATGTTACTTACCTTTTCATCTTTCAAAAAAATCATGCTTTATCAAATGTATGTTAAAAGTGCATTTTTGAATGATTTTATTGAAGAGGAGGTATATGTAGAGCAACCTCTGAATTTTATTCATGAGCACTTTTCAAATTACGTTTTCAAACTTTCAAAGGCTCTTATGGTTTAAAATCCCACAAGCTTGGTATGAAAGGCTTAGTGGATTCTTACTCTCAAAAGGTTTTTCAAGAGGTCTGATCGATACTACACTATTTATTAAGTCAGAAAATTCTAATGACCTTCTCTGAACGTTAATATGGCAAAAATGAAGAACCGAAGCATGCTAAAAAAAAAAAAACGAAAACAGAGCATCACATGAAAGCTGTTTACCTCTGCGTTTCCTCACTGGTTTAGGGGGTGCCGGTGCCTCGATCTGAACCAATTCTGGTTCCGAGATTGATTCTTCAGGTTGTTGTCTCGCAAGACGACGACTTCTTCTGAGCATCAACGCGAATCCTCTTGACTTTTGAAATATAACCCCGCCTGAATTGCATGGTGAAAGCTTATGGAAAAAGAAGATGATCTTCTCACTCTGACTGAATGCTATCAAGTATTAATCAGATGAGTTTTGCGTCTTTGTTCTTGCTGTGTTTTCTCAACACAGAGAATGCACCAGAGAGAGAGGAAGAAAACCATGAGGCTTCAGAAGAAAAACAGAACGTGCTTCTGTGAACCTCTATTGTTACCTTCTTGATCCCAACAACCTCAATAATAGGTTATTATCTAAGTATTCAAAAATCAAACAAAAGCCCTAAGGCCCACGTCATGTTAAGTCATTAAATAGGCATTTGGACCTATAGCTCAGTTCATTAGATTAAGCCTTTTAATTTAATTTAATTATTCTTGGACTGAAATAAGCTCAATAATTAAATTAATTAAATAACCCAATGGACTAATATAAACCTCAAGCCTTGGCCCAATTCATTGGGTTAAGCTTTTAATTTAATTTAATTATTCATGAATTAATACAAGCCTAATAATTAAATTAATTAAATAATCCAAATGGGCCAATATATAATTCTCTCTTTAAATATTTTATTTTATTCTAACCCAATAAATAAACCAGGCTACTCGAATAAAATAAAATCCATTTAATATAAGATCAATCCTTCAACCCAAATTCATCAGGACTTATGGGTTATTTCGAGGACTAAAAGACACATCACATTGGCTACTAAAATGATCAAAATATCACTACTATAAAAATAACTGTATTTTATATTTTAAATATTTTCTAATATAACCATAAGGAAATATTGACCATAAGGACAATGTTGCGTTAGCAAAGTCTCCGACCTACAAGTGTAATGACTAAAATATCCCTCTACGCATTGTTGTACATTTAGAGATGAAGAATGTACTAACACCACTCTAAAAGACATCTACCATCCTTAGACTTCTAGTCCAATGACCCACGACTCCTGGAATGTTTCCGCTTTCCAAGGGAGCTACCCTAAAGCTAACATCTAAGTCATGTTCCCCAAGGCTCTGGATATTTAGATCATTCGAATAGTCACAATGGGCGATATAGCGCAGAAACTATTTTGTACAAGTTTGTCTTAACTAACTAGTCATATATACCCAATATACAAGTATATCGGCTCTACGATAGAACCTCAATTAAAGTATATCAAAATATATGCTTCCAACTTCGTCAGACCACCAACTCATACTCAAGTAGTAAAGTATTAGTCCACGCTGTAGCAGTAATAGTTTGGATTTTTTCTAAATAGTACTTTTAGAAACCACTATTACAGGTCATATTCTATGTATTCAAAATACGCTCGTGCTATGAAGTGAGTGGACTACTCACTGACTAAAGGTAAGTTATTTTTCATTTAGAATTCATAATATAATAACCTAAATATGATAAGATTCTCATTCTCACCAATCGGTTAAGAACAAACGTTTATGTGTTAAGTAACCCGTGATCCATACCTTACTGTGAAAGACCACCATTCACATGAATCACTAATTTAAACACAATGAGTCCTTTTCAAATGTAAATTGTGCACAAATAAAATATAAATTCACAAATAAATTTTGAGAATAAATTATTTTATTAATAAAATCGATAATAACATCAGAAAACTAATCTAAAGGGTATACACTCCAACATTCTCATTGTTCAAATTATGTTGATGATATCATTTTTTGTACTACTAATGAATTCTTGTGTAAGTTGTTTGCCAAGACTATGCAGCAAGAATTCGAGATGAGTATGATGGGAGAATTCAACTTCTTCCTTGGGCTGCAAATTAAACAAACCAAGGATGAAATTTTCCTAAATCAAACTAAGTACACTGAGGAACTACTCAAAAGGTTCAGTATGAACGAAGTTAAAGAAATCAGTATACCTATGAGCACTTCTCTAAAGTTTGACAAGGATGAAAATGGTAAGAAAGTGGACGAATCAAAATACAGAGGTATGATTGAAAGTTTGTTATATCTCACTGCTAGCCAACCAGATATTATGTTTTCAGTTTGTCTTTGTGCCAGATTTTAATCGTGCCCAAAGGAATCTCACCTATGTACCGTGAAACACATCCTTAGATATTTGGTTTGAACATATAATTATGGTTTATGGTATACTTGTACTAACACCTTTGATCTTATAGGCTACACTGATGTAGACTATAAAGTTGAATGAAAAAGCACTAGCGGGCATTGTCAATTTCTCGGATATTCTCTAGTATCATGGCATAGCAAAAAATAAGCTTGTGTATCTTTATCCACAATCGAGGCTAAATATATTATAGCAAGGAGCTGTTGTGCTCAAGTTTTGTGGATGAAAAATGTTGGGATGTATTCTCTCTTACACTAGGTTTCTGATGTAAAAAATTAAATGTTTTAATAAAAGAATTTATTTTCAAAAATTGTTTGTGAATTTACAATTTTATTTGTGCATAATTACGTTTGAAAAAAACCCATTATGTTTAGGTAAGTGATCCATGTGAATGGAGGTCTTTCATAGTAAGGTATAGATTACAGGTTACTTAACACATAAACTTTTGTTCTTAACCGATTGATGAGAATGAGAATCTCATCATGTCTAGGTTATTATGTTATGAATTCTAAATGGGGAATGACTTACCTTTAGTCAGTGAGTAGTCTATTTACTTCATGACATAAACGTATTTCGAATACGTAGAACATGACCTGTAGTAGTGGTTTCTAAAAGTACTATATGGTAGAAACCTAGACTACTACCGCTACAGAGTGGATTAGTACTCTATGACTTGAGTATGAATTGGTGGTCTGACAAAGCTGGAAGCATATACTTTGATATGCTATAGTTGAGGTTCTATCGTAGGGCCAATATACTTGCATGTTGGGTATGTGTGACTAATTAGTTAAGACAGACTTGTACAAGATAATTTCTATACTATATCACCCCTTGTGATTGTCTGAATGATCTAAATATCCAAGGCCCTAGGAAACATGATTTGGATGTTTGCTTTAAGGTAGCTCCTTTGGAAAGCGGAAACAATCCAAGAAGTCGTGGATCATTGGACTAGAGGCCTAAGGATAGTAGGTGTCATTTAGAGAGGTGTTAGTACACTTTTTCCTCTCTGAATATACGACAATGTATAGAGGGGTATTTTAGTTATTATACCTGTAGGTCGGAGACTTTACTAACGCAGCATTGTCCTTTAGGTCAATATTTTCTTATGGTGATATTAGGAAATATTTAAAATACAAAATACAGCTATTTATATGACAAAGGTATTTTGGTCACTTTAGTAGCCAAGGCGGTGTGTCTTTTAGTCTCCAGTATAGACCGTGAGTCCTAATTAAATACGGGATAAGGAATTAAATTAAATTAAATTAAATTTATTTTATTTAAGTAGCCTGATTTAATTATTGGGTTAGAATAAAATAAAAGTCCATGGAGAGAGAATTAATTAAATTAGTTGAGTGGGCAAACTAATTATTCAAGGCTTTGGCCCAGTTTGAATAATTAGGGATTAACCTAGGACTAAACTGATTTAGGCTTATTTAATTAGACTGGTTTATTTGGGTTGAAAAAATTAATTATTTGTTGGGCCATTAAGTTGGTTTTAACTAGAATAATTAATTAAGCCCAAAAGGTTAAACTAAGAGTCCAATGGCCCAATCCAATTTAACCTAGGGTTTTATTTAGGTTAAACAGGAGAATTAGAAACAACGTCGTTGTTAGAGAACACACAATCTAAGAGACGGTAGTTAGGCAGGTCATATGCTGAAAGACTGAGAGTTCGGCATTCACATACATGAAAATGCAGAGTAGGAAGCTTGCAGGAATCGCACCAGAGGCTTCTACCAGCTCACTTACCTCGGTTGTGCACATTCCGGTCCAGCCACATTTTGAGAACCAGAAGGAGAGGTAAAATTTTAAAACCTCAGGATTTGGACAGGGTGCAACCGGCGCCGGTCCTGTCCTAGAATCCCTATTATTGTGTTTTTTCAGTTTTTTTTACGTTCGCTTCCGCTGCGTGCCCTGTGTTTTCCTGCTTTCTGTGCCTTCAATTGGTATTAGAACATGAGGGTTTTGTGAAAATATAGGGAGCATGCATCTAGATGAACAAAACTGGACACATGTATGTGATTAAAATTGTGATCCTTCGCTGTTTATAGTATGGATAGATTCTCTGTTAAACCTCGCAGGTGGAAGTATAGGAATCTATAATTTACTATTTTTCTTAGTAAATCGTGTGAGCCCAATGTTTATGGGAATAGGCGATTGTCAGTTTTGGTTGATTTCATTATATTCGGTTTGAAATCGGAGAGCCATCGAAGCCAAAAGTTGTGCAGAAAAACAGAGAAAATTTGCAGAAAAAAAAAACTACAGGAAGAGGTGAACAGAGCTGAACCAGCGCTGGCTAGGGTCTGGATGGCCGGTCCACACTGTTTTCTCGTGGGTTCTGGTTCTGTGCACGGGTGCAATGGACCACAGTTCAGATGGGTGGCTGATCCAGTACGGTGGGTGTAGTGGACCAAGAATTTTTTTTAAAATTTTTTCTTGTAATTTTTCTTGCAATTTCTTTTGATTTTGGGGTCCATACCAGGCGAAGTTAATATTTTGCAATAGTTAATAGTCAAAGAATATTTTTGCATGAAAAATATTAGTAAGGGATTTTAGGATTAAATAAAAAAATTAATTAATTAATTAATGTGTTTAATTCTATTATCTGGGCACTTAGGTTTAAAAATAGAAGAGCATGAAAATGTCTACTGTTTTCTAGCATGATACTTATTTTATGTACCTATGTGCACATTTTCTCAAATACCAAAGTCTTTGGGAATATTTTTGACAAGGAAAATATTTTTCTACAAATTAAATGATTATTTTAGCTTGAATAAAAATTAATCCTTAGATATTTTCTCAAAGGATTTAATCCTTGACATAGAAAATATATTGGATTTAGATATTTTTGTAAGGTTAAAATAGAAAGCCATTTTGTTTTAGTTTAGCACAAGAAAAATTGTTTTGTCAAAGAAACATGAGACCAAAGTCTCTAGAAAGTTTTAATTGGAAAATTTTTAAAATAATTAAATAAAATTAGTCCATGGAAAAAACTCTCAAAGGATATAAGCATTGACATAGAGATTTTTATGGATTTAGACATTTTATTTTTGAGTTAAGGGAAAACTTAATGGAAATTTTCAAAAGAATATTTTTCATAAAACCCTTATTTTAAAAGAAAAAGTGGAAGAGGGGTTCCAACGGCCCCATGGCTTCCATCATGATCCTCATTAGAGATCGTAAGTCCCCTCGCGTCACCTTGGGAGTGAACCCGTATAGGATAGGGATACCACAAGGATCTAGATCTAATGGAGGGATGTAATTAATAACCTGAGGCACGTACTATGATCAGCCAATCCCTCGTTGGAGGTCATAGTGCGAGGTATGTCCATAGAAAATGAGAAGAAACGGACATCCCCTCGATAGAGTTATCTTCTAGATCATTACCTAGAAGGGAAATTAATTTGTGGTGATTAACACACTTAGCTTAGGAAACTGTTAATCTTCCCAAGAAGTTGTGTCAGTTTTCCTAAGAGCCAAATTGATTATTATCAGTTTTGATAATAAGGATAAAGTGCACATATTTGTTTTGTTTTCACAAACTGAATCTTTTTTCTTTTATTTTTCAATTTTTTTAGAAATGGTGGGAGGTTTTTTTAATCCATTAGTCGTTATTCTTTGAGAGAATAAGCTAATGGGACCAAACTATATGGACTGAAAAAGGAACCTGGACATAATACTTACAGCGAAAGAGTATAAGTATGTCATTTACGAAACCTACCCTATTATCGGGGAGGGTTCCACCGCCGAGGAGCGTGAGGCTGAGAAGGCGTGGAAAAAGGCCAACGATATGGCTTGTTGTTACATGTTGGCCTCTATGTCTAATGTGCTCCAGTCCAAATATGAGCACATTGCCACTGCGTATGACATAAGTCAATTGTTAGCCACGATGTTTGCGGATATGAGCCGGCCCGCAAGGCAGGAGGTGCTTCGAACTATCATAAACACTAAGATGGCTGAGGGAGTATTAGTCAAAGAGCATATGCTCAAGATGATTGCTGCTTTCGAAGAGGCAGAAATCTTAGGGGCTGTCATTGACCCCGAGAGCCAAGTGGACATGGTTCTCGAATCTCTACTGGGTTGTTTTACTTAGTTCAAGTTGAACTATAACATGAACAAGTTGAACATAGGTTTGACTGAGTTGATGAAGGAGCTCCAGATGGCAGAGAAGATCATGAAGCCACAATCTAAGGTTATGATTGCTAAGGCTTCATCTTCTAGAATTAGGCGCAAGCCCAGAAAGTTCAAGAAAAGAAGGGGAACACAGCGGTCCAGCCTAAGATCCAGCCCAAAGACAAACCCAATGGCAAGTGCTTCAAGTGTGGACTGAAGGGACACTGAAAAAAGGAGTGTCCAGATCTTCAAGCCAAGAAAAATCCCACAGGTAATGTTTTCTATCTAGAATCTATATCAATGGTTGGCTCAACTTCCACTTGAATTGTTGATTCAAGAGCCACTGATCACATATGTAACTCCTTGCAGGGGTTTAAAAAGATTAGAAGACTCCAGAAGGGCGAACATGGACTAAGTGTGGGAAATGGAGCACAACTTTGGGCCTTTGCAGAGGGAGAGCTATATCTTATATTTGATTGTAATAGAATAGTGGTTTTGAAAGATATTTTATATGTACCTAGATTTAGACAGAATTTGATTTTGGTTGTGAAACTAATAAATCAAGGATATTCTATATCTTTCCATTTTGGTATTTCTATTAGTAGAGATGGAGAAATTTTATGTACTGGACACATGTGTGGGAATCTATTTTTCTTAAACTCTATTAACAATCAAATAAATAATGTTTGATCTGAACTTTTAAATCAGAAAGAGAAAGACCAATGTTAATGACTCTTATCTTTGGCATCTAAAGTTTGGGCATATTAACTCAACCAAGATTCAGAGGTTGATCCATGATGGGCCCTTGGGTTCATTGAGATTGGAAAATTGGCCTTAGTGTGAGTCCTACTTGATGGGAAAGATGACCAAAAGGTCATTTGCCCCTAAGGCGGATAGAGCGAAGGAGGTATTGAGTCTTGTTCACACTAATGTGTGTGGTCCCCTGTCTACACCAGCTAGAGGAGGTTTTGAGTACTTCATTACTTTCACGGATGATTGTACAAGGTTTGGTTATATTTACCTGATGAGACGCAAGTCTAACTTTTTTGACAAGTTCAAAGAGTTTAAGGCTGAAGTGTAGTATCGGACAGGTAAATTGATCAAGACCTTACGATCAAATCGTGGTGGAGAGTACCTTCTTGGTGAATTTAAAGAGTACGTGGTACATCATAGGATAGTATCCCAACTCTCTACGCTGGGGTTACCCCAGCAGAATGGAGTAGTTGGGAGAAGGAATAGGACATTGATGGAAATAGTCCGAAGCATGATATCTCATGCTACTCTTCCAGCGTCTTTTTGGGATATGCCTTGGAAACAGCGGCATATATTCTGAACTTGGTACCTTCCAAGTCAGTACCTAGGACTCCCTATGAGATGTGGATTGGGCGTAAGCCAAATCTGAATCATCTCAGGATATGGGGTTGTCCAACTTATGTACTGGTCAAGGGAGATTGGTTAGAGCCAATATTAGAATTATGCTATTTTGTTGGGTATTCAAAAGGGACAAAAGGTGGTTACTTTTATCATCCTAATGAGTAGAAGGTACTGCTTAGTACCAATGCTAAATATTTAAAGGATGATCAAAGTACTTCCACGAAAGGTTCAACTAGGTTGGAACTAGATGAGAAGTTAAAGTTATCTTCGGAAGGAACTTCTTCTGTCCCGATTATGGAATAAGAAGAGGCACAGCCTCAAGAGTCTGTACATATGGGCCTCGTCATAGTGGGAGAGTGTCTAGAGTTCTAGAAAGATGGATTGGAGAAGCTTTCGAGCTGGTCTTCGACCATTAGGAACAAGACCCCACTAGATATGAGGAGGCTATTGCTGATGCCGATGCAAATCTGTGACATGAAGCAATGAAAGCCGAGATTGAGTCTATGTATCTCAATCAGATTTGGGATCTTGTAGCTTCACCTGAAGGGATAAAACCCATAGGGTGTAAGTGGGTATACAAGAGAAAAAGGGGACTAGATGGGAAGGTGGAAACCTTTAAAGCTAGGCTTGTGGCGAAATGGTATACTCAGAAAGAGGGAATCAACTATGAGGAAACCTTTTCCCTAGAAGCCATGTTTAAGTCCATCCGTATCCTCATTGCCATCGCATGTCATTATGACTACGAGATATGACAAATGGATGTCAAGACAGCATTTTTAAATGGCCATCTTAGTGAAGACATCTATATGTCCCAACCGGAAGGCTTTATTGCTAAAGGCCAAGAGCATATGGTTTGCAAACTTAAGAATTCTATTTATGGACTTAAGCAGGCATCAAGGGCATGGAACATTCATTTTGATGAGATTGTAAAGTTTTATAGTTTTGTTCAAAACGAGGATGAACCATGCGTATACAGGAAACTTGAAGGCATTAATATGGATTTCCTTATCTTGTATGTGGATGACATTCTACTCATTGGAAATTATGTAGGGTCATTGTCATCTACAAAGGTTTGGCTGTCTAGTCAATTCAGTATGAAGGACTTGGGAGAAGTCAGCTAAATTTTTGGGATTTAACTTCTTAGAAATAGGAAGTAGAGAATGTTAGGATTATCCCAAATGACATACATTGACAAGATGCTAGCTAGGTACAACATGGACTCATGCAAGGGAGTTATAATTCCTTGCAGACATGGGCTGTCATTTTCTTTAAGGGACTGTCCTAGGTCTTAAGAAGAAAAGGACAGAATGAGTAGGATTCCCTACGCTTCGGCGGTAGGAAGTCTCATGTACGCTGTGATGTGTACTAGGCTAGATATCTGCTTTGCCGTAGGCTTGGTTAGCAGATATCAGTCAAATCCTAGGGAGGTTCATTGGCAAGCTGTAAAGAATATATTCAAGTACCTCAAGGGGATGAGAGATTATATGCTGTTTTACAAGGCTGATGACTTGGTTCCTACAAGATACACAGACTCAGACTTCCATGCGGATAAGGATGAGAGAAAATCCACAAGTGGATATATCTTCACCTTATCTGGAGGAGCTGTTTCATAGAGAAGTATCAATCAATCTTGTATTATTGACTCAATCATGGAAACTGAGTATGTGGTAGCTTCGGAGGCATTTAAGAAAGCAGTCTGGCTCCAAAAGTTTCTTTCAGAACTTGGAGTTGTGCCACACATGGACATGCCGATTGTGATATATTGCGACAACACTGCAGCAGTATCGCAATCCAAAGAATCTCGAAACCATAAGAAGGGGAAGCAGATCGAGAGGAAGTACCACTTGATCCGAGATTTTGTCCAGAGACGGGAAGTTGTGGTGGAACAGATTGCCTCCGAGAACAATCTAGCAGATCCATTCACCAAGCCTTTAGCTGAGAGAGTCTTCAAGAGATACTTAGATGCCATAGGGGTGGGCACCTACGGACTTACTTAGTCTTAGAGTGCAAATGGGAGATTATTGGGATGTACGCCCTCTTAGACTAGGTTTCTGATGTAAAAAATCAAATGTTTTAATAAAATAATTTATTTTTAAAAATTGTTTGTGAATTTACATTTTATTTGTGTATAATTACGTTTGAAAAAGACCCATTGTATTTAAGTAAGTGGTCCATGTGAATAGAGGTCTTTCACAGTAAGGTATGGATCACGGGTTACTTGACACATAAATTTTTGCTCTTAACCGATTGATGAAAATGTGAATCTCATCATGTCTAAGTTATTATGTTGTGAATTCTAAATGGGGAATGACTTACCTTTAGCTAGTGAGTAGTCCACTCACTTCATGATATAAGCGTATTTCAAATACGTAGAATAGGACCTGTAGTAGTGGTTTCTAAAAGTACTATATGATAGAAACCTAAACTACTACCGCTACAGCGTGGACTAGTACTCTACGACTTGAGTATGAGTTGGTGGTCTGACGAAGCTGGAAGCATATACTTTGATATGCTATAGTTGAATTTCTATCGTAGGGCCAATATACTTGCATGTTGGGTATGTGTGACTAGTTAGTCAAGACAGACTTGTACAAGATAGTTTCTATACTATATCGCCCCTTGTAGTTGTCTGAATGATCTAAATATCCAAGGCTATGGGAAACATGACTTGGATGTTTGCTTTAGGGTAGCTCTCTTGGAAAACAGAAACAATCTAGGAAGTCGTGGATCATTGGACTAGAGACTTAAGGATGGTAGATGTCATTTAGAGAGGTGTTAGTACACTTCTTCCTCTCTGAATGTACGGCGATGCATAAAGGGGTATTTTAGTCATTACACCTGTAGGTCGGACACTTTGCTAACGTAGCACTGTCCTTGGGGTCAATATTTTCTTATGGTGATATTGAAAAATATTTAAAATGCAAAATACAGCCATTTATATGGCAAAGGTATTTTGGTCATTTTAGTAGCCAAGGCGGTGGTGTGTCTTTTGGTCTCCAATATAGACCGCAAGTCCTAATTAAATACGGGATAAGGAATTAAATTAAATTAAATAGAATTTATTTTATTTAAGTAGCATGATTTAATTATTAGGTTAGAATAAAATAAAGGTCCATGGAGAGAGAATTAATTAAATTAGTTTGGTGGGCTAATAAATTATTCAGGGCTTTAGTCCAATTTGAATAATTAAGGATTAACCTGGGACTAAACTGATTTAGGCTTATTTAATTTGATTGGTTTATTTGGGCTGAAAAAATTAATTATTTATTGGGCCATTAAGTTAGTTCTAACTAGAATAATTAATTAAACCCAAAAGGTTAAACTAAGAGTCCAATGGCCTAGTCCAGTTTAACCTAGGGTTTTATTTAGGTTAAACAGGAGGATTGGAAATAACGTCGTTGTTATAGAGCACACAATCTAATAGATGGCTTCTTCTCTGTGGAAAAGACCAGGCGTCTCTCTCTCTTTCTCTCCAGAAAATTCCCTAACCCGTTAGTTGTT
This sequence comes from Voacanga thouarsii, assembly GCA_026120185.1. NCBI lineage: Eukaryota > Viridiplantae > Streptophyta > Magnoliopsida > Gentianales > Apocynaceae > Voacanga > Voacanga thouarsii. The sequence goes on from JANUWF010001569.1 coordinate 2,797,640, forward strand.
CACCAAATGGTAGTTAGGTAGGTCATATACTGGAAGACCGAGAGTTCGACGTTCACATACATGCAAAGGTGGAGTAGGAGGCTTGCAGGAATTGCACCAAAGGTTTCTACCAACACACCTACCCTCGTTGCACATGTTCCGGTCCAGCCACCTTTGAGAACCAGAAGGAGAGGTAAAAATTTTAAAACCTCGGGATTTGGATAGGGCGCAACCGGCGCCGGCTAGGGCAGCCGGAGCCAGCGCCAACCCTATCCTGGAATCTCTGTTCTTATGTTTTTTCAGTTTTTTTACGTTCGCTTCTGCTGCGTGCTCTGTGTTTTTCCGCTTTCCGTGCTTTCAAAAAATACATTACTTGATTTTGGTCTCAATTTTGATTGCGTACCTATACTATATGATAATACAAGTGCAATCAATTTAATAAAAAAAAATCCTATTCAATATTCTAGGACCAAGCATATTGAGGTTAAGCATCATTTTATTAGAGTTATGTGCTCAAAGCTGATATTTTTGTTGAATATATCCCCTCAAATGAACAACTTGCAGATATATTCACAAAACCCCTGGCTGAAGACAAATTTTTCTTTCTGAGAAGAGGATTGGGCATCACAAAAATTGTGTAACTAAAATTTTGTTAGGAAAGATTTGACCGTCTGTTTTTGCAGGTTTCTAAAGAAACATAATTTCGGAGGATTTTGGATGCAGAATTTTGAAGAGTAAATCCAAAAGTCATCTTCCAAAACTCTCACTTTAAGGAATTCCTTTTGGATGAAGCCTCAATCCAAAATGAAAATAACCTGATGCTTCGTATGTTCTTCAAAAATAATTGCTTCCAGATTATTCTTTTTGAAATTCAAAATAATAATGCTTTTTTCAAGATAGCTTTTGAAATCTTTGATGAAAAGCCTCTTTCCAATGTACTTAACCTCTTAAGAAATCACAAAAAGCTTTTCTCTCTCTTCTCTCTCAGATTCTGAAATCAACTGAGAACTCCATCTTTTTTCTTTCAAAACTTTTCTAGTTTCTCTCTGAATAGCTGAAAGCCCAAGCCCTTACCCTCTTATCACAATGGTAAAATCCCCTAAATAACCAAACCTAAGCCAAAGAAAGCCGGAAAAATCACTTCATCAATGAAGTAGAAATTGGCTGTTGAGACTAAATCAACTGCAAAGGAAAAAGGAAAGGAAGTCGTTCCCGAACTCCCAACTTCTCAAACCAATTCTTCAAAATCAACTCCGGAATAGGAAAGTGTCGAGACCTAGATACCTCATTTTCTAGACTTTAAAAGTGAATCCAATTTTAATGAATGGGTTTCAAGAAACCGAACTGTAATTGTTGGTTATCGCCCAAACCCAGAGTCTTTTCTAAATTTTACAAATGTGTTGAATATGTTTGAGTCTTTTGGGTGGAAAGCCCTATTATATGTTATGAAAAGTTGTTTACTACTCTCGTATAGAGAATTTTATGCTAATTTGAGAAAATGCCGATTAGAGGAGACTGGAGGGGATTTTATGGTCCGGTGGTACATTTCAAGGATTGGGGGTGAGAACCTTGAGTTTGATCATCTCCTATTGGATAGAATATGTAGAGTTAGAGGTGGCGGGATTTAATTTTTTGAACTGAACAAGTTCCCGGAAGGAAATGATTTGTTTGATTTGGAGAAGTTTGAAAGAAGGAAGAGTTTTAAGAACTCACGTGATAAGAATACTAAGTGGTTGAACGGACCAAGTAGGATTCTGCACCACATCGACGATGGTAGTTTCAAGTTTTGGTCACACAACCTGTATAAACATTATGCAAATAGTGATAATATTGGTGCTCTTTGAAAATGGGCCAATAAGTTTTGAGTATCTTGCTACGAAATTAATGATGCAAACAAGGAATACCTCCAGTTAAGCCCAACCTTATGGAAACTTATTAACTAAAGTGTTTAGACACTTTAGTATTGATTTGAGTTATGTCACCCCTACTTCTTTAAAGATGAATGTGTACAGCTTTGAATCATTTGAGATGATAGGATATGTGAGAATGGCAAATGAGTGGAAGCTGCTCAAAGATGTAGCTGATGATGAAAAGGAAAGATTGTTAAAGGTTAAGGCCGAAGGTAAGACTACCCAACCCACAAGAACAAAACGAAAGGCTGAGTTAGAAACTCAAAAAAAATCCTCTAGCAAGGGAAAATAGAAAAATCAGGACACAGGCATAAGTCAGAGCATTCTGGAATCAATCAATTTGTTGGCTGTTAAGGTAGACAGCCTCAACTAAAAAATTTAGACCTTTGGGTACAGACTAACTGCTGCTAAAAAGAAGAATCATAAGACTACCCAAGAGGAAGAACATGCCAAAGGAACCACCTCTCCACATGCTGCAGAAAAAGCTGGTCAACAGACTGAACAAGCAAAATAGCCAAGCCAGGGAAAGGAATCTGGGTAAACCGTAGCTAGTCCAAAGGATAAGGAACCGAATGTTGATACTCCTGTGTTAGTTGCCCTTACTGAATTACCTGTCTCATATGAAAAAAAGCAGAAGCATGTAGTGATAAAGAGAAAGTCCAGCTGCATTACTAGACAGCATTCCAAAAAGGGTGCCGGATCCAAGATAGAGACCATTCATATTTCTTAAATGACCATTTATGCGTACTGCTTACTAGACTTTCTCTACTGGAACATTTTTTTTCCTGCTTTTTCATTAACACTTACTTTTATCATTTCTGCACTCGTCTTTGAACAATTTACATTATGCACTTCTCCTACTCTATTTGTTAAATATATATCTCCTCTATTTGCATTCTGCACAATTTATTTAATATCCTTATTCTCCTTTTTGTCTACTTTTGCTTTTTTATTGATGATAAAGGGGGAGAAATAAATAGATTGTGAGATTGTTGTAGATATATAGTTTGTTGCTGATGATTATTGATGAATATTGCTGATTGTTAGATTATTGTGGATATATAGTTTGTTGCTGATAATTGATTGATGGTTTGTTGCTAATAATTGTTGATGACTACTGCTTATTGTTGTTAATATATAGATTGTTATGACTACTGCTAATTGTATATAATATATACTGATTGTATATAATGAAAATTACTTATGGATTGCATCTATGTCCGTTTATGATAATAGTTTGAAAATACGGACTGTGAAGATATGAGCGTTTTAATGAAGTCTATATTGAGATATCATTGTTGTTGAGGACAAAAGAGACTGAAATATGTGTATGAGTCCAGTGTGCATTCTAACAATTTGATTTTTGGCTAACCGAATAATCTGTTTTGAAAATGATTATGATATGCTTTATGTTAAAAATCTCCGATAATGAGGATATTTATACCTATATATTTGATTGCTCATAAAATTTTCTTGAAGTCTAAAATATCTTGAGAAAATTAAACTGGACCCTGAAAATTCGTTTTTACCATGCACATACATATGGAGAGTTTTGGACTCACATTTCTTCAATTCAAAAGTCTAGTCCAAAAATGGGTTCTAAAAAGGTTAGTTTTTGTCTAATTTTATCCTATTTTGGACACATATTTTGGACATCCAAAACCTTAAATCCAAAAGTTCCTTAGTTCTCATTTCTTCTGGTTTGGATGCACATTTTGGAAGTAATAAAATTTTAAATCCAGTCTTACTTTCAAATCGCACTTTATGGCTTCATATCCTGTGTTCATATATGCACATATTAAGGGGGAACATTTCATCTTATGATTTATATTCTATACCTCATTGTGTACATATTTATACATTTTTTAAATTGCAACTATTCTCTTAAGGAATAGTCGTGTGATGAAAGGAAGGAAGATATAGAGGTTGGTTGGGCCATAGGCTCATTGAGCCATGTTTATGTGTATATGCTTAAATTTTCTATCTTAATCTCATAAGTACTATTTGAGTCCTATAATGAGATATTACATTTCAATGAAAAATATTATCATTTCTCTCGGTTTAATATGTTTGTACTGTATACATGATTGTTTTTATATCACAATTCCATCAAGTTTGTCATTACTCAAAAAGGGAGAGATTGTTAGCCATAAGGATATTTTCCTGTATTTTGGCTTATGACAAACATTCATAGGGACTAATTTGTGTGACTTACATGTAATAGGACATGTTTGACTCAGTTCTTTCAAGACATGCATATAATGTTGCTAAGCAGCTCTTGAGGAAATGGAATCCAAAGTAATGATTGATCAAGAACAATCTCAACCTAAGAGCTCACAAGATCATGAAATCCTTAAGAAAGAACTTTAAACTATGAATCTTTTTATCAAGGTATTTTGTGTAAACTCATATGTCTTCTTTACTTTATGATTCAGTTTATTTCTACCTTGAAGCACACAAGCAAAAAGATTTCAAAGTATTAAGTCTTCAAAATTTTGGATTGAGTATTTGGATGACACTGCATCCAAAAGTTTCGTTCAAAACTCTGTGAATTGTGTTAAAATATTTCTGTATAGAAAAGTGCCATTTTGGACTCATCTTTTTAGATGCACCACATCCGATCTTTGAGTCTAAAACTACTTTCTAGCATACAAAAATCCCCCTAATTATCATTGGTGCTTTGAAGTGAATTCAAATTATTTCAAAAAGGTAAAGGTTGTGCTCATTTGTTTGTACATTTGTTCAAAAGTGTGAGTTATTTCCAATTCATTTCTATAATCCTTTTTGTATATCAAGGTTGTGGTGTAAAATCCATTAGGGGTGAGCCTTGATTAGTTGTTGATTGAAAGGTTTTGGTAAAATCAAGTATGGTGATCCTCTTATGTAATTGGTGTAGTTAAACACCATTGAGTTGGCTGAGTTTAAAGAAATTTGGTTTAAAATCCTTAAGTGTGAGGTTAAGGTAGTGGATGTAGATCTTGGTAGATCGAACCACTATAAATCTTCTGTTCATTCTCTTTGTATTTAATTTTCACAGGCTGCGAACTTCTTTGCTTAAAAGTTTTCAAATCATTCAAAAAAAATCTTTATGATTCTTACCAACCCATCTTCATTCATATTTAAAGGCTTAAAATGGCAAAAATCATCAAATCGAAAATATGCTAGCAAAACAAAAAATTTACCTCTGTGATTGAATGACCCTCTTCGCACTGGTGTAGGTGTTTGTATAAGGATGTTTGAAGCTATTGAATTACGTTCTTGTAAACGTTGACTGCGTCTCATTCATGCTAAGCCTTTGAACTTCCGAAATGGTGCCCGTAGCACAACCGGTGAAAGCTCAAAGATGTGGGTTTCACTTGGTAAATGGATTTGTTATCTCTCTGTGGAAAAATGAACTATGAAGAGTCACTAAGTTTCTCTTCTTTTTCAATCATGAACCTAAAAGTCCTTCTCTCAAACTCCGGCCTTCCAATGAACAGATGGCCCTAGAGAGAATCTATCGGCATGAAAACAGAAAGCATCCACACTTTCTATTATCCTTCATGCGAAACAACATGAAATCCATCTCGTGTTATTTTTTTATTTAATTAATTAATTTATTAAAATTTTATTTTACCATTGGTCTTATTCATTGGGTCAGATAAAATTAATTATTCTTGGGCTTGAATATCCATAAATAATAAATCTCAATTATTTATTTTATGGACTTTTATTAAATAGCCCAATAAATAATTAACAAGTTCAAATAGACTAATATAAAATTTTATACCTTTTATCTAATTTATATCCAGATTAATTTTCTAATTATTCAATTTGGGCATTGGGCCATGAATAATTAATTAACCAATTAAATTAGATAAAATAAATATTTTTTCTTGGGCCTTTTGTTTTATTCTAATCTAATAATAAATTAGACTAATAAAATAAAATAAAATTCATAATTATCAAGACCAATTCTTTAACCCAAATCTGCCAGGACCTAAGGGCTATTTCGGAGACCAAAAGACACATTGTCTTGGCTACTAAAATGATCAAAATACCCATGCTATATAAGTAGCTGTATTTTGTATTTTAAATATTTCCTAATATCACCATAAGAAAATATTATCCCCAAGGACAATGCTGTGTTAGCAAAGTCTTTGACCTACAGGTGTAATGATTAAAATACATCTCTACGCATCACCGTGCAATTAGAGAGGAAGAGTGTACTAACACCTCTCTAACAGACATCTACCATCCTTAAACCTCTAGTCAATGATCCACAACTCCTAGAATGTTTCCACTTGCAAAGGGAGCTACCTTAAAGTAAACATCCAAATCATGTTTCCCAGGGCCCTGGAAAGCACCAATTTTAGAATGTATGCTGCTGTTTCCAAGGCAGATCCCCAAAAAGAGACCAGAAGAGTAGCATGAGACATCAAGCTCCAGGCCATTTCTATCAATGTCATATTCCTTCGTTCAGCTACTCTATTCTACTAAGGTGTACCCGGCGTAGAGAGTTAGGATACTATCCCATGATGTACTATGCAATCCTTGAATTCACCGAGGAAGTATTTTACACCACAATCCGATCGTAAGATTTTGATCAGTTTACTTGTCCGACGCTCTACTTTAGCCTTAAACTCTTTGAACTTGTCAAAAGAGTCAGACTTGTGCCTCATCAGGTAGATATAACTAAATCTTGTACAATCATCTATGAAAGTGATGAAATATTCAAAACCCCCTCTAGCTTAAGTAGACAAAGGACCACACACATCAGTATGAACAAGGCCCAATATCTCCTTGACTTTATCAGCCTTTTAGGTGAACGACCTTTTGGTAATTTTTCCCATAAAGCAGGATTCACACTGAGGCCAACTTTCCAATCTTAATGAACCCAAGGGCCCATCATTGATTAACCTCTGAATCCTGATTGAGTTAATATAGCCCAACCTTAGATGCCAAAGATATGAGTCATTAACATTGATTTTTCTCTTCTTACTTAAAGGTTCAGATTAATCGTTATTTATTTGATTGTTTGTAAGATTTAAAAAGAATAAGCTTCTATACATGTGCCCTATATAGAAAACTTCTCAATTTCTACTGATAGTAATACTATAATAGAAATAAATAGAATATCCATGATTTATTAGCTTTGCAACTGAAATCAAATTCTGTCTAAAGTCGGGTATATATAAAATATTCTTTAATACAACTACTTTATTACAATAAAAAATAAGATCCAACTCTCCTATTACAAGGGCTCATACTCGTACTCCATTTCCTACTCGTAGTTCATACTCTCCCTTCTGGAGTCTTCTTATCTTCCTAAACCCCTACAAAGAGTTACATATATGATCAGTGGTCACCAGAATCAATAATCCAAGTGAAAGTTGATCTAATCATTGAAATAGACTCTAGATAGAGAACAATACCTGTAAGATTTTTTTTTGCTTGAAGTTCTGGACACTCCTTTTTTTAGTGTCCCTTCTGCCCAGACTTGAAACATTTGCCTTTGGGCTTATGGGCTGGTTCTTGGATTGGGCCGGTGAGTTTCCATTCTTCTTATTGAACTTCCTGGACTTGGGCCTAGTTCTGGAAGAAAATGTCCTAGCAATCATAGCCTTGGATTGTGACTTCATGACATTCTCTGCCACCTGAAACTCTTTCATTAACTCATGTTTAACTTGTTTATGTTGTAGTTCAACTTGAATTGAGTAAAAGAGCCTAGTAAAGATTCAAGAACCATGTTCACTTAGCACTCGGGGTCAATAACAGCCCCTAAAACTTCTGCTTCCTCGAAAACAACAATCATTTTGAGCATATACTCCATGACTAATACTCTCTTAATCATCTTAGTGTTTATGGTCGTCTTAAGAGCTTCTTGCCTTGCGGGCCAACTTTTATCGGCGAACATCATGGCTAATGATTGGCTAATGTCATATGTTGTGACCATATGCTCGTGTTTTGACTTGAGCACATTAGACATGGAGGTCAACATGTTGTATCGAGCCATCTTATTGGCCTTCTTCCATACTTTCTCAGTCTCACGCTCCTTAGCGGTAGAACCCTCCCCGATAACAAGGCAGGTTTCAAAGAGAACATATTTATACTCCTCAACAGTGAGTATTATGTCTAAATTTCTTTTCTAGTCCACATAATTTGGACCCGTAAGCTTATTCTCACGGAGAATAACGGCCAAAGGACTAAAAGAACCTTCATCAACCATTTCTGAAAAATCGAAAATAAAAGAAAATTCAATTTGTGAAAAATAAAATAATTTGTGACTTTATCCTAATATTAAATCCGATAATAGTTAACCCAATCACTATTATCTTTAATATGATTAATTTGGCTATTAGAAAAACTGATATAACTTCTTGGGAAGATTAATAGTTTTCTAAGTTAAGTGTATTTATCACCACAAATTAATTTCTCTTCTAGGTAACGATCTAGAAAATAACTCCATTATGAGATGACCGTTTCTTCTCATTTCCTATGAATATTCCTTGTACTATAACCTCCAACGTAGGCTAGTCGATCATAGCACGTGTCTTGAGTTATTAATTACATCAATCCATTAGTTTAAGATCCTTATGGTATTTCCATCCTATACGGGTTCACACCCAGGATGACACGAGGGGACCCACGATCTCTAATGAGGATCGTGATGGAAGCCGTGAGGCCGTTGGAACCCCTCTCATATTTAGTATTTTAAAATAAGGGTTTTTTTTAAAAAAAATATCTTTTAAAAATTTCAATTAAGTTTTATTTTTACTTAAAATAAAATATCTAAACCTATAAAAGAAACCTATAAAAGTTTTCGTCAGACCACCAACTCATATTCAAGTGGTAGAGTATTAGTCGACGCTGTAGTAGTAATAGTCTGGGTTTCTTTTAAATAGTACATTTAGAAACCATTATTACAGGTCTTGTTCTACGTATTCGAAATATACTTATGTTATGAAGTGAATAGACTATTCACTGGTTAAAGGTAAGTCATTCCTCGTTTGGAATTCATAACACAATAATCTGTACATGATGAGATTCACATTCTTATCAATCTATTAAGAACAAATATTTATGTATCAAGTAGCCCGTGATCCATACCTTACTGTAAAAGACCACCATTCACATAGATCACTTACTTAAATACAATGGGTTCTTTCCAAATGTAAATCGTGTACAAATAAAATGTAAATTCACAAACAAATTTTGAAAATAAATTTTTTTCTTAATAAATTTGATAATTACATCTGATAAAATTAGTTTAGAGGGCATATATTCCAACACGGAGAAGGTCATTAAGCCACAGTCCAAGGCTATGATTGCTATGACGTTTTCTTTCAGAACTGGGTCCAAGTCCAAGAAGTTCAAGAAAAAGAAGGGAAACGCACCGGAAGGTCATTAAGCCACAGTCCAAGTCTAGAGGGCATATATTCCAACACGGAGAAGGTCATTAAGCCACAGTTCAAGGCTATGATTGCTATGGCTTTTTCTTTCAGAACTGGGCTCAAGTCCAAGAAGTTCAAGAAAAAGAAGGGAAATGTATTGGCCCAATCCAAGAACCAGCCCAACAAGCCCAAAGACAAATGCTTCAAGTGTGGGCAGAAGGGACATTAGAAAAAGGAGTGTCCAGAACTTCAAACCAAGAAAAACCCTACAGGTATTGTTCTCCATCTAGAGTCTATTTCAATGGTTGATCAACTTCCACATTGATTGTTGATTCTGGTGCCATAGATCATATCTGTAACTCATTGCAGGGGTTTAAGTGAAAATTAAAATTGCGAGCGAAACACAGCCGAACAATAGGAAAAATTGCAACTTTCCTACGTGAAGAAGAAAAGGGAAAAAAAATAAATTTTCCTTATTACCTCTTCTTGTTCTCAAAATTGGTTGGACTGAAATATGCAGAATTGGGGTAGGCACGCTAGAGGAAACTTCTGATGCGATTCTTGCAAGCCTCATACTCCATATTTGCATGTATGTGAATGCCAATCTCTAGATCTTCTAGTATATGGCATGCCTAATAGTGAATAACTTACAGGCTAAGGAATATTTTCTGGAGAGAGAATCATCTGTTTTGTTTTTTTTCACAGAGAAGAAGCAGTGGAGGAAAAAAAAAACAACGTTATTATTTTCATTCTCCTATTTAAAATAAATAAAATCCTAGGTTAAACTAGAATGGTCCATTGGACTCTTAGTTTAGCCTTTTGGACCAAATTAATTATTCTAATTAAAACCAAACAAATGACCCAATAAATAATTAATTTTTTGGCCCAAATAAACTAGTCCAATTAATTAGTCTATCTTAGCTTAGTCCCAAGTTAATCCCTAATTATTCAAACTGGGCCAAAGCCTTGAATAATTAATTAACCCACCAAACTAATTTAATTAATTCTCTCTCTCCATGGACCTTTATTTTATTCTAGCCCAATAATTAAATTAGACTACTTAAATAAAAAAAATTTTATTTAATTTAATCTAAGATCAATTCTTTAGTTTGTATTTAATTAGGACTCACGGTCTATATTGGGGACCAAAAGACACATTACCTTGGCTACTAAAATGACCAAAATACCCTTGTCATATAAATAGCTGTGTTTTGTATTTTAAATATTTCTTAATATCATCATAAGGAAATATTGACCCCTCTATATATCGCCGTGCATTTAGAGAGGAAGAAGTGTACTAACACCTCTCTAAATGACATCTATCATCCTTAGGCTTTTAGTCCAATGATGCACGACTTCTTGGAGTGTTTCCGCTTTCCAAGAGAGCTACCCTAAAGCAAACATCCAAGTTATATTTCCCAGGGTCCTGGATATTTAGATCATTCAGACAACCACAAGGGGCGATATAGTATAGAAACTATCTTGTACAAGTCTGTATTAACTAACTAGTCACACATACCCAATATGCAAGTATATTGGTCCTACGATAGAACCTCAACTTTAGCATATCAAAGTACATGCTTCCAGCTTCGTCAAACTATCAACTCATATTCAAGCAGTAGAGTACTAGTTCACGCTGTAACAGTAGTAGTCTAAGTTTCTAGCATATAGTACTTTAAGAAACTACTACTACAGGTCTTGTTCTACGTATTTGAAATATGCTTATGTCATGAAGTGAGTGGACTACTCACTAGCTAAAGGTAAGCCATTCCCCATTTGAAATTCACAACATAATAACCTAGACATGATGAGATTCTCATTCTCACCAATTGGTTAAGAACAAACGTTTTGTACATCGAGTTAAGGCGGGTTGGTTGAAATGGAGGAGCAACTGGCATTCTTTGTGATCGTAATGCACCGTTGAATTTAAAGGGAAAGTTTTACAAGGCAGTCGTACGACTTGCTTTGTTATATGGTACGGAATGTTGGGCAGCTAAAAGGTGTCATATTCAAAAAATGAAAGTAGCTGAGATGCGTATGTTACGGTGGATGTGTGGATATACTAGGAAGGATAGAGTTAGAAATGAGATCATTAGGGAAAAGGTGGGTGTGGCATCTATTGAGGAAAAGATAAGAGAAAGTCGTCTGTGTTGGTTTGGACACGTTCAGAGAAGATCGAGGGATGCTCCTGTTAGGGCGATGGAGAGAGTGAGGCAGGATAGGTTAGACAGAGGTAGAGGTAGAGGTAGGCCTAAAACGACATGGATAGAGGTAATTAAGAGAGATATGTCTTTGTTAGATTTGGATGAAAGTATGACGTTCGATAGAAGAAAGTGGCGAGAGAGGATTCATGTGGATGACCACACGTTGCCTGACGTTGGTTCATGTAGCCGACCCCAAGTTACTTGGGATTAAGGCTTAGTTTGTTGTTGTTGTTGTTGTTGGTTAAGAATAAACGTTTATGTGTTAAGTAACCCGTGATCCATACCTTACTGTGAAAGACCTCCATTCACATAGACCACTTACTTAAACACAATAGGTCTTTTTCAAACGTAATTGTGCACAAATAAAAATGTAAATTCACAAATAATTTCTAAAAATAAATTCTTTTATTAAAACATTCGATATTTATATCAGAAACCTAGTATAAGATGGCATATTTCCCAACATTAAGAAGATAAAAAGACTTCAGAAAGGCGAGCATGGACTACGAGTAGGAAATGGAATACGAGTATGGGCCCTTGTAGTAGGAGATCTATATCTTATTTTTTATTGTAATAAAGTAGTTGTATTAAAGGATATTTTATATGTACCCGGTTTTAGACAGAATTTGATTTTAGTTGCAAAGTTAATAAATCATAGATATTCTATTTCTTTCCATTCTGGTATTACTATCAGTAGAAATTGAGAAGTTTTATGTACAGGGATCATATATGGAAACTTATTCTTTTTAAATCCTATAAACAATTAAATAAATAACGCTCAATCTAAACCTTTAAGTAAGAAGAGAAAGACCAATGTTAATGACTCATATCTTTGACATCTAAGGTTAGGCCATATTAACTTAACCAGTATTCAGAGGCTAATCCATGATGGGCCCTTAGACTCATTAAGATTGAAAAGTTGGCCTCAGTGTGAATCCTACCTTATGCGAAAAATGACCAAAAGGTCGTTCACCCAAAAGGCTAATAGAGCTAAGGAGATATTAGATCTTGTTCATACTGATGTGTGTGGTCCTTTGTCTACTCAAGCTAGATGGGATTTTGAGTACTTCATCACTTTCACGGATGATTGTACAAAGTTTGATTATATCTACTTGATGAGGCACAAATCTAACTCTTTTAATAAATTCAAAGAGTTTAAGGTTGAAATGGAGTGTCGGACAGGTAAACTGATCAAAACCTTATGATCGGATTGTGATGGAGAATACCTCCTTGGTGAATTCAAGAATTATATGATATATAATGGAATAGTATCCCAACTCTCTGCACCAGGTACACCCCAATAGAATGGAGTAGCTGAGAGAAGGAACATGACATTATTGGAAATGGTCCGAAGTATGATGTCTCATGATACTCTTCCGGTCTCTTTTTGGATATACGTCTTGGAAATAACGGCATATATTGTGAACTTGGTGTCTTCTAAGTTAGTACCTAGGACACCCTATAAGATGTGGATTGGGTGTAAGCTAAGTCTAAATCATCTCAGGATATGGGACTGTCCAGTTTATGTACTGATCAATGGAGACAAGCTAGAATCAAGATAAGAATTATGCTACTTTGTTGGGTATCCAAAAGGGACAAAAGGAGGTTGCTTTTATCATCCCAAGGAGCACAAAGTACTGGTAAGTACTGATGCTAGATACTTGGAGGATGGTCAAAGTACTTCCACTAAAGGTTCAACAAGGTTGGAACTCGAGAAGTTATCTTCAGAATTAACTTCTTCAAACCCGATTATAGAATAAGAAGAGGCACAGCCTCAAGAACCTGTACAAACAGAGCTTCGTCGTAGTAGGAGGGTATCTAGAGTTCTAAAAAGATGAATAGGAGAGGCTTTCGAGTTGATTTCTGACCATTAGGAATAAGATCTCACTAGATATGATGAGGCTATTGCTGATGTCGATGCAGATCTATAGCATGAAGTATTGAAAGCCGAGATTGAGTCTATATACTTCAATCAGATTTGAGATCTTGTAGCTTCACCTGAAGGGATAAAACCCATAGGGTATAAGAGGCTATACAAGAGGAAGAGGGGAGCAGATAGGAAGGTGGAAACCTTCAAAATTAAGCTTGTGGTGAAAAGGTATAATCAAAAAAAGGGGATCGATTATGATGATACATTTTCTCCGGTAGCCATGCTTAAGTCCATTCATATCCTCCTTATCATTGCATGTCATTACGACTATGAGATATGACAAATGGATGTCAAGATGGCATTTCTTAATGGTCATTTTAACAAAGACATCTATATGTCCCAACCGAAAGGTTTTATTGCTAAAGGCCAGGAATATATGATCTGCAAGCTTAATAAGCCCATTTATGGACTTAAGCAAGAATCTAGAATATGGAATATTCGTTTTGATGAGACTGTAAAGTCTTGTGGATTCATACAAAACGAGGATGAACCATACGTGTACAGAAAATTAGAAAGCATAAATGTAATTTTTCTTGTCCTATATATGAATGACATCCTACTCATTGGGAATGATGTAGGGACATTGTCATCTACTAAGGTTTAACTGTCTAGTCAATTTAATATGAAGAACTTGGGAAAAGCCAATTACGTTCTCGGGATTAAGCTTCTTAGAAATAGGAAGTAAAGAATGTTATTATTATCCCAAACAACATACATTGACAGGATGCTGGCCAAGTTTAGCATGGACTCATGCAAAGGAGCTCTAATTCCTTGCAGACATGGGTTGTCTTTTTGTTCTAAGGACTGTCCTAAGTCTCAAGAGGAAAAAGACAGAATGAGTAAGATTCCCTACGCTTCGGCTGTAAAAAGTCTTATGTATGCCATGCTGTACACTAGGTTATATATCGGCTTTGTCGTAGTCGTAATTAATAGATATCAGTCAAACCCTGGAGAGGTTTAATGGCAAGTTGTAAAGCATATTCTTAATTACCTCAATGGTACAAAAGATTATATGCTGGTTTACAGGGCTAACGACTTGGTTCCTGGTAGATACACAGACTCATATTTTCAAGCAGATAAGAATAAGAGAAAATTCACTCGTGGATATGTCTTCACCTTGTCTGGAGGAGCTATTTTATGGAGGAGTATCAAGCAATCTTGTATTACTGACTCAACCCTGGAAGCTGAGTATATGGAGCTTCGGAAGCATTTAAGAAAGCAGTCTAGCTCCAAAAGTTCTTTTCAAAACTTGGAGTTGTGTTACACATGGACAAACCGATTGTAGTATATTACGACAACTCTGGAGCAGTCTCACAATCCAAAGAACCCAAGAACTACAAGAAAGGAAAGCACATCCAGAAAAAATACCACCTGATTTGGGATTTCATTCAAAGACGAAAAATTGTGGTGGAACAGATAGCCTTGGAGAATAACCTAACAAATCCCTTCACCAAGTCTTTGGTTGAAAGAGTCTTCAAGAGACACTTAGACACCATAGAGGTGGGCACCTATGGACTTTATTAGTCTTAGAGTGCAAGTAGGATATTGTTGAAATATATGTTCTCTAGACTAATTTTATCTGATATAATTATCGAATTTATTAATAAAAGAATTTATTCTCAAAATTTATTTATGAATTTACATTTTATTTGTGCACAATTTTCATTTGGAAAGGACCCATTGTATTTAAGTAAGTGATCCATGTGAATGGTGATTTTTCACAGTAAAGTATGAATCACGGGTTACTTAATACGTAAATGATTGTTTTTAACCGATTGATGAGAATGAGAATCTCATCATGTATAACTTATTGTGTTATCAATTCCAAATAGGGAATGACGTGCTTTTAGCCAGTGAGTAGTCCACTCACTTCATAATATGAGCGTATTTCGAATACGTAGAACATGACCTGTAATAGTAGTTTTTAAAAGTATTATTTAAAAGAAACTCATACTATTACTATTACAGTGATGGACTAATACTCTATCATTTGAATATGAGTTGGTGGTCTAACGATACTAGAAGCATATACTTTGATATACTATAGTTGATGTTCTTTCATAGAACCGATATACTTGTATATTGGGTATATGTGACTAGTTAGTTAAGACAGACTTGTACAAGATAGTTTCTGCGCTATATCGCTCATTGTGACTGTTCAAATGATCTAAGTATCCAGGGTCTTGAGGAACATGACTTGGATATTTACATTAAGGTAGCTCCCTTGGAAAGTGAAAACATTTCAAGAGTCGTGGATCATTAGACTAGAGGTTTAAGGATGGTAGATATCTATTAGAGAGGTGTTAGTACACTCTTCCTTTCTAAATGCACGACGATGCGTAGAGGGATATTTTAGTCATTACACATATAGGTCGAAGACTTTGCTAATGCAGCATTGTCCTTGTGGATCAATATTTCCTTATGGTGATATTAGAAAGTATTTAAAATACAAAGGCGATCATTTTAATAGCCAATGCGATGTGTCTTTTGATCTCCAGACAGATTTGGGTTAAGAATAGAGCTGTAAACGAACCGAACGTTAGCGAACAAAAGCTCGTTCGAGCTCGTTCGTGTTCGAATAAGGCTCGTTCGTTTAATAAACGAACGAACTCGAACACGAACTCGAGTTCGAATAATAAACGAACGAACTCGAACATGTTCACGAACATATTCGAACGTTCGCGAACATATTATATATTTTTTAAAATTAATTATATTATATTAATTATTTTATTTATATTTTATAATATTAAGATTTATTCTTAATAAATCTTATATTATAATATTAATATTAATAATATTTATTTAATATTATAATATTCAATTATTTTTAATTAAAATTTGAATTATTATTTTTATAAATTTTAAAATAAAAAATATAAAATAAACGAACTTGAACAATTCGAACTCAAACAATTCGAACTCGAACGTTAATCGAGTTTTTCAAACTCGAATTTAAACGAACTCGAACATTATCAAACAATAATCAAACGAATTCGAACACGAACTCGAGCTCGAATAATAAACGAACGAACTCGAACAGCGTTTGATTATATTCGAACTCGAGCTCGAAAATGTGATGCTTGGTTCGTTCGTGTTCGAATACAGCTCTAGTTAAGGATTTTCCTTGATAATTATGGGTTTTATTTTATTTTATTTAAATAGTGTAATTTATTATTGGACTAAAATAAAATAAAAGGTCAGAGAGAGAGTATATATTTTATCTAATTTAATTGATTAATTAATTATTCAGGACCCAAAGCCCAGATTGAATAATTAGAAAATTAATCTAGATATAAAACTAGATAAAATGCCTGATATTTTATATTGGTCTATTTGAGTTTGTTAATTATTTATTGGGCTGTTTAAGGGAGTTAGAAAATAAATAGTTGAGATTTATTATTTATGGATTTTCAAACCCAAGAATAAATAATTTTTCTGGCCCAATGAATAAGACCAAGGGTAAAATAAAATAAAAATAATTACTTAATTAATTATTAAATTAATTAATTAAATAAAAAAATACGGGATGGATCCCTTGTTGTTTTGCGTGAAAGATAACAGAAAGTATGGAGCTTTTTGTTTTCACGCAGGTAGCCACTCTCTCGGGATGTGTAAATGGAAAAGGAAATGAAGCTCTGAAGGCTTCGCTTTTCATTTGGCAATCACAAAAAACCAAATCATTCAAAGAAAAAACCCAATTCACAGAAACAAAGTCCGAAACATTCACAGAGAAGCCAAACGTATTGTAAACCCAAATCTTTAAGTTTTCACCGGCTGTGCTACGGGCATCATTTTGGAAGATCAAAAGCTTCGTGTGAATGAGACGCAGTCGACGTTTATAAGGACATGATCCAATAGCTTCAAGTATCCTTGTACAGATATCTACATCAGTGCAAAGAGAGCCATTTAATCACATAGGTAAAATTTTCGTTTTGCTAGCATACTTTTGATTTGATGATTTTTACCATTTTAAGCCTTCACTTTGCCACATTTAACTCAGTTAAACTCATGTTTACCTTGTTTATGTTGTAGTTCAACTTGAATTAAGTAAAAGAGTCCGGCAGAGATTCGAGAATCATGTCCTCTTGACTCTCGGGGTCAACAACAGTCCCTAAAACTTTCGCTTCCTCGAAAATAGCAATCACTTTGAGCATATACTCCCTGACTGATGCTCCCTCAGCCATCTTAGTACTTATGATCGTCTTAAAAGCTTCCTACCTTGCGGGCCGGCTCTTATCGGCAAACATCGTGGTTGATGATTAGCTAATGTCATATGCAGTGACCATGTATTCATGTTTTGACTGGAGAACATTAGATATAGAAGCCAACATGTAGCACTGAGCCATCTCGTTGGCCTTCTTCCATACTTTTTTAGCCTCACGCTCCTCAGCGGTGGAATCCTCCCCGATAACAGGGCAGGCTTCAAAGAGGACATATTTATACTCCTCAACAATGAGTATTATGTCCAAGTTTTTTTTTCAATCCACATAATTTGGACTCGTTAACTTATTCTCACCGAGAATAACGGCCAAAGAACTAAAAGAACCTCCACTAATTATTTCTGAAAAATCGAAAATAAAAGAATATTCATTTTGTGAAAAACAAAATAATTTGTCACTTTATCCTCATATTAAATCCGATAATAGTTAACACTATCACTATTATCTTTAATATGATTAATTTAGCTATTAGAAAAACTAACATAACTTCTTGGGAAGATTAATAGTTTTCTAAACTAAGTGTATTAACCACCACAAATTAATTTTCCTTCTAGGTAATGATTTAGAAGATAACTATATCATGGGATGACCGTTTCTCCTCATTTCCTATGGACATTTCTAGCACTATAACTTCTAACGTAGGGCTGGTCGATCATAGCACATGTCTTGGGTTATTAATTACATCTATCCATTAGTTCTAAATCCTTGTGGTATCCTCATCCTATATGAGTTCACTCCTAGGGTGACACGAGGGGACCCACAATCTCT
This sequence comes from Voacanga thouarsii, assembly GCA_026120185.1. Classification (NCBI taxonomy): domain Eukaryota; kingdom Viridiplantae; phylum Streptophyta; class Magnoliopsida; order Gentianales; family Apocynaceae; genus Voacanga; species Voacanga thouarsii. The sequence continues at coordinate 2,816,027 of JANUWF010001569.1, forward strand.
AATGAGGATCGTGGTGGAAGCCGTGGAGCCATTGGAACTCTTCTCCCACTTAGTATTTTAAAATAACGATTTTTCTTAGAAAATATCTTTTGAATATTTCAATTAAATTTTCTTTTAATTTAAAATAAAATATCTAAACCCATAACAATTTTATGTCAAGATTTTTACCCATTGAGAAAATTTTTCATGGATTAATTTTAATTAAGTTAATAAACTTAATAATTTCAAAAATTTTCAATAAAACTTTCGAGAGATTTTGATCTCAAGATTAATTTGACAAAAATAAATTTTCTTGTTAAAATTCAATCAAAATGATTTTCTATTTTAATTCATAAAAATATCTAAATTCAATATATTTCCTATATCAAGGATAAAGTCCTTTGAGAAAATAATTCAGAATTAATTTTTGTAAAAATTAAAATTAATCATTTGATTTAAGAAAGAAAATTTTCTTTGTCAAAAATTCTCAAAGACTCTGGTCTTTGAAAAAACGCGCACATAGAGTACAAAAAGAAATAAGCATGCTATAAAACTGTAAACGTTTTCATACTTTTCTATTATTTTAACCTAAGTGTTTAAATAATAGAATTGAATACATTAATTAATTAATGATATTGTTTAATTCTAAAATTTTATTTACTATTATTTTTCATACAAAATATTTAAAGAATATTAACTATTGTAATAAAAATAACTTTGTCTGGTATAGGACCAAAAATATATATATTTTTAATTATCGGGTCCAGTGCACTCGCCACACTAGATCATGGCCCATAAAAAAACCCATGGGCCGAAATTCGGGCGGGTGCCCACCACCCGCCCCGCTGCTGGGGTCAAAATCGCTAACCGCGGCAGCTCCAATTTGCAAATTGCAAATTGGAGAAATGTTTCCTTACGGAAGGCTTCCGCGAGGAAAGCTTCCTCGCGCCATGGAGAGTGCGCGGCTTGGAGCTACGGCTTAGCGGCTCCTCTCTCATCCAAAGGCGGCTTGGCTCAACTAGTTTGAACTTTCTTCTCCAACATTTCTTCTGCGTTTCAGAGGCTTGTTGGACGCGATTTTTTTCTCCATTTTCAATCAAAACTCATCTAAACAACCGTCTATACCCTTAAAAAATATTGGACTTACACGATATCTATAAAAGCAATCAAAATACATTATTCCTATACTTCCACTCGCGAAACTTACAGTGAAACTACCTATACTAGTAAATACGAAGGATCAAAAATTTCAACCAAAACAAATATTTTCTTATTTTAGTTAAGCCTAGCATACTTCCTACATTTGCCAAACCATAGTTCTGATACTAATTGAAGGTTTAAAATGGCAAAAATCATTAAATTGAAAGCATGCTAGCAAAATAAAAAATTTACCTTTGTGATTGAATGGCCTTTTTCGCACTGGTGTAGATGTCTATACAAAGATGCTTGAAGCTATTGGATCACATCATTGTAAACGTCGACTGCATCTCATTTACGCGAAATCTTTGATCTTTCAAAATGGTACCCGTAGCACTGCCGGTGAAAGCTCAAAGATGTGGGTTTCACTTGGTAAATGGGTTTGCTATCTCTATGTGGAAAAATGAACTACAACGAGTCACTGAGTTTCTCTTCTTTTTCAATCATGAACCCAGAAGTCCTTCTCTCAAACTCCGACCTTCAATTCATTTTCCATTCATTTCAACAGATGCCCCGAGAGAGAATCCATTCGCATGAAAATAGAAAGTATCTATTCTTTCTATTATCCTTCACGCGTAACAATACGGGATCCATCCCGTGTTATTTTTTTTAAAATTTAATTAATTAATTTAATTTTTATTTTACTCTTAGTCTTATTCATTGGGTCAAATAAAATTCTTTATTCTTGGGCTTGAATATCCATAAATAATAAATCTCAATTATTTATTTTTTGGACTTTATTAAACAACCTAATAAATAATTAACAAGTCTAAATAGATCAATATAAAATTTCATACATTTTATCTAATTTATATCCATATTAATTTTTTAATTATTCAATTTGGGCCTTGGGCTTTGAATAATTAATTAACTAATTAAATTAGATAAAATAAATACTCTCTCTCGGACTTTTTATTTTATTTTAGTCCAATAATAAATTAGACTAATAAAATAAAATAAAATCCATACTTATCAAGACCAATTCTTTAATCCAAATCTATCAGGACTTAAGGGTCATTTTGGGGACTAAAAGACACATCGTCTGGACTATTAAAATGACCAAAATACCCCTACTATATAAATAGCTGTGTTTTATATTTTAAATATTTTCTAATATCACCATAAAGAAATATTATCCCAAAGGATAATGTTGTGTTAACAAAGTCTTCGAGTTACAGGTGTAATGACTAAAATACCCCTCAACGCATTGCCGTGTAAAATTAGAGAGGAAGAGTATACTAACACCTCTCTAATAGACATCTACCATCCTTAAACCTTTAATCTAATGATCCACGACTCTTGGAATGTTTCAACTTGCCAAGGGAGCTACTATAAAGTAAACATTCAAGTCGTATTCCCCAGAGTTTTGGATAATTAGATCATTTGAACAGTCATAATGAGCGATATAGCGTAGAAGCTATCTTATACAAGTCTGTCTTAACTAACTAGTCACATATATCTAACATACAAGTATATCGACTCTACGAAAGAACCTCAACTACAATATATCAAAGTATATACTTCTAACTTCGTCAGACTACCAACTCATACTCAAGTGGTAGAGTATTAGTCTACGCTGTAGTAGTAATAGTCTGAGTTTATTCTAAATAGTACTTTTAGAAACTACTATTACAAGTCCTGTTTTACATATTCAAAATACGCTTATGTTATGAAGTGAGTGGACTACTCACTGGTTAAAGGTAAGTCATTTCCCATTTAAAATTCATAACACAATAACCTATACATGATGACATTATAACCTATATATGATGAGATTCTCATTTTCATCAATCGGTTAAAAACAAACATTTATGTGTTAAGTAACTCGTAATCTATACCTTACTGTGAAAGACCACCATTCACATAGATCACTTATTTAAACACAATAGGTCATTTCCAAACGTAAATCGTGCACAAATAAAATATAAATTCACAAACAAATTTTGAGAATAAATTTGATAATTACATCAGATAAAATTAGTCTAGAGAGTATATATTCCAACAATATTAACTTCACATCCCTTGTCTCATCTCATTCAGATCGTAGTTGGTCCTTAAGATGGTTCAAAAGCTCTTCGTTGTATCACTAGCAAACTCCTCGATCTGAAATACAAAAGGAGGATTTAAAAAAACAGATTTTTGAAAAGTGTTTTAAATTTGCCAAAAATCTTATTTATCCCCCCCCCCCTCCCCCTCCCCCTCCCCCCAAGGTTTTTCATTAAGGAATTTATGTATATAACTTTATGATTTTCTAAAAGTCTATTAAGTGTTTATTTATTAGATAACCTTCATCAATAACCTTTCACATTTTCTTTAAAAAAATATTTATTTAAATTCAACACCTAAGCGTCAACAATAGAACGTTGACATGTATCATAACAGGAGTTGTAGACGTTGTCATGTGTCACAATGGGAGCCTTCCGCAACTCCTATTATATATATATATGGAGTGATTTTTTAATCTTACTTTAGATCTCACTTGACCCTAAATATTTAATAATTTTTATTATATTCAAACAAATTTATCTCAATACAATTGTTATAATGTACTAGTGGTAATAGTATAGATGGGAGGTAAAATCAAACAGAGGCCTAAGCAATAATACTTCCTCTGTTCTTTTTTATCAGTAATAATTTTTTAAATATTGTGATACTTCCTCTGTTCCTGTTTATCTATCACATTTAACTGATTACATAAGTTTTAAAAAAAATAGTTAATTAATCAATATTTCCTATCTTACCCTCAAAGAGTCTCTCTCTATTGAAGAGTAATAAAATTCTAAAACTTTATGTATTATAAGTATAATTAATTTAATCAAATTTCAAAGCATTAAAAAGAGGTATTTGTGAAAAAAATAACAATTAATATACTCTTGGTTTGCTAATGAGACAGATAAATTGAGATAAAAGTCGTAGTTAAAATGAGACCGATAAAAAGAGACGGGGGAGTAATGTTTAATGTAGTCATCGATGGTATACAAAACTCTTACCTTCTAGTACTTGTCAATAAAGTACTACTTTTTACAATATAAATTGTTTTAAATTTATGTACAAGAATTAAGGGTCCATAAATTTCAGAAAATTATAAAACTAAACTTTCAAAAACATTCCTAATGAAGTTTTTATTTATTTTGATAATTGGAGAGAGTTGGATTATAATTAGTAGAAAAAAAGAGATTGTAGAGAGTGAATAGAGTTAAAAAAAGTAATAAAATTTTATAAAATTTTGTAAAATAATTTATATTGTAAAAAAAATTTAAATCTAAAATCACTTATATTGTGATTAAATATAGTTTTAATACACAAAATATTAGGAGTACCTTTAAATGCTTTTGGCACTAATTTGATCTTGGAATTACTCCAGTCCCGGAAACGTTACCGGTATATCAGGATACTCCCAAACCTCATTATGCAACAAATATCAGCGAGAATCCAGTACTCAAACTTTGATTGGATAAAAAGAGCTGACTTGGCACTTCAATCTTTTCCCTTACCCTCTTAGCTTTCCATTTCATTTATTTCACGGGCACAGCTCAAGTACACTGTATACTGGACTAACTACTTGCAAAGCATAGTCTCTCACAAGATAAGGAATAAATTTTCATGGCTCTCCAAGCGGCAATTACACTTCCTTCCACTCTATCCATCCATAAAGAGGTGAATTTGTGCTTTCGCATTTGAGATATTTTGATGGAAGAATCATTTGGTTCTTGTTGATTTTGTTTTCTTGACAGGGCAAGTTACCTTCATGTCTGAAGGAGACAGCATTTTTTGGAGTTTCTTTGTCAAATAATCTTAAAGCTGATTTCAACCCTTCTGCCTCATGGAACAAGGTAAGTTACGAGCATTTGTTCTGTTAGTTTTTGCATAATTGCCATGTGTTTTGAGGAAATGGTTCTTGAATTGGGAATGGGATTAGCTTGCATGATTGTTTTATTGCTATTTTTCAAGAAATTGAAGTGTGAGTTTGACACTGTTAAATACAGTTGGTTGGAAAGAATCCCATGTGAAAGATGCATCTAACCTTGTCGAATAAACGTGTCATTGAATGTTCTATTCTTCATTTCTTAAATACAACAAAGGCCAAAGAAAAATCAACAAAGACGGTAATTAATGATAATTGCATGTGTCTGGTTTGATATGTGAAAGTACTTTACCCAAAGAGATGCTTACCATCAATTACAGTCTACTTATGGTTAAAAAAGTATATAATTTGGGAAGCAAAAATGCCACTTGGATTTCTTTACGGAGACCGCTTTTGATGAAATATAGGAAAGTTTAGTGTTTGGGCGCTAAGGAGCCCTCCTTGAGTTTGAGAAATTGAAAATTTTGAGCAGCCAAGTGCAGCAAGAATCTCTTTAGATACTAGATGGTGTGACATGAGTATTAACGTTCCTTTCAAAAATATTTGGGTAGCCTACCTACACTTCGGCTTCTCAGACTAAAGAAAAAGAAAAGACAGATGATTCACAGAGAAAGAAATGTAAGCAATGTATCAGTAAGTCTGTCTCTAAGACAAAATACTAGGATCATCAGATATAGCAACTCTGAACTCAGAGTTAAGCTTCTTCTGCTGATTTGGTTCGTTTGCTTTCTGTCATAAATCTGTGAATAATCCAGACTTATACGGCTAATTCTGGATTATGCTTACATGTTAGCATTGAAAGGCTTTTTGGATGATATAGTCTTGAAATAGAAGGCATGGAAATCTAAAATATATAAAAGAAAATGTGCACTTCACATTGTAATCCTTGTTTCAACTTGTATGCTTATCCATTATCTTCCAAGAACTTTTCAAAGAAAGTATCAGAAGGAATGGAAGCCATTGCATTTAGAGACTTTAACTTAGGCTTGTTTTGGTTTGTGATGGAGAGGAGGAGAGGAAAGGGGAGGAGGAGTGGCATATTTTACTTCCACTAAGGGAAGTTAATGTACTTTCTCTTATCCTATTTGGTTGGAGTGAAAATAGGAAGGGAAGGAGAAGGAAGAAGAGAGAGAATAATTAATTTAATTTACTATTTTATCCCTCATTATCTAATTTATTAAAATTTTGAATGTTAAAAATATGGTTAATGTTATCATTATTACTCCCACTTTATTTTCTCTCTTCCAATCCCTCCAAATTGGGAGGGGAGGAAATGCTGATGTGGAGGGGTAAGATTTACATCCTCTCCACATCTACATTTAACCAAACAATGTAAATGTCCTATTTACCTTCACATTTACTTTCCCTCCTCGTTTACTTCCATAAAACAGTCTAACCAAACCAAGCCTTAATGCTTCTCTGGTAGCCAAATAGATATAATTGCTAATAAGGTGGCAACTTTTGTAGATTAGATGTACCAATGTGGCTACTCTTAGAGGTGGCTACTCTAAGGTGGCAATTTTACTTGCAGGATTTAAAGAGGAGACTAACAGCAGGAAGTGTTAGAGCTCAAGTAGCTACTTCTCCTGCAGTGGACTCAAGTGCTCCAGAAGGGAAGAAAACATTAAGAAAAGGCAATGTAATAATTACAGGAGCCTCCTCAGGATTAGGTCTAGCCACAGCAAAGGCAATAGCTGAAACAGGAAAATGGCATGTAACAATGGCTTGCAGGGACTTCCTCAAGGCTGAGAAAGCTGCTAAGACATCTGGCATTGCTAAAGAAAACTATACTGTTATGCATCTGGACCTTGCTTCACTTGACAGTGTCCGTCAATTTGTAGATTTTTTTCGACTTTCAGGGAGACCACTTGATGTTCTAGTTTGCAATGCTGCAGTATACCTGCCAACTGCAAAAGAACCTACATTTACAGCAGAAGGATTTGAGCTTAGTGTTGGCATTAACCATCTTGGACATTTCCTCCTTTCAAGATTGCTGCTAGAGGATTTCAAGAAATCAGATTTCCCACAAAAGCGTCTTATTATTGTTGGCTCCATAACAGGTTGTCCTTACTCATAATAGGATGCACTCAATTGGGGGAAAAAAAGAAGTAATAATGACAATAGATTACTTTTCTGAAGGCAATCTATCATCTAGTCTTTGAGGAGGGGGAATATTATCTTTTTTACAATTCTTTACTTAATGAGTAATCTGTGAGGCTAAGACCTCAGTTTTAAATACAGTATTTTTTTTAGAGGGATCAGGTTTTCATGTTTACTATGAAAGTCAGATTTATGAAAAGGAATTGAACTAAGATACTCATAGATCCTATTTTGCTTTCATCCTGTCAGGAAATACGAACACCTTGGCAGGCAACGTTCCACCAAAGGCCAATCTTGGGGACCTGAGGGGCCTTGCAGGGGGCTTGAATGGATTGAACACCTCGGCAATGATAGATGGAGGTGAATTTGATGGAGCCAAGGCCTACAAAGATAGCAAAGTTTGCAATATGCTGACAATGCAAGAGTTTCACAGACGTTTCCACGAGGAGACAGGCATTGCTTTTGCATCCCTCTATCCTGGATGCATTGCTGAAACAGGTCTATTTAGGAATCACATCCCACTATTCAGAGCTCTCTTCCCACCCTTTCAGAAGTACATCACCAAAGGTTATGTTTCTGAAGCAGAAGCTGGCAAAAGACTCGCACAGGTCAGTGATAGCCAGTGAAGCAAAATATGCATTTAACATATACGTGCATACTTATAATCCTCTCAATGTCCAGGTAATAAGTGATCCAAGCCTGTCAAAATCTGGTGTATACTGGAGCTGGAACAGCAACTCATCTTCATTTGAAAACCAGCTCTCCAAAGAAGCCAGTGATGCAGAAAAGGCACAAAAATTATGGGAGATCAGCGAGAAGCTCGTTGGATTGGCTTAAATGAGAAACGGACATCACGTCTTTAAAAAACCTAAGATCAGAAGCAAGGTTTTTGTGTTTCAATGACCTAGAAGACATGCTATGTGGGGCAATTGGATGAAAAATCATCCTCTTGTTTAAAGCTTACTGAAAATGAGTGGTCAATTGTACAGATGAGGCTTTTGAATAATGTACTTGTTTAATCTCAATTTAGTTTTGGCATTTGGTTTATGCTTAGGCACCATTGTCATTCTCATCTCTTCCAGACCTGCATGATCCTGGGATGTAGACTTCTACGAGAGAACCATATGTGTATCATATTTTCCCTCTTGTTCTTGAGGACTGCTGCATTCACCTACGACTTCCACTGGTCTCCCACTTTATCTTATTCTGTCACTAAATCTAGACATTTCACAATAACGAGAATACCTATGGTCATGCCCAGGGAGGGTAGGCTGTGGCAATATTAACACTTCTTCCCAGCACAAAAGGGAAAAAGAATTGAGGGCTAATGTTGGTTCTTCGTGCAGTGGAAGAAACAATCTTGATCAAGAAAAGATGACAATTTAGCCGAGTAAGAGGTGCGTCACTCAATTGAACCGCTAGCTTATCATTAATATAGTGATGACTTGTACTTCAAACTAAAAAATTTAGCAAACTGCATAGTGGTAACTTCATAGTTTTACTCCAACACATTAAACAAATTACATAAGTTTTTGCAAACTCGTTTTGTCATTACTAATCCTATCTTATTTCTTGAAGGGGTTAAAGAATAGCCATAGGGTATGTTAGTAATAGAGATGGAATTAGAACTTTGGTATTAGAAGCAAGTTCTATGAAATGATATATTAGATTATAATGTTATAATTTTTGAAAATTTTTAAAATGGAGATAAAATATAAACTTTTAAAATTTTTTTTAGATTTAAATTTGAAGACAAAGTTTAGCCAAGCTGCTAGGATATTTAACAAAAATAATTTGATCGGATGGTGCTTTTTATGAGAATTAACTTGAGTTTTAACCATTCTCGTACATCTAAACTTAACAGAATTTTCAAAAACTATATCAACATCCTTCAACACATACATCCATTTAGAACGCTGTTAGTCTAACAGCCCTTACTTGGCATAAGATCTTTCACCAACTAAATTATCACTTTAATTTATAATTGGTGAAATTTAGTTGAATACGAAAAACTTTTCAATAGACGTAAGGTTGGCCAATCGTCTATTGATAGTTGGCCAAACAGCCAAATTTTAACTCGAATAATTCTCCTTGATTGGTGATTAAACAATTGAATTAATATTTTTTTCTTTTTTAAATTTTTAACCTGATAAAATTACAAAAAAGGCCTTTTAACTTAATTTAGTTACTTATACATATCTTCCTATCTTTAAAATTAAGAGAAAAAAAAATCAGTATCAATAATTACTAATTGTAGAGGTTTGAGATAATTGGGGATAGTGTTGGTATATATACCTCTAGATTAGTTTATTTGATATAATTATCGAATTTATTCTCAAAATTTGTTTATAAATTTATATTTTATTTGTACATGATTTGTGTTTGGATATGACCCATTGCGTTTAAGTAAGTGATCCATATGAATGGTGGTCTTTTACAGTAAGGTATGGATTATAAGTTACTTAATACATAAATGTTTATTTTTAACCGATTAGTGAAAATGAGAATCTCATCATGTATAGATTATTGTGTTATGAATTTCAAATGGGGAATGACTTATCTTTAATCAATGACTAGTGCACTCACTTTATAGTATGAGCGTATTTCGAATACGTAAAACATGACATATAATAGTGGTTTTTAAAAGTACTATTTAAAAGAAACTCAAACTATTACTACTACCGTGTGGATTAATACTTTACCGTTTGAGTATGAGTTGGTGGTTTGACGAAACTAGAAGCATATACTTTGATATACTGTAATTGAGGTTCTTTCGTAGAGCCGATATATTTGTATATTGGGTATATGCGACTAGTTAGTTAAGATAGATTTGTACAAGATAACTTCTACGTTATATCGCCCCTTGTGACTGTTCAAATTATTTAATTATTCAGGGTCCTAGAGAACATGATTTGGATGTTTACTTTAGGGTAACTCCCTTGGAAAGTGGAAACATTCCAGAAGTCGTGGATCAGAGGCCTAAGAATGATAGATGTCTATTAGAGAGGTGTTAGTACACTCTTCCTCTCTAAATACACAACGATGCGTAGATGGGTATTTTAGTCATTACACCTGTAGGTCAAAGATTTTGCTAACGCAACATTATCTTTGGAGTCAATATTTCCTTATGGTGATATTAGAAAATATTTAAAATATAAATATAGCTATTTATATAGCATGGGTATTTTGATCATTTTAGTAACCAAGATGATGTGTTTTTTAATCCCTAGAATGGCCCTTAAGTCATGAAAGATTTGGGTTAAGGAATTGGTCTTGATAATTATGAATTTTATTTTATTAGTCTAATTTATTATTTACTAGAATAAAATAAAAGGTTCGAGAGAGTATTTATTTTATCTAGTTTAATTGATTAATTAATTATTCAGAGCCCAAAATCCAAATTGAATAATTAAAAAATTAATCTGGATATAAACTAAATAAAAGATATAAAATTTTATATTGATTTATTTGGGCTTGTTAATTATTTATTGGATTATTTAATAAAGTTCAGAAAATAAATAATTGAGATTTATTATTTATTGGTGTTCAAATTCAAGAATAAATAATTTTATCTAACCCAATGAATAAGACTAAAGGTAAAATAAAATAAAATAAATTAATTATTAAATAAATAAAATAACAACACGGGATGGATCCCGTATTGTTTTGTGTGAAAGATATGCACGTGAATGGATTTTCTTTCAGGGGATCTGTTGAAATGAATTGAAGGAACTAGCAATGGCTAGTGGACCAGTTCGGCTCGCGCGGGCCGACGTGTCAGGCACGGCCCGAAGGCCGAACCGGCCATCAGTACATCGAGTCGGGCCGCTCAGGCAGCGACTCGCCACGCCCAATGAGTCGGCTTGCCTAAAAGAGCCATTACCCAACGGCTCTCTCAAATTTTTTTATTGCATTTCAGTTCCAAAAATGACTAAAATATATTTTTTTTACATTTTGGTCCATAACGGTTATATTCTCTATTCAAACCCCCAAAATTCTATAAATACCTCCTAATTCAACCCAAAACTCAGTCAAACACTCTCCAATTCTCTCAAACTCACTCCAATTCTCTCAAACTCTCTTATTTTCATTCATCTTTCTCTCATAATTCTCAAATTTCTTCATTTTCTCTACAAAAAGTATTAGAATAGAATTTATTTTTGTGTTATACTTTTTCAATTCTTCAAGAAAGTCTTCATATTTTGGAAGATTGTTGAGTAACAGAATAGTGGATACAATAAGTAAAAAACTCCATAAAGTATTGTTATTCTTGGTCATCAACGAGTTAGTATTTCTTAATCTTACATTCTTATATTTTAACTTTATTAATTATTTATTTATTTTAGTTATTTGTTTAATTTTTAAGTTAATTTGTTATTTATATTTTTCAATTCTCTTATTTCATTATTCTGTTAATACTTTATTTTTTAAAATTTTTATTTGAATTTTGATTGCTTGTTTTTAAAAAAAAATAATAATTGATCCAAATTAATATCATCATTTTTCTTCATCCCAATCATCTGCACATTTTGATTTTAATATAGATCCAGCCTTGAATTTAATAAATAATGAAATAGGTAATGAAGATGAAGGTCCTAGTAGGCCTAGTGTTAGTGTTTCACAATCACAATCAACTCCAACAATTAATCCTAACGAATCTAATATAGGTGAGGATGATGTTGAATCAATGGATGTTATAGCTAAAGCAAAAACATTTATGGTTTGGAATCTTTTTGAAAAAGATAATGATAATGATAGGGCAACATGTAAAATTTGTAAGGTAGTATATGCACATAAGAAGGGATGAGGGATGGGAATATTAGTTAGACATATGAAAAGGTCACATAATGATTGATTAGAAAATCTACTTAAACAACAATAAATACGTACTATATGAGGTTAAATTGTTGATAATTTTCAATATGATCATAGAAGTGGATTTGCTAAAATGATTGTTCAAACTAAATTACCTTTTAATTTTGCAAAAAATCTACATTAAGAACAATATATGCAAAATAATTGTCAACGAGCATAGAAAAGAATTCCAAGAACAATGTTAACAAATGATATAATAAAGATATATAAAGAAATTAAAGAGTATCTAATTGCTATATTTGATTTTTGTAATTGGAAATTTGCTTTTACTTGTGATGGTTGGATTGCAATTACTAATGAGTTTTATTTGTACATTTTATGTCATTGAATAGATAATGATTGGTTAGTACAAAAAATAACCATTTGTTTTAAATTATTTAAATATCCTCATGTAGGTAGTAGTATAGTTAGAATAATTACTCAAACATGTCGTGAATATAGGATTTTAAATATAATTATTTCTATTTCTTTAGATAATGCTTCAAATAATGATTTCACCATAGCAATTTTGAAAAATATTATGAATCCTATGTTAGACGGTATTTTATTTCATACTAAGTGTGCTTGTTATATACTTAATTTTTGTGTTAAAGAAGGATATGAATATGTTGATGATATTGTTAATATAATTAGAAATGTTGTTTTATTTATTAAAACCTCCTCAATTAGGCAACAAAATTTTAAGGTATTATACCGAAAGTAATGTATATTTTTTAAAAATTTAAATTAGATTGTAAAACTAAATGGAACTCAACTTTAGATATGTTTGAAAGTGTTATACCTTTTCAAAACCAACTTATTGAATTTTGTAATAGTAATTATTTTCAACCTTCATTAACTGAAACTCATTTTGAAAATTGTATTGCACTTTCTGTTAGTATTGTGTCATAGAGGCAATCACTTGTATATTGTCTATTACATATTTTATTTTATAAAATGTATTATTTATCTTACAGTTTCTTTTGATTACTTCTAAGTAATATAACTGTTAGATAAAGTCACTAGTACAACACTGTGTTAAGGAATTCATAATAGAGATCATGATATGAGATTCCTACTACACTGTATAGTGTTAGTACTTAAATAGTCCCTAGTCATAGTATTAATGAGACAGGACATCATTAATGCGTTAATACTACCATGTGTTAAGACTTCCTGATTTGATCAAGCGGTGGTTCTCATATCCGTGAGTATTGAGATACTCAAAGTTAACACATTAGTGCTTGTTAGTGAAACAAGTTCATTGGATGACCTAGCTATGAGATAATCACATGGATAACTATTTAGTGTCAGTGATATAATCTCAATATAGCAAACATGCAAGTATCATTAGACTTGAGATGTCAAAGGTACTTTGTTTGCTCAAAGGTACTTTGTTTGTTGAACCTTGTACTTTGATTCCAATCTCCGGAGCTCGATCAAGGGCTGCCTATGATATGGATATTGGGTACATTGTGAGGTAAACAAAAGTAGTTAAGAGGGTCAATAAAGGATTCACCACTCCTAATAGTAGGGGCGAATATCTCATGGCCACTTGTAGGAATTACTACTCGAGAAGTCCTTGGCCAATGCGTATGTGTATTGGAAACAGTTCCAATTGATACACATCTAGAGTAATAGGTTCTTGGAACAAGTATAATTGTATTCGAGCCAGAATTAATATATATTCTAGAGGGAGTTGGCACTAATTCCATACTCTAGACCGAATGAGATATTGTATGGTGAAAGAAGTTAATTGCACCGTAGTTTGTTATTGAAGGGTTCATGTTAAGTCACTTGACTTCCTGGACTCTTGGGTGGTCATGATATATTACTAGATACCGCTCATGATTTGGGAATATAGATTTATTAATTGATGAATTAATAAACCAATCCTAATTAGAATTAATAGGATTAATTCTAATTAATTATGAATTATTAATCTCAAAGACGTTTGGATTAATTCATGTTCGCTACCAATTGACTGGAAAACCTAATAGGTCACACACAAAAGAGAAATATATACTCAAGATATTATTTGATAATATAGTGGGGTTTATTGCGAGAAACAGAAGTTGATGTGGCTAAATTATAATTGATTATAATTTATGGGCCAATTTATAAGTCTGAGAATTTGATGGGTTTTAATTGCAATTGTTTGTTTGGAATTCTCAGATGTGGTTGTTTTTGTTGAGCTTTTCGAGTGACTTCAAGGGTCACATGAAATGACTCTAAAACAACATAAAACCAAAGGGCACACAAGAGGATAAAGATATGATCTTTTGTTCTCTTTACCCTCTCTCTTTCGTGAGCTTCTTCAAAGAGAACACAACTCCTCCTCTTCTTCTTCTTCTTTCTCTGGTTTTTGTTTAACAAGAAGAACAAGAAAAACCTCAGCCACCAATGTTGTTTTTTGCTAGCACAGAAAAATTTTGGTGCTTGAGTGTATCATCTGTGTGGATTTCTATTAGAAATAATCACACACTGTGATTATAGTGGTTGGATATTCAACTCTCGTGGTGATTCTTCAAGAGAATTGCTGGATTGCGCCACAATTATCATACTTGAAGAAGGAAAGTTTTGTTTTCCACACAAACAAAAAAAAGGTAAAAGTTGTTATCTTTATTTCTTTGTTTTCTATATATATATATATGTCTTGTTTTCCACACATATGCGGATCTTGGGATGGTATCTCGTTCTTATTCTTCCGTTGTGCCGTATATGATACGCGTGAGATACCAAACACTTTTGACATTTTTATTTACTTTCAAATAAGTTACTGAACTTTTATCGGAATCTTATTATCCCACTACTCATCATATTCTTCCAACACTTACTAAGGTAGCACATATTTTTGGTGAGTATATGGATCATCCCCAATATGATTATTTTATGAGAAGTAGGTTTGAAAAATATAAAAAATATTATGAAGATATTCCTATTTTATATTGTATGGCATTATGTATGGATCCTCGAGTAAAGACGGCTGGTTTTCATAGTATTTATTAAATATTTATATGAAGCATTAGATTTTGATGAATCTCAAACACTTAGACAATATATGATAAAAGATATAAAAAATAAAACGGCTAAAATTTTATCTGACATGTATAATTTGTATGAGTTTGAGTCTTCTTGTTCTAGTTCTCCTAGTTTAAGTAGGCAAGTTTCATCATCATCTAGTAGTCACTTTCAACCTCTATGAAAATCTATCTCTTCAATTTCATCAGTATTTAATCCATGGGGTATTATGAAACGTAAAAAAAGATCGTCTACCACCTACAACGATATGGAAATTTATGAGATGCAGCCTTTGGTAGAAAATGAAGATTAATATTTTGATATTTGTGGTTGGTGGAAAGCTTATATAAGTCAATACCCCATTTTATCTAAAATGACACGTGATCTTTGACACCATCAGTCTCCACAATGCCATCGAAAAGTGTCTTCAGTGAGAGCGCTCGAACAATCGATGAAAGAAGATCTCGATTGGTTCCTCAAACTTTGGAGATGTTAATGTGTTGTAATAGTTGGTTTGTAGTCAAAGATAGGATGACTAATTCATGGATTATTGATGATGACTCAGATGATGAATGGGGTGAACCAAGTAATTAGTTTAGTATTCTTATAATTAGGAATTTAGGATAAGTAACATTATGTATTTAATTTTATTTTTAAGATATTTATTCTATTTTTAAATTTTAATCATTGCAATATTTTTAAGAGGTTTAGGCATCAAGTCCTCATCTTATGTAATCTTTATTTTATTAATTAATAAAACAGGTAGGGATCCAAGCCAAATCCCCCACCACTTCAAGGTGGCTTTTTTATAATTTTAAAAAATTGTGTCATTTAAGTAACAATAAAAAAATATATAAAATAGTTGAATATCAAAATTTTTAATCGAATTAAATAGGAAGAAAAAAAAAAAGAATAAGCCCACGAGCCGGCCCACCTAGCCCGCAGGCCTCACGGGCCAAGGGCCCGGGCCGTGCCGGTCCCAAGGCTTCTAGCCCAAGGATTGGCCCGTCCTTAGCTGGGACCGGTCCACACACCACGTGGGCTGGTCCTCGGACCCGGCCCGGCCAGGCACGAAACCGTGCGGGGCGGCCTAGGTGTCAATGCTAGAAGGAACAGATTTGAAAACAAGGACTTTGTCATTCATTTTCCTTTCATAAAAAACAAGTTCATTTCCTTTGACAGAAAACAAAACACATTGATAGAGAGCTTTGGTGAAAGTTTGTCAAAACCCAATCTTTAAGTTTTCACCGGTTGTGCTACGAGTACCATTTCGGAAGATCAAAGGCTTCGCGTGAATGAGACGCAGTAGACGTTTGTAAAGATGTGATATAATAGCCTCAAGTATCTTTGTACAAACATCTACACTAGTACGAAGAGGACCATTCAATTACAAAAGTAAATTTTTCGTTTTGATGATTTTTGCCATTTTAATCCTTCAGATAGTTGAAGTAAGAGAAATGAGATTTTGAGATAGTGAGAGATTTGTATTAGAAAATAAAGATTATTTAGAGTTGTATTTAATAATTTAAAAAACTCAACCGGCCGTTGTTAGAAGCATTGTTTTTTGGATCGGACCAGTTGGACATTGAATCGATCCCCAAACCGATTCGATTCGCCCATTTGAGTTGAAAATCTCAAAAACTGGCCTCTTTTGTCCAAATCTGTTTGGACCAGCCGATCCAACCAATTTGAATTGGTCCTTCTTTTTTTTCCCCTCCTAAATAATATAATATATTCATAGGAAATAAATAAGCTACACAAATAGAATAAATAGTCTATAATAATAGAGAAAATATCATATTTTCTTCTAATTTTATTATTGATGTATTTGTGGACTTAAATTACACTATATTATTGATTAATTTTATTTTTAAAAATATTATATTTTTAATTTTTAAATAATAATAATATTATCGATTCAATTACAATTCAATTACGATTAGACTATTAGTAAATTTTTCAATTTGATATTCGATCCGATTCTAAAAACAATAGTTAGAAGCTCTCAATCTCAACCAGTTGGCGTTCTTGTTGGCAGCGGGGAACTTTGACAATTGCAGTTATTTCAAGATACTACAAAACTGGAAAGGGGTCTGTAAATAATATCCCAAAGTATGGAGGTCAAAACCTAAAAAGGATAAACTTGAAAGATGGCAGTAAGCTGACGGCGCCGTTTCCCTCTTTCCATTCTATTGCCATTGAAGGCCGCCGAGGGGAGGCCTCCATTCTCAAATCTCAACTTCAGTCTTGGTTGAAAGTATTCTGTTGTTTGAGAGAAAGAGAAGAAAGGGGAGATAGAATTCTTGCCGGGAACTTTTCTGGCGGCCTCCGACGACCAATTACTTCGGCGAATGTTACAAAGATATGGATACTGATAAGGTAAGCATGGTGATAGTTTCAGTTCATATGATTAGTTTCAAGAATGTATTTTTACCTGTTATTGGAGTGCTTGTTTCTTGTTGATTGGTTAAATGGATACTGGGTCAGAATTTGAATTTAGGGTTTTGGGGTTTTTAGCTTTGGTAAAGCTGCGTGCTTTTTGAACAGTGTGAGTAGATTCAGATAATTATTTCTCTGAATATGGCAAAACATCTGCTAATGGTACCTTTGGCGCAATATGAAAGAAAGTTAATATCTTTGGTGTAAAAAAGGACAATTTATTTTAGATGGCTCGTAGAATGCGGGGAAGAGGGAATGTTGTTAGGAGCGGATAAATGGTTTCTAGTTCTGTCTCTTTAATAGGCTTTATTCTATCTGAATAGAATATCTTTACCTATCGTCAAGCAACTATACAAGAAAAGCTTGTCTAAGGACCTTAAAAAAGGAAACATCAACTTTCATGCATTAAATTGCAGTTTCGATAGATGCAACTAGTTGGAGAATATGAAATAACAGAAGCAATCTGAAGAAAAGCAACCAAATTTACAGACTAAGATGTTTTTGAAGTACAGAGCAATTAGCATCATAGAGTCCTGAAAGAAAATTATCTCTATTTTAATTTTCAGCACAGCCATACTATTCAGATGCAAATCATATTCCAAATGTTTGAAATGGTATCTTACTCAAAATGTTTTTCATTGTGGGTCCTCAATGTGCTTTCAGATTCTAATCTTGATCCAAATGTGCTACTTCTTTCAAATGGAAATCTTATTCTAAATTTTCATCTAAATAACTTCCTTAATTTTGTTGTGGCTGATAAGCATTTTTTTTGCCTTTTCTTTTCCCTCTTTTTGGAATGGAGAGGTGGGGGAAAGACACCCTTTCTGGGGGGAATGGCTTTGAGGGGTGAGGGGAAAGACACCCTTTGTGTTTTTCCTTTTTTTTCCTTTTTTGTTTGGCTGTTGGGGGGGGGGGGGGGGTTTGAGGAGTAGAATAGAAGAAAGCTCATCATTGTTGGACACAAATAGACATGTTTTGTTGTGGCTGGGACTGACATGATTGCTACCCTAATTATTTTTGGGTTGTTACTAATTGTCACAGCTTTCATCATAAACAAAGTCGATAGTCTGAAAATGCGTGGGTTTTTTGGTTGGGGGGGGGGTGCCGGGTTGGGAATTCAAATCTAATGCTTGAAAGAACTTTTTTTTTTTGTGATTTTTGCCATGAAAGTTGCACAGTTGAACTTGGTTGCGTGCACTGGGCTTCAGGGCAAAAATTATGCCGAAAGCAATATAATCATATGCTTCATTGGATTTTTGTAGTATTATCTACCTCTTGCCGAGTAGGATATCAACCTCCTCTACTTCCAAAATTTGCTCTTCATTGACAGGAAAAATTTCCATTTGTTTTTATTTCTAGTTTCTTTTATTATGTTAGCAACTGGAAAGGTATTAGTTCTGAGCCATTGATGATGCACTAAAGTGCTCAATGGTTTGACCACATATTGTGATGACCAGTTGTAAGTACTATAGGTCATGTTATCTTAGCAGCCCACTCATCCTGGTATTAGTATGCTTTTAATGGAGGATATGAAGATAGAAAGGCAAAAAATGTTTTACTGAACCTGAAGTGCATATGATCATGTTATAGATCTATAAATTTACCCACCCTAAGGAGTTGGTCATTAAAGGAGGCCATGGCAATTTCTTGCCGATGTATGCATTATAGGGAAGTTATACCTGCATACCCTGAGAGCTTCTCCATAAACCCCACACCTTGCAAAAGTATATATTTATCCCATGTTTGCATTCACATCCATTTGTATGTAGTCTCTGTTGGTATATTTAGCTTTATTGAAGTGTACTGTTATTGAACCTGAAAGGGAAGGAATAGCAAAGCTCTTTTGGACTTGGAGACGGACAGCAAGACTTCCATAGAGTCTAAGCTTCTTTTCTGCAAGGAAGATGATTTTTTCCAGTCCCAAACAACAAAACAGAAAACCAGCCTGCCTGATACAAAGCCAGATATCTTAGCTGTTCCTCAGAGTCAAGTTCTAGGAAAAGTGAAGGATTTTCTAGGAGTTATATCAGAAGCTAACAAAAGGTTGCAGTCTGATGCAAAGGACAATTCTCACAAACATGATATTGAAGCGCTCACTGGAAATGAATCTGAATACATTGAAATGGATTTGATGCTGGGTGTTGCTGATCTTCATACTCCTGAAGCTGTTGCTGCAGCTGAGTCTGCAATTTCTGGCTCTCAACCAGTCATATCCCTGGCTGTTTGTAGTAGCAGTGATGATGACAACGATGATGAGAGTGATGATGATAGTGATGAGAATGACGATGATGATGAAAAGATATCACGGGCAACTGGTGCAAATTCTTCCAGTGAAGCGAAGAGGAAGAATCACTCAAAAAAGCGGCCAAAAATCATTGAGCTCCTATAGATTCTTTGTCCCGGAGGTGTCAATTTGATTCAAGAAGTTTCAAGAGTACTATGTCCCCTGTGCTTTTAGCCACTTCATGAATTAAGCTAGAGAATGTATTGAAAAGTCTTCTCTGCATGATGTTAGTCTTAGTCCTTAGCAAATATGGCAGGCTTGGTTCCTTCAATACGCTGTTTCCTTTTTCTGTTTGCGATTTGGGTTGAACAAGCGTTTTCTGTATGATTTTATCCCCAATATTTATGCACGTGCTTGTAACGAGGAATGTAGCCTTGGAAGAATGGAGCTTTAAAGGCAGTTATCTTATTTATCATTTTATTTTCTACAATAATCTTTTATGGGACAAATGAAATTGTCAATTTTGCAACTTGCTTTAGCTGTGCACATGTTGTCTTGAAGTGGTCTATGTTTTGATTTTGACTAGGCTAACTTTCTTGTATGTGACTTTTAAAACAGAAGAGGTAGATGTTTATAAACAAGTCCTTTCATATTTTTAGTTAAATACAAAGAAATCCATCTTTTTAAGTACTTATAACAGTCTGGTGACTTTTTATTTGATTCTCCTTTTGGGTTTTTTTTTGAAGTATTTTTTAAAAATTTTCTTGAATATGAAAGAAGTGCTGTTTATTTTATGTGAGACAGACTATATTCTTTAGGGGGTTGTAAAACATGAGTCATTATCAAAATTTCCTAGTCTCTGAAGAGAAGCCAAAATAGTCAGTTTTCTTCTTTCAGTATGCAGTACTCTGCAGAACTCCAGTTGGAGATGTCCAGAATAGACCTATCCAATGCACGCAAATATGTGGAGAGGCTTCCATAGTCTTTTTCCCAAGATTCATTTCATGCTTATAATGGGCATGGCAAAAATCAAATATCCTCTCACATCAAGAATCCTCACCTCCTATTGTCTCTGTCCCTACAATGGAACAAAGCAGAGGAGAAAACTACTCCGGAGTGGTCTTGCACTAACCCATAATTTCTTACTTTTTCATCTCACTCCAACATGCAGAGGAAAAATTGAAAATATCTAAAGTGAAATTCATATCTTCAATAAAGTTCGAAAAATTAAAAATTTAAAGCATCTTCATCTTGAGAATTCCAATTAATGCAGGAGTTTGTGGCATGCTCTTCAAAGTTGTATAAAATATCAAAACAAGATTAGAAAAGTATTGTAAGATGCCCTTCCATGTGGAGCACTCATCCTTGAAGGCTTGAAGCTTCTCTACTCTATTGGAAGGACGTTGCCTTTGTCTCCATCTTACCACAAAGGGCAGAATGTTTAATGCTTTTTGATCTGGAGCAATACTGATTTTTAATGGCAATTTGTACACAAAGGAACTGGACTTTCCTCGGTTCTTTCAATCTCAAATTCTTTTTGTAACGTGTGTATTGGGAGATGATATTATGTGTGTATTGAAACATGTGAGAGTATGTGTCCTCTTTGCCAGTTGCTTGTCTGTTTTCCTCAGGGTCTAAGATTCTCTACTAAGTCCCTCTGCATTACTTTTGTTCACATTACCATGTATTCCTTTCCTCACATTAAAAATTGATGGACTTTGGCAGATTTTTTTTAAACAAAAATTTTTAAATATATTATATATCATAAAAAATAAATACTTTTAACATTTTTTTATATTTAGATGTGCACACATGTTTCTCATAATTTGTTTAATTTGTAGGATTATTTTGTTTTAATTTTAATTTTTATATAAAAATTTTGTATTAAATTAAATACAATCAATTTTAATAGAAGCAAGTGAATAATAATAATAATAATAATAATAATAATAATAATAATAATAATAATAATAATAATAATAATAATAATAATAATAATAATAATTACTTAGTAGTGGATCACGAAGTGGAGTAGGAGGCAATACAGTATGCTCGGGGTGGCCTCCTACTGAGTTGTTTTGCGATAATGAATTCATAGAAATAAATTGTCGGTGCGGTCATCCAGGTATATCATTTGTTTTAAGGTTATCAAAATATTGATCCTTCTTGTTTTTTGATTTTATATATTTTAAATCAATTAAAATCATTCTTATAAAATTCGTAAATTTATAATGGTGTCATTATATTAGTTAATCGGTAATGAATTCGACATTGATTGTTTTAGGAGATTCAATTGTAATTTTGAAATTTTTAAAAAGAAAAAAATTATAATCTCAACTCGAAAAAATTTTACGGGATAAAAGTTTTGTAGTTATAATTTTAAAAAATTAAAAAAGAAAAAAATTATAATCTCAATTCGAAAAACGAGTTAATAGTTTTGAGATTGATTCAATTACATATGATATATTGTTAAAATTATAAATATATCATTTTAAAAATTTTTAATAATCAATTAACACCAAGCCGATTATTAATCAATTAAAAAAAAGTACAATCACAAATTGCTGAATTTAACATTGATAGATTAAAAAAATATTAACAACAAAAAACAATAATATTTGACCGACAAAAATCTTTTAGGTAAAAAAATCATCCCAACTGCCAGTAGAGCGGGAATGAGTAGCATACGGTTGATTCTCCTGCAAATTTGGTGGTGTCCGAATATCCTTTCTTTTCTATGTTGCTTCAATCATCCACAATATTGGAACTCGAACTCCATGATTTCAGCACTATATAAAGTTAATCGAGATAATTTTTCCCCACTGTGGGAAAGATATGGTTGGATGCATATCTACCGTGGGTGGTCATGAGCACTAAAATTTGCAATTTTAATCAGTTGTGCATCAACAAATGTAAAGTAAAAATTTTTAAAAAGAACAAATTGGCTACTTTTTTAATTTTAACAAAACTGATACAAAACCTAATAGCTTCCACTATCTTTTTTTGAGATATTTGTTTCTTATTAAATAAAAATTTATATTCAGTAGTGCTAACTTTTTATGTAAAGTAATTTTTATTTACATTGAAAGGAAATTCACTTATGAATTTTCCGATGTGAATAAAACAAAAAGGATTTTAATATCTAATTCATGTGTTTAAATTTGTGTGGAAGGATGAAAATGTCACGAAACAAGAAGAAAAATCCAAGTATTGTGTATGTCTATATGTTAAGAGAATAGTACTTGTAAGGACAGACACCAGCAACTGTTACTTTGAAATCTCCATTAATTCTTCGGTAAAATGGAAATGTCAACAAGGGGCCCTATAGTATGATGTAATTTACCATTTCAGAGGTGGAAAGATATTCTTGCTTACATGACAATAAGAATGGCCCACTTGCCAAGTCTTCTCTTTTCTAAGTTTTTTGTTATCAGATCTGGAAGTCATTTTACTCAGATCATGGGTTTTGCGCTTTGGTTTTAGTTCTCGAAATTTTTGAAGTCTGCAAAACCCATAGAGAATCTTGGTTCAGTTGCATATTTTTCTGATATTTCAGTTGAGCTTTGAAATGGGTATCCAAGAGAATAGGAATGGAGGGATGGAGCTGTCTGATGTCCCTCTGGGAACCAAGAATAAGTACAGGAGGATGGATTCTGAGTTGACTGATTTTGATGATGATTTAAATGATGCTTTACAGCACCGTCAGCAGACCGAGGAGAGAAGGAAGACGACCAGGAAATTTGTTTTTGCCTGTGCTGTTTTTGCATCTCTCAACAACGTCCTCCTTGGCTATGGTAAGCTCGTTATCATTCTTCTTTTCATACTTGCTTAGACTAATCATAAATCTCCTCTTTGGTCGATATGCTCTGCTATCTTCTGATTCATGCTTGTTCAATGTAAGAAAATCAAATTTTATTTCATTCCTTGGTTTGAACTTGATGATTTGGTAACCCTTTGACCAAGTATCGCACTGCAAATTGGACCTTATTTTGCAAGAAGTTTGACTTTCCAATTATGACTCTCTGTATACTTCTATTGTTTGGATTTCCAGTTACTTTGTTTTCTGGAAATCTCTAATCATATTGTAACAGTTGGATATTCAGAATATTAATATGGACTGCTAATTTAAGATGCCCAAAGAAATGCTTATCATCATTTTGAACTGCCCAGGTACATAGAAAAGATGGGATTTTCAGAAGTCTATGTATGCAGCAACTTTTTTATTTTCAGCAATTGGTAATCGTAAAGGAAATAAATTTGGAAGTCAGCAAATGTTTAGGTGACTATAGTTGTGATTCTGCCATGTCATATGACATGCTCTTAGTTTACATAGTTTTGCATTTGCATAAATTCAAAGAACTATCCTGTTAAGAGTTCTTTATAACTTGCGCCAAGGGAGTGAAAGTTTATGGCCGAGGATGTAATTTTTGAAGCAACATTAGGTTTCTGTCCATTCCCTTCTTTTATTGCTTTATGGTTTTCAACTTGGTAGGGTTTAATGATGACAAAGCCCTTAGGGCGTGTGCAGCCTCCTGATACAACTCAAAAACCAATTCAAGATCCTATTTTTTGAAACAAAAAAGGAAAAAAAAAAACCAAGAATCAAAGAGAGACATTAGTGTCATTCTTGTTGCCTTATCTAGCAATGGAGAACTGTTGATAACTTGTCAAGTTTATTTCTAATTAGTTTCACATATAAATACACCTCATATTGTGGCCAAAGTGCCCTTATCTGCAACTCATATAGTGCTCAAAATGGCCTTAGATGAAAATGCAGGTGGATAATGACTTTTTCACGTGGGTTGAAAGCTCAAGCACTTTCAGCAGAGTGGCTTATATCTCACTAGTTTGATAAAGTTCTAACCAGACCTGTTTAATATGCAGGTTCATGGGGTAAAAGGTAAACATAGGGGAAATATGTTTTCACCTTTTTCTACTTGTCTGCTTGCTTTGTGTTTCTGTTAGAAAGAGGAAGCAACTTATTTGTAGGAGATATGTACTGAATGCTAAAAAAAGGAAAGAAAATGAAGAAAATAGGAATAAGTGTTACTTCTTATCTCTAGGGATCTGTCTAGAGCAAATTGACAACGTTTTATTTTCTTTTGGAGTTTCTTTGTTCATTATTGGTTGCCATTCTTTCTCCCTCCAAAAATAAACAACCCAATCCTTTCACTGCGTACATCTACTGTAGTATGAAATTTGCTTCTTTAGTAATCTAAGTTTGATTTCTTCAATATGCAGACGTCGGTGTTATGAGCGGGGCAATAATCTTTATTCATGAAGATTTGAAGATAACAGAGGTACAAGAAGAAATCCTTGTGGGGGTCCTAAGTATAATTTCTCTATTGGGTAGTTTAGCTGGTGGAAGAACATCAGATGCTATAGGTAGAAAGTGGACAATGGGGTTAGCTGCCATTGTCTTCCAAGTTGGGGCAGCTGTAATGGCTGTAGCTCCCTCATTTGAAATACTACTAATTGGAAGAATCTTGGCTGGAATCGGAATTGGTTTTGGAGTCATGATTGCACCTATTTACATTGCCGAAATATCACCAACTGCTGCTAGAGGTTCGCTCACCTCATTTCCAGAGATTTTCATAAACATTGGCATCCTTCTTGGTTATGTCTCGAACTATGCATTCCACGGTCTTCCATCCCACATAAACTGGAGGATAATGCTTGGTGTGGGAATTCTGCCCTCAGTCTTCATTGCATTTGCCCTATTTATAATCCCCGAGTCTCCAAGGTGGCTAGTCCTTCAGAACCGAGTGGAAGAAGCAAGATCAGTCTTGTTGAAGACAAATGAAAATGATGCTGAGGTGGAGGAGAGGCTGCAAGAAATTCAGTTAGCTGCTGGAATCACTGACTCAGAGAAGTCTGAAGAAAAATCTGTGTGGCGTGAATTATTAAGTCCTTCTCCTGCACTTCAACGGATGTTGATCACTGGTATGGGAATCCAGTGTTTCCAACAGATCACCGGCATTGATGCAACTGTATATTATAGCCCTGAGATCTTTAAAGCAGCTGGTATTGTAGGCAACTCGAAACTTCTTGCTGCTACTGTTGCGGTTGGAGTTTCAAAAACAGCATTTATACTTGTAGCCATTATCCTAATTGACAAAGTTGGAAGAAAGCCACTGCTCTATGTGAGCACAATTGGAATGACAGTGTGTTTGTTTATGGTTGGAGTTACTCTTTCCCTTCTGGGACAAGGATCTGCAGGGGTTGCATTGGCAGTACTGTCAGTTTGTGCGAATGTAGCCTTTTTTTCTCTGGGCATTGGTCCAGTTTGTTGGGTTTTGACATCAGAAATCTTTCCGTTAAGGCTTCGAGCACAAGCATCAGCACTTGGAGCTGTGGGCAATAGAGTCTGCAGTGGCTTTATTGCCATGTCCTTCCTCTCAGTTTCTCGTGCAATCACTGTGGGTGGAACCTTCTTCGTCTTTAGTGCAGTTTCAGCACTTTCTGTTGCCTTTGTTTATAAATACGTTCCAGAAACAAAAGGCAAATCCCTGGAACAGATTGAACTCATGTTTCAGGATGGATATGAATTGCAACAAAGCGAAGTGCAGCTCGGAGATGTTGAACGTCTAATGCAGAAAGAATAATTTCAAGCTCTTCGGCAGGGCTACGCAGTAACTTCATATCATTCATCAAAAGCTTAGGCATTTGGACATAGGATTTCGGGGTACAAGGTTTCTTGATCATTCAGGCATCTTCAATTCAGAAGTCCATAGCTCCAGAGTTACAGCAGAGGAAGATTATATTTGGCGGCCCAAAAATACACAAAAACATTCAACCATATTCTTTGGGGAGTAGATCTTTTGACATCAGAATTCTGTGTTGAACATGTATTCTAGGGGAACAGATAAAAGAATCTGGCATGTGTATACAAAGTAGTGAATCTTCTGCAATACTCCCAAATTTGATGCTTCACTTCTATATGAAGAATGCCAAAACACTTGATGGTTCAAAAGAACATAGGATTTATTCCCACTTGTGATATAATATTGACCGGCTAAGGAGAAAGTGTACTAAACTCGAGCAAGTAAATCGTGTATCACATAATTTATGTAGGAGATTGTGGACTCACGTTATTTCATAAAAACAAGTCACATCAATAATAATTATATTTAATGGTTAAGATTGAAAAAAAATATATCATTCCTGTTATAAAATTAGGGTAGTGTTAGAATAAAGTCTATACACTACACACTAAGAAAATTCTAACTATTCTTTGCACAAGAATTTCTCTTCAAACTTCTTTCTTTCTTTCTCTCACAATTCTTTCTCTAATCTTTCTTTCACAAAATGATGGTGTATTACAAGCTTAGAGAATAACTCTATTTATAGAGCTCTAATTAGTGGAATACATCATGGCATACATCATCTTCAACTAATCTCAATTAGTGGTGTCTCCACTAAATGGTGGACATCCATAAAAATCTTCTATAATAATTCACATAAATCCATAATTAGTGGAGCCTCCACTAATTAATAAAGATTCCAATAATTTATAACACTCCTCCTTGGATGTCCATCCATTACATAAAGAATATGCCTCGTTAAAACCTTACTAGATAAAAACCCAGTGGGAAAAAAAATCTAGTGAAGGAAAAAGAGTACACTATTCTATATGTCTGTTTATTACTCTCCCTAATGAGATGATTCATTTAAATCTTTAAATCGACGCATACCGATTTTATATCTCAACTTCTCAAATGTTGCAATCGGTAAAGTCTTCGTGAAAATATCTGCGAGGTTATCACATGATCGAATTTGTAGCACATCAATTTCACCTTTCTTCTGGAGTTCATGAGTAAAGAAGAATTTTGGTGAAATATGTTTTGTCCGATCTCCTTTAATATATCCTCCTCGTAATTGAGTTATGCAAGCTGCATTGTCTTCATAAAGAGGAGTTGGAATATCTTTGATTGATGATAATCCACAACTTTCTTGGATATAATGAATCATAGATCTTAGCCATACACATTCTCAACTTGCTTCATGAATGACTATAATTTCAGTATGATTTGAAGAAGTAGCTGCTATAGATTGTTTCGTACAACGCCATGATATAGTAGTATTTCCACATGTAAATAGATAACCCGTTTGAGAACGTGCTTTATGTGGATCAGATAAATAACCGAGATCTCGCATAACCTATCAATGTTTGACTGGTTTTATTTGAATAAAATAATCCGAGATCAATTGTACCTTGGAGATATCGAATGACTTGTTTAATTCCATTCCAATGTCGTCGTGTTGGTGAAGAACTAAATCTTGCTAATAAATTGACAGCAAAAGCAATATCAGGTCGTGTATTATTAGCAAGATACATCAATGCACCAATTGCACTGAGATATGGTACTTTAGGACCAATGAGTTCTTCATCATTTTCTTGAGGTCGGAAAGGATCTTTATCCACATTTAATGATCGGACGATCATTGGAATACTCAATGGATGTGCTTTGTCCATGTAAAATCTTTTTAGCACTTTTGCTGTATATGTTGATTGATGAATAAATGTTCCACTCTCCAAATGTTCAATTTGTAAACCAAGGCAAAATTTGATTTTACCAAAATCCTTGATTTCGAATTCTCTTTTTAAATAATTAATTGTTTCTTGGAGCTCTTCAGGAGTTCTAATAAGATTAATATCATCAACATATATAGCTAATATCACAAATTTAGAACAAGATTTTTTAATAAAAACACATGGACATACCTGGTCATTTTTAAATCCCACTTTCAATAAATATTCACTAAGACGAGTGAACCACATGCGCCCAGATTGCTTCAGGCCATATAATGATTTCTGCAACTTGATGGAGTAATTTTCACGAGGATAATGTTTATATGCTTTAGGCATATGAAATCCTTCGGAGATTTTCATGTAAACATCATTTTCTAAATTTTCATACAAGTAAGCAGTGACAACATCTAATAGGCGCATATCTATCTTTTCATGTATTGCCAAACTGATAAGATATCGGAGTGTAATAGCATCAACAACAGGAAAATAAGTTTCATCATAATCAATACCTGGTCTTTGTGAAAAACCTTGGGCTACTAATCGCGCTTTATATCGAACGATTTCACTCTTTTCATTGCGCTTTCGTACAAATATCCATTTGTAGCCAACAGGTTTTACACCTTCTGGTGTTCGGATTGCAGGTTCGAAGACTTCACGTTTTGTCAGTGCATTTAACTCCGATTGAATCGCATCTTTCCATTGCAACCAATCTTTTCTATGTCGACATTCATCAATTGATATTGGTTCAGGATCATCATTATCATGTATAACATCAAGAGATATTATATGCAAACATATGATCAATAATTGTTTCTATCCGATTCCAACTTCTACCGGAAGTAGTATAATGGATAGAAATTTCAGTGTTACTTTCATTTATGTCTGGTTCTTTGTCATAAGTTTTCTCTTAGTCTTTATCATTCTTTGTTTTAATATGATCATCTGGACCATTAATCATCTCTTCTTTCGAGGATTTTTATCTTTAGAACCAAGAGGTCGGTCATGCTTCTGGCATGCTTTTGGCTCAACATCTATATGTAAAATCTTTTGTTCTGTTGGAACTTCAATTAGAATATGAGCATTTATAGCTGGCATATGCGATTTTGTAATTCTTCTGGAGTCAACAAAAGCGTCTGGCATTTGATTTGCAATACTTTGCAAATGAATTATCTTTTGAACTTCAAGTTCACATGCGCTTGTGCGCGGATCAAGATAATTTAATGATGTTGTCCAATCACGATCTTTCTTGTACTGTTTCTGTTCTCTCCCTAATTTAGGGAATAATGATTTCACAAGAGAATAAGAAAAGAAATATAAGAAAATGATGACAAGCAGGAAATGCCAAGAAAAATATCTCATTTTTTTTTCACTCTTCCCGGTACCGACTTTTCCTCTTCCTCTCTTGTCTTTTCTTCTCCTCCGACCCTCTACCTACCATCTACCTCTTCTTCTTCCTCATACAGATATATATATATATATATATATGTATGTATCGATATATATCTCAGTCATCAGTCATTAGTAAACATCAAAAACAAAAATTACAAAGCAGATATGGAGACTCGTAATTCATTTGAAACATGGTCAAATTTTGACTCAGTTTCTGCAGCAGATTTTGATGTATTTTCCTTTCCAAACCAACCGCTTCTGCCTAATTCGAACACAGAAGATTTTGATATGTTTTCCTTGCCAAACCAACCACTTCTGCCTAATTCGAACGCAGAAGATTTTGATATGTTTTCCTTTCCAAACCAACCGCTTCCTCCTAATTTCAGGTGAGATACCTTTGAGGGTTTCCATTTGTTTTTAGTGTGCTTGATAATGAAATTAAACTTTCTTTTGGTTTGTTTTTGATGTAAATCAGTGGAAGTTTTGAACATACTGCTTTGGACCAAGTTGATCTACCCCTACAAGAGACTGCTTTTGATACTGTTCCTCTTGATACTATTCCTTTGAACGAGGATATGCTTGTGCATGATCCTTTCTACTCTCTAATGAATTTTGAACAAAGCCAGAATATGATTCCAGGTTATTATACATTTAAACATGGATTTTGAATAGTATTACCTTTACTGATATTATTTTATTTTTCTAGGAGAAATAATGAGTGATTTTGGCAACGAAGTCGGAGTAAGTACTCCTGAAATGCATAATATCGAAGTTCAAGATATTATTGCAGACAAAATTCCTGAGGAGAAGAAGATGATTAAGAGGTAGAGAGAGAAGAAGGGCAATAACTCCCAGACACTATCAAGAGAAATAATTTTGCAGTACTTTTACCTACCAATCAAGAGCGCAGCCAAAGAACTGAATATTGGCATAACCCGTCTCAAGAAAAGATGTAGGGAGTTAGGAATTCATCAATGGCCTCACAGGAAGTTGGTGAGCTTGGAGACCATAATCAAGAATGTTCAGGTTCTCTCTCATACATACTTATAATTTGCTAGTATGAAACTATGAAAGATTTATAAGTAAATAACCGATGATATCACTTCGATTTATAGGAGATGCAAAATAAAGAAGGAGGAGGACATATGGCTGAGAAGAAGTTGAAAGAAGCCATTGCGATACTGGAATGTGAAAAACAGTTGGTGGAAGAAAGTCCTAATACGCAGTTAGAGGACCAAACACAGAAATTGAGACAAGCATGCTTCAAGGCCAAATATAATAAGAAATTTAATTATAATAAACTTAAGGGGATCATAAAATCCCAAGACTCATTTCACAGTAATTTTACGGCTAATTCTGCTGCTAGTCTCGATGCTGGCTCAAAGGGGAAAGAAAAGGAGGAGGATGCCGAAAAAGAGGAGTTGAAGTCCATAATTACTAATTGTTTGTCTTCCTCTAATGTAAATATTGAAAAAGAACAATTACAAATCTTCATCTTAAATTTGTCAGCTCAATTACAAAAGAGCAACTATAAGCATGTATCCTCAAGTTCATATGAACACTAGTGATATGAATAAAATATGTGATGCTTATTATTAATGGAAATATCTTTTTCCCTTATTATCTTTTCTGTTCCACTTCGGTGGCGGTATTTCTCTGTGATAAGGGAAATATCGAGTGTGTCCATGACCATAACCACGGCCATCGCCACAACTACGATCGTAACGATGGCTTCTGCTGGAGCCAACAACATTCACTTCTGGGAGTGCTGTTGAGCTAGTTCATCTGGCTTCATGATTTCTCAATAATAACTCATGTTAAATCTGTCAATTTTGGATACCATTTTTCTCGATATTGTTACTGCAGGACAATATTTGAGGTATGAAAAGTGGAGAATGTCTTCTCCAATATAACTTCATCAGTAACTTTTTCTCCGCAAAATTTTTAACTAAGATGTAGTTTTATACATCACGGAATTCACGGTTTTACAATCTTGCAACTTCAGGTGCAACCATTCATACCGTGCAGTGGGTAGTACAACTATCTTCAGGTGGTCAAATCTTTCTTTTTATCCACATGACATATGGATCTCATTTTTTTAGCATTTAGATGCATTTTTGTATGGCATATAATTTTTTTTTCCAGAAATATCAAGGGCTACAAATTCGAATTTAGCGAGGTTAGCCATAGAGATCAATAAATGCGTACCTGTCTTCTGGCTTTAATAACGGCAGAGACTCGTACTGTCTTCTGACTTTAATAACGGCAGAGACTTGTGCTGATAACGTGTTATAAAATTAGGGTAGTGTTAGAATAAAGTCTACACACTACACACTAAGAAAATTCTAACTATTCTTTGCACAAGAATTTCTCTTCAAACTTCTCTCTTTCTTTCTCTCACAATTCTTTTTCTAATCTTTTTCTTTCACTAATCTTTCTTTCACAAAATGATGGTGTATTACAAGCTTAGAGAATAGCTCTATTTATAGAGCTCTAATTAGTGGAATACATCATGGCATATATCATCTTCAACTAATCTCAATTAGTGGTGTCTCCACTAAATGGTGGACATCCATAAAAATCTTCTATAATAATTCACATAAATCCATAATTAGTGGAGCCTCCACTAATTAATAAAGATTCCAATAATTCATAACAATTCCTGCTTTTTCCTGTTATAATTTGTTCTTTGTCATAATGATACACAAGCTAAAAAAAAAAAAAATCTATCGAATCTTATCTTTGTTAAGTATTATATCTTCAAGCTTTAAAGAAAATAAAATTAAAATGTTACATGTTCTAATAATGATCCATCTTCAATCATTGAAAATTATCGTGTCCAAAAGACAAAAAATAATTCGTTAAAAAGTATAATAAATCACGTTTCGAGGTTAAGGTAGGCAAATGGAAACATTTTTATTTTCCAACTTAAGAGTCTCCATCATTGCCTCCAAAGATCACACAATAAGCGTTTTTCATAACCAAACAAAACAATGCCGTAACAAACTTGGAGCTTCCACTCCATTCAAAGACTCCACGTTTAAATCGTTAAGACTTTGTTTGTATTTTGGTAAGCTATATATCTCTTCTCTTTTCAGACTTTGTTTGATTTGAATGTTGTTGAGATTTGAAAAGTGAATAAGAATATTATCTACAAACAAAAGACTGTAATGTGTATCCCTTAATTAATATTTGATTTAAACAAAACCTTAATTTGTTAGTGCTAATAGGAAAGATTCTTACCCGTGCTATTTTTGAAAATATCTTGGATCACAATTTTTGCTTTTTATTTTTTATATATTACATCTGAAAAAAAATCTCTTTAAATCTCTGTCTTTGTAAATTATATGCATTAAAAACTTGTATTTCTTTTGTATGAATTTGAATATTTCATTTTGATTTGATACAAAAATTCAAGGAAATGTAACCTTATTAATTAAAGGGGCTAGTATTGAAAACTTGAGTTAGTGGAACTTATATTTTCTTATATAGAGGGAGTTAATTGTAGAAGTTTGAAGAAAAATATATTTATTTTAGGAAAATATATATATATATTCATTTTTACACATTTTGAAATATAAATCTAAAAATTCAATTTCTAACCAAGGAAAAAAAATATTTTAGAAGGTATAATAAGCTATTGTATTTAGTATAAATTTTTTATATAATAATCTATATAAAAGAACTCGATATTTAAATATTTTTTCAAATCTATATAAAGACATTTTTATTTTTCTATGCTGTTATTACCAGCAACCTTATCTTTTACACGAATTAACAAGCGATTGGCCGCTTTTAAATTTTATTATACAATTAAAACCTTTTTGAAAAATAGAATCAAATGTATATAGAAATTTATAGGATTACATGTACAGTTGACTTCAAGCTTGATTGGCAGGTTTCGAACTTCTACAAATGTTTGGCAAGCTAGTGTTTAATCTCTTTACGCAGATGAATCACTACAATTCTTTGCATGAAAAGATGAGAACTCCAAATTGTGTACTCAAGTAACTCAACTATTTAATGCAAGGGCCTAGGCATGATATATATATAGCAACTAGCCCGGGTAACTGTTCTATAAATACCAGGGTCCAGGGCTTAGTTTTTACAATCCTCGTTCTACATCTGAAGAGTGAATTAGAGTCTGGCTTTCCTTAAAGGAAAAATGGAGAAGATTCATCACAGTTTTGTGGAGATTAGAGGACTGAAACTTCACCTTGCAGAGATTGGCACAGGTCCTGCTGTGATTTTCCTTCATGGGTTTCCAGAAATCTGGTACTCGTGGAGGCATCAAATGATAGCTGTGGCGAATGCAGGATTTCGGGCTATAGCTCCTGACTTCAGAGGATATGGCCAGTCTGAAGTCCCTGCTGAGCCTGAAAAGACAAGATATCAGGACCTTGCGGATGATATTCTTGGAATTCTTGATCACTATCGACTTCAGAAGGTACAAACGTTATATACTTTCTTGCCATCATCAATATTCAACAGTCTTTAGTTAAATTATTTGCTGTAAAATCTGCAGGTTTTTCTTGTGGGAAAGGGTTTTGGAGCTCGAATAGCTCATCATTTCACGCTTCATTTTAAAGAAAGGGTTACAGCAATTGTGTCAGTAGGTGTACCATTTATTCCTCCAGGTCCAGCATCACTTCCAGTTGATCTTCTTCCTAAAGGCTTCTATATTTTGAGATGGAGGGTAAGTTCATTTCTTCGTTAAATCCGCCCATTTCTTGAAGAAAAATGAATTGATGAGATACAGTCATGAACAACTCTTTCCTTAGGCTCTTTATATTCCTTTGATCAGGAACCAGGGAGACCTGAGAAGGATTTCGGGCGATTTCCTGTCAAGACAGTGGTGAAGAACATTTACATTCTCTTCTCAGGAAGTGAGTTACCAGTAGCTGAAGAGGGCCAGGAGATCATGGATTTGGTTGATCCATCCACACCTCTACCTCCTTGGTTTAGCGAAGAGGATCTTAATCAATATGCAACTTTATATGAAAAATCTGGTTTCCGAACTGCACTGCAGGTCCCCTATAGGTAAAGGCAATCTGTAGATCTTCCTTCAGTTCCCCAAGACAATTGAATCACAGTTCTTTCTATAAACTACTTAAACAACAAAGAGAACCATAGAATTTAACTGTGGAAATGTGATTACTTCGCTTACTCACATGTCCCCGAACTTTTGCAGGGCATGGTTGGAAGACTACGGAGTCAGTGACCCCAAAATCAATGTACCAAACTTGCTGATAATGGGAGAAAAGGATTATACCATAAAGTTTGGCAATCTAGGAGAATACACCATGAGTGGCCAGGTCAAACACTTTCTTCCTAATCTGGAGATGACCTTCATCCCAGAAGGATCACACTTTGCCCAGGAACAATTCCCTGAGGAGGTCAACAAGCTTCTTCTCAACTACCTTAATAAGCATGTATGATCAAACAATCTGCTGCAAGAGGCTTCCTCTGTACTGATCCAATTCGATGATTCTGAACAATGTTTGTTATTGTTGTATTATTTCTTGAAATTAAACTGGTGTTGTAAAAGAATTCTGCATTTTGCAAGGTAGACTCTTTCGGTGTAATGAAGTTTGTTACTGGCATAGTTATCACTATAATTACCATGGTGGATTTAACGTTATTCAAGATTGGGATACCAATGGTGTTGCATTAATAAGACTAAGAGTAAGCCCAAGAAAGGTCTTCGACTCTGCCAAGTTGGTTGTGCAATATTCACTGTAAGGTTGCGTGTTCGACTCTTAAAGAGAGAAGTATTTGATTTTCTGAAAAGTCGATCAATCAGGTTTACTTAGATACTTGTTGTGCGAGTGTGTTAACTCTCTATGGGTACAAATCCATTGGAAAGAAATCATTCCTTTCCTTGGTACATATTCCTCCTCCTATTTCTTGTTATTCAGTAGTATTATCGTTACTATTTTTTTTTATCATTACCACGTTTATTACCGTTCCACATGCTTATTTCCTTAATAATATTAATAATAATTGATTTTGATAAACCGACTTATACTAACCTGCTAAATATTAATAAATTTTTTTATAGAAAATTAAATTAAATAAATAATCTTCTTCAACTTGAATATATAACCAAATTATTTTACAAAAACATAAAAAACTATTTGTTATTATTTGTATCTTATGAGTATATAAATAAATAAATTTATATTTTTCTTCACTAATTCACTCTTCTTTATATGTATATTTATATAATCGGAATTAGTAAATGGTATGATTAAAATCCTTTTACCCATACGTAACAATATCAGTATTAGTTAATCTTAATAAAACCAAATCGTATTAAAAAAAAAAATCATTCATCATATAATCGATCCAATTATCAATTGAAATCAGTAAAAAATCTTACTTCTTTGATCACTATCCATAGTAGCATATATTTTTTTTCTTTTTAAATCCTTCACATTTTCTTTGTTGCTTTCATTTAAGACGCAGGTTGGGCCTTAAAATCTTAGGCCTGCCCCAATTGTCTTCGCCCGTGACCCTTTTCTGACACAAGAAAAGTCCAGAATTCTCACCCATGACCCAACAGAAAAGCCGGGCCCGTCAAACCTAAAATTTTCTAATTAAACCTAAAATCAAAAAATAAAAAAGCCTTGGAGAGAAATTTCAACAAAATTTATGCATATATTTATGTATTATGTATATTATATTATATATATATATAGAGATAATATTTTAACATTGTACCTTTTTTTGGATAAAAATCAAAATATATAATTTTGTCACATCATTAAATTAAGGATAGTTTTGTAAACTTATTAATGTTAATTAATAAATTATAGAGATCAATCAAAATCCCTTTAAAATATCTTCCTTTCTTTCTTTATCTAACTCTTTCCTACCTTTTCTAATTACAATATATATTTAGTAAATCTCTAAATTTTTTTATGGGAGAGTATTTTAACTTACTAACTGCATTGGAGATTAAAGTCTTTCTCCTTCTCAAACAAGGGTGAATTTTAGTTCTACTATTGAAGACAAACATAAAGTTTCTTCCTCTCTCTCTCTATCTATCTATCTATACACACACATATACATATACATATACATATATATATATATATATATATATATATTTGTATGTGTATATACACATACTCTCTTTGTCCTAAAAATTATGGACAAAGAATAATTAATGAATGTATAGAGTAGAATAATT
The DNA here is from genome assembly GCA_026120185.1 of Voacanga thouarsii. Lineage (NCBI taxonomy): Eukaryota > Viridiplantae > Streptophyta > Magnoliopsida > Gentianales > Apocynaceae > Voacanga > Voacanga thouarsii. The sequence goes on from JANUWF010001569.1 coordinate 2,852,823, forward strand.
AATGGATATTTACTTTTATTTAAGGGTATAATAATTTTTTAATTATGATTATACAAATTAGAATAATTTCTTAATCTCCGTGTCATGTGCTAAATTAACATAATTTTTAAAATACAGAGTATATATATATATATATATTTGACGCTTTGTTTGGTCTTTGCTTTCATTCATCTCTATTACTACGAAATTCTCGGTTCTCATTGACACGCTTTTCACATTTACCCACTCTCACTTCCCATTTCAAAACACACCCTGGCTCTATCTCTCAAACATACACCCATTGGGCCATTTTTCCATATCTTTTGCAGCTACTAATCTCCTTCTCTGTCTTTACTCTCTTCCTTCTTCACACGCATTGCCGATTTCTGGTAAATTTTGGAATCTTCAATCAACAATTTTTGCTTGCATTCAGATCTTTACCTCACCAATTCCCCATTATTTTTACTGCTGGCCTAAAAACAGATGGGGAGTTTGTGAAAATTTCAGCATTTTGATGTGTCTCGCTATCGAGGTTTGTTGTTCCTTGGTGAGTTTCTCAGACTTGAAAATGGTCCCCGGTTTATTTTCTTTGTAATTTTCAATATTGATGGTTTCCATATATTTCCAGATTTTTTTTTTAGAAGAAATGTGTGTGAAAAATGTAACAACTTAAATCAAAATCCGTTCATAGAATTGTATTCTAAGAGCATTTGTGCTATAAACAACTCCTCAATGCTTAAAATATTCTTTCAAATTCTTCCTATACTAGTTTGCATGAATTTTATGTATAAGGTTGATGATTTTCACGAAATATGCTTCTTCTGCATTTCCCCCCTTCAATATATATAATGATTATTATTTTAAAGTGACTGTCTAGTTGCTTAAATTACATTGAAAATCATATTAATTTTCTAATTTTAACTGCTTTTCCTTGGGTGTATGAAAATTTGCAGTGAATGGAATTAGCTTTGCTTAACTTAACACTATAGCTAGTAGGATATCATTTCTTGTCTGGTGATATAAATTGTTGTGATAATTGTTGTGTCTAGAGGAAAATAGCTTTAAATATGGTGAATCATTATCATGGCAGTCACAAGATTGACCTACAACAAATGATAACATTTTAAATCTAAAGATTGGACAATCTTTTGGCACTTACATGGAAGTCTATGATTTTTATATAACTTGCTAAAAGAAGAGGTTTTTTAGTTAGACGTGATTGCTATCTTGGGAATGAAAATCATCCGATGGGTATATATAAGAGGGATTATGTAACACTTTACTATTGGGGCCCAACAAGGTTGGAGATGTCGCCTCGTCCATAAAACAAATGGTCTTTATAACTAGGTACGTAAAATAAAATAAAAGAAATATTCTAAAATTAAACTTATTACAATCCAAAAAATACACGAACAAATCTAAAATAAATTGTTTGCTATAATATCTCAAAACAACACATAAAGAAAAATAACATAGAGTCTTTAAAGCATAGGCAACAAATCTAGTTATTGACTTCCACAGCAGGATCGACCTGAAAATATGATATAAAATGTGGTGAGATAAAAATCTCAGTAAGCCCGTGTGTGCTTTGAGTGTTTAAGGTAAAACAGTCACGTATGTATGTTGTAAAAATTTCATAAGAGAAAGTGTTGGCAAACATTAAATAAATGTTAAAAATAAAGAGTGGCATTTTACTTTTCAAATCATACATGTGCGAAATAAATACAACCACTCAAAGAGATAACTGTGGGTTACCACACGTTGGGCCCCATGACCATATAACGGCCAGAATGCCACACGTTGTGCATGCTGACAAAAGATAGGTGTACGGCCTACCGGGTGAGATACTCTTCCATTTTTACACTCAAACTTACTGGTTGACCACTTCGAAAACACACAGTCCACATGATTAAAATTTGCTAGCTCGGACCAGCATGACCCATCGGACTGGCATCCTATTTGGGAATGACACACCCCTCAGAGGTGGCCACTTACTGAGAGACTTACTCTAACCCTTCAAAGACTAGTCTTAGTAGTCTATCCTTTTTGAGTACTCAACGTTGATTGTCCCACTTGGGAGAAAATTGATCATACATTGATTTACTTAGAAATAGCAATTAAGGGTTTCTAAAATTCTTGTCAAAGTTGGGTTTTAGAACGAGTTTAGCAATTTGTGTAAAACTGATTGTTTAATTTTCAAATGATTTGTTTGACCGAAACAAAAAGGAAAAACAGTCATTAATCGCCTTTACAAAATGAATATCCATACACATTGAATTTGGCTTGCCACAATAATTTTTTGTCTTCACATAATTTCATGCAGGAGCTTACTTGATCCTTTGCTAGCTCGAACCCAAAAATCCTCAAAGGCTGACCTAACCCCACTCGGGGAAAACACAAGGCACAAGATTATACTCGAGTTATACTTGCTTACATAAATAATTCCTAATTTAACTAATTATAATCATGACCTTAATGTCCTAAGCTTTAAGGCTAGATGGTAAAAAATTTTATAAAATAAATCTAACTTGATGAGTTAAAATAACTAGGGTTCTAAAATAATTACTAATAAGTTATAGGTTCAAATAATAAATCTTGAGTATTATTATTAATAAATAAACTAGTGTTTGAATATTGAATAACACTAAGTCCTAAATAATATTAATAAATGGTAATTTTTAAGTAGTATTATTATAATTAATTAATGTTTAATAGATAATAAATAATTAGTAATAAATAAAATTAACAATAAATGAATTATATTAATTTTTAATTAATAGATAATAAATAAAATTTAATATAAATAATATTTATGAATATAGGTAAAAGTTTTAACTATGGTCTATAAGGTCATTAATATTTTATTTTTTTATTAATGATTATATAAAAGACCTTATTTATTACTAAACATATATATATATATATATATATATATATAATAAAAGATATTATTTATTTGACTAGTAAAATATCAATATTTCATTTAATATTCCAATTCTAAAACTTCCTAGGAATTTTGAATTTTTAGAAAAAAAAATATAGTAATAATTTTAATTAAGGTAATAAAATTTGTTACTAAAAATAACTTAGGATTAATAAGAAAATAATCATGATTTTCCTATTGCTAAACAAAATTCATGAACACATTCTCCAATATTAAACAATAAACTAATCCATTCATGAACATAGGTTTAAATCCACACATACTATCACATGGCCAAATCTCTACTAGACATAATCATAATCATGGCTTCAATGGAAATAAGAACATAAAAATCCTATTCACCAAAAGTGTCATAACATCTAACATGTTTTAAACATCCATAATTTTCTTTAAGACATGATGAACATACATTGATTCTCAAGAAAATCCATATAGCTTAATCATACACAACCATTCTCATGTCCTAATCCCAACCCCTTTATTCACATGCATACACTCAATCCCCCATTCATATTCTATTCTTCCTATCAATATCTAAGAGACATGAATGCTGAATTAAAAAGGAGGATTAAGGAGAAATACTTGATTGACGATTACTTCGATGAAGACTTAAGAAAGTCCACGCGATTGAGAGTCTTGAATTGTCTAAGAGAGGAGAAAAATAGCCATAGTTGTTGATCAATCATTTCGGCCGAGAGAGAGAGAGAGAGAGAGAGAGGGAGCATTAGCATGATACATTGTAGGTTGAATGGAAGAAGATGAACAAATGAGTTGTTCTTGATTACCTTGATGATGTTCTTAAGATTTCAAGAAAAAAAAACTGGTTTTAATCCGAATGCAAATTCTTGTTTTCGAGATTTGGTGTTATAAATACCAGAAGTGAACACTAGGGAGTATGTAGGAGTAATCTAGAGTATTTGAGAGGGATTGGAGGTGTTTAGAGTGGGTTTTTGCTAGAAGAGATGTAGAGTGTATTCTTGGTGAAAATGAAGAGAGTTTGAGAAAAATGTGCACGAAATCTAGGAGAATGCTAGCCGAATGGTTTAGGGAGTTTAGGAGTTTCGGTTTTCAGCTTAGAGAGGAAGAGGATAATCTGATTTGTTTGAAATTTAAATGGAGGGAATTGAGGAGTGGTTTGAGGTATAGGATATGTTAATGGTGGTTGATTGATGGAGGTTTCTTGGAGCTGTAATGGAGCCGGCTGGACTGGGTTGTTTTGCTGAAATGAATGAAGATTGATATGGCTTTAGGGCTGGCCGAAATTCAGAGCTTGATGGCAGAGGAATTTCTAGTTGTGTAGCTTAATTCAAGGGTGTTTTCAAGGAGCAAAATGCTGAAAATTTTGAAGTTCAAATATAGTTTGAATGGAGTGATCTTAGAAGATATTTGAGGTGTGGTTATGGAGTCCAAGCGTTCAAGGTAAGTGGAGAGGTTAATGGTGTTTAGTTCATGGCTGAACAAGGTTCATTTTACAGAGGTTTGTGGGTGGTTTTTTCGGTCTAGGCCTAAGAGAACAAAGCTGGAAATTTTCTAGTTTCATGGTGTTCAAGGCTTCAAATGGTTTGCTGAATTTCTGTGCAGTATTTCTGCAATTCTTCAGCTCGATTTGCAGAGGATTTGGAGAGGTGTTTGAGGGTCTTTTAAGGCTGGTTTCCAACCTTCTTTCTGGAGGAAAAGCAAAGGAGTTTTGCTGGTTTGATGAAAGAAGAAAATGGCTTTGTTTCCAGGTTGAATGTCAGCGAAACTGCCCAAAATTTTTTTCTAATTTGTGCAGTTTTTGTGCAGTCCGAATTTGCACTGAAATTTCAATCTTCAAGCTGTATGAATTGGTCATTTTTCTGGCAGTAAATGAGCAAGAAAGCTGGCTAAGTTTTTCGAAAGTTTGGCTGCTAAAAAATCTGAAAAATTTTCAGATTTCCTTCATCAAGAATATAAACACTAGGAATTGAAGGAATTGACAAAATCGCAGAGCATGTTCACAGTGGATGAAAATGGAGATCATGAACATATATATCAGAGTATGGCAGCATCATAGTGGGCTTGAAACATACCTGTTAGAACCTTAAAAATTTGAAGAATGAGGTTGAATCAATTGAAGCTCAAAAATAACTTCTTCCTTCAACGTCCAGTGCATTGCATCCATGAATTCTTCCTCTGGTGGAGATGAATACTCCGGTGCATGCTTGGCTTTCCGGCTCACGAAATATGACCACACCTAATTTCTGTTTGGTGAGCAACGAATTGGAATGAAGGAAAATGATCTCTCAATTTTTCCACACCGGCTGTTCTTTCTTAGCTATCTGTTGGCTTTCTTCTGTTATAGAAAAACAATGAAGAAATCCAAGAGCCAAAAAAACAACAAGCCATGAGAGAGAGAGAAAGCCAAGAGACATTTATTTTATTTTTTTCTTTTATTTTATTTTATTTTTTCACACAGAAAGTCAAGAGTCATGAAACTAAAAATAATTATTTTGATAAAAATAATATTCTCGAGATTTAATACCCGAATATTATTTACAAAATAAATTTTGGTTTCACCCTAAACTTTTCTAAACTGTGTCTGAAAAAATCCTATGATCCAAGCTATTGGGCCAAAATAATATTTATTATTTTTCTTGGACCCGAAAAGCCCAAAATAATAAACATTAATTATTTTTCTTGGGATTAAATAAATAACCCAATAAATAATTAAGTAATAATTATTTTTCTCTAGTTTAAGTCCCGATTAATTTTCTAATTATTCAAACTGGACCCAGGTCTTGAATAATTAATTAACCCACTAAACCAGATAATAAATTTATCTCCATTTATTTTATTCTAATCTAATAATAAATTAGACTTCCCGAATAAAATAAAACTCTCTCAACTGAGATCATTTTCTCAACCCAAAAATTAATTAGGACTTACGGACTAATCCAAGGACCAAAAAGACACATCGCCTTGGCTACTAAAATGACCAAAATACCCCTATTATATAAATAGATGTATTTTGCATTTTAAATATTTCATAATATCACCATAAAGAAATATTGACCCCAAGGACAATGCTGCATTAGCAAAGTCTTCGATCTACAAATGAAATGACTAAAATACCCATTTACACATTGCCGTACATTTAGAGAGGAAGAAGTGTACTAACACCTCTCTAAAAGACATCTATCATTCTTAGACTTCTAGTCCAATGATCCACGACTTCCTGGAGTGTTTCTACTTTCCAAGGGAGCGACCTTAAAGCAAACATCCAAGTTACGTTTCCCAGGGCCCTGGATATTTAGATCATCCGGACAACCACAAGGGGCGATATAGTGTAGAAACTATCTTGTACAAGTCTATCTTAACTAACTAGTTACATATACCCAACATACAAGTATATTGGCCCTCCGATAGAACCTCAACTATAATATATCAAAGCATATACTTCCAGCTTCGCCAGACCACCAACTCATACTCAAGTCATAGAGTACTAGTCCATGCTGTAGCGGTAGTAGTCTAGGTTTTTACCATATAGTACTTTTTAGAAACCATTACTACAGGTCATGTTCTACGTATTCGAAATACGCTTATGTCATGAAGTGAGTGGACTACTCACTGGTTAAAGGTAAGCTATTCCCTATTTGGAACTCATAACATAATAACCTAAATATGAAGAGATTCTCATTCTCATCAATCGGTTAAAAACAACTATTTATGTGTTTAAATAACCCATGATCCATACCTTACTATGAAAGACCTCCATTCACTTGGATCACTTATTCAAACACAATAGGTATGTTCCAAACGAAAATGTACACAAATAAAGAAAATTATTTCACAAACGATTTCTGACAAATAAATTCTTTTATTAACATATTCGATATTTTCATCAGAAAACTAGTCTAAGAGGATATATTCCCAACAATCTCCCACTTGCACTTTAAGACTAAGTAAATCTATAGGTGCCTACCCCAATGGCGTCTAAGTGTCTCTTGAAGACCCTCAGCCAAAGACTGGGTGAATGGATCTATTAGATTGTTCTCAGAGGCAATCTGTTCCACCACGACTTCCCGCCTCTAAAAATCCCGATCCAGGTGGTACTACCTCACTATATGCTTTCCCTCCTTGTGGTTCCAAGATTCTTTTGAGGTACTTAAGAATATGCATTACAGTATGCCAATGAACCTCTCCTAAGGTCTGACTAATATCTGCTAACTAAACCTATGGCAAAGCAAATATCTAGCCTAGTACACAGCATGAAATACATGAGACTTCCCACAGCCGAAGCGTAGGGAATCCTACTCATTCTGTCCTTTTCTTCTCGAGACTTAAGACAGTCCCTTAAAGAAAGAGACAACCCATATCTGCAAGGGATCAGAGTACCATTGCATGAGTCTATGCTGTACTAGGCCAGCATCTTGTCAATGTATGCCACTTGGGATAATCCTAACATTCTCTGCTTCCTATTTTTAAGGAGTCTAATTCCGAGAATGTAGCTGGCTTCTCCCAAATCCTTCATACTAAATTGACTAGATAGCCAAACCTATGTAGATAACAATGACCTTACATCATCTCCAATGAGTAGAATGTCATCCACATATAGAAGACAAGAAAAACCACATTAAACCCCTCAAGATTCTTGTACACACATGGTTCATCCTCGTTTTGAATAAAACCATAAGACTTTACAGTCTCGTCAAAACGAATGTTCTACGCTCTCGATACTTACTTAAATCCATAAATGGACTTTTTAAGCCTGCAAACCATATGTTCTTGGCCTTCAGTAATAAAACCTTCTGATTGAGATATATAGATGTCATCGGTAAGATGGCCATTCAAAAATGCCGTCTTAACATCCATTTACCATATCTCGTAGTCAAAGTGACATGCGATGGTAAGGAGGATACGGATGGATTTAAGCTTGGCCACAGGGAAAAATGTTTCCTCATAATCGATCCCTTCTTTCTGAGTATACCTTTTACCACAAGCCTAGCTAAGAAGGTTTTCACCTTCCTATCCGCTCCCCTCTTCCTCTTGTACACTCACTTACATCCAATGGGTTTTATCCCTTTAGGTGAAGCTACAAGATCCCAACCTGATTGAAGTACATAGACTCAATCTCGATTTTCATTGCTTCATGCCATAGATTTGCATCGGCGTCAACAATTGCCTCCTCGTATCTAGTGGGGTCTTGCTTCTGATGATTAGAAATCAGCTCAAAAGCTTCTCCATACCATCTATCTAGAACCCTAGACACACTCCCACTATGACGAGGCACCATATGTATAGGCTCTTGAGGCTGTGTCTCTTCTTGTTCCACAATCGGGTCAGAAGAAGTTGCTTCCGAAGATAACTTCTCCTTGAGTTCCAACCTAGTTAAATCTTTTGTGGAAGTACTTTGATCATCCTCTAAGTATATAGCATTGGTACTACCTAATACTTTCTGCTCCTTAGGATGATAAAAGTAACCACCCTTTGTTTCTTTTAGATACCCAACAAAATAGCATAATTCTGATCTTGGTGCCAACTTGTCTCCCTTGATCAGTACATAAGCTGGACAACCCCATATCCTGAGATAATTCAGACTTGGCATATGCCCCGTCCACATCTTATAGGGAGTCCTATGTACTGACATGGAAAGCACCAAGTTCAAAATGTATGTCGCTGTTTCCAATGCATATCTCCAAAAAGATACTGGAAGAGTAGCATGAGACATCATGCTTCTGACTATTTCCATCAATATCCTGTTCCTTATCTCAGCTACTCTATTCTGCTGGGGTGTCCCCGGTACAAAGAGTTAGAACACTATCCCATGATGTACTAGGTAGTCCTTGAATTCACCTAAGAAGTACTCTCCACCACGATCCGATTGTAAGGTCTTGATTAATTTACCTGTCCGACGCTCCACTTTAGCCTTAAACTCTTTAAACTTGTCAAAAAAGTCAGACTTGCGTCTCATCAGGTAAAGGTAACCAAACCTTGTACAATCATACGTAAAAGTGATGAAGGACTCAAAAACCTCCTCTAGCTGGTGTAGACAATGGACCACACATATCAGTGTGAACAAGACTCAATACCTCCTTAGCCCTATCCGCCTTTGGGATAATAGACCATTTGTTCATCTTTCCCATTAGTCAAGACTCACATTGAGGCCAATTTTCCAATCTCAATGTGCCCAAAGCCCATCATGGATTAGCCTCTGAATCCTAGTTGAGTTGATGTGACCCAATCATAGATGCCAAAGATTTAAGTCATTAATATTGGTATTTCTCTTCTTAGTTAAAGGTTCAAAATTGAGCGTTATTTGATTGATTGTTAATAGGGTTTAAATAGAATAGATTTCCATACACGTGCCTAATACATAATATTTCTCCATTTCTACTGATAGAAATACCAGAATGGAAAGATACAGAATATCCTCGATTTATAAGTTTTGCAACTAAAATCAAATTCTGACGAAAACCAGGTACATATAAAATATATATTAAAATCATTTTATTATTACAATAAAAAACAAGATCCAACTCTCCCACTGCAAGGGCCCAGACTTGTGCTCCAATTCCCATGCATAATCCATGTTCGCCCTTCTTGAGTCATCTTATCTTTCTAAACCCCTGTAAGGAATTACAGATATGATCAGTGGCTCCTGAATCAACAACCCAAGTGAAAGTTGATCAAACAATTGATATAGACTCTAGATAGAGAACATTACATGTGGGGTTTTTCTTGGCTTGAAGATCTAGACACTCATTTTCCCAGTGTCCCTTCTTCCCACATTTGAAACACTTGCCCTTTGGTTTGTCTTTGGGCTGGGTCTTGGGCTGAGCTACTGCGTTTTCCTTTTCCCTCTTGAACTTTTTGGGCTTAGACCCATTTCTTGAGAAAGAAGCCTTAGCAATCATGACCATTGAAAGTGGCTTTATAACCTTCTCTACCATATGGAGTTCCTTCATCAACTTAGTCAAACACATGTTTAACTTGTTCATATTGTAATTTAGTTTGAATTGAGTAAAGGAACCCGATAGAAATTCGAGAACCATGTCCACTTAACTCTCGATGTCAATGATAGCCCCTAAGATTTCTACCTCCTCGAAAGAAGCAATTATCTTGAGCATATACTCCCTGATTGATGCTCCCTCAGCCATCTTAGAGTTTATTATAGTTCGAAGAACCTCCTGCCTTGCGGGCCGACTCTTATCCGCGAACATAGTGGCCAATGAATGACTAATGTCATATGCAGAAGCTATGTGCTCGTGTTTAGATTGGAACACATTAGACATGGAGGCTAGTATATAGCAACGTACCATTTCATTAGCCTTCTTCCATGCCTTCTCAGCATCTCGCTCTTTGTCGGTGGAACCGTCCCCGATTACAGGGTAGGTCTTATAAAGGACATACTTATACTCCTCGGTTGTGAGTATTATGTCCAGGTTCCTCTTCCAATCCACATAGTTTAGTCTCGTTAACTTATTCTCACGGAGAATAACGGCTAAAGGATTAAAAGAACCTCTCACCATTTTTGAAAAATCGAATAATAAAAGAAATGATTTAGTTTGTGAAAAATAAATTTGTGCACAGAAATTAATTTGACTCTTAGGAAAACTGACATAGCTTCTTTGGAAGATTAACAGTTCCCTAAACTAAGTGTAATAACTACCACAAATTAATTTCCCTTCTAGGTAATGATCTAGCGAATAACTCTATCGTGGGATGGCCGTTTCCTCTCATTTCCTATGGACATTCCTTGCACTATAACCTCCAACGTGGGCTGGCTGATTATAGAACGTGTCCCGGGTTTTTAATTACATCCTTCCATTAAATCTAGATCCTTGTGGTATCCCCATCCTACACGGGTTCACTCCCAAGGTGACGCGAGGGGATTCACGATCTCTAATGAGGACCGTGATGAAGGCCGTTGGGCCGTTAGAACCTCTCTCCCACTTAGTCTTTTAAAATAAAGTTTTATGGAAAAATATCCTTTTGAAATTTCCATTAAGTTTTTCTTTAACTTAAAAATAAAATATCCAAATCCATTAAAATTTCTATGCCAAAGGATTATATCATTTGAGAGATTTTTTCATGGACTAATTTTATTTAAATTAAAATTTAATGATTTCAAAAATTTTCCAATTAAAACTTTTCTCGAGACTTTGGTTTCATTTTTATTAACAAAACAATTTTTCTTATGCAAAATAAAATAAAATGTCTTTCTATTTTAACTTACAAAAATATCTAAACCCAATACATTTTCTATGCTAAGGATTACATCCTTTGAGAAAATATCTAAGGATCAATTTTTGTTCAAATTAAAATAACCATTTAATTTTTTTCAAGAAAAAAGTTTTTCTTGCACAAAAATATTCCCAAAGACTTTGGTCTTTGAGAAACCGCGCACATAGGTACACAAAATAAATAGCATACCAGAAAATAGTAAACGTTTTCATGCATTTTTATTTTTAAACCTATGTGCCCAAATAATAGAATTAAACATATTAATTAATTAATTAATTATCTTGTTTAATCCTAAAATCCCTTACTAATATTTTTCATGCAAATATATTCTAAGAATATAAACTATTATAAAAATATTAATTTCGCCTAGTATGGGACCCAAAATAAAATTTTGAAAAAAAAATAAAAAAATAATTTTTTTATGGCGGTTCACTGCACCGGATCCGGGCCTGTTTGGCTTGCGGTCCACAGCGGCCGCGGTGCACCGGGACGCATCGGATCACACACGCCTCGCCCCGTGACCCGCACCGGAAGCCCGCGCACTTGCCTCGCGTGCGCCCTGACCCGGAGCTCCGTCAACCCGCGTATAAACCCGAAAGCCAATTGCAATTAAATTGCAAATTTCAATTGAAAACGGCTTCAATCTCTACAGTAACCAGTGCGGCTTCTCGGCTCCATCGGCACGACTTCAGACACGTGCACAATGAGGCTCGGCTCTTGGCTCGGCAGTTTATGAATAGTTCTTCTTCTCCCGAATATATTCTGCGTCCAGTTTCTCTGCGTTTTCTTCTGCAATTTCACAACCTTTGGCTTCTATCGACATTTTTCATCAGAAAAACTCATCCAAACCAAAACAACAACCGCCTATACCCATTTAAATTGGGTTTACACGATCCAAACACAAAATCTAATTTTCACAGAAAGCTTCTATGAAAATTACAGAGAACAAATCCCATACCATAAACAGCGAAGGATCACATATTTAAGCTCCAAACAATGTTCTTCTCCATTTTTATTAACTAACATGCTCCCTAAGTCAATCAAATTCATGCTCTGATACCACTTGAAGGAATTGACAAAATCACAAAGCATGTTCACAGTGGACGAAAATGGAGATCATGAACATATATATCAGGGTATGGCAGCATTTTGGTGGGCTTGAAACATATCTGTTGGAGCCTTAAAATTTTGAAGAATGAGGTTGAATCAATTGAAGCTCAAAAACAGCTTCTTCCTTCAACGTCCAGTGCACTGCATCCATGAATTCTTCCTCCGATGGAGATGAATACTCCGGTGCATGCTTGGCTTTCCGGCTCACGGAATATGACCACACCTAATTTCTGTTTGGTGAGCCACAAATTGGAATGAAGGAAAATGTTCTCTCAATTTTTCCATACCGACTGTTCTTTCTTAGCTATCTGTTGGCTTTCTTCTGTTATAGAAAAATAATGAAGAAATCCAAGAGCCAAAAAAACAACAAGCCATGAGAGAGAGAGAAAGCCAAGAGACATTTATTTTATTTTTTTATTTTATTTTATTTTATTTTTTCACACAGAAAGCTAAGAGTCATGAAACCAAAAAAAATTATTTTGATAAAAATAATATTCTCGGGATTTAATATCCGAATATTATTTACAAAATAAATTTCGGCTTCACTCTAAACTCTTCTAAATTGTGTTCAGAAAAATCCTATGGTCCAGGCTATTGGGCCAAAATAATATTTATTATTTTTTTTGGACCCGAAAAGTCCAAAATAATAAACATTAATTATGTTCCTTGGGATTAAATAAATAACTTAATAAATAATTAAGTAATAATTATTTTTCTCTAGTTTAAGTCCCGGTTAATTTTTTAATTATTCAAACTGGATCCAAGTCCTGAATGATTAATTAACCCATTAAACCAGATAATAAATTTCTCTCCATTTATTTTATTCCAATCTAATAATAAATTAGGCTTTCCGAATAAAATAAAACTCTCTCAACTGAGATCATTTTCTCCATCCAAAAATTAATTAGGACTTACGTGCTATTCCAAGGACCAAAAGGACACAACGCCTTGGCTACTAAGATGACCAAAATACCTCTACTATATAAATAGATATATATTTTATTTTAAATATTTTCTAATATCACCATAAAGAAATATTGACCACAAAGACAATGCTGCATTAACAAAGTCTTCGACCTACAAGTGAAATGACTAAAAATACCCCTCTACACATTGCCGTACATTTAGAGAGGTGTTAGTACACTTCTTCCTGGAGTGTTTCTACTTTCCAAGGGAGCGACCTTAAAGAAAACATTCAAGTCACGTTTCCTAGGACCCTAGATATTTAGATCATCCGGACAACCACAAGGGGCGATATAGTGTAGAAACTATCTTGTACAAGTCTGTCTTAACTAACTAGTCACACATACCCAATATACATGTATATTGGCCCTCCGATAGAACCTCAACTATAGTATATCAAAGCATATACTTCCAGTTTTGCTAGACCACCAACTCATACTCAAGTCATAGAGTACTAGTCCACGCTGTAGCGGTAGTAGTTTAGGTTTCTACCATATAGTACTTTTTAGAAACCACTACTATAGGTTATGTTTTACGTATTCGAAATACGCTTATGTCATGAAGTGAGTGGACTACTCACTTGCTAAAGGTAAGCCATTCCCTATTTGTAACTCATAACATAATAACCTAAATATGAAGAGATTCCCATTCTCATCAATCGGTTAAGAACAACTGTTTATGTGTTTAAATAACTCATGATCCATATCTTACTATGAAAAATCACCATTCACATGGATCACTTATTCAAACACAATGGGTCTGTTCCAAACGAAAATGTACACAAATAAAGAAAATTATTTCACAAACGATTTCTAACAAATAAATTCTTTTATTAACATATTCGATATTTTCATCAAAAAATTAGTCTAAGAGGGCATATTCCCAACAGGAAGATGAGTTTGAAGGTTCAATTATGGTGATTAATTTCCCTTGGGTACCCTTCCTAACTCTTCTCCTCTTTTCGGCCAATCCTCCACCTTCCAAGATCAATTTTTGAAATTTAAAGCCAAGAAATCCTCACATAATTTTCTGGAATTAAAAAGTGAACTCTAACCACTTAATCACACTAACTCTTGTTCTTATTTTCTAACCCAAATATTCTTCTTATTTAATCCTCAAGCTATTTTCCTATTTTTTCCTCAAGCAAAATTACCATTTTACCCTTCCTACTCAATAAGCATAACTAAGCCTTTTAACCTATAAATTATAATTCTAAAGCACATAAAATCATTCAAAAATATATATATTCATGCAAAATAATATAATATGCATCCCGATCCCCTTACTCTATGATTGGCTTTAGGTGGGGTTTCACAAATTATGTTTGTCATTATGCTGGTTGTCTATGACCTCAATAGGTCACTGAAGTTGAATGACAAAGGACTTGCTAATTTTCTAGGTGTAAATGTAGTGCTAAAATGTCAATCTCAAAGGACGTTATTGATGGTATTTCTAAGTAGACAATCACTTATTTTTGCAATCAACACAACCATGATTTGTTGAAAGATGGTAAAATTTCTTCCAGCATATCGTAATATAGATTTAGTTGATCAAAAGCGAATTATAGCTCTTGTAAAAGTTGGTTGTTCTATGAATGTTACATGTTGAGTACTTGAATTGGAAAAAGGCTTAGAACCTGGTCAATTGCCATTTATAGAGAATGATATTAAAAATTATATTCAAGAAAAAGATTATGCAAATAAAGAAGAAGATGCAGTGGTGCTTTTGAAAATTTGTAAAACCTTGAAAGATCTGTTAGGATTGTGCCATGAAGCACTCATTTGTACAATGTATTTTGCATATTAAATCAATGAAAGGCATTCTTTATCTTTCAATTTCTTTGTCTCATATGTTTATGTGCATAAAACTGCTAGATAATGTTCCAGTACAACACTATAGGACATTATTAACACGCTAAAATTAGCACGTGTTATATTTCTTAATTTGATCAAACGGTGGTTCTCATATCTGTAAGTATTATGATACTCAAAATTAATACATGGATGCTTGTTATTTGAACAAATATATTGGATGACCTAACTATGATAATCACATGGATAACTATTTAATGCTAGTGATAGAATCTCATTATCGCAAATGTACAAGTATCCTTAAACTTGAGAACTTTAAGGTACTTTATTTGCTAAGCATTGTAGTTTGATTCTAATATTTGGAGTCCTTATAAGACCACCTATAGGATGGACATTGGGTACAACGTGAAGTAAACGAAAGTAGTTAAGAAGGTCAATAGAAGATTCACTACTCCTAATAGTATGAGCGAATATCTCATGGTCACTTGTAGGAATCATTACTCAAGAAGTTCTTGCCAAGACGACTATATATTGGAAATAGTTTAAATTGATACACATGATGAGTAATAGATTTCAGGAACAAGTACTAAAATATTCGAGTTAGAATTAATTAATATCCTAGAAAGAGTTGACACTAATTCTATATTTTACACCGAATGAGATATTGTATAGTGAAAAGAGTTTATCGCACTGACGTTTCGCTATAGAAATGTTCATGTCAAGCCATTTGACTTTCTAGACTTGTGGGTGGTCATGATGTATTGCTAGATACCGTCCATGATCTGCTAAATATGGATTTATTAATTAGAGAATTAATAAATTTAATTCTAAATAAAATTAATAAATTAATTCTAATAATTAAAAAAATTATTAATTATATCATAATAGAATTAATTCATATTAGCTACCAAATGACTAGAAAACCTAATAGGTCACACAACTCAAGATATTATATGGTAATATTATGAGGTTAGCTTGTGAGAAGAAATAATTATTATGGACTAATTATAAAGTGTTATAATTATTTGAGATTGGATTGTAAATAATAAATTTTTTTGTGATCAAATTACAAACTTGTTATTGAGAAAAGGCCCAATAGCAATTCCCAAAAATCAAGCCCATAATTGAACAATTGAGAAAAGGCTTTTCACGTGTTGTTTTGGTTTTGATTTATGGCGGTTGACTTAATAAATACAAGAAATCACCATCAATTTGGCTTGAGAAAAATACTGAAGTTTTTTTTTTCCCTTTCGTTTCTCGGAAAAAGCCGTTGCAATAGTGAAAAAAAAAAAAAAACATAGAAAGCTTTTCTTGATTTTCTTCTCCAAATTAAGTTCCTAACTGCCATATTATTTTTCTAACACAAAATTTTGGTGGTTCTTGAATACAACATAATGTGGATCAATATTAAAGAAATTCCTATCTTTAGAATTTAATAGTTCGTGCTTGGACGATCTTTCAAAAAGATTCCACGCTCAAGGAATAATTTTAAAAGCTATATTTTCAAAATAATGAATTTTTCTTTCTTTTCTCTAACCCATTTAATTACATATGAGTGATCTTTCGAGTGGATTTCGTTTTATTTTTTCTATTTCGTATAAACTGATTTGCATGATCGAAATTCAATCGTGATATCAAAGCCATCTTGTATGTGTCTTATGAATTTATTATTATTTTTGAAATTATTTCAAAATACATTCGGCATTGTGAAATCGTTTCATAAATATTCTAAAATTTTAAAATTATTTCAAAATTAAATTCGGGTCTATAAAAATTGTTTCATGTAAATTTTTTTTTGAAAATATATTTTCGTGCGTTACGAACAAATTGATTATTCTATTAAAAAAAAAAAGAAAACGGCTTTACGAATTTTGATTGGAAATTATTTTCAATTAATATATAAACAAAATTAGAAAGGAAACCTTTTTTTGGGGGGGGGTGGGGGGGGGGGATTTTCAATTGTTTCTATTTGGTGAATACGGATCCAATTGGAAATTGGACAGGCTTGTTCCAATTGTTATTCCAATCTGCTATTCGATTGGAATTGTTTCCAATTCGACACAAATTGTTCCAATTGGAAATTGTTTCCTATTAAGAAAAAGCAAATTGTTTTCTAATTGGAAATTTTTTCCAACAGCATGCGAAAAGAAAAGTTGCTATGTGTGAATGATTGAAATTGGAATTGTTTCCAATTGGATATATGGCAATCGGTTGCGTGCTTGATTGGAAATTGTTTCCAAACAATGAATAAAACAATAGAATAAAAAGTAAGGAAATTTTCCTTATTGAATCCGCGCACGGTAATGTGATTGCCGCGGCCGGATTCCTTTCCTATATAATTTTTTTTTTTTTTGGTTTTAATATTCATGGCTTTTGAACGCAGGTTTTCTTTTCTATTCATGTAAGACCCACTGAACTATTTTCTTTCAAAAAGGGCCCTAAGATTTTTTCCAAAATTTGATTTTGGGACTAATTAATTAAATTTCTAAAATAACAATTTTAGAATTCAATATTTTTATGTATATTTATTTTTGCATAATATGTTTAAGCATGATATTGGCATATTGACTTAATTATGGATTTAAACCAAATTAATTTGATTAATTTAAATTGTATCATATATTTTATCACTTTGTTTTGAATAAATATGACTTGCGTGTCCTACAGTTCTTTATAATTTTCTTGTAATTTCTCTTATCATCTAATTCCTCTCAAATGTAACTCGAAGTTTCTTCACTAAGAACTTTTGTAATTCTATTACATAGATTAGATAGGATTAGAAATTATTTTTCGAATTTATGAAGATGGTGACCAAGGCGAAGCAAGAAGATGGTAAGATTTTTTTCTCAAAAATGTGCATGAATACATAGGTTTGACCAAAATTAATTTCCTTCTTAGATCAAGGAAATTAATCTAGAAAAGTTCATAATCAAGCTATGTAATTGAGTTTATTACAATTATGTCAAAGTGTTGATATTTTGTATGCCAAATGATGAGACCACTAATTAAATATTTAAAATCTCTCAAATAATATTAAATCTAAAATCTTCCATTAATATAGCAAGAACGAGAGTTCTTTTTCGAGATTAGGTTGTTGGGCATACCTAAGCTTACTCAACATCGAATATGTTTAAGTTATGGAATATGATTCTAGATTAATGGGTTGGATTTAACTAATATCTTTATCCCATTTGGGCATACCCAAGCATGAAGAATGTTAGAGGCTAAGTTGGTGTAGCACTAAGTGCTTTAAGATTAAAAAAATTTAAACACCTAATGATCTGGTAGTTACATTTGATGTAATTGGTATTTAATACTTACCATTGAACTTAAGAATGGTTTGTCAGGCATACCTAAGGTCATTCTTAAATAATTTGGATACCAAATCATTAGGAAAGCTTCCAACGGGCTTTCTCAAGTCAATAGTGAGAGTTAGTGATTTGAAAAAAAATAGTAGGTTAAATACGCATTTTATTAAAGACCTAATTAAATGTATTTCATGTGCATATACATAGTCTAATGTCTCTTATCTTTCATCTAAGTCATTTGCATTATGACAATAAATTTGAACTTACATAGCATTTTGGAAACAAACAAGCTCACCAAATCAAGCTTCTTAGACTGGTATAAAAAATTGAGAATTGTTCTCAAAGCGGGAAGGTTGCACTACGTGTTAGATGCTCCAATTCCACCACCACCAGCTGATGATGCTCTCGCTGAAGAGCATAAAGTCCATAAGAAGCATAAAGAGGATAGTGACACAACATCTTGTATCATGCTAACCTCAATGGCTGCTAAGCTTCAAAAACAGTATGAGCATATGGATGCTCATACTATTATTTTCCATTTAAGAGAGCTTTTTGATAAGTAAGTAAGGACGGAGAGATATCAGATCTCTAAATAGTTATTTCGTTCTAAGATGGTAGAAGGCACTTTAGTGGCCACTTATGGACTTAAGATGTTGGGGTTAATTGAGAAGTTTGGATCACTTGGGCTCACTATGGATCACGAGTTAAGTATAGACTTAATTATTCAATCTTTTCCAGTTAATTTTTCACAATTTGTATTGAACTACCAAATGAATAAGATTGAGACCACTTTACCTGAGTTGATCAACCTTCTCAAGACTGTAAAGTCTTCTATGAAGAAAGAAAATAATGCAGTCTTATTGGTTGATTCTTCTTCTAAGAAAAAAAATATTTCTAAAAAGAAGTGAAAAATCTAACTAAATCTAAAGGTGGTTTAAAGAAGAAGGAGATAGCTACCAAAGGCCCATGTCACCATTGTGGAAAAATGGGCCATTGGAGGCACAACTGCAAAAGCTACTTGGAGACTATTAAAGAAAAGAAGCAGAAGGAGAAGCTTGCAATTACTTCTACTTTCACTCCTGATATGTTTATAATTGAGATCAATACTGCCTTTAACAATAAAATATGGGTATTGGATACCGAATGTGGATTTCATTTGTGCTATAATTTGTAGAGACTAAAGAGCAGTAGGAAGTTGGAGAAATGTAATATGGACTTTCGTACAACAAATGGAGTAAAAGTTGTTGCACTTGCTCTGGGGACTTATCATCTACACCTATCTTCCAGATTAATTCTGAAACTACAAAACTGTTTTTATGTACCAATTTTACTTAAAAATATTATCTCAATTACTTGTTTAGATTTGCTTAGGTTTCATTTAAATTTTAAGAATAAAAGTTATTTTTTTTTCATTAAATGATATCCATTATGATATTGCAACTTTGATGAATGGTTTATATGTTCTAGAAATAAAAAATCAAGTTCTCAATATAAACAATAAAAGGCCAAGAAAAGATAACACAAATACATCTTACTTATGGCATTGTTGTTTAGGCCATATAAATGAGAATCGCATTTCTAAATTACATAAGTGTGGTGACTTAGACTCATCTGATTTTAAATCATATGAGACTTGTGAATTTTGCTTACTAAGAAAAATGACTAAAACCTCTTGTTCTAAGAAAGGAGGAAGGGCTAAGTAATTATTGGAACTAATACATATTGATGTATGTTGACCAATGACATTGCAAGCAAGAGGGAGTTATCAATACTTCGTTATCTTCATCGATGATTATTCTCGATTTGAGTATTTGTATTTAATAAAATACAAATTTGAAGCCTTTGATAAGTTCAAAGAATTTAGAAATGAAGTAGAGAAACAACTTGGTAAGAGTATTAAAACTCTAAGATCTGGTCGATGAGGTGAATACTTAAGTTAAGAGTTTCTAAGTTATCTTAGAGATAATGAGATATTATCCCAATGGACTTCACCACATATATCTTAGTATAATGGTGTATTTGAAAGAAAGAATCGAACTTTATTGGATATGATTCAATCATGATAGCTTTTGATGTTCTACCAAAATTATTTTGGGGATCTGCACTAGAAACTGCTATTTATATTTTAAATAAAGTTCCATAAAAAATGGTTAACACTACCCCAATTGGGTTATTTTATGGTAAAAGATCAAAGCTAACTAACATAAGAATTTGGGGATGTCCTACTTATGTAAAGAGGACAAAGTCAGACAATTTAGAGAATAAGTCTGACAAGTGTTTGTTTATTGGATATCCAAGAGAATCTCATGGATATTATTTCTATCTCCCTATTGAAAACAAAGTGTTTGTTTCAAGGCATACTATTTTTCTAGAAAAGGAATTTGTGCTTAAGGGAGATAGTGGGAGCAAAATTGAACTTAATGAAGTTCAAGAAGCACAAACAAACAATCAACCATTTGATCCTGAATCTATTGATGAAATCGATGAACCATCGAATACACAAGAACCTCATAGGTCAAATAGGATACATATGACACTTGAGAGATATGAATTTCTCATCGCTGACCATAATGATGTATCACTTATAGAAGAAGATATGTAATACCCTATATTTTTAATTTTGAATGGCTATTACTTTTGATAGAATGAGCATTTGTATCAGTAGCCAGAACAAAAGATGATCGTTGTAATGAGAAGAATATTTTGGTGCAATAAAAATATGTCGGGACCTGGATGTAATTTTGAATTTATTATATCCGTACCCTAAATTTTCAGAAAGTTACTACTTTTAATAAAGTAAGGGATTTGGGGTACACTTAGAACAAAAATTGATTAGTGCGATAAGAAGAGCGTTTTGGTATGAATTAGGCTATTCGGTGTTTTGGAGGCATTTTTGTAATTTTAATCGCGATTGGAATTTTGACCCCGAATTTCACAGAATTGAGAAAGAATTGAAAATTTTGAATGTTACGATTGAATTTAGTGAAATTTATAGAATTTATTGGTGAGATAAAATATTTTTCCAATACATACCTGAATTTGGTCATTTCTGAGGAAAATAAAAAATGTGGTAAAAAATTTGGACGTGTGGCTTCATGTGATTGGTGGCCAAGGACATGTGTCAAACTATGAGAGGATGCATGAAGTATTCATGCATGCAAAACTTCCTAAATAAGTTTTGCAAAATAGTTAAGAAAATATATGGAAAATCGAGAACGCGACAAGTGTAAAGTAGCCACCATGCATTTAATGAAACAAAATGCTATTGGTCTTCATTTGGACCATGAATGGCGGTGGATTGATGTTGAAAACCGGCCAAGAGCATAGAATAAGAAGAAAGGAAGAAATAAGGAAGAAAATCAAGGAAAAATAGAAAAGAGAGAGAAAAAAAGAAGTGTGTGTGTCCTTGGAACAAAATTGAGCCAAAAGACCCTACATACAAGATAAAAGTCTATATTTCAAGAATTAAAGCCATAAATTATATTACGGTGATTATTTTGGTATGAATTTTAACATGAAAACATGAGATTTATGGTTGTGATTTAGATTAAATGAGTACTATATGAAACTTTGTGTGTGCAAGTGTGTGTATTGGTTGGATGAAGGCTTTATATACTATGTTTTATATGGTGAATGAAGGTACTTGATTGGTGATTTAAGGGGTTATTCATGGTTGATGAGAAAAGTGGTGAAAATTGGAAAAAAGGAAGCTTTAATAGAAATAAAACTATAGTTATTTTTAATTCATGTTGGTGATTACATATTGTTCAAAGCATAAATTTGGTGACTTGTTAGATCTGAAAACATGAAGAATTAAAGATGTTTGATGGGGAATAAGGTGGATTAAGGGTTGTATAGATGTTATAAATAAAGGAGAATAAGATGGTAATATTATTTTGTGAAAATGAATTAGGATAATGAAAATTCTGGGATCTTTTTGGCCCAGAAGTTTCAGGACGGTTTTGAGGATGTCGAAAAAGGATCCCTAGAAACATAGTTCAAGGTTTAACAAGCATTTTGGTATATAATGGAGCCCAATCGGAGTTGTAGATCAAAAGTTATGCACAAAACAAAATGATGTGATGAACGGGAAAAATGGAGGATTTTAGTTTTGATGTAATTGAACTCTAAGGAATTGTTTGAATAACTTTGGGATAAAATGGTGGGAAACATGAAGAGGATTTCATGTTCATGAAGAAGGAAAAATATGGAAATGGGAAATGAAAGAATTGAGTGTGCAATATGTGTATACGTACATGTTTACTCAAATAAGAAAAAAATGAAGAAATAGGAAATAAGTGATTTCCTTACATTTGTGTTGGCTAAGTGTTGGTTTGAACTTTGGTTAGCCGAATTAAACATAAAACGACGTTTAATGTAGGTTATTTGCATTAAACGGTCGACGAAGGGCTAAATACAATATTCGAACAATATAAGTTATATAGGACACGGGGTGAGTCCCACTGGATTTCTAAATTTTTACACCAAGCGTGAGGGAATGCTAGACGTTTGGTAATTTTTCCTCTGACCAAGAGAAAAGATCCTATTGAAGCGGCGAACCCTATGCATATTGTATGGACATCTGGTCGTACAAATTGCATAGTATCATAAATCGCTACTCCAGATACTACCCATCTGCCGGGAAATGCTAGTATGCTTTACTTTTCATAATATAACATGTTACGTACCATTTTGGAATCCCTAATTTGATTTAAGATTTTTCTGAGCAATAAAATAGTATTTTGCCATGTTGAACAAGCATGAATATCATAATTGGCTTAAAAAACTTAAAGAATGACAAAAATATGTATTTTGTAAATTTAATCCTTTTGGGATTAAATAATTGAGATTTTCGAAATATGGTAATTTTTTGAATCGGATATTCAAAAAATAACCGAAATGCCCTTATTGGAATATTTTATGGAAGAAAAATTGAAAACTTTGAATCTAATCTGTTGGAATATATACCCTCTAGACTAGTTTATCTGATGTAATTATTGAATTTATTAATAAAATAATTTATTCTCAAAATTTATTTGTGAATTTACATTTTATTTGTACACAATTTTCATTTGGAAATGATCTATTGTGTTTAAGTAAGTGATTCATGTGAATGGTGGTCTTTCACAGTAAAGTATGAATCACGGGTTACTTAACATATAAATGTTTGTTCTTAACCGATTGATGAGAATAGGAATTTCATCATGTATATGTTATTATGTTATGAATTCCAAATAGGGAATGGCTTATCTTTAGCCAGTGAGTAGTCCACTTACTTCATAACATGGACGTATTTCGAATATGTAGAATATTTCCTGTAATAGTGGTTTCTAAAAGTACTATTTAAAAGAAACTCAAACTATTACTACTACAACGTAGTCTAATACTCTACCGCTTGAGTATGAGTTGATAGTCTGACGAAGTTAGAAGCATATACTTTGATATACTGTAGTTAAGGTTCTTTTGTAAAACCAATATACTTGTCTATTGGGTATATGTGACTAATTAATTAAGACAGACTTATACAAGATAGCTTCTACGCTATATTGCCCATTGTGACTGTTCAAATGATTTAATTATCCAGAGCTTTGGGAAACATGACTTGGATGTCTACTTTAGAGTAACTCCCTTGAAAAGTGAAAACATTTCAGGAGTCGTGGATCATTGGACTTGAGGTCTAAGGATGGTAGATGTCTATTAGAGAGGTGTTAATACATTATTTCTCTCTAATTGTACGGTGATGCGTAGAGGGGTATTTTAGTCTTTACACCTGTAGGTCGAAGACTTTGCTAACGCAGCATTGTCCTTGGGGTCAATATTTCCTTATGGTGATATTATGAAATATTTAAAATATAAAATATAGCTATTTAAATAGCAGGGGTATTTTGATCATTTTAGTAGTCAAGGCGATGTGTCTTTTGGTCTCCGAAATGGCCCTTAAATCATGAAAGATTTGGGTTAAGGAATTGGTCCTGATATTTATGAATTTTATTTTTATTTTATTAGTCTAATTTATTATTGGACTAGAATAAAATAAAAGATCTGAGACAGTATTTATTCTATCTAATTTAATTGATTAATTAATTATTCAGGGCCCAAGACCCAGATTGAATAATTAGAAAATTAATCTGGATATAAACTAGATACAAGGTATTAAATTTTATATTGGTCTATTTGAGTTTGTTAATTATTTATTGGGCTGTTTAATAAAGTTCAAAAAATAAATAATTGAGATTTATTATTTATGAGTGTTTGAGCCCAAGAATAAATAAGTTTATCTTACCCAATGAATAAGACTAAGGTAAAATAATTTTTTAAAAAAATTAAATTAATTAATTAATTAAAATAAAAAAACACACACGGGATGGAACCCGTGTTATTTCGTGTGTAGGATAATAGAAAGTATGGATACTTTCCATTTGCATGCTATTGGCTTCTCTCTCGGGGATGGATTCAAATGAATGAAAAAAGAATTGAAGAGGTGCTGTTTTGGTTGAACTTGGGTGAGCTTTGATTGACAGAAGAAAAGAAAAGAAATACAACCTCTTTAGAGTTCAATTTCATTCACATAAAACTAAACCCATTTTCGACCAAGCCTTCAAGGCTTATCAAAACCCAACATTTAAGCTTTCACCGACTGTGCTATGGGCACCATTTCAGAACATTAAAAGTTTCGTGTGGATGAGACGCAGTAGACGTTTGTAAGGACGTGAGCCATTAGCCTTAAATATCCTTATACAGACATCAACACTAGTGCGAAGAGGGCCATTTAATCACAGAGGTAAATTTTTCGTTTTCCTAACATGTTTTCGTTTTGATGATTTTTGCCATTTTAAGCCTTCAATTGGTATTAGAGCTATGGTTTGACAAATGTAGGAAGTATGATGGGCTTAACTAAAATAAAAAAATATTTATTTTAGTTGAAATCTATGATCTTTCGTATTTACTAGTATGAGTAGTTTCACTGTAAGCTTCGTAAGTGGAAGTATGAGAATAATGTATTTTATTTGTTTTCATAGATATCGTGTAAGCCCAATATTTTCAAGGGTATAAGCGGTTGTTTGAATGAGTTTTGATTGAAAATGGAGAAAAAAAATCGAAACCAGTACACAGAAGAAATTCTGGAGAAGAAGGTACTGTGCAATCGAGCCGAGCCATCGAGGCTAAGCTGCCTGCAGATGTGAGAGGAGCCATGAGCCGCGGCTCCAAGCCATGCATGGCTCAAACCGGGTGAGGTAGCTTTCCTCGTTGATGTCATCAGTGAGGAAATGCAATTTTGCAGTTTGCTGTGCGGTCAACATTTTGACCGCGCAGCGGGGTAGGTCGCGAGCTCTCGCCTGAATCCGGCCCATGGGCTCTCGCCTGATTATTTTTTTTTTTAAGGGTTTTTGGTCTCATATTAGGTTAAGTTATTTTTATTGTAATAGCTAATATTCTTTAAATATTTTGCATAAAAATAATAGTAAAGGAAATTTTATGATTAAACAAGACCATTAATTAATTAATGTGTTTAATCCTATTATTTGGACATTTATGTTAAAGAATAAAAAAGTATGAAAACGTTTACAGTTTTCTAGCATGAGTATTGCTTTTTTTACCTTATGTACGCGTTTTCTCAAAGACTAAAGTCTTGGGGAATTTTTGACAAAGAAAAATATTTTTTTTAAATCAAATGGTTAATTTTAATTCAAACAAAAATTAATTTTTGGATATTTTCTCAAAAGATTTTATCCCTGATATAGAAAATATATTAAATTTAGATATTTTTGTGAATTAAAATAGAAAATCATTTTGATTGAATTTTAACAAGAAAAATTATTTTTGTCAAATTAAACTTGAGATCAAAATCTCTCGAAAGTTTTATTGAAAAATTTTGAAATTATTAAGTTTATTAACTTAAATAAAATTAATCCATAAAAAAAAATTCAAATGGTATAAACCTTGACATAGAAATTTTTATGGGTTTAGATATTTTATTTTGAGTTAAAAGAAAATTTAATTGAAATTTTCAAAGAATATATATATTTTAAAAACCCTTATTTTAAAATATTAAGTGGGAGAGGGGTTCCAACAACCCCACAACTTCCATCACGATTCTCATTAGAGATCGTGGGTCCCCTCGCGTCACCCTGAGAGTGAACTTGTATAGGATGAGGATACAATAAGGATTTAGAATTAATTGATGGATGTAATTAATAATCCGGGATGCGTGCTATGATCGGTTAGCCCAAGTTGGAGGTTATAGTGCGAGGAATGTTCATAGGAAATGAGAAGAAATGGTCATCCCATGATAGAGTTATCTTTTAGATCATTACGTAGAATGGAAATTAATTTGTGGTGGTTAATACACTTAGTTTAGAAAATTGTTAATCTTCCCAAGAAGTTATGTCAGTTTTTCTAAGAGCCAAATTAATCATATTAAAGATACTAGTGATAGGGTTAATTATTATCGGAATTAATATGAGGATAAAGTCACAAATTATTTTATTTTAAAACAAACAAATTTTTCTTTTATTTTTGATATTTCAGAAATGGTTGGTGGAAGTTCTTTTAGTCCTTTGGCTGTTATTTTCTATGAGAATAAGCTAATGGGTCCAAATTTTGTGGACTGAAAAAGAAACTTGGATATAATACTCACTGCTGAAGAGTATAAGTATGTCCTCTTTGAAACCTACCCTGTTCTCGGGGAAGGTTCTACCGCAGAGGAGCATGAGGTTGAAAAGGTATGGAAAAAGACCAATGAAATGGCTCATGCTACATGTTGGCCTTCATGTCTAATGTGCTCAAGTCAAAATATGAGTACAAGGCCACTGCATATGACATTAGCCAATCATTAGCTACGATGTTTGCCGATAAGAGCTGGTCCGTAAGGTAGGAAGCTCTTAGGACGATTATAAATACTAAGATGGTTGAGAGAGCATCAGTTAGGGAGCATATGTTCAAAATGATTGTTGCTTTTGAGGAAGCAGAAGTCTTAGGGGCTGTTATTGACCCCGAGAGCCAATTGGACACGGTTCTCGAATCTCTGTCGAGCTCTTTTACTCAGTTCAAGTTGAACTACAACATGAACAAATTAAACATGACTTTAACTGAGTTAATAAAAGAGCTCCAAGTAGTAGAGAAGGTCATGAAGCCATAGTCCAAAGCTATGATTGCTAGGACTTTTTCTTCTAGAATTGGGCCCAAGCTTAGGAAGTTTAAGAAGAAGAAGGAAAATGTACAAGCCCAACCCAAGAACCAGCCTAACAAGCCCAAAGGCAAATGCTTTAAATGCTAGCAGAAGGGGCACTGGAAAAAGGAGTGTCCAAAACTTCAAACCAAGAACCCTACAGGTATTGTTCTCTATCTAGAGTCTATTTTAATGGTTGGATCAACTTCCATTTGGATTATTGATTCTGGTGCCACTGATCATATCTGTAACTCCTTGCAGGGGTTTAAGAAGATAAGAAGACTCCAGAAGGGTGAGCATAGACTAGGAGTAGGAAATGGAGCACGAGTATGGGCCCTTGCAGTGGGAGAGTTGGATCTTATTTTTTATTGTAATAAAATAGTTGTACTAAAGGATATTTTATATGTACCTGATTTTAGATAGAATTTGATTTTAGTTACCAAACTAATAAATTATGGATATTCTGTTTCTTTCCATTCTGGTATTATTATCAGTAGAAATAGAAAAGTTTTATGTACATGGCACATGTATGAAAATTTATTCTTTTTAAATTCTACAAACAATCAAATAAATAACGCACAATCTGAACTTTTAAGTAAGAATAGAAAGACCAATATCAATGACTCATATATTTGGCATCTAAGATTGGGCCATATTAACTCAACTAGAATTCAAATATTAATCCATGATGGGCCATTAGGCTCATTAAGATTAGAAAGTTGGCCTCAGCGTGAATCCTGCCTTATGGGAAAAATGACCAAAAGGTCGTTCACCTAAAAGGCTGTAGAGTTAAGGAGATATTGTGTCTTGTTCATACTAATGTGTGTGGTCCTTTGTCTACTCAAGTTAGAGAGGGTTTTGAGTACTTCATTACTTTCATGGATGATTGTACAAGGTTTGGTTATGTCTACTGATGAGGTGTAAATCTGACTCTTTTGACAAGTTCAAAGAGTTTAAGGTTGAAGTGGAGCGTCGGACAGGTAAATTGATTAAGATCTTACGATCGAACAAATTGTGGTGGAGAATACCTCATGATACTGAGTTTAAGGATTACATGGTACATCATGGAATAGTTTCCCAATTCTCTGCGCCGGGTACACCCCAGTAGAATGAGTAGCTGAGAGAAGGAACATGATATTAATAGAAATGGTTCGAAATATGATGTCTCATGATCTCTTCTGGTCTCTTTTTGGGGATATGCCTTGGAAACAATGACATACATTCTGAATTTGGTACCTTCTAAATCAGTACCTAGGACATCTTATGAAATGCGGACTGACCGTAAGTTAAGTCTAAATCATCTCAGAATATGGGGCTGTCCAACTTATGTACTGATTAAGGGAGACAAGCTAGAACTAAGATCAGAATTATGTTATTTTATTGGGTATTCAAAAGGGATAAATGGAGGTTAATTTTATCATCCCAAGGGATAGAAAGTATTGGTAAGTACTAATGCTAGATACTTGGAGGATGATCAAAGTACTTCAACTAAATGTTTAACAAGGTTGAAACTCGAGGAGAAGTTATCTTTAGAATCAATTTCTTCAGATTCAATTATGGAATAAGAAGAGGCACAACCTCAAGAACCTGTACAAATAGAGTTTCATCGTAGTGGAAGGATATCTAGCGTTCCAGAAAGATGGACAGGAGAGGCTTTCGAGTTGGTCTCTGACCATCAGAAATAAAATCCCACTAGATACGAAGAAGCTATTACTAATGCCGATGTAGATCTATGGCATGAAGTAATGAAAGTCGAGATTGAGTCTATATACTTAAATTAGGTTTGGGATTTTATAGCTTCACTTGAAGGGATAAAATCTATTGGGTGTAAGTGGTTATACAAGAGGAAAGTGGGAGCGGATGAGAAGGCGGAAACCTTCAAATTTAGGCATGTGGCAAAAGAGTATATTGTAAAAGAGAGAATTGATTATGATGAAACTTTTTCCCCGGTAGTCATGCTTAAGTTCATCTGTATTTTCCTTACCATTACATGTCATTACGACTATGAGATATGACAAATAAATGTCAAGATGCATTTCTTAATGGCCATCTTAACGAAGACATCTATATGTCCCAACCAAAAGGTTTTATTGCTAAAGGCTAGGAACATATGGTCTGCAAACTTAAGAAGTCCATTTATGGACTTAAGCAGGCATCTAGAAAATGAAACATTCATTTTGATGAGACTGTAAAGTCCTAGGTTTCATTTAAAACGAGGATGAACCATGCGTGTACAAAAAATTAGAAGGTATAAATGTGATCTTTCTTGTCCTATATATAAATGACATTCTACTCATTAAGAATGATATGGGGACATTGTCATCTACTTTGGTTTGGCTGTCTAGTCAATTTAGTATGAAGGACTCGGGAGAAACTAGTTACATTCTCGGGATTAAACTTCTTAGAAATAGAAAGTAGAGAATGTTAGAATTATCCCAAGCGACGTACATTGACAAGATGCTGGCCAAGTTTAGCATGGACTCATGCAAGAGAGCTCTAATCCCTTACAGACATGGGTTGTCTTTTTGTTCTAAGGACTATCCTAAGTCTCAAGAGGAAAAAGATAGAATGAGTAGGATTTCCTACACTTCGGTTGTGGAAAGTCTTATGTACGTCATACTGTGCACTAGGTCAGATATCTGCTTTACTATAGGTTTAGTTAGCAGATATCAGTCAAACCCTGGGAAGGTTCATTGGTAAGTTGTAAAGCAAATTCTTAAGTACTTCAATGGTACGAAAGATTATATGCTGGTTTACAGGGTTGACAACTTGGTTCCTACTGGATTCACAGATTCAGATTTCTAAGCGGATAAGGATGAGAGAAAATCTACTAGTGGATATGTCTTCACCTTGTCTGGAGGAATTGTTTCATGGAGAAGTATCAAGTAATCTTATATTACTGATTTAATTATGGAAGCTAAGTATGTGGCAGTTTCGGAAGTATTCAAGGAAGCAGTCTAGCTTCAAAAGTTTCTTTTAAAACTTGGAGTTGTGCCATACATGGACAGACCGATTGTGGTGTATTACGAAAACTCTGGAGCAGTCTTGCAACCTAAAAAACCTAGGAACTACAAAAAGGAAAAGCACATCCAGAGAAAGTACCACTTGATCTGAGATTTCATTTAAAGACGGGAAATCGTGGTGGAACAGATAGCCTCGGAGAATAACCTAGCAGATCCTTTCAGCAAGCTTTTGGTTGAGAGAGTCTTCAAAAGACACTTAGACGCCATAGGGGTGGGCACCTATAGACTTTCTTAGTCTTAGAGTGCAAGTGGAAGATTATTGAAATATATGCTCTCTAAACTAGTTTATCTGATGTAATTATCGAATTTATTAATAAAAGAATTTATTCTCAAAATTTGTTTGTGAATTTACATTTTATTTGTACACGATTTTTGTTTGGAAAGAACCCATTGTGTTTAAGTAAGTGATCCATGTGAATGGTGGTCTTTCACAGTAAGGTATGGATCACGGGTTACTTAACACATAAATGTTTATTCTTAACCGATTATTGAGAATGAGAATCTCATCATGTATAGGTTATTGTATTATAAATTCCAAATGGGGAATAACTTATCTTTAGCCAGTGAGTAGTCCACTCACTTCATAGCATGGGTGTATTTCGAATATGTAGAATAGGACATGTAATAGTGGTTTCTAAAAGTACTATTTAAAAAAAATCCAAACTATTACTGCTACAACGTGGACTAATACTCTACCGTTTAAATATGAGTTGGTAGTCTGACGAAGTTAGAAGCAAATATTTTGATATACTGTAGTTAAGGTTCTTTCGTAGAACCAATATACTTGTATGTTGGGTATCTATGACTAGTTAATTAAGACAGATTTGTATAAGATAACTTATACGCTATATCGCTCATTGTGACTGTTCAAATGATTTAATTATCCAAAGTCCTGGAGAACATGACTTGGATGTTTACTTTAGAGTAGCTCCCTTGAAAAGTGGAAGCATTTCAGGAGTCATGGATCATTAGACTTGAGGTCTAAGAATGGTAGATGTCTGTTAGAGAGGTGTTAGTACACTCTTTCTCTCTAATTACACGGTGATGTGTAGATGGATATTTTAGTCATTACACCTGTAGATCGAAAACTTTGCTAACGCAGCATTGTCCTTGAGGTCAATATTTTCTTATGGTGATATTAGAAAATATTTAAAATGTAAAATATAATTATTTATATAGTAGGAGTATTTTGGTCATTTTAGTAACCAATACGATGTTTTTTGGTCCTCGGAATGACCCTTAAATCATAAAAGATTTGGGTTAAAGAATTAGTCTTGATATTTATAGATTTTATTTTTATTTTATTTGTCTAATTTATTATTGGACTAGAATAAAATAAAATGTCTGTGAGAGAGTATTTATTTTATCTAGTTTAATTGGTTAATTAATTATTTAGGGCCCAATGCCAAGATTGAATAATTAGAAAATTAATCTAGATATAAACTAGATAAAATGTATACAATTTTATATTGGTTTATTTAGGCTTGTTAATTATTTATTGGGCTATATAATAAAGTCTAAAAAATAAATAATTGAGATTTATTATTTATGGGTGTTCTAGGCCAAGAATAAATAATTTTATCTGACCCAATAAATAAGATCAAGGTAAAATAAAATTTTAAAAAAATATTTAATTAATTAATTAATAAAATAAACTAAAATAAAATAAACAACACGGGATGGAACCCGTGTTGTTTTGCGTGCTGGATAATAAAAAGTATGGATGCTTTCTGGTTGCATGCGATTGGCTTCTCTCTCGGGGATAGATTCAAATGAATGAAAAAGGAATTGAAGAGGTGCTATTTTGGTTGAACTTGGGTGAGCTTTGATTGATAGAAGAAAAGAAAAGAAATACAGCCTCTTCGGAGTTCAATTTCATTCATAAAAAACCAAGCCCATTTTCGATCAAGCCTTCAAGGCTCATCAAAACTCAACATTTAAGCCTTCATCAACTGTGCTACGGGCACCATTTCGAAAGATCAAAAGCTTCGCGTGGATGAGACGCAATAGACGTTTGTAAGGACGTAAGCCACTAGCCTCAAATATCCTTATATAGACATCTACATCAGTACAAAGTGGGCCATTTAATTACAGAGGTAAATTTTTCGTTTTCCTAACATGCTTTCGTTTTGATGATTTTTGCCATTTTAATCCTTCATAATCATCTTTTAGGGTTAGAATTATGAAATTATTGAACAAAATTCTTTTTGGAATTGGGTATGGATAAAATGTCTTGAATATCCTTATTGAGACATTTTATGATGTGAAAGGGACTTTCTCTCCCTTTTTCTACCGATTTTGAAAACAATCTCTCGGTATAAGATCAATTTTTGGAAAATGACATTTTGGCCCCGGAAAATGTTATTTTTATTCTTTCAGGAATGAATCATTTATTTGGCCTTGTGAGCCATTGGAATTGGATTGATCTTATGAATCAGTGGAAACGTTGAGTTTTCAACAAGAGTTTTGATATTTGTACTAATACATGTTAGAGATAGACAACTCCAAGTAACCTAACTAGTTTTGAGGATTGTCTTACTCCAAACAGGGCGATAAGACATTGAGATGAGTCATCCTGACTAGCCGTTTAATACTTGACAATTGTCGTGCCTTGTGTACATTTGATTTTGGGTTGTTCCCGGGTTGGGCTGGACACCTGATGTTGTTCAACCCCTTACTACTTCGATGGTGATTGACGTCAGGATTGGGACCCCTAAACTTACGGTAGCAAGTAAAACATTCTGAATTACTAGGTATTGTGCTTGTTTGCACTTACCCTTCCGACAATGCGCAGTTGAGTGCTATAGGCTTGTGTTTTTAGTACAATAAGACTGTGATATCAAAGACGAAACCTTGTAAGCTTTGCACGCAGGCCGACCTTCTGTTCAGAGAAGTGCCTGTATTTTGGAAATTGGGGCAATAACTGCAGAATGAAACACGATTTTTCCAAATATAATTGAAATTGTAACAAACTCCCTCCTAGTGAGCAGTAGAGTTGTTTTTAGTGAAAAATTATAATATTTTTCCTGTGATAAATTTTTGAAACAAAATTTGAAAATACTTATGTTGATTTGTTTATAAAGCATAACACACACTTGGGACTCATTGGGTGATTTTTACTCGCACTTGTCTTTTGTCTTATTTTAGGACTCGGAGCTGAGCAGTTGTGCAGGTAGAAGTGATACTACAGTATAGGTCCAGTTACTTCCTTTTTTGCTTATGTATATTACATTATTGTTGTAGTACTGATAGCCAGATGTACGGTACCTCACTTTTGTACATTACATTATATCTGTATGGTTTTGATATATCAGTTTAGGTTTTATTTACTTATCCGTTATTATTGTTATAAAGACCCCTTGTCTAGGTAACTGGAGTGGGCGACACCCAATTTATGGTATGCTTCTATTGCTATTTATGGTAGGTGTAATACCCCGCTACCTACGTACCTAAAAAGGACAAGGATGTCGTCTCATCCAATAGACCAGGGGTCTTTATAATGAAGTATAAAAAAATGACTAAATAAAATAAAGCAATAATCTTATTACATCTAAAATCCAAAACTTATACAAGTCTGAAATTCAAAACTAACAATCGTCTCTCAAAAGAAATACAAAGAAAAATAAAAATAAATTGAACTTTCATCTTTCTTTCTTCCAATCTGCTTAATAAAAGCACTCCCCTGAAATCATGATATAAAAATGATGTGAGATTGACATCTTAATAAGTCTTATGTGTGTAGATGTCACATTTAAATATTTCGTGTATGCATGTTTATCAAAACCACAAAATATGTTTGCAAGTCATTTTTTATCAATAAACAGTCATTGAGTGGAGCAAGACTCATCATATTCAAAATAATTCTCAATAAATCAACTATATATCAATACCATTGATTCATAAAGTATGGATTAGCAATGATTCAATAATAATATCAAAGTTTATATCATGATTACCATATGATAACTTCCCAATGTAACCGTTCAATATTAAGCAGTGGTGATCCGCTCACTAGGGTGAGATATTCCTCCATCTCTATACCCAACATACCAGTTGTCCAATCCAGAAAAATAAAGTCCATATGAACCAACATGCTAGCTCAGACTGGCTTGACTAAGTAGTACTGTCATATCTTTAAGCAGAGTTTCTCTTCTGGAGGTGGCCTCATGTCAGAAGACTCACTCTAACTCTCCAAGACTAGTACCACTAGCCTACCCTTATTGAGTACTCAATACTCACTATTTAGATGTAAAATCATTTCTGTTGTTTTCACAATCAAGGATTATCTTGTCTTTGTAAAACGTGATTTTCACAACAAATTTTTCAAAATGTTTTAGTCATAAAGAAAAAGGAAATCGTTTTTAGTTAAAAATTGAGATTTGACAAAATCATTTAGAGAATAAAATATCCATGTTCTCAATCCAAGTATTAGAATACCACAATAACATTTCATCATGTTTCAATCAACATTTCAATCAACATGTCAATCATCATATTGATACTATTTCAATATCATTGTACAAAAGACTTGCAAATACATAATATTTAGTAAAATAGTTATGCAGGGACTTACTTGAATATATCCAAAGTAATGCTTGCCCTCACTTCAAATCTTTTCCTTATCTAGAATCAATGATTCTATAATTAGAATCTAAATATTACGCTACTATCATCATGCATCATGAATCCCCATGATCTTATTAATCAACTAAAGCATCTATGGAATCTAAATGGATTAATTCATTAAATCACCTCTATGGCCTACCAATGTCATGCATATCATCATTATACATGCATATAATCATCAAATCGTCTACATAATGACTTCCATAATCAATTACCATCAACTCCATATATTAACCCTAATTGCATCAAAAGATCTCATCTTTATTCGATATGCAATAGATCTACGGAATCGAAGAAATATTCAACCATATTTTACTCCATATACGCCTTGTTCAAAACATTACACCATCAATCTCATCAATCTAATCTAATTATGCCCTTCATGCTAACTCCGTGAATAATCATATCACCATAAAATCAATCTTGTGTAAGGCAAAAGAGATTGAGACCAAAAATACCTCTTGATGAGACACACTAAGAGCAAAGGTGGCGCCTTTGATGATTGATTGGGTTCACTTGAGAAGAAGAGTCGATTGTTTCCCTTTGGATTCCTTGATTCGAAGGTCACGAGGGATAGGGATAAATCAGTCCCCTTAGATTCAAAATTTAAGAGAAAAGAAGAAGAATAATAGATTAAAAGTTGAAGGGGATTGAAGGTTTACTTACCTTGAGTCTAGCTTTCGATTTTGGAGATGTTTGGAGTAGTGTTGGACGAAATCCTAGGAGAGGGTGGTGGCTAGAATTTTCCAAATTTAGGGAGTGTTTAGGGTTTGGTTGTAGGCTGGTTTGATGAAAAGAATAGGTTACAGTTGGACGTTTTAGTGTTTGGGAGAGTTGCACTTTGTTTTGGACTCTTGATCACCACAAAGAAAAATGACAGCTTTTGGTTCTTTTGTGGTAGCCAAAATTGTGCAAGGTTTAGGAGGTTTTTGTGGCTATTTTCTGGTTGCTATTATGGCCAAAAATAGGAGAGGAAAAGAGGAAAAGAGAGGTTGCCTTTTGGTTCTTGTATTGGCCGAAAATTGGAGAAGAAAAGTGATAACTTTTGTGTTGTTGTTTTTTGCTAAACAAGAGAGAGTTTGAGAGCTACATGGCCTGAAATTTTCATGTGTGTGTGTTTGTTTAGAGTGGCCAAAATCGTGGAGAAAAGAAGGGATAAAATCTTGTTGATTAATTGGCTAAAAGGATTTTGATTGATTAAAACTACTTAAGGTAAGTGTCTCCTATAATTAGGGAATTTGAATGGAATTAAATATCCATCAAGGTGGTGGCTAGGGTTTATATTTTTTCAGAAAATTTAAGTAATGGAAATATAATATTACTCGAAGAAATAATTTAGTTAATTTCTTAATTTATTTTAGGCAAAAATAATTAATTAAGGAATAATTATATTAGGTGATAAAATCTAGTTTTATGGAGTAAAGCTGAATTTTCTTTCCTTGAACCCTAATTTTCGAAAGGAAACATATTTTGGGAAAATATTTATTTCAATTAAAGATTTGTCAATATCTCTTTATTTCCAATTAAAACTCTTTAGAGAAAATCAATTTGGCAACTTTCCTTCTATTAAAAATAATAGCTATAATATAGCTTCCAAAATAAATGCTCCTATATTTTTCTTTTCATAATAAATTCCTTGGATAAAATCTTTATAAAGTTTTGGATATAACAATATTTTGAATTCCTAAAAGATTAGAATAAAATAGTAGCAAGAGAATAATAGGGATTTAATTTACTTTAATTCTTTTTATCAAAAACTCAAAATAGTTACATTTCTATATTTTAGGGATTGGGAATCTAAGGTGGTGGCTAGCCCTAGCGGTTTTGGCCAAATTGAGAAAATTAGAGGAAAAGGAGTTTAATTAGGAATAAGAAGGAAAAGGTTTGCAAAAGTTGGGATTCGAACTCAAGTCACCAAAGAATACACACCAAACTCTAGCCACTATTCCACAATAATTCTTGTGCGAATAATCATCAAATACATTCCCATAAATCTAATTCAACTCCCTTCATTATTCTTTCATTAAATTCTACTCTATAAGAAAAGCTCTACCACCTCATATAACACAGTTATATCCAAATAAATTACTCTATGAAATATTAAACACATAAATCACATATGCTTCATTAAGATAGTTCAAATTTATCAAATACAATATAAAATGTTATGCTATGTATGACTTTCCTCATGAACTAATGGTGGTTTAAAACGGAGTATTATAGTAAGGGTGTTACAAGATGAGCCTACCACTTACGAAGAAGTTCTGAATAGTTCAGAATCTGATAAATGACTTGAAGCCATGAAGTCAGAAATGGATTCTCTGTATTATAACCAAGTTTGGATTTTGGTTGATCCACCTGAAGGGATAAAACCCATAGGGTGCAAATGGGTTTTCAAGAAGAAAACCGACATGGATGGTAAAGTGATTACCTATAAGGCACGATTTGTTGCCGTCAGAAATAAGGTAATGACTATGACAAAAAATTTTCACTAGTAGTAATACTAAAATCCATTAGGATACTCCTAGCACTTACCGTGCATTATGATTATGAGATTTAACAAACGGATATGAAAACAGCTTTCCTTAATGGAAATCTGACTGAGGAAATGTACATGATACAACTTGAGAGTTTCACATTCAAGGATCACACTAAAATATGCAAGCTGCAAAGTTCCATTTGTGGATTAAAGCAAGCTTCTAGGAGTTGGAACATCCGTTTTGATGAAATAATTAAAGAATTCGGTTGTGTATATAAGAAGGTTAGTGAGTGCAATTATTTTCCTATTACTATATGTAAATGACATATTACTAATAGAAAATGATGTTTCTATTCTACAATTAGTCAAGATTTGGTTATCTAAGAAGTTCTTCATGAAAGACCATGGAGATACAATTTATATTCTAGGAATAAAGATCTATAAAGATGATAAAAAAAAGTTGTTTGGTCTTTCACAGTCTACATGTTAGAATTCGTGGACTCCTAAACGCGGAAAACATCCACGAATCCCTCCCGAGGACCCAAGTAAACGATTAAGAAGATCTAAGGTTTAAGAATTACCTCTGGTTGCTGTAATCGAAATCCTTCGATTCTGGTTGCGCTGTTGTACGTTCAACTCGAACAATCACCAGACACTGCAGTATGCGAACGTTCTCTATCGGATATACACCGCGAACTCACTCGATACCCGGGGAGTGCTAGCGCCTAGGGTTTGAGAGGTTTTTTTTTTCTTTTCTGGTAGAGAATGGCACGAATGTTCTCAACCGAAAAATTGGACTATTGAAAAGACGGCTAGGGTTTTCTTAAAAACTCCCGAACCTCTTAGAGTCCAACCCTAATAATATCTTATCATATTCTAATTTAAATTCAAATTAAATTAAAACTGATATGATAAGATTCTGCCATTATCTCGATAATTTAACTAATTAATTTACCGAGTCAAATTCTTATAATCTGGACATAATCCAGATATATCGAATGTGGACATATTTCCAGATTCATTGTATCTGGTAAATTTTCTAAGTACGATTAACTTAGACAAATTTCCAGATTCATCGAACCTGGTCACCAGAAAAATAACCTAACAAGTTCGCTTATTGTGTGACCCTATAGGTTCATTTAACACTGGCAGTGTGCCTAAATCATATTTAAATGACCCACAAGTTATAAGCGGTTTCTAGCAAAACATTATAACTATCCAAGTTAAATGAAGATCGGTGATCTCTTTGAACCAAACCAAAATTTTATATTTAGTCCTTTTGTCACACGATATCCAGATTAAGCATAAGGCACGGAGCATGTCATCCTTATTAAGCTTAATCAATTATTTCTTGATTTCATAGTAGACTGTTAAACAAATTATATCAATATCTTAGATTGATATATTTGAGTACGGCCATGCATTTTTAACAGTCTAACTTATCAAGGAGCCCATGGATATCTCTCCCATAACTGAGAGGGACAAATTCCTTCACAATCAATCATATTCCTCTCATTGATTTATTCTATATCCAACAGTAGTCTAATTTATTATCTGGTTAAAGACAACTTTAGACAATGTCAAAATATAGAATTTATCAAATAGGAAACTATGATGAATTTAGGTCGAAGGACTTTCAATATTATTATGGCTAGAAAGTACTTATGACATATTCCATGAAATACTCTCACAGTGGGTCATGTTCAATGCAATGTTCTCTAACATTTATATATGTCTTGATTCGATATCACAAATATCAATGGCCAGTAAAACATAGCCATCAAGTCACAAACATACTAATCTTAATTTATTATTATTCCAATAATAATAATCGATCAGGGACAGTTTTAGAATAGTTATTGTATTCATTGTAGAGTTTTACTATCAAGTCACGTACTTGATGAC
Source organism: Voacanga thouarsii (assembly GCA_026120185.1). Taxonomy (NCBI): domain Eukaryota; kingdom Viridiplantae; phylum Streptophyta; class Magnoliopsida; order Gentianales; family Apocynaceae; genus Voacanga; species Voacanga thouarsii. Next base: position 2,892,345 of record JANUWF010001569.1, read on the forward strand.
CAACAAAACAAAACTCACTATTCTGGAAAGGAAAGCCTCATATTATTATATAAAACATAATGACAATAGTATAAGTACAAATTGACTCTAGGGCATATCTCCAACAGTCTCCCACTTGCACTAAGACCAATTTGGCATAAGCCGTAATCCCATTGATCTGGTATGACTATCATGTTTAGACGATGGGAGAGGTTTTGTCAGTGAATCTGCAACATTGTCATCAGTTGGTACCTTGCATACATTGACATCTCCTCTATCAACAATTTCTCGAATGAGATGAAAACGTCTAAGTATATGTTTGGATCGCTGATGTGATCTTGGTTCTTTAGCTTGTGCAATGGCTCCATTGTTGTCACAATAGAGATCCACTGGGTTCACAATACTAGGAACTACATCTAGTTCCGTAATGAACTTTTTAATCCAAACTCGCTTCTTTAGTCGCAACTGAGGCAACTACATACTCAGCCTTCGTAGTAGAATCGGCCACGGTGTCTTGCTTTGAACTTTTCCAGCTTACAGCATCTCCATTCAAACAAAATAGAAATCCTGATTGCGATCTATAATCATCTATGTCGGACTGAAAACTAGCATCAGTGTAACCATTTACAACTAGCTCGCCTTCTTGTCCTCCATAAACTAAGAACATATCTTTAGTTCTTCTTAAGTACTTTAGTATGTTCTTTACAGCAGTCCAGTGTGCCTCTCCAGGATTTGACTGGAAACCTGCTCGTCATGCTCAATGCATATGATATATCGGGTCAAGTACATAACATGGCATACATGATAGACCCTATAGCGGAAGTGTATGGTATCTTGTTCATGCGCTCTTCTTCATCCTTCGTAGAAGGACTTTGAGTTTTGCTGAGCTTAATGCCATGTGACATTGGCAAGAATCCTCTCTTAGAGTCTTGTATACTGAACCTTTTCAGTACCTTATCAACGTATGCACTTTGACTTAGTCTAATTAGCTTTCTAGATCTATCTCTATAGATCCTTATACCTAGAATATAGGCAGCTTCACCTAAGTCTTTCATTGAGAAACAATTTTCCAATCATGTCTTTACACTTTGTAGAGTTGGGATGTCGTTTCCAATGAGTAAGATATCATCAACATAAAGTACCAAAAAGATTATTGCATTCCCACTTGTTTTCTTATAGACACAAGGCTCATCTTCATTTTTGATAAAGTTAAATTCTTTAATTGCTTCATCAAAATGAAGATTCCAGCTTCGAGATGCTTGCTTCAATCCATAAATGGATCTTTGAAGCTTGCACACTTTATTAGAATTCAAAGGATCATCAAAACCCTCAAGTTGTGTCATGTACACTTCTTCGAGTAAGTTTCCATTAAGAAACGCGGTTTTGACATCCATTTGCCAAATTTCATAGTGATAATATGCTGCTATGGTAAGAAGAATTCTGATAGATTTAAGCATTACAACTGGTGAAAAGGTTTCATCATAGTCTATACCATGAGTTTGTCTATAACCTTTTGCTACCAGTCGTGCTTTGTAAGTATGCACATTTCCCTCCATGTCTGTTTTCTTTTTGAAAACCCACTTACACCCAATGGTTTTTGAACCTTTAGGTGGGTTAACCAAAGTCCAAACTTGGTTATCATACATGGATTGCATCTCATACTTCATAGCCTCTAACCATTTTCCAGAGTCAAAACTCTTAATGGCTTCTTGATAGGAAGTGGGCTCATCATTAACCATAAGCTCCACATTGTGATCGTCAATGATGAGAAATCCATATCTCTCAGGTTGTTGACGAACCCTATCAGATCTTCGAGGTCCTTGTTCTATAGATGTAGGCTCATCTTGGACTTGTGAGCCATCTAATCGAGATTCATTATTTGGTTCAGGCACTAATTGTGGCTCTTGAATCTCATCTTGATAAGGTTCAGGCACTAATTGTGGTCCTTGAATCTCATCAAGATGTATTTTACTCCCACTGATTCTTTTGGAAATAAATTCCTTTTCAAGAAAGAATCCATTTCGAGCAACAATTACTCTATTTTCTTTTGGGAGATAAAATTGATATCCTTTAGTTTCTTTAGGATGATGGAAACGTGAAAACAGGGGCATGCATTGTAGCGTTAAAAATTTCACAGAGAAGAATAAAACCAGGCCTTAAAAGCTATGCGGAAGCGTGAAGATCATACCTTTGCGTTCCTTAACCCTCCTAGGTTGCGTAGGAACAGATTGAACGGCTGGAATCGCCTCGCTTTGCACATTTGAAGGAGCTTCCGGTTGAACACCCGCTAGCCTTCTACTTCGTCTTGTTTGCATTAACGCTTAGCTCTCTAGCTCTCGGGATATTCTTTAGCCTAACCTCTAGTTGGTGAACACTATGGTGAAGAGGAACGGTCTCAAAACTCCTTGGTTCTTTTGCTATTGATTAGCAAAGAACAAGAAGAAACCACAGAGGAAGGGAGAGGGAAAAAAACGTGAGCTGCCAGAGAGAGAGAGAGACGTGAGTCTTGTGTGTCTAGGGAAAAATTAGGGTTTTTTCTTTTCCAAAAAGTTGTTTATAAGTTAGCCTAAACTAGATCTCTCAATATCTGATAAACATATCCTCGAGATTTCAAAACACCCGGATGTTATCTTGAGAATCAGTTTGGCCTAACCCTAAACTCCTCTTGACCGTATCTGGAAAAAACCCTAAGGTCCAAGCTATTGGGCCAGAAAAATATTTATTATTTTCCTTAGACCCAAAAGGCCCAAAATAATAAACATTAATTATTTATTTCCTATGTTTATATAAACAACCCAATAAATAATTAAGAAGCCCAAATGAACCATAATAATTAATCTTTAATTATTTATTTCTTGTGCATATATAAATAACTCAATAAATAATTTAAACATTAATTATTTCCCCTAGTTTAAGCCCAGGTTAATTTCTTAATTATTCATACTGGACCTAGGCCCTGAATAATTAATTAACCAATTAAATTAGATAATTAATTTCTCTCAACTCCTATTTTATTTATTTATTTATTTTATTTCAGTCCAATAATAAATTAGACTTCCTGAATAAAATTAAATAAAATCCTCTTCACATGAGACCAATTCCTCAACCCAAAATTAGTTAGGATTTACGGGCTATTCCGAGGACCAAAAAGACACATCGCCTTGGCTGCTAAAATGACCAAAATACCCCTGCTATATAAATAGCTGTATTTTGCATTTTAAATATTTTCTAATATCACCATAAGGAAATATTGACCCCAAGGACAATGCTGCATTCGCAAAGTCTCCGACCTACAGGTGAAATGACTAAAATACCCCTCTACACATCGCCGTACATTTAGAGAGGAAGAAGTGTACTAACACCCCCCTAAATGACATCTACCATCCTTAGGCTTCTAGTCCAATGGTCCACGACTTCCTGGAGTGTTTCCGCTTTCCAAGGGAGCTACCCTAAAGCAAACATCCAAGTCATGTTTCCCAGGGCCTTGGACATTTTAGACCATCCGGACAACCACAATGGGCGATATAGTGCAAAAACTATCTTGTATAAGTCTGTCTTAACTAACTAGTCACACATACCCAACATGCAAGTATATTGGCCCTACGATAGAACCTCAACTCTAGCAAATCAAAGTATATGCTACCAGCTTCGCCAGACCACCAACTCATACTCAAGTCGTAGAGTACTAGTTCACGCTGTAGCGGTAGTAGTCTAGGTTTCTACCATATAGTATTTTGAGAAACCACTACTACAGGTCCTGTTCTACATATTCGAAATACGCTTATGTCATGAAGTGAGTGGACTACTCACTGGCTAAAGGTAAGCCATTCCCCATTTGGAATTCATAACATAATAACCTAAACATGATGAGGTTCCCAGTCTCATCAATAGGTTAAGAACAAATGTTTATGTGTTAAATAACCCGTGATCCATACATTACTGTGAAAGACCACCATTCACATAGATCACTTATTTAAACACAATGGGTCTGTTCCAAACGAAAATCGTGCACAAACAAAAAATAAATTTACAAACAATTTCTGAAAATAAATTCTTTTATTAAAATATTCGATTTTACATTAAAAACCTAGTCTAAGAGGGCATACAATCCAATATAGGATACCCCACAAATATGTATTTATCCGATTTAGGTGTAAGTTTATCATATAATAAACGCTTTACATAAACTTCACAACCTCAAATCTTCAGAAATAACAAACTAGGTTGTCTCCCAGTCTATATCTCATATGGCATTTTCTGAACCAATTTAGATGGAACTCGATTTAGTATGAATGCAGCAGTCTCCAGGGCATAACCCTAAAAGGAGATTGGAAGATCAGTTTAACTCATCATTAATCGAACCATATCTAATAAAGTCTGATTTCTCCGTTCAGATACACCATTCCATTGAGGTGTTCCTGGTGGAGTTAATTGGGAAATAATTCCACAATTTTTAAGATGCTCGTCAAACTCATGACTTAAGTATTCACCACCTCGATCCGATCGAAGTGCTTTGATACTTTTGCCAAGTTGATTTTGTACTTCATTTTGAAATTATTTGAATTTCTGGAATGATTCAGATTTGTGTTTCATCAGATATAGGTAGCCATATCTGTTGAAATCATCTATAAGTGTAATGAAGTACTGAAATCCTCCTCTAGCAAGTGAATTCATTGGTCCACATACATCAGTATGTATTAGGCCCAATAAATCAGTTGCCCTTTCATTTTGTCTCTTGAAAGGCGCTTTAGTCATTTTGCCTAATAAACAAGAATCACATGTTTTGTAAGATTCTAAATCAAATGATTTTAGAAGCCCATCATTATGAAGCTTTGTTATGTGTTTCTCATTTATATGACCCAAACAACAATGCCAGAAGTAAGTCTGATTTAAATCATTGGATTTCAATCTCTTAGTATTTATATTATAGATAGACATGTCTGAAGATCCACAAAAATTTAGAATATAAAGCCCATTCGATAATGAAGCATCTCCATAAAAAATGCCGTTTTTATTAATAGAGCAAATGTTATTCCTAATAACAAATTCAAAACCTTCTAAATCCAAACAAGAAACTGAAATAATATTCCTACTCATAGCAGGAATATAAAAACAATTGTTCAGTTCTAAAACAAGCCCACTGGGCAAAAATAATTCAAAAGTTCCTACAGCTACTGCAGCAACTTTTGCTCCATTCGCAACTCGTAGGTCCACCTCGCCTTTTGCCAAGGCTCTACTCCTTTTTAGACCCTGCACATTTACACAAATGTGAGATCCACAACCGGTATCCAATACCCATGAATTAGAAGTAGATAAATTAATTTCAATAATATAAATACCTGAAGCGGCAGTCTCACTGTCCTTCTTTTTCTTTGCTTTCAAATAGAGCTTGTAATTTCTTAACCAATGTCCTTGTTCTCCACAATGGTGGCAAGCTCCCTCCTTTGGTGTCTTGGCCTTAGGTTTGGGCTTGAACTTGGACTTTGCCTTGTTCTTACCCTTACTTGCCATGACCTTGCCCTTTTGGTTGTTCTTTTTGCCTTTCCCTTTTTGAACCATTAGAACACTAGGAGTATTCTTCTTAATGTTCAGTTCAGCTTGTTTTAGCATCCCATGCAATTCAGTAATGGATTTCTCCATATTATGCATGTTAAAATTCATGACAAACTGGTCATACTCAGCAGGTAAAGTGCCCAAGATTAAATCCGTGGCCATGTCATGATTAACAGGAGCACTAAGCTTATCAAGATGATCTAGATAGCCCTTCATTTTAAGGACATGAGCACTTACCGAGGTTCCAGAAACCATCTTACATGCATTTAATGCCTTGTGAGTTTCAAATCTCTCTTGTCGTGCTTGCTCTTGGAACATTTCCTTGAGATGCACAATCATGTCATATACCTCTGCTTCTTCAAACTGTTTTTGAAGTTCAGAGTTCATGGTTGCTAGCATGAGGCAAGTAACATCATTGGAGTCATCTTTGTGCTTACTATAAGCATCTTTTTCAGCTTTTGAGGCGTTATTTGCTGGAGCAGGGGGAATAGGATTTTCAAGAACATAGAGCCTTTTTTCTTGCTTAAGAACAATTCTTAAGTTTCGTGCCCAATCAAGAAAGTTAGTCCCACTAAGCTTGTCTTTCTCAAGTAAAAATCGCAATGAATTATTCCAACTGTTTGTTGCCATTATCTACATACAAAAATATGCAAAGTAATTAATTTTTGAGACTCTAACAAAAAACTCCCACTAAAAGCATTTAAACTTTTTGAAACTTCAACATTTTGATGTTTCGTAGTGGGAAAAATATTTTATTTTAATCATAAGTAAGATTTGGCTTTAATCTTATAATTAAATAAAATTCTAATTTTAAATGAGATAGACATCAAATGTCCCGGCAAAAAATATCTCATAAAATGCCCTAGGCCCAAAACCATTTTGATAGCCCAGTTAAGTCAAACCATATCAAACATATGGAAAACTATTTTCCATCTTATCTCACTCAGATAATCAAAAGCATCCTACTTTGGTAGGAATGACCATATGATGATCTAAGTAATAACAAGTGTTTGATTTTGGAAGGCATTTAACACTTAAATTTTTTTTTTCTTTTAAAAAAATTTGATTGTAGTAAGCAGGAAATAAACATATCAAATATGCATGCAAGACATAAATAAAAGTGACATAGCATGGCCCATAACCTATGTTGATCATCACGAGCAAAGTGAAGATCAAGGTGGTCAATCTAGGTATATGAACTCTTTAAGCATTCTCTAATGCCTTGAGCATACTCCTCCTTGGTTGTAAATGTCAGTTGCCGTCTTCTTTTACATTGGATAGTAAAATTAAAATAATTCTTATTCTAGGAAAGCAATACAATTTTACAACAATGAAAAACGCCACGCAGGCCATATTTAAAAATTACAACTTAAAACAATCATAATGTAACCAGCCAATCACATTGGGATAAAACGGGCCATGCTATGCACTATTCAAAATAATCCACAACTACAATAAAAAACACTGACGAATAATATACAACGAACAGTTAGTTGGGGTTCCAAGGGGCAACGCCCCTGCGGGGTCCAAAGGGCAGCGCCCCTGGCGGAGGTCCTGCTGGCCGGTCAGCGGGCGGGGGTCAAGGGGGCAGCGCCCCCGTAAGGAAAAACGATTTTTCCTTCTCTCATTGAATGAGATTTTGCCTTTCGATTTCTGAATATTAATCAAATTAACGTTCGAACCCCTTAGTAACCATCGCCATGAAAATTCATATTACAGACAATATGCGTTCTTTTGATCATATTATACAGATAACATATTATCATGGCCGATTAATAAAAACAATTCGCAAATATAGAACGACGGATAGCATGCTTATGATACCATATCATATTAAAACAGCACCAATTTACGCATAATCCGCAACTAATCTGGTCTGATCAAGTGACTAAGACGCACATATTAAACCTAATTCAGACAGTCTGCATGTTAAGTATTCTAAAATCATAATCATGCGAACATGCTGATACATACCGTTCAAATTCATATATACATATCATACATGTATTCAACAATACGATTAACACAGATGAATCAACCTAATCATTTAGCAAGTTGCTCTGATACCACTGTTAGAATTCGTGGACTCCTAAACGCGAAAAACATCCACGAATCCCTCCTGAGGACCCAAGTAAACGATTAAGAAGATCTAAGGTTTAAGAATTACCTCTGGTTGCTGTAATCGAAATCCTTCGATTCTGGTTGCGCTGTCGTACGTTCAACCCGAACAATCACCAGACGCTGCAGTATGCGAACGTCCTCTATCGGATACACACCGCGAACTCACTCGATACCCGGGGAGTGCTAACGCCTAGGGTTTGAGAGGTTTTTTTTTTCTTTTCTGGTAGAGAATGGCACGAATGTTCTCAACCGAAAAATTGGACTATTGAAAAGACGGCTAGGTTTTCTTAAAAACCCCCGAACCTCTTAGAGTCTAACCCTAATAATATCTTATCATATTCTAATTTAAATTCAAATTAAATTAAAACTGATATGATAAGATTCTGCCATTATCTCGGTAATTTAACTAATTAATTTACCGAGTCAGATTCTTATAATCTGGACATCATCCAGATACATCGAATGTGGACATATTTCCAGATTCATTGTATCTGGTAAATTTTCTAAGTACGATTAACTTAGACATATTTCCAGATTTATCGAACCTGGTCACCAGAAAAATAACCTAACAAGTTCGCTTATTGTGTGACCCTATAGGTTCATTTAACACTGGCAGTGTGCCTAAATCATATTTAAATGGCCCACAAGTTATAAGCGGTTTCTAGAAAAACATTATAACTATCCAGGTTAAATGAAGATCGGTGATCTCTTTGAACCAAACCATAATTTTATATTTTATATTAAGCATAAGGCACGGAGCATGTCATCCTTATTAAGCTTAATCAATTATTTCTTGACTTCATAGTAGACTGTTCAAACAAATGATATCAATATCTTAGATTGATATATTTGAGCACGGCCATGCATTTTTAACAGTCTAACTTATCAAGGGGCCCATGGATATCTCTCCCATAACTGAGAGGGATAAATTTCTTCACAATCAATCATATTCCTCTCATTGATTTATTCTATATCCAATAGTAGTCTAATTTATTATCTGGTTAAAGACAACTTTAGACAATGTCAAAATATAGAATTTATCAAGTAGGAAACTATGATGAATTTAGGTCGAAGGACTTTCAATATTATTATGGCTAGAAAGTACTTATGACATATTCCATGAAGTACTCTCACAGTGGGTCATGTCCAATACAATGTTCTCTAATATTTATTTATGTCTTGACTTGATATCACAAATATCCATGGCCAGTAAAACATAACCATCAAGTCACAAACATACTAATCTTAATTTATTATTATTCCAATAATAATAATCGATCAGGGACAGTTTTAGAATAGTCATTGTATTCATTGTAGGGTTTTACTATCAAGTCACGTACTTGATGACCAACAAAACAAAACTCACTATTCATGGAAAGGAAAGCCTCATATTATTATATAAAACGTAATGACAATAGTATAAGTACAAATTGACTCTAGGGCATATCCCCAACACTACATACATAAACAAAGTGATAAAGAGGTTTAACATGAATCAATCTAACAAGGAAATCTTACCCATAGGGCAAGCCTTTCAAAATCTATGTGTCCTAAGACACAAGATGAAAGGGATCACTTGAATAAGACAATATATGCTTTGACAATTGGTTCTATCATGTATGCTATGATATGAACTAGGCCTAATGTATCTTGTACTCTTAGTTTAACAAGCAGATACCAATCAGACCCTAGAAAAGATCATTGGATAGCTGTCAAGAATAGCCTTAAGTACTTGAGAAGAACTAAGGATGTAATTTTGGTATATGGAGATGGCGACTTGCAAGTTAGAAGGTATACTGATGCCAGTTTTCAATCTAATAAAGATGATTACAAATCCCAATTAGGATGCGTGTTCACTTGTGTAGGTGGGGCAGTTAGTCGGAAAAGTTTTAAACAAGATACAACTGTCGATTCAACCACTGAAGTTGGGTACATAGCAGCTTCTCAAGTAGCTAAGGAGGCACTTTGGATCAAGAAGTTCATTATAGAACTAGATATGGTACCTAGTATTGTTGATTCAATACCCTTATATTGTATAATAATGGAGCTATTGTGCAAGCATAGGAACCATAGTCTCATTAGCGATCCAAACATGTACTTAGGTGCTATCATTTGATTAGAAAAATTATTGATACAAAAGATGTAAAGATAGAAAGAGTTTCCACTGATTAGAACATAGCAGATCCAATTATAAAGGCATTATTCCAAAAGAAATATGATGGTCATGTTCAGTCATTTGGTATTAGATATATAAATAATTAGGTTTAGTGCAAATGGGAGATTGTTAGGATTGTGCCATAAAAGTAATCATTTGTATAATGTATTTTGTACATTAAATCAATAAAAGACATTTTTTATCTTTCAATTTCTTTGCTTCATATGTTTATATATATAAAACTATTAGATAAAGTTTCAAGTACAATACTGTGTTAAGAAAATTATGATAGAAATCGTGATATGAGGTTCCTACTACACTGGAATGTATTTGTTCTTAAATTATCTTAGTAATAGTATTAATAAGATATGACATCATTAATACGCTAAAATTAGTACGTGTTACATTTCTTGATTTGATCAAGCGGTGGTTCTCACATCCGTGAGTATTGTGATATCTAAAGTTAACACGTGAATGCTTATTATTTGAATAAGTACATTAGATGACCTAATGATGAGATAATCATATGGATAATTATTTAGTGTTAGTGATAAAATCTAATTATAGCAAATGTGTAAGTATCTTTAGACTTGAGAATTCCAAGGTACTTTGTTTGTTAAGCGTTGTACTTTGATTCTAATCTCTAGAGTCCTTACAAGACCACCTATGGGATGAATATTAGATACAACGTGAAGTAAATGGAAATAGTTGAGAGGGTTAATAAAGGATTCACCACTCTTAATAGTAGGAGCGAATATCTCATGACCACTTGTAGCAATCATTACTCAAGAAATCCTTGGCCAAGGCAATTATGTGTTGAAAATAGTTTAAATTGATACACATGATGAGTAATAGATTCTAGAAGCAAGTATTAAAATATTCAGGTTAGATTTAATTAATATTCTGGAGGGAGTTGGCACTAATTCCATACTCTAAACTGAATGAGATATTATATGTTGAAAGGAGTTTGTCACACTAGCGTTCCGCTATTGAAATATTCATGTCAAGCCACTTGACTTTTTAAATTTTTAGATGGTCATAATGTATTGTTAGATACCACTCATGATCTACTAAATATGAATTTATTAATTAGATAATTAATAAATTTAATCTTAATTAGAATTAATAAATTAATTCTAATTATTAAAAATGATTATTAATTCTATTATGATAGAATTAATTCATAGCAGTTATCAAATGACTAAAAAACCTAATAGGTCACATACAATAGAGAAATTGGTACTAAAGATATTATATGATAATATTATGGGGTTAGCTTGTGAGAAGAAATAATTATTATGGGCTAATTATAAAATGTTAAAATTATTTAGGGTTGGATTGTAAGTAATAAATCATTTTGTGTTATAAACTTGTTATAGTTCGAGGACCCAATAGCAATTTCCAAAAATCAAACCCCATAATTGAACAATTGAGAAAAGACTTTTCACGTGTTATTTTGGTTTTAATTTATGGTAGTTGACTTTATAAATACAAGAAATCACCATCAATTTGGTTTGAAAAAAATACTAAAGTTTTTTTTTTCCCTTTTGTTTCTCGGAAAAAGTCGCCGCAATAGAGCAAAAAAAACATAGAAAGCTTTTCTTGATTTTCTTCTCCAAATTAAATCCCTAGCTACCATATTATTTTTCTAGTAGAAAATTTTGGTAGTTCTTGAACACAACATCATGTGGATCAATATTAGAGGAATTCCTATCCTTAGAATTTACTGGTTCGTGCTTGGACGACCTTTCGAAAGGGTTTTGCACTCGAGGAATAATTTTAAAATTTACATTTTCGGGATAACAAATTTTTCTTTCCCTCTTCTAACTCGTTTAATTACATACGAGTGATCCTTTAAGTGAATATCATTTTATTTTTTCGCTGCGTGTAAATTAGTTTGCATGATCGAAATCCAACAAGATTAAAATGCCGATTTTAAGTATGATTTTATTGTAGACAAAAATCAAAAGCTTGAAAGAATTATTTGGTGATTTGGAGATTCTATTCATGTGTACGAGTTTTTGTTTTATTTTTTGACGATGTGGTTGTTTTTTACACTACATACCCTTTGAATCATTATGACATGCCATTGGGAGTTTGGGTTGGTGTAGATAATCGTGGAAATAAGGTTGTTTTTTTTTTTGTTCTCTTACGTGATGAGAAGATAGCTTTATTTACATGGACATTGAACATAAATATTAGTTATGTTTCTTATGTTTAATATTGATTCATTTTCTTAAAATCTCTTTTATTACTAGTTTTTTCTCTCTCTTTTACAGTGTTTTCTATAGTTTATGAGTGGAAAATATCCTCAAACTTTGTTAACTGATCAAGACGTTAATTTGAAACAAGCTGTTTCCATAGAAATGCCTCATACTAAGCATGCATTTTGTATATGGCATGTATACTGTTGTGAAGCTGCCAACTTGGTTTGGCATTCCCTTTAGCTACTCACTATTTGCACTTTAGGTTAGAATTTCATAAATATAAATATATTTTGCAAATAACATTGAAGAAATTAAGAGATTGTGGAAGCAAATGGTAGCCCAATTTGGTCTCTCTTTAGATAGATATATCAATTTGTTATACACTCATCATGCATCTTGGGCATTACCGTATTTAAAGAGTTTCTTTTTTGCTGGTATGACAACCACTGGCCGCTCAGAGTCCATAAATTCATTTTTTGAAGAGATTTTTAAGTGCAAGAACTAGTTTGAAAGAATTTGTTGAGCAAGTTACTTTCTCTTATTTTTTGTTTCTTTTTTTCTAATTTGTAATCCTTTGCATGTTTTCTACTTTTTCATGTAATAATCAATTTTTATTTTTAACATTCATTTAATCCATTTATGTAGGTTAGTGTAGCACTTAGTGTAAGAAATCAAGCAGTTGAAGAGGCAGCCATGCACCAAAAGTATTTAAACACCAGGTGAAAACACTTATGCCTATTGAGAAGCATGCTTCGAAGATTCTTTCGCCATATTCCTTTTCATTATTACAAGAAGAAATGGTATTATCTCTTGAATATGCTGTGTTGATAAAGGTGATGTTCTTATATTATACGACATTGTGATAAAAGAGGACGGAGGATGTTTTGTTAGTTGGGATTCTTTAAATGAAAGAAGTTTTCTGCTCAAGTCACGAATTTGAGTTTTTAGGTATTTTATGTAGGCATGCCATTCATGTACTTGTACTGCACAACTATTTTAGACTTCCTGATAAGTATCTACCAAAGAGATGGAGAAGAGAAAATCCTTTAGAAATTATATCTAGTTAAATTCTTAGGGGAAAAAATGATCAAGTGTCTCTAATATTTCAATCTCTCTCTCTTAAGAAAGCTGGAAGTTAAGTGCATGAAGACAAGATGTCGCATTAAATTGACAAATAAGGAATTAGAGAAGATCATTTCATTTGCTAGAGTTTTGTAGAAAGTGAAGAAATAGCTGATGACCTTGAAGCAAGTACAATGAGTCATACAGAAGAGGATATTGCTTTTAAAATTCCTGAACAATCCAAGACAAAAGGTAGGCCAAAAAATTCCAGACTGCTTGGAGCTGTTGAGAAAGCCAAAAAGCCAAGATGTTGTCATGTTCCTGCTTGTGGTGGTAGTGGTCATGATTCTAGAAGTTTTCCAATATTGAAGAGGAAAACAATAGAGGTTATAGCAACACAATCTCCAAACAAAGTAAGAATTCTATGTCTATCATGTTTTCATTAAACTTTTTGAAATTATTATTTTAGTATTAATCTATTTTAATTTTTTAATGTTCTAATAGGTTTCCAAAGGTTTGGTCAACCAATCACTGATATCATGAAGATGTTATATTTTTTCTAATACACCTTTGAAGTTGTAGATGGTTAGGAAAGAATGATTGTTTGAAACAATTAATGATTTAGAAAATTTTGTGTCTTCTCCATGTTGACAACTTCAATATGAGGGACAAAATAAATATACTATAAATTTCTTTCTTCTTCTTTTTTTTAAAAGAGAATTACAACTTGCTATTCCTATTATATAGGTATCTATGTTTGTTTAAAGTTGCAGTATTTGGTAGCACATTATTAATTTTGAGCTAGAATTAAGCATTTGAAATTAAAATCTGCATACAATCTAGTTTATTTGTAGGATAAAATCCATTAAAGATATATTCAATATTTTAAGCAGTGAGGATTTGTTCATATTGAGCCAGTTTCTTTGTAGCACAAATGCTCTATGTAACAGAAAGTCTGAAACATAATGCTCTATGCAAAACACGACCAAAAGAAATATAAAGCTCACTACACTAGTAAGTCTGAAACTAAATGGATCAATATTCCAAATTGTATAAAAAACAAACAACTAAACAGAATTTGTAGTTCAATTGCAAAAGCAAGATCAAATAAAAAAAAATACAAGATGACAAGGAAATATCTTATGTCCACTTTAAAAAGATTCATCTGCAAAATCATGGGATTGATTATGCTGCTCTAGGCCTTGTTAGTAATGTCTGTTGGGGACAAATAGACCAAGGACAAGGGCACGTACAAGTAGCAGAACAAAAACAGATTCAAACCTCATGTAAACCCCTACTCCTTATCAACCTCACACTTGAATGAAAATTAGGTGCCCCAAGAAAATTAAAAATAGCAGTAATAATGGAAGATAAAAAACACAGCCAAAATGCAAGTACAAAGCACACCAAATTTTTACATGGAAAACCTCTCCAATGTGAAGAGAAAAAATCACGGGATCTTCAAATCCACGCTAAAAGCTCCACTAATCAATATGAAGAATAGAAGATAAAGTTATACAATATACAATTGAAAATACAGCCGCAATGAAGTTACAACTTCATTAAAAAATAAAATATAGAGAAGAATAATTGGAGAAAATATACCAAATTTTCGTAACTGTCCGGGGGTAGTATTTCTGAATCTGGCCGTCAAAAATTGATCACCACCATCCAAATGTAGTTTTGCCTCTTCTCTACAATATATCCAAAATTGAGCCAAATCGGAGAGGAAATCACTGTCCGATCGTCTAGTAGAAGTAGACTGCTCAACACAAAAAAGTCTGTGATTGTCCCTCTCTCACTCTCTATTTTCTTCGGTTGTTTTTGTTTCTCCCTCTATATTCACACAACAACATACACACCGGCTGCTCTGTATATTTCTATATCTCTCCTGCCTCTTCTTTGTGTTGACTAGAAAAAACAAAAAACCTTTTCCTCTTTTGTTGCTACATGGTTGTCTAGATTCTACAAGTTGGGAGCCAACCCATCAAATCTCCCCCTCCTAACCATGTGAAGAAACTTGCCATCCCGACAATAGAGCAACAAACCTCAAACTTCCATTTAGGCAACACCTTTATCATTATATCAGCCCCGTTATCATCTGTGTGAACCTTTTTAAGTTATACCTATTAGAATTCGTGGACTCCTAAACGCGGAAAACATCCACGAATCCCTCCTGATGACCCAAGTAAACGATTAAGAAGATCTAAGGTTTAAGAATTACCTCTGGTTGCTGTAATCGAAATCCTTCGATTTTGGTTGCGCTGTCGTACGTTCAACCCGAACAATCACCAGACGCTGCAGTATGCGAACGTCCTCTATCGGATACACACCGCGAACTCACTCGATACCCGGAGAGTGCTAGTGCCTAGGGTTTGAGAGGTTTTTTTTTTTTTCTTTTCTGGTAGAGAATGGCACGAATGTTCTCAACCGAAAAATTGGACTATTGAAAAGACGGCTAGGGTTTTCTTAAAAACTCTCGAACCTCTTAGAGTCCAACCCTAATAATATCTTATCATATTCTAATTTAAATTCAAATTAAATTAAAACTGATATGATAAGATTCTGCCATTATCTCAGTAATTTAACTAATTAATTTACCGAGTCAGATTCTTATAATCTGGACATCATCCAGATACATCGAATGTGGACATATTTCCAGATTTATTGTATCTGGTAAATTTTCTAAGTACGATTAACTTAGACATATTTCCAAATTCATCGAATCTGGTCACCAAAAAAATAACCTAACAAGTTCGCTTATTGTGTGACCCTATAGGTTCATTTAACACTGACAGTGTGCCTAAATCATATTTAAATGGCCCATAAGTTATAAGCGGTTTCTAGCAAAACATTATAACTATCCAGGTTAAATGAAGATCGGTGATCTCTTTGAACCAAACCATAATTTTATATTTAGTTCTTTTGTCACACAATATCCAGATTAAGCATAAGGCACGGAGCATGTCATCCTTATTAAACTTAATCAATTATTTCTTGATTTCATAGTAGACTGTTCAAACAAATGATATCAATATCTTAGATTGATATATTTGAGCACGGCCATGCATTTTTAACAGTCTAACTTATCAAGGGGCCCATGGATATCTCTCTCATAACTGAGAGGGACAAATTCATTCACAATCAATTATATTCCTCTCATTGATTTATTCTATATCCAACAGTAGTCTAATTTATTATCTTGTTAAAGACAACTTTAGACAATGTCAAAATATAGAATTTATCAAGTAGGAAACTATGATGAATTTAGGTCGAAAGACTTTCAATATTATTATGGCTAGAAAGTACTTATGACATATTCCATAAAGTACTCTCACAGTGGGTCATGTTCAATGCAATGTTCTCTAACATTTATATATGTATTGATTCGATATCACAAATATCAATGGCCAGTAAAACATAGCCATTAAGTCACAAACATACTAATCTTAATTTATTATTATTCCAATAATAATAATCGATCAGGGACAGTTTTAGAATAGTCATTGTATTCATTGTAGGGTTTTACTATCAAGTCACGTACTTGATGACCAACAAAACAAAACTCACTATTCATGGAAAGGAAAGCCTCATATTATTATATAAAACATAATGACAATAGTATAAGTACAAATTGACTCTAGGGCATATCCCCAACAATACCAATTTATCATTCAATACCTCACGTATCTAATGATACCTCACATTAATGTATTTGGATCTTGAATGAAAAGTTAAATTTTTACCAAGATGAATAGCACTCTGACTAGTACAATGTAGCACAAACTGCCCTTGAGAGTGACCAAACTCCTGAAGAAACCTCTCCATCCAAAGTAACTCTTTACAAGCCTCTGTAGCTGCAATGAATTTAGCTTCTGTAGTAGACAATGCAACACGTCTTTGCAATCGAGATTGCCATGATACAGCTCCCCCTGTAAAGGTAATCAAGTAACCAGAAGTAGATTTTCTCGAATAAACATCTCCAGCCATATCTGAATCTGTATAGCCATCAAGAACATGTTTCTCACTGTCAAAACAGAGTCCCAAACTAGAAGTACCATGAAGATATCTCAAAATCCACCTCACAACATCCCAATGTTCTCTTCTTGGATTTGAAAGAAAATAATTAACAATACCAATAGCATGAGTTATATCAGGCCTTGTACAAACCATAGCATACATCAAATTACCAACTACTGAGTCATATGAAACTTTTTGCATATCTTGTTTCTCCTCTTGAGTGGAGAGGCATTGTTTTACACTTAATTTGAAGTGACTAGCAAGAGGATTACTCACAGCTTTGGACTTATCCATCTTGAATCTCTGGAATACCTTTTGAATGTAGCTTTCTTGAGATAACCAAAGTTTCTTGGCATTTCTATCACGGAAAATCTTCACTCCAAGAATCTATTTAGCTGGTCCTAAGTCTTTCATAGCAAAAGACTTACTCAACTCTTGCTTTAACTTGTTAATCCTGAAAGTATTTTTACCAACAATAAGCATGTCATCAACATAAAGTAAAAGAATAATAAAATCATCATCAAAAAACTTTTGTACAAATACTCAATGGTCTGAAGTAGTCTTCCTGTAGCCTTACTTCTTTATAACAGACTCAAACTTCTTATACCACTGTCTTGGTGCTTGTTTCAATCCATACAAACTTTTCTTCAATTTGCAAACATAATTTTTTTTTTCTTTTACTTGAAATCCCTTTGGCTGTTCCATATAGATTTCTTCTTCAAGATCACTATGAAGAAAAGCTGTCTTCACATTCATCTGCTCAATCTCCAAGTCAAGACTAGCAACTAAATTAAGTATAACTCTGATAGATGACATTTTTACAACGGGAGAAAATATCTCTGAGAAGTCTATACCTTTCCTTTGATTGAAACCCTTGACAACTAATCCAGCTTTGTATCGTAGGTGAGAGGAATTCTCTTCCTACTTCAATCTATAGACCCATCTACTCTTCAAAGCCCTTTTGCCCTGAGGCAACTTCACCAAGTTAAAGGTGTGGTTGTTAAACAAAAACTTCATCTCATCTTTCATTGCATTGAACCACTGATCCTTCTGCGCACTTTCCATAGCTTCCTGATAGCATTCTGGTTCTCTCCTGTCATTCAGCAGTATATACTCATTTGAAAAATACCTGGTAGAAGACTATTTATCTCTGATAGATCTCCTGAGTAGAGCATCGTGTGGTTCTTCTGGCAAATCTGTAACTGCTGGAATCTGAATATCAGTAGTATCATCATTTGGGATGTCAAAATTAGCAACACCGTGATCATTAGCATCAAGATTATCCTATTGCACATCTGTTTGTGTACCATCCTTAGTTGTATTAGGATAACGATGTCTAGTCTCTGAATGCAAATCAACCAGGTCATGCTAAACTTGTGACTCTGTCTTTTGAGCTTTCTCAATGTCATCAATGGTCTAATCCTCAAAGAATACCATATCTCTACTTCTCAGTAGCTTCTTCTCAACTGGATCATAAAGTCTATATCCAAACTCATCTTGGCCATATCCAAGAAAGATACACTATCTTGTCTTTGCATCTAATTTAGACCTTTCATCTTTTGGAATATGAACAAAAGCCCTGCAGCCAAAGACACGCAAGTGATCATAAGAAGCTTTCTTACTAGACTAAATATTCTCAGGAACATCCCCATCTAGAGCAACAGTGAGAGATAGATTAATGGCATGAGCCACTGTATGTAACGCTTCACCCCAAAAGGAATTTGGTAACTTAGCCTCTGAAAGCAAACACCTAACTCTCTTAACTAGAGTTCTATTCATCCTTTCTGCCAAACCGTTCAACTGAGGTGTCTTAGGAGGAGTCTTCTGATGTCTGATACCCTGCTGCCTACAGTACTCATCAAATGGTCCACTATACTCACCACCATTATTTGATTGGATGCACTTAATCTTCTTTCCAGTTTCTCATTCAACAGAAGCCTGAAACTGCTTGAACTTATCTAAAACCTGATCTTTAGTTCTCAAGGCATAAACCCACATTTTCCTTGAATGATCATTAATAAAAGTCACAAAGTAAGATGCACCACTAAATGACTATACCTTTACCGGACCACAAACATCAGAATGAATCAACTCCAACAACTTAGATTTTTTTGAATGAGGGTTAGTCTTGAATGACACCTTATTTTGCTTTCCTACTAGACAATAAGTGCATTTTTCTAACTTTGCAGTACTGACTTCAGAAATTGCATTGTTTCTGATTAAACAATTAAGTCATTTCTCACTGATGTAACTGAGCCTCTTGTGCTATAGTTTAGGTGAGAGTTTGTTGTTCGCCATATTGACACTAGCACCAGAAATCGAAGCCTGCATTAAATATAGATTAGAACATTTTTTCCCTCGAGCCATAATAAAAGAACCCTTGGAGAGTTTCCACTATCCTTACAACAACTATCACTGTCAAGTCTGCCAATTGAAATCAGATTTACTCGAACATTTGGACCATGTCTGACATCTCTAAGCAATAACTGACTGCCATTATTGGTGTTAGGATTCGTGAATTCCTAAACGCGAAAAACATCTATGAATCCTTTTCAAAAATCCAAGTAAACGATTAAGAAGATTTAAGGATTACCTCTATTTGGCGTGATCAAGATCATTCGATTCTAATTGTGCTATTGTACGTGCAACCTGAACGATCACCAGACGCTGTAGTGTGCGAACGCCCTCTATCGGATACACACGGCAAACTAACTCGTTACCCCGAGAGTACTAGTGCCTAAAGTTTGAAAGGCTTATTTTTCTGGTGAATGGAGGCACGAATATTTTAACAGAATAGTTCCCTTGAGAAGACGGCTAGGGTTTTCTTAAAACCCATCCGAACCTCTTAGAGTCTAACTTTGATAATATCTTATCATATTTTATTTTAAATTCAAATTAAATTAAAACTGATATGATAAGATTCTGCCATTATCTCGATAGTTTAACTAATTAATTTACCGAGTCATATTCATACAATCTGGATATCATCCAAATACATCGAATGTGGACATATTTCCAAATTCATTGTATTTGGTAAATTTTCTAGGTTTGATTAACTTAGACATATTTTCATATTCATCGAACCTGGTTACCAAAAAATAACCTAACAAGTTCGCTTATTGTGTGACCCTATAAGTTCATTTAACATTGGCAGTATGGCCAAATCACATTTAAATGGCCCACAAGTTATAAGCAATTTCTAACAAAATATTATAACTATTTAGGTTAAATGAAAATCAGTGATCTCTTTGAACCAAACCATAATTTTATATTTAGCCTTTTTGTCACATGATATCCAGATTAAGCATAAGGCACGGAACATGTCATCCTTATTAAACTTAATCATTAATTTCTTGATCTCATAGTAGACTGTTCAAACAAATGATATCAATATCTTAGATTGATATATTTGAGTATGGTCATGCATTTTAACAGTCTAACTTATCAAGGGGCCTATGGATATCTCTCCCATAATTGAGATGGACAAATTCCTTTACTATCAATTATATTCCTCTTCTTAATTTATTCTATATCCAACAGTTATCTAATTTATTATCTGGTTAAAGATAACTTTAGACAATGTCAAAATATAAAATTTATCAAGTAGAAAACTATGATGAATTTAGGTCGAAGGACTTTTAATATCATTATGACTAGAAAGTACTTATAACATGTTCCATGAAGTACTCTCACAGTGGGTCATGTCCATTACAATGCTCTCTAATATTTATTTATGTTTTGACTTGATATTACATATATCCATGACCAGTAAAACATAGCCATCAAGTCACAAATATACTAATCTTAATTTATTATTGTTCCACTAATAATAATCGATCAAAGATAGTTTAAGAATAGTTATTGTATTGATTGTAGGGTTTTACTATTAAGTTACATACTTGATGACCACAAAACTAAATGTACTCTTCATGAAAAGAAATGCCTCGTATTATTACATAATACATAACGACAATAGTATAAGTACAAATTGACTCTAGGACATATCCCTAACAATTGGTCTTCAAGCAAACATCACCCATGCCAATAACTTTAGATATACCATCATTGCCCATCCTTAAAACTCTAAAGTCACCAGGAGTATATGTAAGGAAGAAGTCTCTCCTGGCTGTAATATGAAGTGAAGCACCTGTATCTACTACCTAATCAGTGTCATGAGAGGTATAACTGATCACATTCTCATCATACACAAGAACAAGGTCTCCTGAAGAAGTAGTAGTAGCAACTTGATTTCCTCTATCATCCTTTGCTTCTGAAGTACTTGTACCCTTCTTGTTTTCCTTCTTCCATTTGAAACAGTTTCTTTTAATGTGTCCTTTCTTGCTACAGTGATGACATTCAACATCCTTATACCTGGACCTAAACTTACTTCTGCTCTTGTATCTAATTGTCTGAACCTTACTTGTACTCCTTCCTCGATTTTCAGTACCAAGAACCTCAGATCGAGAAGATGAACATCCTAAATTTCTCCTTCTAACCTCTTCATTAAGGATACCATCTTTAGCATATTCCAAAGACATGGAACCAATAGAAGCAGAGTTAGTATAAGAAACCCGAAATGTCTCCCAAGAATCAAGCAAACTGCTAAGCAACCAAAGTCCTATAATCTTATCATCAAATTTAATTCCCACATTTGACAACTAATCAATAAGACACCGAAAGTCATTTACATGGTCCATCATAGGATTTCCTTCTTTGTAGTTCAAATTTATCATCTATTTTAATAGGAACAGCTTGTTGTTACCAGTTTTTGAAGTATACAAGTTTTCAAGTTTCTTCCACAATTGCTTGGTATTACTTTCATTTGCAATGTGGCTACGAACATTCTCCTCAACCCAACATCTAACATAACTACAAACTTTTTGATGCTCAAAGGTCCATTCTTCATTAGATTTATTTTCAGGCTTTTGAGAAGCAAACACATGCAAATAAAAACTCTTCACAAATAATAAATCTTTCATTTTTCCTTGCCAACTATGATAGTTTGAACCATTTAAAATAATCATTTGACTAGCAACATTCTCCATAATTCAAACAAGCAAAATGCACCAAGCACCAATCAGGAGCTCTCTGATACCACTTTGTTGGGGACAAATAGACTAAGGACAAGGGCACGTACAAGTAGAGGAATAAAAACATATTCAAACCTCCTGTAAACCCCTACTCTTTATCAACTCCACACTTGAATGAAAATTAGGAGCCCCAAAAAATTAAAAATGGCAGCAATAATGGAAGACAAAAAACACAGCCAAAATGCAAGTACAAAGCACACTAAATTTTTACGTGAAAAACCTCTCCAATGTGAAGAGGAAAAACCACGGAACCTTCGAGTCCACGCTAAAAGCTTCACTAATCAACATGAAAAATACAAGATAGAGTTCCATAATATACAACTGAAAATACAACCACAATGAAGTTACAACTTCATTAAAAAATAAAATATAGAGAAGAATAATTGGAGAAAATGCACCAGATTTTCGTCACTATCCGACGGCATTATTTTTGAATCCGGCCGTAAAAAATTGATCACTACCATTAGAATGTAGTTCTGCCTCTCCTCTACAACATATCCAAAAGTAGACTGCTCAACACAGAAAAATCACCGTCCGATCGTCCAGTAGAAATAGACTGCTCAACACAAAAATATCTACAAGTCTCCCCCTCTCTCTCTCTCTCTCTCTCTCTCTCTCTCTCTCTCTCTCTCTATTTTCTTCGGCTCTTTTTGTTTCTCTCTCTATATTCACACAACAACACACACCGGTTGCTTTGTATATTTCTATATCTCACCCGCTTCTTCTTTGTGTTGACCAGAAAAAACAAAAAATCTTTTCCTCTTTTGTTGCTACATGGTTGTCTAGATTCTACATGTTGGGAGCCAACCCAACAATGTCTCGACAGTGATCAAATCTTTTTTGGAGATGAAGATGTAGTCCTTATTAAGATGGAGGAAGAAACATTATGTCTGGCTTCCGTGGTAAAACTAAAAGTCACCCTTGTTTGAGAAGGAGAAAAATGTTAATCTCTCCAGTGTAGTTAGTAATAAGGTAAAAAACTATCCCATCATCAAAATTAAAGATTTACTAAATATATATTGTAATTAAAAAAGGTAGGAAAGAGTTTGATAAAGAAAGGAATATATTTTAAAGAGATTTTGATTGATATTCATGATTTATTATTTAATATTAATAAGTTTATAAAATTATTCTTACTTTAATGAGGTGACAAAATTATATATTTTGATTTTTTTGTTTAAAAAAGAAGTGTACAATGCTAACATACTACCTTATGTATTATGTTAGCAAATCTCTTTATATATATATATATATATATATATATATATATGTATGTATGTGTGTGTGTGTGTGTGTTTTTTGGGGGGTGCGGGGGTGGGTGCGTGGGGGGGCAGGCCGGGACCTAGTCGGGGATGATTCATCCTTGCATACAGATGACTTAAATAAGGGAATAGTAGAGTCAAGCTCAATAAATTGTCATCCTTACGTTGATTGAGAAGACTACAACGTGATGTTTATTTTTACTTTAATAAACTTCATTTATTTTAACTAATTATGATACACCGATAAATAAGAGTCAGATTCTGAAGACAGCCAAATATTACAATTTGCAGTATAGTCATCTTAAATTCACTTTTAATGGCAAGTCACTTTATATACAAATTTGACTACTTTGATGAACAAATAAACGAGACTAGAATCGTTAAAGTAATAGTCTAACATTTAAATATTGGGACAATTAAAAAGATGTTTTATTATGATATATGGTTATATAAATATATGGATAAACTATTGTGATTATTTGATTGTAGAGATTGAATTTAAAGAAAAACAAAGATTGGATTGTTTATAATACGTGAATTAAATTTTCAGTAGAATAATATTAGTTTAAGAAAACGTATAATTATGTATATAGTCGACGCTATCCGACACCAAGGAAGTAACGGAACCAAATATCCACATATTCGAAGGATTTGGATTTTCTGGCTTTCATTTTCACTTTTAAAAGCCTCCACAATCCAAATTCAATGGCTACTGGGTAGATCAAGAACCGGATTAAATAATATGAAAAATATTATTCACTTAAATTCTTATAAAGAAAAAAATATTTTAGGGAAAATATTGTTTTATTTTTCTAGGAGAAAACTGGTTCATATTGGTGTGAGGAGGAATATGGTTTGAATCCAAAATCTCTTATATAATAATAAATATTTTTACTACTAAGTCATAATATACACTAATGGAAATCGAGATCTTACTTAAAAAAATACGAAACTCCTTTCACTTAAGTCAACTCTAGTCGATAAACTAGTTAAGTAAATAAAATCATCTTTAATATTTAATAAATTTTGCGTTTAATATTTAATATTCGTTTGTTTATCTTCCTTCACGTTATACAATATAGGATGATTTTGAAAAGAAATGAATGCCACTGCCCTCTCTTGTAGTGGTTGAACAATTTTTTAGTACAAAAGGGTCTCTACTGATAGTGGCCCCAAACCATACCGTCCTAATTTTATGGAGAAATATTTAGGTGAATTTGGTTTATTGTAGATTATCGTTTTAAAATATTATATTTTTTATATATTTTAATATATATAAAACAACGTTTGATGCAGTGGTCTGAACCACTATTTTAAAATGACATAGTACAACACTTGAAACTGTGGTCCACATTGAATAAGTCCACCCAAATATTTCCCTAATTTATATACCTTGTACAAGCAAGGTTCACTTTACAACTAAAATCTCATAAAGCAAAATCAAAGCTTTTATTTATGGAGTAATTCTTACATAGACCATAGATCGATGGACCAAATGCATTAGTAAGTTGTACTGTACAACTTGTATTGCATACGATACAAGTCACTAATGCACTTAATTCATGGACCAATGGTCCATGTTATAATTTTTTTATTTAGGATGTATTTGAACAATAATTTTTATGAGAAAAATAAAAATATAAGAATAAGATCACAATAAAAATAGGTTTGATAAGTTGATTTATTAGTTGAAAAAAAGAACTCGTACTTACACAATACTTTTTGGTTTAATCACATCTTCTTCTGTTCTGTTCTACTATTGTATACTCCCTCTATCCACAAATAACTGACTTAATTGTAAAAACGATGCATATTAAGAAATTGTGAAATTTTATAATAAAAATGATTAAAATGTCTATTATACCCTTTGAAGTATTCTTAGTATTTTTCTCACATCATCAATTTAAATCTCACAATTTCTTTAATTACACCACTCTAATAATTCTTCTTTTCATCCATATCACCTTATTAAATTACACTTTTGACTATTTTTATAGAATAACGTGATTTTATTATTAGCTAAAATAATTTCAGTATGAATAATTGTAATACTAATTAATTGATAAAAAAAATTATGCTAAGGGTAAAATTGAAAAAACGAAATTGAATATATCCTCCATTTAGAAAGTGGACAGTTATTTTTGAACAAACTAAAAAGAAAATTAGGACAGTTATTTGTGGATAGAGGGAGTACTACATAAAAATAATTTACTTTCTCCGTCCATATTTATCTATTATAGTTAAAAAAATTTTAATGTCCCTTTTTATCTATCATATTGAAAAAATTTAGGTGCTATTAATATTAATTTTACTGCTATACCCTTTATTAAATAGTTTTGAGAAATGAAAGTGTAATAACTTTAGAGAGAGAGTTAAGCAAACAAAGTAAGAAAATAATTATGGAGAATATTAAATTCAATGATACTTTTGAAATATAAATAAAGTTGTATGAATTTAAAAGATTTACTATTTTTTTTAAATTGTATAAAATAGTTAACTAACAGATAAATAGGAACCGAGTGACTACTTTTTTATTTCTTGTGAAGCAAATTAAAGGCATAATGTTTTGGGAAGGAATAATTTATTTTTCTTTAGAGTAATTTAAAGGAATAATTTAAAGTAATTAATGTTTTTGTCTAAATAATTTTGGCATATTTTGAATCCATGCTTTGGGAACATCAAAGTGAAATGACTTTGGAGAAGGAACAAACCAGGACAAGGAGGTAAGCAACAAAAGAATCCGGAGTGCTAGAGTTGGTGTCTGAACCTAAACGTGAAATAATGTAATTTTTGAGTACCCATTCATTGGCCTGGACCCCGTGAAATAGCGTGTGGGAGTGATTAGGTGCCAAAGCAACAGCATTTGGAGCCGTGCAAGTTGTGAACTTGCGCGATGATTTCACGATCTAAATTTATAATGATGAAAATTTAACGTTCGAAAAGATAGTTGTGTATAAACTTTTTTTTAATAAAACGACGTCGTTTTAAATGATAAAAATCACATCGTTTTGAATAGTCAAAACGATGTCGTTTTGATATTCATGTAATCGTGTAAAATATTCATGTAATTGGGTCAAACTTTATATAAACTCAAATGACCGCACAAGTTGCCGTACGACAACTTGCGCAGCCCCGATCCAAAGCAAAATTAGCCAGTCAGCCGGCGTTTCATTCTCCTCTTTGTGCACTTCAGTCCTCCAGGGTCCAGCCTCAAAGAGCAAAATGGAGAAGATCCAGCATAACTATGTGGAAGTCAGAGGACTAAAGCTTCATTTTGCAGAAATTGGAACAGGCCCTGCTGTGATTTTCCTGCATGGGTTCCCAGAGATCTGGTACTCATGGCGGTATCAGATGATTGCAGTAGCAAATGCCGGATTCCGAGCTATAGCACCTGACTTCAGAGGCTATGGGCTGTCTCAAATACCTGTGGAGCCTGAAAAGACAACATTCAAGGACCTTGTGGATGATATTCTTGGTATTCTTGATCTATTTCACTTTCAGAAGGTATCTTATACTATGCCGTATATAGAATCATTCATATGGTGTCCTGCTATGAGATCCAGACAACATATCAGAACTAATCCAACAATTTTTGTGCTGAAATATGCAGGTTTTTCTTGTGGGAAAGGATTTTGGAGCTCGAGTCGCTCACCATTTCGCGCTTCTTCACCAGGACAGAGTTTATGCTGTTGTGACATTAGGTGTGCCATTCCTCCCTGAAGGCCCAGAAGCATTCCCCGTGGATCTCCTTCCAAGAGGTTTCTATATGTTGAGATGGCAGGCAAGCAAGTTCATTTCTTTGCTTCTTTTTCCAATATCAATTGCTGAATTGAATGAACTCTGTTAAATCTTGCTTGAATTGTGAATCGTTAAATACTAGTTGATTCTGTTCTGCGTTCTATTCCTTTGTCTACACTTCAGGAACCTGGGAGACCTGAAAAGGACTTTGGCCGACTCCCTGTCAAGACAGTGGTGAAGAACATCTACATTCTTTTCTCAGGCAGCGAGTTACCAGTAGCGAAAGAGGATCAGGAGATCATGGATATGGTTGATCCATCAACTCCTCTACCCCCTTGGTTTAGTGAAGAGGATCTTAGTCACTATGCAACTTTATATGAAAAATCTGGTTTCCGAACTGCGTTGCAGGTCCCCTACAGGTAAAGGGATTCCTTCAGTTTCAGTTCCAAAGCGTATCATGTTGCCTAATTTCAACAAGTGCCAACATTTTTGTTTCTTAACATCCCCCGCTGGCATGGATTCCCCTGATAACATAGCTACACATTTAGAGAGATACAGACTTTGACTAGATAGTGGATACTGACTTTTATGAAATTTTGAATTTAATGATTCCTGACCCTGAGGATTTGAGCAGGGGATGGATGGAGGAATACGGAGTCGGTCATCTCAAAATCCATGCACCTAATTTGCTGGTTATGGGAGAAAAGGATTATGCCCTTAAGTTTGGAACTCTAGGAGAATATATAACAAGTGGAAAGGTTAAAGACTTTGTTCCTGATCTGGAAGTAACCTTCATTCCCAAAGGAACCCACTTTGTCCAGGAGCAATTTCCAGAGGAGGTGAACAGGCTTGTCATCACCTTCCTGAATAAGCATATATGAAAAGGAGCACTGATGAACTTCCTCGTTTTCAACACAGTATAAGCAACATGATCAGCAGCAGCTATATCAACCCAATTCAGATAGGTTCTGGATGCGTATGATAAACTTTTGCATCTCCCAAGATTTTCATTCGTAATACAGTTTTCTTGGTACATGTTGTTTCGTTAGCATCAAGAATCAGTATGACTGCATTAAAGACAGAAGTGACCTATATCTCTTGCATATTACTGTATTAAGCTGCCGCTACCATACTTAATACGCAAGGAGTATGATATGAACCATTATCTCTGGGAAATGCAGAACTTATCCATCAGGACACTTGTTTCTCCTATATAGCAGATTAGTATGCTTAATTGGCAACAGTGTTCCCTCATGAAGCTGATAGAAACAATTTATGTACATTTTCACAGGTCTTCTTACAGATAATGGTGCTTCCCCAACACCCCCCACCCCCCCCCCCACCCCCACCCCAATCCTCCCAAAAGAGAGAGAAAAAAAAAAGCACAAATTTGAAGTATTCCGCAACTCAACCAACACACTGATCAACTTTTCCATCAGAACTTTGCCTATCAAAGAAAGTGAAAAGTTCTCCTTTTGAGTTTCAAGGCATTGTTCTTTCCCTAGAACTATAATCCAGCAGCATTGTTCCTACACCATCCGAATCCTTATGAACAAAGAAACAGGGTCATACGATACATATGCTCACTTGACCAGAACCAATAACCAATATGGGTTATAACTTCAATAGAAACCGCAATAGGTTGTTGATCACATCTCTTCACAAACCAAAATCAGTTAAGCTGGCAAGAGTTCAGTTTGTGATCCAATATCTTACACTAAAAATCAGTCATCAATGTGGGAGTACACCCGTGTCTGTGAGTAGGTGGTCATTGACCCCTCACAGATAGTTTAGTAGGCACCCTCATAACTCAAACAGAACAGCATAGGAGGGAATGCATACTTCGGATGAGGAAGAGGAACCAAGCTTTTAATTGGTTTCTTTGTAACCGGTAGATTAATCGGGAAGAGGTTCTAGTCCAGTGCCTAGACATACCTTGTGATTTTCCTACTCGGTAAGCATCATGTGATTTTCCCAGAAAAACAAACTTCATTGTGTCTAGTGAATAAGAGGATATGAAACTGGGACTCAATGCAACCCTGTACCACAAGTTATGAATTTTAAACAGCTAGTTACCGGCTTATGTTTTTTACCATGCTGAGGCCGCATGCCTATCATGCTAAAAAGAGAATTCTTAGTACATGCCCTCCTGGAGTTCTCATGCATTTTATTTCAAGATTTTCCTTTCCATTTCTTTTCTTCATTTTATTTCTCTAAAAGACACTGCTCTGCTGCTCGTGATATGCTGCAAAGCCCATAGGCATAGTCAAAGCTGAAGAAAATGTTGAGCTACACATGGAAAATGCTATATTATTTGTACATTATAAAGATAAAAATCTTGGTGACACTGCAGGTTTCCATACATGATCTTGGGTTCCTGAACCTAAATGCTTCACAATTCATAAGCTGGAAATCTAGCATTAGCAGGTTCTACCATGTCTAGGAAAATATAAGCCATACCCCCAATGCCTTCAAACAGTGAGTATGGGCTATCTCCTCCGTGTATTTCTCCCCTTGACATAAGCTGGTGAGCTCTATCCAGCAAAAAGCAACTAAAAGCTTTAGCTCTATATAGGAACTCAACATTTCCAGTTAGTTGATAAAGAGCAAGGAAGACATAAGTGTTGCCACTGATGCCATGACAAATTCCAACTCTTTTCAGAAGACCGCGATTCCACACAACCTCAGCTGCATCTATGGCTGCTTGTAGAAATTCCTTTTCCCCAAAAACCTAAGTAGCAAAAATCATCAGCAAATGAAACAACAGAAAAACTAATAGATAGATTGAATGAAATGCACTTCTCTCTTAAATGGAAGTCAAAAGTCCAGCGAGGTCCCCCTGGGGAATGATAAACCATTGTTGCAATATAGCAGGAAGAAGCCTCTAGACTGAGATGTTATCTTCCTCAAATAAAAAAGGGCTTAGACCTTGTTTCCAGAATAACAGCAAGTAAAATGCATCCAGAGAAGAGAACAACTGAGGTAGAAAGAAATAAATAATTCTGCTCTCCTTTCAGTTTGGTTATATGTCCGTAGGAAAGGTCAAGTGCCTCAGTAAAGATGACAACAAGCACAGGACTCATTCTCAGTGCTAAGAGTGTATACAGCATATTATATTGCTCCAAAAGAGCAGCTTTAAACGAATGTTCAATGAATGAAAAAGAACCGCTGACAGACATAGTAAATAGGATATTTATTGCAAACAAAAAGAAATGGTTGTTAATAAAAAAAACACATTTGCTATGCATATATAGGATAGAAATATTTCTGATATATATTTCTCTCTAAAGAATTTCTAGTCTGTCTGAATTAAGATATTACCTGAGCAGCCTTGACAAGTGTTAGAGCAATTCCAGGAGCTCCATGACACCAGTGTACAACAACATCTCTCCTTCGGTCTTCCTCACTTGCCGGATAGTTCCCACTAAGGAAACGATTCTTAATCATGTACTTAAGGGTTTCCTTGACATCTTCACGCTCATCAGGCTTCAGTTCAAAGTCCATTAAAACATGCATGATGCCAGCCAATCCATGGGCAGCACCCCAGTACACTTCACCATACCACTCAAACATCAATGGACTTCTACCCCTCCCACCCAATTTTCTCCCATTCTTCATGACTTCTTTGACAACAACACCCTGATAAATGGTTACAAAATAATCTCAGTAAAGTGTCCAGAAAGGCTTAGTAAAGCAGTTACGGTAAAATAAAATGATTAAGCCTTACCATTTCAGCTGACGAAATAGTTCCTTTACCTATATGCTTATCTATAAATAAGCATGCCCACAAGTAGCCGGCTCTACCATACAACAGTTCATTAGGGAGATCCTTTGACAACCTAATCTGCTTCCAATATCAAATGCAATGTATTTTAACATCCACATTAAACATAAGGAAAACAACAAATGTAACCACCAACCAAGAGTTTTAATACTAACCTCTCTAAACTGAGCTAAATAGTAATCTAATCGCTGACCATCCCCTATGTACCTCGCTAGAGCAGCACCAAGTGCACAAACCCCAGCTCTCCCACATATAAATGTCACATCCCTACAATCCATCCATCATATAAGCACGAGATTTCAACTGATTTACAACAATTTTCCTATTGTAATACTCATATACATGTATGCATATGCAGTAAAAAGAAAGCCCAGAAAACAAATTAAACTTGTATGGAGAAAGATAAAATATGGCATTCCATTCCACTTTAGATATGGGCAAAGAATTTCACCCTTCATTTCCTTCTCAAAATTTTCATTCTTCTGCTGAGTTTAGGTGTCCTTTTGACAAGAAAGACATAAAAATACAGGTCATAATTGATGACATTTTTCTGAAATTATATATTGAACTCCTTTCATTTTCCCTCAAAAAGGCTAGTTTCCAATTGACATGAAAGAAAACCACCAAAACCCAGCAAATATCCACAAGAGACCCACAAAGCATATTATTACTCCATCAAAAAAAAAAAAAAAAAATCACAGAAAAATAATCCCAACTACCTGGAGTGCACAGAAGCAGAGTCACAGGCCTTGACAGTCTGAGAGCAAAGGCTAAGATCATTTCTATTTGTAGTGACTAGAAACGACTTGAAAAGCAAAAAGGCAGTCCCAAGAGCACCAGTATACAAAGTAAAGTCATCAACTTTCTGGCCAGTGAGTCCCCATGTTTCCACAACTATAGTTTCTTTAAGATCAAGAGCTGCTCGCTTGAACTTCTCAGAGATTGAGGCATATGGGGTTACAAGAAACCTCAAAAGCGATTCTTCTGTGCCTTGTTGGGGGACTCTGTGACCTTGCTGCTCTAGTTGCTGTTCTATTCTGGGATTTTCTTGAACAAAGTCAGGCATTACATTGGGAAAGAATCTATCAGCCATTTCTTCTTCAAAATTTCGACGCTTTGCTTAATCTTTCAGCTCCACTGTCCTCTGGAGACTTGAAGCGGAACAAATTTGGAGTCGCATTTTAAAATATAATGGAAGTTTTTCTACGTGGCATTGATTAGGCCTAATTTGGGAAGAGGATTTTTCACATTCAAACCAAAACTATATTTTAAAATAATATTATTAATTTAAATAATTCATATTTTTTTTAAAATATTATATATTCACAATATATTATATTTTTTATTAAATATTAAATTATATAATTTTCATATTTTATAATATTTTATTAAAATTTAACAAATTTACCTAAATTAAATCTTTATTCAAATACAACCTAAACAAATTAAGTTGTGTATTTATAATGGGAATTTTTTAGGTTAACTAAAATAACATCTTATACTCTTTGACCCTTTTTAATTTGCCCTTATGAAGAAAATTACATCAATACCACCCCTCAATTGAAAGTTCGTTTAAATGATTTAGATTAGATGGTCACAAACGGGAGTCGTGAAATGCCTTAAATGCCCTTTAAGTTTTCAACTTTTTACCATGGTTTAAAAAAAATGAAATTCATACAAAAACTCCCATAGTTGTTGTCTTCTCCAAGCATTGTCAATACACTTAGAAAGCCTGGTGCATATCAGAATAGGATCTGCACAATCGGCTAAAACAAGAGCAGCACAGGCAAGATGTGCATACTTGGTTCAATTAGTTTTCCTCGATAATAAAATATGGGTTGAATGATGAAGGAAAAAGGAAAAAAAAAAAAAAAAGGTTGTGTTGAAATCTAATCACAAAGAAAAAGAAGCTGCCAATGGAGTGGAATTGAGGGGCGGCAAATTGAGTGGATAGAAAAAGAAGAAGAGATGGGAATCATGGGATGATGGCGAATCGAGGCAAAGGGAGAGGAAAGAAGACATGGTGGTCAGAGGAAGAAGAAAGCAGAGGTGGGGGAAAGCAAAAGAAGAGGAACAGAAGTGGAATTGCAGGGTGAAAGGGAGTTGATAGGAAAAGAAGAAGAGATGGGAATCAGGGAATGACGACGAAATCAAGGCAAAGGGAGAGGAAAGAAGACATGGTGGGTAGAGGAAGAAGAAAGAAGAGGTGGGGAAAAGAAAAGGAAGAGGAAGAGAGGTGGAATCGCGAGGTGGAATAGCGAGGGAAGAAAGAAGGAAAAAGAAGAAGAAAGTGGGAATCAAGGGGCGAAAAAGAAGAGACATTGTAAGGAGTTTGGGACGACAAAGGGCGTGGTGGTAGCAGAGGGAAGAAGAAGAAGAAGAAGTGGACAGAGAAAGATGAAGTGACATTGTAATGGTAATTTTTTCGCTTAAATTGGAGATTCGGTTCGGTCTGGTTTGGTTGAGTCGAGAATTCTTCGATTTAAGCACGGACAGGTTAGGGGCAGGCTTCATTCTTTGACCTGCCAATCGGGAGCGGGGATTGTATGATCCCTGCCCCCAGCCTAGCCAACTTTATATTTTATATATATATGTATATATATATATAAGTAGATTATATAAATAAATAAATATATATATATATACACATAGATATAGATGTGAATTATATATATATTGTATATATATACATACCAATATATATATATATATATATAATAGGTAGATTATATATATTATATATGATTATATATGTATATAAAATAAAATAGAAATAGAAATAGAAGAGAAAAAAGAAAAAGAAAAAAAATTACCAATTATCAATTTTACTCTTAATAATCTAGTGATATGATAAATACGTAAATTATTGGAGACCACCACAAAAGTTTTCTATATGATTAAAAAGTTTTGAATAAAAATATATTGGAGGCAAGAAATTTTTTATAAAAAATCTTTATAAATATTTTTGGGCCCAAAATGGCCCCCGCTTCCCCGTTGGGCTAGGACCGGGGATTGTTTTGTCCCCGATGGGTTGGGGGCGGGAATCCCCACCTTTTTCCGTGGCGGGAACGGGTTAGAGATGGAGAAATGGGGGCATATGTGTGGACGGAGTCGGGATTTCTAGTCCCCGGCTTGGCTTGACCCCATTGCCATCCCTAGTTAGAGAAAAAGGGAAGGTGTGGCAGAGACAAGGGAGGAGCAATGGTACTAATGGCAGGAGAAAAGGAAGAAGAATGAGTATGTCGATGGTGATGGCAGCTAGGGTTTGTAGGTATGGCAAAGAAGAGGAGGAAGAAGAAGGCAGTGGTAGCACCAAAAGCAATGGAGGGGGAAGAAGGATGAATGGAGCGGCAGTGGCTAGAGTTTGTAGGTGTGGCAGAGACGAGGGAGGAGGAAGAAGAAGGCAGTGGTAGCACAAGAAGAAATGGAGAGGGAAGAGGAAGAAGGCTGAATGCTATGGCAACAACTGTTTGTAGGTATATGATATTAGGGTATTGTTTGGATGGAGATGATGTTAAGGGCAAATTTAGTACTATCTTCATTTCACAATATAAGTCGTTTTGGATTGAAAAGTTTTTTCACAATATAGATCATTTTACAAAGTTATATAAACATTTATTGTTTTTTTTTCAATTCTACCCCTCCCTACAATCTCTCTCCTTCCACTAATTATGACACAACTCTCTCTAATTAACAAAGTAGATAAAGACTTAATTAGGGGTGTTTTTGAAAGATTAATTTTAAAATTGTGTGAAATTTAGGATCCTTAATTTTTGTGTATAAGTCTAAAACGACTTATATTGTGAAACGGATGTAGCATTTCATATAAATTATTGAAAATTTAAGTTCTTGTATGTTAAATTCACTGTTTTTTGTACTGGATCGGACGGTCGGATCGTGAACCGGTCTCCAAGCTGGTCTGGTCCTCCTCTTTGAACCGAAATTCTAAAAAATCATCTTATTTTTGTGTGAACTGGTTTTGATCAGTCAGTCCAATCGATGAATCGTTGAACGGGTTGGTCTAATTGAATTGAGATTATTATTATTATTATTATTTTCTAAATAAGATAATACATTCATAGGAAAGAAATAAGTTACACAAATGAACTAAATAATCTATAATAATAATAGAGAAAATATCATATTTTCTTATAATTTTGTTATTTATGCATTTATAGATTTGAATTACACTATATTATTGATCAATTTTATTTTAAAAAATAATTATATTTTAAATTATAATATTACCGACTCAATTGCGATTCAATTGTGATCTAATTACGATTGGATCATTGAACTGTGAACCAGTAATTTTTTGATTCGATATCCAATCCGATTCTTATTTAAATTGATCACAAAGTTAAGAAATGAGGGACACATTGAAACAATTATTTTTGTAAGGGGTAAATTGAGAAATGTTATAGAATACAGGAAGTTTTTTTAATTAACCTATTTTTTTTTATTGGAGTGTTATCACGTTTTTTTCAAGGTTGGCAATATTGCAGAGCAATTTTCCTTCTGCTAGAACAATTTTTGTTCGAATGACGTATTTAACCTTCTAAATAAACTCAATAATATTTTCCAAATATCTTTTTCTTTTCTAATTTATCTCCATTCCTCTGTCTTCTCCCCACTCTCCACTTTCTTGCGAAATCGTTCTTTCTCTATCCTAATCCTCTCTCTTCTCTCTCCTCTCTCCTCTCGCGATCTTCCTTTTTCGTCTCTCTTCCCCCTTTCTTCTCTCTCTCATGGTTTCCTCTTTTTCTCCCCTATCTTCTCTTCCCTTCCTTTCTTCTTCTTACGGTTGTTAGTACCAAAATCATTTCTGTTCTCTTTTTCTCTGGATATTCAGTACTCTTCCTATTGAAATTCATCTGAATACTCATTGAATATCAAGATAGCTACGCTGTTGATTTTGATAAAGATCCGACCACCAAATTAACTTGGATAAAGATTTGATACTGACCAATGCAGTTGCATTTCTGTTTAGAAAGCTATGATTGCAAGGCCTTCATATCTTCTCTCAACTAGCTTTTTCTTTTTCCAGAACATAATCAAAATAAGCTAGTATGAAAATGAATGGTAAGATGGTTTGGTATATATAGGCCAGCCTGGAGAATAAACACCGAGCAGTTGATAATATAGGGAAAAAATTCGGCCTTGTGGTTGGTGTAGCCTTTGGTTTTGATCACCTTTCTTGGACCTTTGGAAAATAAGTCAGAATAGAAATATTATAGAATAGTTATGTATACAGTACACATGAAACCAGTGGCTTCCGTTGCCCAGGTTTCCTTGGTGTCTTGTTCGCCATTTCAGACTCCTCTGTGTCCCAAACATGAACAGATGAACTCCACTCAAATGAGCCGCCGGTTTTACAACCTATAGAATTTTGAAGCAAAAGGGATTCCAAAGTTCTTCTGAACTTGCATAGAGATCTATGTCAGTAAACATACGTTTTTATAGCGGGTGAAGAAATTGGATAAGGTTTTAATTTTCCCTTGCTTCTGCAAATCTTCCTTTTAGGTCTATAACCGAGTTGATTAAGATGAATAAATATGTCATTCAAATAAAAATTGCTCTGGCAGGAAGGAAATTATTCTGACAATGTTGCCAGTCTTCACAAAAAACTTAAAATCCTTGATAATTGCGACGATGAATATTCACGAGTTATTTCACGATAAATATTCAACGTTTGTAAAATAAAATTATTTTTGTTTAAACTTTAACAAATAAAATTTTGAATTTAACTAACTCGATGTCTAAATAAAAACCTACTTAAATAGTATGAGTGAATTGAAAATTAGACTATTTTAATACTCTTGAAGTTGGTCTCAAGATATATATAAGTTCTAGTACACCATTAATATCTTTCGATGTACATATTTGGTAGGTAAGAAATCCAACATTCATGTATTATAATTAATATATTAAAATTTATTTTTAATGTAATCATACTTTATCTCGATACATTTTTCACTTTTTTTAATACAATTTTTGTCTTAAAGTAACTTCACAAAATTTAGATTTATAATTAGGTATAACCAAGTAATGCCTTACCATTTTCATGTTACATAAAATATAGACATCTAATTTATGCACAGATGGAGTAATTTCTAAGTAAGCTTGTCATCAACTTTTTTTTTGTGGTTTATATAGGTATCAAATTATTTTCATGAGAAAGCAAAGAGTTAAAAAAATGCAACTATTTTGAGAAGAATAAAGGTAAATAAAGGGGGAAAAAACAATTGGAATAGGTCAATGTAGTTCCAAAAGAGAGACTCATATAATTTCTTAAATCAGGATATATATGGTTCTCCCAGTGAGTAGCATCATAAAATTGAATTACTCCCCTCCTCACCCTCCCATCCCCCTCCCACCCCCCCAGGAAAAAACAAACTCATAAACTATTCTATTGTTATGCTCAAGAAAGAATTATGGAATAGTATATATTTGATTTTTCTTTTCAGTTGAAACGAAAATGCTAATAGTTTCATCAGTCTTGTCACCAGGTTATTTTTTTTTTTAAAATTTAGCTAATTTAAAACATGATAAATATACTAACAGCTTGTTCCTTTTCTTTCTTTTTTTCAAATTGTTGATTTTTTTTTTAGCAAGTGAAAAAATAGTTTTGAAAAAAACTATCAATAAATTATTTTTTATTTTAATTGTATTGATAAGAAAAATAGTTTTGAAAACAAATTTCATGTTAATTATCCAAAATAACTTTTTCAAATTTTTCTAAGTGAAAAGCATAAGTGAAGAAAACAACTTAGAATACCCAAAGAACTTTTGGCTTAAATTTCTTTTAAAAAACAATTTGCAAACACTATTTTAAGCAATTAAAACAAAAATAGGCTACTTTTTTACATGTTGGCAAGCAAAAAATACTTGGCCAGACTGTGGGTCCGAATTAGCTGATCTAACCAATTTTGACTCCTAGTTTGCCTAGGATCCTCGAAGAGCGGTTACAGAGCGTTTGACTCGGTCTAAATCCACTCGCATTCCCATGATGTGCTATGAGCATGAAGGAGGTAGAACTATCACCAAAGTGGGCAAGCATGGCAGAGGTGGAAGACACCGACGTGCATAAAACAAGGGGGACCGAGGAGAATCAAGGATGGGAACACTTTCAAACATCACAATAATTTTATTCATTATGTCTTTCTAGAGTTTTCCTTAAATTTATCTAGTTTTTGCGGCTCTTGTTATATTTTTTTTAGCTTTAGTCTCCAGTTTTTGTTCTATTTCATCTCAAAATACTCCCTCAATTTAAAAAAAATTACTTACATATTTAGAGTGTAGCAATTTGATCAAGAAAATGAGTGTCTTTTTTGGAAACTCTAAGTGTATATGCGTTTTTCTATTTATTTTTGGAATAACCTTTGTCTTGAAGAGAGTTTCTATGTTAGCTATCCTATCCGAACATTGAGGGATAGTTTAGCTAGGAAGATTGCTATACGGTTTGCTCGGCCAACATTTTCACGGCAATACTGTTTGGTGATAAGAATAGGATTATCTTGAAATGAGTCCCTTCTATTAGTTTATGTAATTACGCTTAGGATAGATTGTTTTAAATATGAGCATGCAAAAGAAGACATCGAGGCTTAGCAGGATGGCATTGATCAAAATTTAACTTTTGTTGCAACTACTGTATTTCCAACATCTCTTACAGTCATCCGACAACAATTTGATGAGAGTGGGGCCGCGAGAGCTAATCCAGAATCTCATCCAGCAAGTTGCGGTAATTTTTAGGGATTCTAATGGCTTGCAAACTTTAACTGCCCCTAGGAGAAGTGTGCTAGTAGTCACAGTGCCCCCAGCTGATCCTCGCCCAACTTTATAACATTTGCAATGTAACAAGGTTACTATTGCTCGAAGGGTGCGTGGCTTATCCTTGAATGGCTCAATCCCCAAGCCTCGCCCACCTGCAATCCCTAGAAATATATCTTATGTTGAGTTTGGCAGCTTCGGACGAAAACTCAACTCAATCTTCCTAATAGAGCAATCAATTGGACTATTTGTATGAGCCCATGGACCTCCTACTCTTTATGGGCTTGGGCTATGGTTGTTTTTAACTAGTGAGTTAGGATCCATATATTAGAAGAGCTCTAGAGTTAGTATTTTAAATTAAGAGATTAAGTAGTAATTATGTTATT
Source organism: Voacanga thouarsii (assembly GCA_026120185.1). Lineage (NCBI taxonomy): Eukaryota > Viridiplantae > Streptophyta > Magnoliopsida > Gentianales > Apocynaceae > Voacanga > Voacanga thouarsii. The sequence goes on from JANUWF010001569.1 coordinate 2,931,472, forward strand.
AGGAGGTTTTAGTTAACTACTTATTAGAGGCTCAGTCATAACGTCAGTTGTGTTGTTCCTTCAAGATCAGTGCCAGAAGAGAAGAACGAAGAATAGAGGAGGGGGGTGAAGAATCTGAGAAGGGGCTTAAACCATTGATATCAAATATTGGTAAGTTACTATTTCTTTTGTTGATTATGGTGCTGTAGCATAGGATTGAGACTTGTTATTCTTGAATTGAAGATAGAGCGTTAGGGTTTTAAATTGGAAAAAATCGATTAGAGGATTAATTGTGGTGTTTGGGTTTCAATTGAAAGTGAATAAGTGTTTGGTGGCTTGAAGGGAAGCTTTGGGAGGATTTTTTGTGTTTAAATTCCTAGGTAAGGAAGTTTGGCTTTCCAATGTTTCGGTTCTGGTTACTATTTCTTCAAAATCAAAGGTGTTCTTGAATTCTTTATGAAAAGTATTATTTTGAATATATGGAAAATGGTATTGAGTATGATATGTTTACTTGTTAAATTCTGTTTTGATGTTGTAAATGGGATTTATGAGTTTAAGTTGGGTTTTATGTTTATGTTTTGATTTTGATTCATGAGAATGCTGAATTGCTTGTGGGTTCTACTTTGGTAGGAAATTCCAAACTTTATAAGCTATAAGGTCCTACTAGGGGGATACAATACATAGGATAAGCGAAGACCCTCCTTCTAATGGGATATAATAATTGGAAGACTAATCAGTTAAGCCAAACCAAATCCCCAAGCATGAATCATCTCCATCAATTAAGCTCTGTTTAAGTATGTATTATATATGATTAAATGGTTTTGGTGCACAAAATGATGTTTTTCCTTGATACAATGGACGGTTCATGGTTGGATTAGTTCTTGGGGGTGAGATGTTGTAGGTTGGCTTTTGGTGCTCTGAAAATCGCATTCGCGTAGATCCCAGAGCATAGCTGGTGCTGGCTTCCTTCTTCACACCTGGCGCCGGCTGCACTCTATTCGGCGTCGGTGTCGCCAAAACGACACCCTGCGCCGACCCCCTCCCCCCCAGTACCGACTCGACCCTTCTCTGCTTGATTTCGGCGCCCATTTTCTTCCATTCAGGTGATGGTCTTTTTCCCCCATGATTTTTTTATCATCATTTTCATTAAATAAACAACGTCGGTTCAGTATTCAAGTGTCAGTTATACCTCATTTGATACAGTATTGAATAAAGCTAAGAAATACATTGTTCCTTATTTCCTCCCACTTGTTCCTTTGTGTGATATTCCAAGATCTTCAAATGGTAAGACCAACTCACCAAAAAGATATTCTGAAATCCCAAGAATTGTCTACTACAATAACTTGAAAGCTATTTTGAGCAATCATTTTATAAATATACGTGTATATATAGCATGCTCAACCCCAGGCAAGCCAGATTTCCTTACTGAGCTAGTGAGTTCACTCATTATCTATCATTTTGCAGGTTCTCAATTAGATAAGGATGAGTTGAAGGAGTGGTTTGATGAGGACTTAGAGTGATGAGCTGTTATTATCTTTGTATTAGTTTTGGCATGTGTTTTGGGAATTGTTTATTGGCATGTATTCAATTTTTATGTTTGGTTTTAATGTGTAATTTAAGACTATGTATTGTTATCTCTTAAGTTATGAAGTGATGATATGTTTTGGATAATGGCCATTTATGAATGTAAAGGTTCAACATTTTCTTTTTGGGGTGTTGTCATGTCATACTCGGATTTGAGGCATGACATTTAGTGGTATCAGAGCCCAAGATTATGCTTTATAGGCTGAAACTTTAGGACAATAAAAATGGAACTGAGTGATAATCTAGAAGTTTAAATTTAAGGAAGATAGTAGCATAAGTAATATTTTTAGTATTCTTTAGGGATGTTGATTGTTTAGTAAATTATTTTCTTTTTCTTTGTCGCTTTAGCGCGCTAGTGGCATTTTCGTGATGGCACGTAGTACAAAGAGGACTGCTCAGGAGGGTGTTGGGGACAGTGATAGGGATAGACCGGTGGCTACACAAGTACGAAGGTAGACTAGCAGGGCTAACAGGGGTCAGAGTTCATCCGCTACCGTGTCAGCATCACGTGGGGCAAGGGATCATTCTTCTAAGGTCGAACTGCCCCCACCTTCACTGTTTATGCTGCTAGTAGCTACGACAGTACCACCAGTCACAACCATGCGTGGTCCTAGTTGTTGGATATATGCCGTCTTAGACTAGTTTTCTGATGAAAATATCGAATATGTTAATAAAAGAATTTATTTGTTGGAAATTGTTTGTGAAATAATTTTTTTTATTTGTGTACATTTTCGTTTGGAACAGACCCATTGTGTATAGATAAGTGATCCATGTGAATGGAGGTCTTTCACAATAAGGTATGGATCATGGGTTATTTAAACACATAAACAGTTGTTCTTAACCAATTGATGAGAATGTGAATCTCGTCACATTTAGGTTATTATGTTATGAATTCCAAGTGGGGAATGGCTTACCTTTAGCCGTGAGTAGTCCACTCACTTCATGACAGAAGCGTATTTCGAATACGTAGAACAGGACCTGTAGTAGTGGTTTTTAAAAAGTACTATATGGTAGAAACCTAGTCTACTATCGCTACAGCGTGGACTAGTACTCTATGACTTGAGTATGAGTTGGTGGTCTGGCGAAGCTGAAAGTATATGCATTGATATACTATAGTTGAGGTTCTATCGGAGAGCCAATATATTTGTATGTTGGGTATGTGTGACTAGTTAGTTAAGACAGACTTGTACAAGATAGTTTCTACACCATATCGCCCCTTGTGGTTGTCCGGATGATCTAAATATCCAAGACCTTGGGAAACATGACTTGGATGTTTGCTTTAGGGTAGCTCCCTTGGAAAGTGGAAATACTCCAGAAAGTCGTGAATCATTGGATTAGAAACCTAAGGATGGTAGATGTCTTTAGAGAGGTATTAGTACACTTCTTCCTCTCTAAATGTACGGCAATGTGTAGAGGGGTATTTTAGTCATTTCACTTGTAGGTCGAAGACTCTGCTAATGCAGAATTGTCCTTGGGGTCAATATTTTCTTATGGTGATATTAAAAAATATTTAAAATGCAAAATACATCTATTTATATAGTAGGGGTATTTTGGTCATTTTAGTAGCCAAGGCGATGTGTCTTTTTGGTCCTCGGAATAGCTCGTAAGTCCTAATTAATTTTTGGGTTGAGAAAATGATCTCAGTTGAGAGAGTTTTATTTTATTCGGAAAGTCTAATTTATTATTGGATTGGAATAAAATAAATGGAGAGAAATTTATTATTTGGTTTAATGGGTTAATTAATTATTCAGGACATAGGTCCAGTTTGAATAATTAGAAAATTAACCGGGACTTAAATTAGAGGAAAATAATTATTACTTAATTATTTATTGGGTTATTTATTTAATTAAATCTCAAGAAATAAATAATTAGTATTTAATTATTTTTGGGTTCTTTTGGGTTTATTAATTATTTATTGGGTTATTTATTTAATCCCAAGGAAAATAATTAATATTTATTATTTTAGATTTTTCGGGTCTAAGAAAAATAATAAATATTATTTTGGCCCAATAGCCTGGACCATAGGATTTTTTTGGACACAGTTTAGAAGAGTTTAGAGTGAAGCCAAAATTTATTTTGTAAATAATATTCGAGTTTTAAATCTCAAGAATATTATTTTTATCAAAATAATTATTTTTGATTTCATGACTCTTGATTTTCTGTGTGAAAAAATAAAATAAAAGGAAAAGAAAAAAAATAGAAATATATTTTTCGGATGTCTCTTGGCTCTCTATCTCTCTCGTGTCTCTTGATTTTCCTTCTTCTGGCTTTTGGTTTTGAAACCAAAGGAAGCTAATTAAGAAGACATTTGTGTCTCTTGGTTTTCTGGCTTCTAGGTTTGGTGCCTATAAATGCCAACCGAGGCAGTGAAAGAAGGTAGAGTGAAAAATCCTCTGAGAATTTTTTCTTCGTCGTCCCATTCTCTTTGCTCACCAAAAGAAATTATAGCTAGATCATATTTCGTGAATTGAAAAGCTTTGCATTCATTTTCAACCGGAGACGAGAAGAAGAACCGAAACAGGAGGGAAGCTTCAGTGCACTGGAGGAGTTCATCAACGTTGAAGATGAAGCTGTTCTTGAACTTCAAATCATTCAACTATGATCTTCAAGTTTTAAAGGCTCCAAGAGGTATGTTTTTATCCCACCATACTGCTCCAATTCTCTGATATATATTCATATTCTCCATTTTCGTCCACTGAGTTTGCATGCTCTGTTATGTCAATTCCTTCAAGTGGTATCAGAGAATGAATTTGATTGACTTAGGGAGTATGTTAGTTAATAAAAATGGAGAAGAACATTGTTTGGAGCTTAAATATGTGATCCTTCGCTTGAAATGGAATGGGATGAGCTCTCTGTAATTTTCTGAGGCTCACTATAAATTTTTAGTTTGATGAGTTTGGATCGTGTAAACCCAATTTAAATGGGTATAGGCGGTTGTTGTTTTGGTTTGGATGAATTTTTGTAATGAAAAATATCCAAAGAAACAAAAGGAAGCGATTTGGAGAAAAAATCGCAGAAGAAAACGCAGAAAAACGCATTCGGGAGAAGATGACACTATTCTTAAGCCGTGAGGTGGAGCCGAGCCGTGAGCCGAGCCTACACTGGAGCCGTGCCGTGAGCCGTGCCTTTGGAGCAGCTAAGCCGAACCACTTACTGTTGAAATCCGAGCCGAATACAATTTGAATGTTGCAATTAAATTGCAATTGCTTCCGGGTCCCTCACGGGTCGGGCTCCAGAAAACGGTAAGATGCGCGGATCTTTAGCGGGTTTCCAGCAGAGTGTAAGCGGGCTTGGGTCTCGGGTCTGGGCTGCTCCGCGGGTTGAAGCAGTACGAGATCCAGTGCATCGCGGTTCACTGCAGCCTCGGTGGACCGCAGGCCAAATGGGCCCGGATCAGGTGCGTCGGGTTCAGTGGACCTCCGGTAAAAAAATTATTTTTTAAATTTTTTTTCAAAATTTTTTAATTTGGGTCCCATACCAGGCGAAGTTAATATTTTTATAATAGTTTATATTCTTAAAATATATTTGCATGAAAAATATTAGTAAAGGATTTTAGGATTAAATAAGATAATTAATTAATTAATGTGTTTAATTCTATTATTTGGACACATAGGTTTAAAAATAGAAAAACGTGAAAACGTTTATTGTTTTCTGACATACTATTTATTTTGTGTATCTATGTGCGCGGTTTCTCAAAGATCAAAGTCTTTGGGAATATTTATGCAAGGAAAATATTTTTTTTAAAAAAAATTAAATGGTTATTTTAATTTGAACAAAAATTAATCCTTGGCTATTTTCTTAAAGAATTTAATCCTTGGTATAGAAAATATGTTGGATTTAGATATTTTTGTAAGTTAAAATAGAAAGCCATTTTATTTTATTTTGCATAAAGAAAAATTGTTTTATTGAGACCCAAGTCTCGTTAAAGTTTTAGTTGGAAAATTTTTGAAGCCATTAAGTTTTAACTTAAATAAAATTAGTTTATGGAAAAATCTCTCAAAGGATATAATCCTTGATATTGAGATTTTGATAGACTTGGATATTTTATTTTTAAGTTAAAAGAAAACTTAATGGAAATTTCAAAAGGATATTTTTCCAGAAAACTTTATTTTAAAAAGACTAAGTGGGAGAGGGGTTCCAACGGCCCCACGGCTTCCATCACGGTCCTCATTAGAGATCATGGGTCCCCTCGCGTCACCTTGGGAGTGAACCCGTATAGGATGAGGATACCACAAGGATCTAGATCTAATGGAAGAATGTAATTGATAACCCGAGACACGTACTATAATCGGCCAGTCCACGTTAGAGGTTATAGTGCGGGGAATGTCCATAGGAAATAAAGAGGAAACGGCCATCCCACGATGGAATTATTCTCTAGATCATCACCTAGAAGGGAAATTGATTTGTGGTGGTTATTACACTTAGTTTAGGGAACTGTTAATCTTCCAAAAAAGCTATGTAGGTTTTCCTAAAAGCCAAATTAATTTCTGTACTCAAATTTATTTTCACAAACTAAATCATTTATTTTATTATTCGATTTTTCGGAAATGGTGGGAGGTTCTTTTAGTCCTTTGGCCGTTATTCTCGATGAAAATAAGTTAACGGGACCAAACTATGTGGACTGATAGAGGAACCTGGACATAATACTCACAGCCGAAGAGTATAAGTATGTCTTTTACGTGACCTCCCCTGTAATCGGGGAAGGTTCCATCGACAATTGAGTGAGAGGCTGAAGAGGCATGGAAGAAGGCTAATGAAATGGCACATTGCTATATACTAGCCTCCATGTCTAATGTGCTCCAATTTAAACACGAGCACATAGCTTCTGTGTATGACATTAGTCATTCATTAGCCACTATGTTCGCGGATAAGAGTCAGCCCACAAGGCAGGAGGTTCTTCGAACTATAATAAACACTAAGATGGCTGAGGGAGCATCAGTTTGGAAGCATATGCTCAAGATGATTGCTGCTTTCGAGGAGGCGAAAATCTTAGGGGCTATCATTGACCTCAAGAGCCAAGTGGACATGGTTCTCGAATCTCTACTGAATTCCTTTACTCAGTTCAAAATATGAGTTTAACTGAATTGATGAAGGAACTCCAGATGGCAGAAAAGGTCATGAAGGCACATTCAATGGCCATGATTGCTAAGGCTTCTTCTTTAAGAACTGGGTCCAAGCCCAGAAAGTTCAAAAGGAAGAAGGGAAATGCAGTAGCCCAGCCCAAGACCCAGCCCAAAGATAAACCTAAGGACAAGTGCTTCAAATAAGGGAAGAAGGGACACTGGAAAAGGAGTGTCCAGATCTTCAAGCCAAGAAAAATTCCACTGGTAATGTTTTCTATCTTGAGTCTATATAAATGGTTGGATCAACTTCCACTTGGATTGTTGATTCAGGAACCACTGATCATATCTGTAACTCCTTTCGGGGGTTTAGAAAGATAAGTAGACTCAAGTAGGGCGAACATAGATTACACGTGGGAGTTGGAGCACAAGTCTGGGCCTTTGCAGTAGGAGAGCTGGATCTTGTTTTGATTGTTATAAGAAAGTGGTTTTAATAGATATTTTATATGTACCTGATTTTTTGTCAGAATTTGATTTTAATTGCAAAACTTATAAATCAAAGAAATTCTGAATATTTCCATTCTGATATTTTTATCAGTAGAAATGAAGAAATATTATGTATTGGGCACATATGTGGAAATCTATTCTATTTAACCCTATTAATTATCAATCAAATAATGCTCAATTTGAACCTTTAACTAAGAAGAGAAAGACCAATATCAATGACTCATTTCTTTGGCATCTGTGGTTGGGTCACATCTACTCAACCAGGATTCAGAGGCTAATCCATGATGGGCCTTTGGGCTCATTGAGATTGGAAAGTTGGCCTCAGTGTGAATCTTGCCTATTGGGAAAGATGACCAAAAGGTCTATTATCCCTAAGGCGGATAGTGCCAAGGAGGTACTGAGTCTTATTCACACTGATGTGTGTGGTCCATTGTCTACACCAGCACGAGGAGGTACTTGAATTCTTCATCACTTTCACATATGATTGTACAAGGTTTAGTTACGTTTACCTGATAAGACGTAGGTTTGACTCTTTTGATAAGTTCAAAGAGTTTAAGGCTAAAGTGAAGCGTCGGACAGGTAAATTAATCAAGACCTTACGATCGGATCGTGGTAGAGAGTACTTCCTAGGTAAATTCGAGAACTACATGATACATCATGGGATAGTATCCCAACTCTCTGCACCGGGGACACCCCAGCAGAACGGAGTAGCTGAGAGAAAGAATAGGATATTGATGGAAATGGTCAGAAGCATGATGTCTCAGGCTACTCTTCTAGTATCTTTTTGGGGATATACCCTAGAAACAGCGGCATATATTCGGAACTTGGTGCTTTCCATGTCAGTACCTAGGACTCCCTATGAGATGTGGACTGGGCGTAGGCCAAGTCTGAATCATCATAGGATATGGGGTTGTCCAACTTATGTACTGATCAAGGGAGATAAGTTGGAACCAAGATCAGAATTATGCTATTTTGTTGGGTATCCAAAAGGAATAAAGGGTGGTTACTTTTATCATCTTAAGGAGCAAAAGGTACTGGTTAGTACCAATGCTAGATACTTAGAGGATGATCAAAGTACTTCCACGAAAGGTTCAACTAGGTTGAAACTCGAGGAGAAATTATCTTCGGAAGCAACTTCTTCTGACTTAATTATGGTACAAGAAGAGGCACAGCCTCAAGAGCCTGTACAAATGGTGCCTTGTCGCAGTGGGAGAATGTCTAGGGTTCCAGATAGATGGAATGGAGAAGCTTTTGAGCTGGTCTCTGACCATTAGGAACAAGACCCCACTAGATACGAGGAGGCAATTGCTAATGCCGATGCAAATCTATGGCATGAAGTAATGAAAGCCGAGATTGAGTTTATGTACTTCAATCAGGTTTGGGATCTTGTAGCTTCACCTGAAGGGATAAAACCCATTGGGTATAAGTGGGTGTACAAGAGAAGAGGTGAGCGGATGAGAAAGTGGAAACCTTCATAGCTAGGCTTGTAGCAAAAGGGTATACTTAGAAAAAAGGAATCGATTATGAGGAAACCTTTTCCCCCTGTGGCTATGCTTAAATCCATCTGTATTCTCCTTACCATCGCATGTCACTATGACTACGAGATATGGCAAATGGATGTCAAGACGGCATTTTTGAATGGCCATCTTAGCGAAGACATCTATATGTCCCAATCGGAAGGTTTTATTGTTGAAGGCCAGGAACATATGGTTTGCAAGCTTAAGAAATCCATTTATGGATTTAAGCAAGCATCGAGTGCGTGGAACATTCGTTTTGATGAGATTGTAAAGTCTTATGATTTTATTTAAAACGAGGATGGATCATGCGTGTACGAGAATCTTGAGGGGTTTAGTGTGATTTTTCTTGTCTTGTATGTGTGAATGACATTCTGCTCATTGGATATGATGTAGGGTCATTATCATCTATAAAGGTTTGGATATCTAGTCAATTCAGTATGAAGGCCTTAGGAGAACCCAGCTACATTCTCGAGATTAGACTTCTTAGAAATAGGAAGCAGAGAATGTTAGGATTATCCCAAGTCGCATACATTGACAAGATGCTGGCTAAGTACAGCATGGATTCATGCAAGGGAACTCTAAATCCTTGCAGATATGGGTTGTCCCTTTTGCAAGGGACTGTCCTATGTCTTAAGAAGAGAAGGATAGGATGAGTAGGATTCCCTACACTTCGGTTGTGGGAAGTCTCATGTACGCCATGCTGTGTACTAAGCCAGATATCTGTTTTGCCGTAGGCTTAGTTAGCAGATATTAGTCAAACATTGGGGAGGTTCATTGGTAAGCTGTAAAGCATATTCTTTGGTACCTCAAAGGAACCTTGGAACTACAAAGAGGGGAAGCATATAGAAAGGCAGTACCACCTGATCCAAGATATCCAGAGATGGGATATGGTGGTGGTACAGATTGCCTCCGAGAACAATCTAGTAGATCCATTCACCAAGTCTTTGGTTGAGAGAGTCTTCAAGAGACACTTAGATGCCATTGGGGTGGGCACCTATGGACTTACCTAGTCTTAAAGTGCAAGTGGGAGATTGTTGGATATATGACCCCTTAGACTAGTTTTCTGATGAAAATATCGAATATATTAATAAAAGAATTTATTTATTGGAAATTGTTTGTGAAATAATTTTCTTTATTTGTGTACATTTTTGTTTGGAACAGACCCATTGTGTATAAATAAGTGATCCATATGAATGGAGGTCTTTCACAGTAAGGTATGAATCATGGGTTATTTAAACACATAAACAGTTGTTCTTAACCAATTGATGAGAATAGGAATCTCGTTATGTTTAGGTTATTATGTTATGAATTCCAAGTGGAGAATGGCTTACCTTTAGCCAGTGAGTAGTCCACTTACTTCATGACAGAAGCGTATTTTGAATACGTAGAACATGACATGTAGTAGTGGTTTTTAAAAAGTACTATATGGTAGAAATCTAGTCTACTACCGCTACAGCGTGGACTAGTACTCTATGACTTGAGTATGAGTTGGTGGTCTGGCGAAGCTGAAAGCATATGCTTTGATATACTATAGTTGAGGTTCTATCGGAGAGCCAATATACTTGTATGTTGGGTATGTGTGACTAGTTAGTTAAGACAGACTTGTACAAGATAGTTTCTACACCATATCGCCCCTTGTGGTTGTTCGGATGATCTAAATATCCAAGACTTTGGGAAACATGACTTGGATGTTTGCTTTAGGGTAACTCCCTTGTAAAGCTGAAACACTCCAGAAAGTCGTGGATAATTGGACTAGAGGCCTAAGGATGGTAGATGTCTTTAGAGAGGTATTAGTACACTTCTTCCTCTCTAAATGTACGTCAATGTGTAGAGGGGTATTTTAGTCATTTCACTTGTAGGTCGAAGACTCTGCTAATGCAGCATTGTCCTTGGGGTCAATATTTTCTTATGGTGATATTAGGAAATATTTAAAATGCAAAATACATCTATTTATATAATAGGGATATTTTGGTCATTTTAGTAGCCAAGGCGATGTGTCTTTTTGGTCTTCGGAATAGCCCGTAAGTCCTAATTAATTTTTGGGTTGAGAAAATAATCTCAGTTGAGAGAGTTTTATTTTATTCGGAAAGTCTAATTTATTATTTGATTGTAATAAAATAAATGGAGAGAAATTTATTATCTGGTTTAATGAGTTAACTAATTATTCAAGACCTAGGTCTAGTTTGAATAATTAGAAAATTAATCGGGACTTAAACTAGAGGAAAATAATTATTACTTAATTATTTATTGGGTTATTTATTTAATTAAATCTCAAGAAATAAATAATTAGTATTTAATTATTTTTGGGTTCTTTTGGGTTTATTAATTATTTATTGGGTTATTTATTTAATCCCAAGGAAAATAATTAATATTTATTATTTTAGATTTTTCGGGTCTAAGAAAAATAATAAATATTATTTTGACCCAATAGCCTGGATCATAGGATTTTTCTGGACACAGTTTAGAATAGTTTAGAGTGAAGCCAAAATTTATTTTGTAAATAATATTCGAGTATTAAATCCCGAGAATATTATGTTTATCAAAATAATTATTTTTGGTTTCATGACTCTTGGTTTTCTGTGTGGAAAAATAAAATAAAAGGAAAAGAAAAAAAATAGAAATATATTTTCCGGTTGTCTCTTGGCTCTTTATCTCTCTCGTGTCTCTTGATTTTCCTTCTTCTGGCTTTTGATTTTGAAACCAAAGGAAGCTAACTGAGAGGACATTTGTGTCTCTTGGTTTTCTGGCTTCTGGGTTTGGTGCCTATAAATGCCAACCGAGGCAGTGAAGGAAAGTAGAGTGAAAAATCCTCTAAGAATTTTTTCTTCGTCGTCCCATTGTCTTTGCTCACCAAAAGAAATTATGGCTAGGTCATATTCCGTGAATTGAAAAGCTTTGCATTCATTTTCAATCGGAGAAGAGAAGAAGAACCGAAACCGGAGGGAAGCTTCAGTGCACTGGAGGAGTTCATCCACGTTGAAGATGAAGCTGTTCTTGAACTTCAAATCATTCAACTATGGTCTTCAAGTTTTAAAGGCTCAAAGAGGTATGTTTTTATCCCACCATGCTGCTCCAATTCTCTGATATATATTCATATTCTCCATTTTCATCCACTGAGTTTGCATGCTCTGTTATGTCAATTCCTTCACTAGTACACTGATGGATATGCCTCATGCATTAGCTATGGTAGCTCAAGCGATGCAGAGTCAGTATCTGCTACAGTAAGGGCATATCAGAGTTTAGCAAGAATAGCTCAGGTTGCAGGCAGAGTAGCAGCAGTTGCAGCGAGACCAGGAGCAGCGAGACCAGGAGCATCGATTTAAGAGAAATGACTCGGGAGCTCGGTCGCTTTAGGAGTGGATGAAGAGAATAGGACTCCCGACGTTTAATGGTATGAGAGGGCCCGAGGGAGCTGAGGAGTGGATCAAAGAATTGGAGCATCACTTTGAGATGATGAAAGTTCCTAAGGAAGTCAAACCGAATGTGGCAGGTCCATTTTTGGTGGGTGAAGCGCTGCGATAGTGGAAAGGGGTGAAGCCCATCTATTATTAGGGAGGTGAGCCATTTACATGGGAGAAATTCAAGGAAATATTTCTAGAGCAGTACTTCCTGGATGTATTCAAGATTGAGAAGGAGAACCAGTTCTTTGAGTTAGTTTAGGCAGAGCAGATGAGTGTGATTGACTATGCACTCAAGTTTAATTCATTGGGCAAGTATGTACCTGTGGTTACTCAAGACCCAATTTCGAGGACCAACCGGCTTGTTCATAGATTGTTGGCTAGGATTCGTGGAAGGTTGTCGGCAATCAGACTCAATACCTACAAGGAAGCCTATCAGAGAAGTTTGGACGTCGAAGCTGAGTTCAGGAGATCTGATACGGATAGGGACAGAAAAAGACCCAAATTGGTATCTAGTCAAGGTCAGGGGTCCAGGCCAGCGGTCAGTCAGGGATAGAATACCAAGTTGGGGTTCAGCCAGGGGTAGGGGTGTTCATTCAATTTTCGGTTCGATTTTGAAATTTGATTTTTTTCGATTTTTATTTTTTTTCAAAATCGAACTGAACTGAAATTTTAAAAAAAAATTGATAAAACCAAACCGAAATAATTTCGGTTTGATTCAGTTTTAAACCGAATTTGAATGCCTTATTTAGTAGATCCATTAACCTAATATAAATTTAAACCCAAATAAGTAAAGTTTAATATAAATTATAATTTAGATCTAATATAAAATGTAATATAAATTAAAGTCCAAACATTTATTAGTAGAAAATTATGATAACGGAAGCAAATTGCAAAGATGAAGATCTTAAACTCAATTACTAATTGCTTTATTTTGAACAAAACGAAACCAAACTAAATCGAAATAATCAAAATCGAACATAATTTTTTTAAAAAACCATAATTTATAAAAATAAATAATTAATTAATGAACTATATTTCAATATTAATTATATATTTTAAAATTTAAAAATAAAATTTGATTTTTGATTTTTTTGTTTTAGAAAATAAAAAATCGAATCGAATTTTTATATAAACTCTAAAACTGAACTGAATCGAATTTCATTAAAATTGAACTGAAAACTGAAATTAGGACCAGTTTAGTTCGGTTCAAACCGAATAATGAATACCCTTAGCCAGGGTTAGAGGTTTAGACCGACATTATTGGGTTAGCTTGATGTGAATAGGAGTGCTTTTCCTGGTCAGCCCAGGCCAGCTATTTCAGGGGCACCGGCAGGGAATGCAGTAGGATCTTCAGCTTCTAATGCCAACACTCTAATTAAGGAATGCACCACTTGTGATAGGAGGCACTTGGGAGAATGTAGGTGGGCTTCAGGTGGCTGTTTTCAATGCAGAAAGATAGGTCATAAGATCGGATAGTGTCCCGAGCCAGCTATCAAACCAACTCAAATAGTAGGTAGCACACAACAGCCTAAGGCAGGGGATCAGAGACAGAAGTCTAATGCTCGAGTGTTTGCTCTTACCTATAAGGAGGCTGATATAGCTGATGATGTGGTGACAGGTACATTTCTGATTAATTCTATGCCTGCCATTGTATTATTTGATTGTGGAGTATCGCATTCATTCATATCTTGTAGGTTTACTAAGGCCTTAAAGTCAGGTCTTACCCATTTAGTTGACTTATATAGAGTAGCAATACCTAATAGAAAAGTTTTGGTGTCTAACCTGGTGCATAAGTGATGTTGGGTAGCAATTGGTGATAAGGAGCTCGATGCAAACCTAATCTAGATTAATATGGTTGATTTTGACGTGATTTTGGGTATGGACTGGTTGGATAATAATCATGCTTTGGTGGATTGCTGAGATAAGAAGGTGCAATTTGCTTTACCGGGCAGAGCTGTTTTCCATTTCCAGAGTGAAGGTAGAGTAGTGGGTAAGAGATCTATGCCAGTGATTTTCGCGGTTAGGGCTCACAAGAATCTTTGCAAAGGATACAAGACTTACTTAGCTAGTGTGGTGGAGACAAAGAAGCAATAACCACGAATTGAGGATATTCTAATAGTGAATGAATTCCATAATGTGTTTCCAAAAGATCTGCCAGGCGTACTACCTGAGAGAGAGGTCGACTTCGAAATCAACTTGATTTCAGGAGCTAAGCTGATTTTGAAAGCACCATATCGCATGGCACCAGCTGAGCTACAGGAATTGAAGATACAACTTCAGGAGTTGTTGGACAAGAAATTCATACGTCTTAGTATGTTACCATAGGGTGCTCCCATCTTATTCGTGAAGAAGAAGGACGGAAGTATGAGAATGTGTATCGACTACAAAGATTGAACAAGATCACAGTGAAAAATAAATATCCATTTCCCTGGATCGACTATCTATTTGATCAGTTGAAGGGAATGAAGGTGTTCTCTAAAATTAATTTACGTTTCGAGTATCATCGATTGCGGATCAAACCTAAAGACATACCGAAAAGCGCCTTCCGAACTCGATATGGACACTATGAGTTTCTAGTCATGCGTTTCAGATTGACTAACGCACCAGTAGCTTTCATGGAATTGATGAATCGGGTCTTCAAGGATGAGTTAGACAGGTTTGTGGTGGTGTTCATAGATGATATTCTAATATACTCTCCATCTAAGAAAGCGCATCGAGAGTATTTAAAAGTGGTGTTGCAAAGGTTTAGGGAGCAGAAGTTGTGTGCTAAATTCAGGAAGTGTGAGTTGGGGTTAGCTGGATACTATCAGAAGTTGTGGAGGATTTCTCTACGATCGCTACTCCATTGACTTAGTTAACCCAGAAGAGAGTTCAGTTTAAGTGGAGTAAATCTTGTGAGAGGAGTTTTCAGGAGTTGAAAAAGTTACTGACGTTGGCACCTGTGTTAGCATTATCGTCTAAGGTAGGGGGATTTACTATCTATAGTGATGCTTTGAAGAACGGATTGGGCCATGTGTTGATGTAGAATGGTAAAGTGATCACCTATGCTTCTCGATAGTTAAAGCTTTATGAGTAGAACTACCCAACTCATGACTTGGAGTTGGCAGTGGTAGTGTTTGTACTAAAAATTTGGCGACACTATTTGTATGAAAAAATGTGTGAGATCTTCACCGATCATCAAAGTTTAAAGTATCTGTTTACATAGAAGGAGATTAACATCATTAGAGTTTAAAGTATTTGTTTACATAGAAGGAGCTTAACATGAGGTAGATGTGGTGGTTAGAACTGCTTAAAGATTACGATTTGAAGATTAGTTACTATCCTGGGAAAGCTAATCGGGTAGCATATGCTTTTAGTAGGAAGAGGTCTGGTACTTTAGTAGCTCTACTCACGGATTAGAATCAGCTTATCATGGAGTTTGAGAGGTTAGAATTGGAAGTGGTACAGCCGACTGCAGGGTGTTAGCGACCTTATTGGCTCAGTTCTCATTGGTGAAAAGAATCAAAGAGGCTCAATTGAAGGATGTGGAATTAGAAAAGAAGAGAGAGACTTGGCGCTTGGAGGCAGTCAGCTAGACTTTCAAATACATGCAGATGGCAATCTATGTTTCAAAGGCAGATTATGTGTTCCCAATGATGAATCATTGAAGATCGAGGTACTTAAGGAAGCACATAGCACGAGGTTCTCAGTTTATCTAGGAGGGACCAAGATGTACAAGGATCTTAAACAAAATTTTTGGTGGAATGGTATGAAGCAGAGTATAGCAGAGTATGTGTCTAAGTGCTTGGAGTGTCAGCAAGTTAAGGCGGAACACTAAAGACCGGCTGGATTACTCAGGCTTTTGGAAAATCCGGTGTGGAAATAGGAGCATATCACTATAGACTTCATCATTGGATTGCCTAAGTCCAAGGCGGGGAAGGACACTATCTAGGTTGTAGTGGATCGTCTAACCAAGTCAGTGTACTTCATGCCTATGAAGGTAACAACTTCTATGGAGGAGTTGGTTAGAATATACATAGATGAGATTGTCGGTTGTACAGGGTGCTAGTGAGTATAGTGTCAGGTAGAGATACCTAGTTTGTGACCAAATTTTGGAAGAGTTTCAACAAGGCCATGGAAACCACCATCACACTTAGTACAACGTTTCATCCTTAAATTGACGGTTAATCAGAGATGACAATTCAGACGTTAGAGGATATGCTGCGAACTTGTGTGTTGGATTTTAAGGGCAGTTAAGTTGACTGTTTGACACTAGTAGAGTTTTCTTATAATAACAGTTATCAAACTAGTATTGGGATGTCGGCATATGAGGCTCTTTATGGATGGAAATATAAATCGCCGATTAGTTGGGATGATGTTGAGGAAAGGAGCATTGCGAGACCAAAATTAGTTTAGATTGCATCAAAAAAAGTACCGGTCATCCGTGGAAGGTTGAAGGCTGCCCAAGATCTTCAAAAAAGTTGGGCGGACAGCAAGCAAAGGCCATTAGAGTTTCAGTGTGGTAAGAAAGTGTATTTGAAGGTATCGCCTACGAATGGTGTAATGTGAAGGCTTGAAAAGAAGAAACATAGAGCACGCAGTGGAACCAAAAATCGAAAAAATTGGAAAAACTGAAGAATTGGAGAACCCGAATAGAGTTGGTGCAGGTAGCCTCAGTCAGCGCTAGTCCCACTCTGGCGGACTCCGAGGTTAAAAATTTCTAACACTTTCTTCTTGTTCTCAAAGATGGCTGGACCGTAATATGTGCAACCGGGGTAGATACGCTGGTGAAAACCTCTGGTGCGATTCCTGCAAGTCTCCTACTCCATCTTTGCATGTATGTGAACGCCAACCTCTCGATCTTCCAGTATATGGCCTACCTAATTCCGTTTGGTGAACAACTTACAGACTAAGGAACTTTTTCTTGGAGAGAGAGAGAGAGAGAGAGAGAGAGAGAGAGAGAGAGGCGTCTCCTTTTCACAGAGAAGATGCAGTAAAAAAAAAACGTTGTTTTCTATTCTCCTGTTTAACTTAAATAAAACCCTAGGTTAAATTGGACTGGCCTATTGGACTCTTAGTTTAGCCTTTTAGACTTAATTAATTATTCTAATTAGAACCAAATAATTGGCCCAACAAATAATTAACTTCCCAACCCAAATAAATCAGTCCAATAAATAAGCTTAAATTAGTTTAGTCCCAGGTTAATCTTTAATTATACAAATTGCGCTAAAACCCTGAATAATTAATTAACCCACTAAACTAATTTAATTAATTCTCCCTTTCCATAAATCTTTATTCTATTCTAGCCCAACAAATAAATCAGGTTACTCAAATAAAATAAATTTTATTTAATTTAAAATCAATTCCTTAGCCTGTATTTAATTAGGACTCATGATCTATACTGGGGACTAAAAGACACACCGCATTGACTACTAAAATGACCAAAATACCATTGTCATATAAATAGCTGTATTTTACATTTTAAATATTTTCTAATATCACCATAAGGAAATAGTGACCCCAAGGACAATGCTGCATTAGCAAAGTCTTTGATCTACAAGTGTGATGACTAAAATACCTCTCTATACATCGCCGTACATTTAGAGAGGAAGAAGTGTATCAACACCTCTCTAAATGACATCTACCATCCTTAGGCTTCTAGTCCAATAATCCATGACTTCTTGGATTGTTTCCGCTTTCCAAGGGAGCTACCCTAAAGCAAACATTTAAGTCATGGTTCCTAGGGCCCTGGATATTTAGATCATTTAGACAACAACAATGGGCGATATAGTATAGAAACTATCTTGTACAAGTCTGTCTTAACTAACTAGTCACACATACCCAACATGCAAGTATATTGGCCCTACGATAGAACCTCAACTATATCATATCAAAGTACATACTTCCAACTTCGTCAGACCATCAACTCATACTCAAGTCGTAGAGTACTAGTTCACACTGTAGCAGTAGTAGTCTAGGTTTCTACCATATAGTATTTTAAGAAACCACTACTACAAGTCCTATTCTACGTATTCGAAATATGCTTATATCATGAAGTGAGTGGACTACTCACTGGCTAAAGGTAAGCCATTCCCCATTTGGAATTCAC
Organism: Voacanga thouarsii; assembly: GCA_026120185.1. NCBI lineage: Eukaryota > Viridiplantae > Streptophyta > Magnoliopsida > Gentianales > Apocynaceae > Voacanga > Voacanga thouarsii. The sequence goes on from JANUWF010001569.1 coordinate 2,949,608, forward strand.
AACATAATGACCTAAACATGATGAGATTACCATTCTCATCAATCGGTTAAGAACGAACGTTTATATGTCAAGTAACTCGTGATTCATTCCTTACTGTGAAAGACTTCTATTCACATGAACTACTTACTTAAATACAATGGGTCTTTTCCAAATATAACTATGCACAAATAAAAATGTAAATTCACAAACAATTTTTAAAAATAAATTCTTTTATTAAAACATTCGATATTTACATAAAAAACCTAGTCTAAGAGGGCATATTTCCCAACAATCTCCTACTTGCACTCTAAGACTAAGTTAGTCCATAGGTGCCCACCCCTATGGTGTCTAAGTGTCTCTTAAAGACTTTCTCAACCAAAGGCTTGGTGAATGGATCAGCTAAATTGTTTTCGGAGGCAATCTGTTCCACCACGACTTCCCTTCTTTAGATGAAATCCTGGATTAGGTGGTACTTCCTCTCGATATGCTTCCCCTTCTTATGGTTCCTAGGTTCTTTGGATTGTGATACTGCTCTAGTGTTGTCGCAGTACATCACAATCGGCCTGTCCATATGTGGCATAACTCCAAGTTCTGAAAAGAACTTCTGGAGCCAGATTGCTTCATTGGATGCCTCCGAAGCTGCCACATACTCAGCTTCCATGGTTGAGTCAGCAATACAAGATTGCTTGATACTTCTCCATGAAATAGCTTCTCTAAACAAGGTGAAAACATATCCACTAGTGGATTTTCTTTCATTCTTATTCGCCTGGAAGTCTGAGTCTGTGTATCATGTAGGAACCAAGTCATCAACTCTGTAAACTAGCATATAATGTCTTGTTCCCTTAAGGTACTTGAGAATATGCTTTACAGCTTGCCAATGAACCTCCACAGGGTTTGACAGATATTTGCTTTGCCGTAGGTTGGCCTAGTACACAACATGGCGTACATGAGACTTCCTACAGCCGAAACGTAGGGAATTCTACTCATTCTGTCCTTTTCTTCTTGAGACTTAGGACAATCCCTTGAAGAAAATGACAACCCATATCTGTAAGGGATTAGAGCTCCCTTGCATGAGTCCATACTGTACTTGGCCAGTATCTTGTTAATGTATGCCGCTTGGAATAATCCTAACATTCTCTGTTTTCTATTTTTAAGAAGTCTAATCTCGAGAATGTAATTGGCTCCTCCTAAATCCTTCATACTGAATTGACTAGACAGCCAAACCTTTGTAGATGACAGTGACCCTACATCATTTCTAATGAGTAGAATGCCATCCACATACAAGACAAGAAAAACCACATTAATGCCTTGAAGTTTCCTGTACACGTATGGTTCATCCTTATTTTGAATAAAACCATAAGATTTTATAGTCTCATTAAAACGAATGTTTCATACCCTCGATGCCTGTTTAAGTCCATAAATGGACTTCTTAAGTTTGTAAACCATATGTTCTTGGTCTTCAGCAATAAAACCTTCTGGTTGGGATATATAGATGTCTTCGCTAAGATGGCTATTTAAAAATGCTATCTGGACATCCATTTGCCATATCTCGTAGTCATAATAATATGTGATGGCAAGAAGGATACGGATGGACTTAAGCATGGCTATCGGGGAAAAGGTTTCCTCATAATCGATGCCCTATTTCTGAGTATACCTTTTCGCCACAAGCCTAGCTTTGAAGGTTTCCATCTTCCCATCTACTCCCCTCTTCCTTTTGTATACCCACTTACACCCAATGGGTTTTATCCCTTCAGGTGAAGTTACAAGATCCCAAACCTGATTGAAGTACATAGACTTAATCTTGGCTTTCATTGCTTCATGCCATAGATTTGCATCGACATCAGCAATAGCCTTCTCATATCTAGTGGGGTCTTATTCTTGATGGTCGGAGATTAACTCGAAAGCTTCTCCAGCCCATCTTTGTGGAACTCTAGACACTCTCCCACTACGATGAGGCTCCAATTGTACAGGCTCTTGAGGCTGTGCCTCTTCTTATTCCACAATCGGGTCAGAAGAAGTTGATTCCGAAGATAACTTCTCCTTAAGTTCCAACCTAATTGAACCTTTCGTGGAAGTACTTTGATCATCCTCTAAGTATCTAGCATTGGTACTCACCAGTATTTTCTGCTCCTTAGAATGATAAAAGTAACTACCTTTTGTCCCTTTTGGATATCCACCAAAATAGCATAACTCTGATTTTGGTTTTAATTTATCTCCCTTGACCAGTACATAAGCTGGACAACCTCATATCCTGAGATGATTCAGTCTTGGCTTACGTCCAGTCCACATCTCATAGGGAGTCCTAGGTACTGACTTGGAAGGCACCAAGTTCAGAATATATGCCGCTGTTTTCAAAGCATATCCCCAAAAAGACACTGAAAGAGTAGTATGAGACATCATGTTTTGAACCATTTCCATCAATGTCATGTTCCTTCTCTCAGCTACGCTGTTCTGCTGGGGTGTCCCCAGTGTAGAGACCTAAGATACTATCCCATTATGTACCATGTAGTCCTTGAATTCACCAAGGAGGCACTCTCCACCACGATTTGATCGTAAGGTCTTGATCAATTTATCTGTCCGACACTCCACTTCAGCCTTAAACTCTTTGAACTTGTCGAAAGAGTCAGACTTGTGTCTCATCAGGTAAATGTAACCAAATCTTATACAATCATCCATGAAAGTAATAAAGTACTCAAAACCCCCTCTAGCTGGTGTAGATAAGGGACCACACACATCAGTATGAACAAAACTCAATACCTCATTGGCTCTATCCGCCTTAGGGGTAAATGACATTTTGGTCATCTTTCCCATTAGACAGGATTCACACTGAGGACAATTTTTCAATATCAATGAGCCCAAAGTCCCATCATAGAATAACCTCTGAATCCTAGTTGAGTTGATATGACCCAACCTTAGATGCCAAAGATAATAGTCATTGATATTAGTCTTTCTCTTCCTTATTAAAGGTTCAAATTAAGCATTATTTAATTGATTATTAATAGAATTTAAGAAAAATAGATTCTTATACATGTGCCTAGTACATAAAATTTCTCCATCTCTATTGATAGAAATACCAGAATGAAAAGATACATAATATCCTTGATTTATTAGTTTTGCAATCGAAATCAAATTTTGTCGAAATCCAGGTACATATAAAATATCTTTTAAAACTACTATTCTATTACAATAAAAAACAAGATTCAGCTCTCCTACTGCAAGGGCCCAAACTTGTGCTCTATTTCCCACATGTAGTCCATGTTCGTCCTTCTGGAGTCTTCTAATCTTTCTAAACCCCTACAAGGAGTTACAGATATGATCAGTGGCTCCTGAATCAACAATCTAAATGAAAGTTGATCCAACCATTGATATAGACTCTAGATAGAAATATTACCTGTGGGATTTTTCTTAGCTTAAAGAACTTGCCCTTGGGTTTGTCTTTAGGCTGTGTCTTGGGCTGGGCCACTGTGTTCCCTTTCTTCTTCTTGAACTTTCTGGGCTTGGACCCAATTCTAGAAGATGAAGCCTTAGAAATCATAGCCTTTGATTGTGGCTTCATGACCTTCTCCACCATCTGGAGCTCTTTCATCAACTCAGTTAAACTCATGTTTAACATGTTCATGTTGTAATTTAACTTGAATTGAGTAAAGGAACGCGGTAGAGATTCGAGAACCATGTCTACTTGGCTCTCGGGGTCAATGACAGCCCCTAAGATTTCTGCCTCCTTGAAAACAGTAATCATCTTGAGCATATGCTCTCTGACTGATGCTCCCTCAGCCATCTTAGTATTAATGATAGTTCGAAGAGCCTCCTGTCTTGAGGGCCAGCTCTTATCCGCGAATATCGTAGCTAATGATTGACTTATATCATACACAGTGGCCATGTGCTCATGTTTGGATTGGAGCACATTAGACATGAAGGCCAACATATAACAACGAGCTATTTCGTTGGCCTTCTTCCATGCCTTCTCAGCCTCTCGCTCTTCGGTGGTGGAACCTTCTCCGATAATAGGGCAGGTTTCGTAAATGACATACTTATACTCTTCCGCTGTGAGTATTATGTCTAGGTTCCTCTTCCAGTCCATATAGTTTGGTCCCGTTAGCTTATTATCTCGGAGAATAACGGCCAATGGACTAAAAGAACTTCCCACCATTTCTGAAAAATAAAAAATAAAAGAAAAAAAATTAGTTTGTGAAAAGAAAACAAATATATACACTTTATCCTTATTATCAAAACTGATAACAATCAATTTGGCTCTTAGAAAAACTGACATAACTTCTTGGGAAGATTAACAATTCCCTAAACTAAGTGTGTTAACTATCACAAATTAATTTCCCTTCTAGATAATGATCTAGAAGATAACTCCATCGAGGGAATGGCCGTTTCCTCGCATTTCATATGGACATACCTCGCATTATGACCTCCAACGAGGGGCTGGCCGATCATAGTACGTGCCCTGGGTTATTAATTACACCCTCCATTAGATCTAGATCTTTGTGGTATCTCCATCCTATACGGATTTATTCCTAGGGTGATGCGAGGGGACCTACGATCTCTAATGAGGATCGTGATGGAAGCCGTGGGGCCGTTGGAACCCCTCTCCTATTTAGTCTTTTAAAACAAGAGTTTTCTAAAAAATATCCTTTTAAAAATTTTTATTAAGTTTTCCCATAACTTAAAAATAAAATATTTAAATCCATTAAAATCTCTATGTCAAGGTATATATCCTTTGAGAGATTTTTTCATAGACTAATTTTATTTAAGTTAAAAAACTTAATGATTTCAAAAATTTTCCAATTAAAACTTTCTAGAGACATTGGTCTCAAATTTATTTGACAAAACAATTTTTCTTTGTGCCAAAATAAAACAAAATGGCTTTCTATTTTAACTTACAAAAATATCTAAATCCAATATATTTTCTATGTTAAGGATTAAATTCTTTGAGAAAATATCTAAGGATTAATTTTTGTTCAAGGTAAAATAACCATTTAATTTGTAGAAAAATATTTTCTTTGTCAAAAATATTCCCAAAGACTTTGATCTTTGAGAGGTACTTAAAAAAACAAATAGCATGCTAGAAAACAGTATAATTTTTCATACATTTCTATTTTTAAACCTAAGGGCCCAGATAATAGAATCAAACACATTAATTGATTAATTAATGGTCTTATTTAATCCTAAAATCCCTTATTAATATTTTTCATGCAAAAATATTCCATGAATATTAACTATTGCAAAAATATTAACTTCGTCTGGTATGGATCTCAAAAAAAAAAAAAATGCAAGAAAAATTACAAGGAAAAAATAAAATTTCTCCTTGGTCCACTGCACCCACCGCACTGAATTAAGCACCCATCTAAACTGTGGTCCATTGCACCCACCGCACAAAATCAGGACCCATGGGCAACCAGCACGCAGATGGGTTCCCAGACTCGAGCCGGTGCCGGTTCCAGCACCCCAAGTCGGCGCCGGTTGCGGTCTGTCGGATCTCATCCTGTAGTTTTTTTTTCTACGATTTTCTTCTGCAAATTTTCTCTATTTTTCTGCACAACTTCTGGCTTCGTTGGCTCTCCAATTTCAACCCAAATACAATGAAATCAACCAAAATCAATAACCACATATACCCATTAACATTGGGCTTACACAATTTGCTAAGAAAAATAGTAAATTACAAATCTCCTATACCTTAATTCGAGAGGTTTAACAGAGAATCTATCCATACCAAAACAGCGAAGGATCACGGTTTAATCACACATATGTGTCCAGTTTTATTTACTAGCATGCATACTTCCTATATTTCCCAACATAATGAGATTTGGAAAGAGTAGAAAGCTAAGTCTAAGATATATAGGGCCGTATAAGATCCTTGAGAAAGTGGGTGACTTGGCTTATCGATTAGCCTTGTCACCAGCATTATCCAGGATTCATGATGTCATCTATGTATCTCAACTACGTCGATATGTGCCTGATTCGAGTCACATTCTAAAGACGTCTGTTGGGAAATATGCACTCTTAAACTAGGTTTCTGATATAAAAATTGAATGTTTTAATAAAAGAATTTATTTTCAAAAATTGTTTATGAATTTAGATTTTTATTTGTACACAATTACGTTTGAAAAAAACCCATTGTGTTTAAGTAAGTGGTCCATGTGAATGAAGGTCTTTCACAATAAGGTATGGATCACGGGTTACTTAACACATAAACGTTCGTTCTTAATCGATTGATGAGAATGGGAATCTCATAATGTTTAGGTTATTATATTATGAATTTCAAATGGAGAATGGCTTACTTTTAGTCAGTGAGGAGTCTACTCACTTCATGATATAAGCGTATTTCGAATACGTAGAACATGACCTATAGTAGTGGTTTCTAAAAGTACTATATGATAGAAATCTAGACTATTACTGCTACAGCGTGGACTAGTACTCTACGACTTGAGTATGAGTTGGTGGTCTGACGAAGCTGGAAGCATGTACTTTAATATGCTATAGTTGAGGTTCTATCGTAGGACCAATATACTTGCATGTTGGGTATGCGTGACTATTTAGGTGAGACAGACTTGCACAAGATAGTTTCTATACTATATCACCCCCTTGTGGTTGTCTGAATGATCTAAATATTCAGGGCCCTGGGAAACATGACTTGAATGTTTGCTTTAGGGTAGCTCCCTTGGAAAGTAGAAGCAATCCAGGAAGTCGTGGATCATTGGACTAGAAGTCTAAGGATAGTAGATGTCATTTAGAGAGGTATTAGTATATTTCTTCCTCTTTAAATGTACGGCGATGTATAGAGGGGTATTTTAATCATTACACCTGTAGGTCGGAAACTTTATTAACGCAGCACTGTCTTTTGGGTCAATGTTTCCTTATGGTGATATTAGGAAATATTTAAAATATAAAATACAGCTATTTATATAGTAAGGGTATTTTGGTCATTTTAGTAGCCAAAGCGGTGTGTCTTTTGGTCCCCAGTATAGATCGTGAGTCCTAATTAAATACAGGCTAATGAATTGATCTTAAATTAAATGAAATTTATTTTATTTAAGTAGCCTGATTTATTTGTTGGGCTAGAATAAAATAAAGGTCAATAGAGAGAGAGAATTAATTAAATTAGTTTGGTGGGTTAATTAATTATTCAGGGTTTTGGCCCAGTTTGAATAATTAAATATTAACTTGGGACTAAACTAATTTAAGCTTATTTATTGGACTGGTTTATTTGAGTTAGAAAATTAATTAGTTGTTGGGCCAATTATTTAGTTCTAATTAGAATAATTAATTAAGTCTAAAAGGCTAAACTAAGAGTCCAATGGGCCAGTCCAATTTAACCTAGGGTTTTATTTAGGTTAAATAGGAGAATAGAGAAGGACGTTGTTTTCACTGCTTCCTCTCTAGTGAAAAAAAAACACAAGACGCCTCTTTCTCTCTCTAAGAAAGTTCCTTAGCCCTGTAAGTTGTTCACCAAACGGGATTAGGCAGGCCATATACTGGAAGATCGAGAGATTGTCGTTCATATACATGCAAATATGGAGTAGAAGGCTCGCAGGAATCGCATCAGAGGTTTTCACCATCGCACCTACCCCGGTTCTACACATTCCGATCCAGCCAACTTTGAGAATAAGAAGAAAAGGTTAGAAATTTTTCCCCTTGGAGTCCCACCAGAGCATGATCGGCGCCGTTCGGGAATTATTCTGTTCTTCAGTTTTCTAATGTTTTCAATTTTTGCTTCCGCTATGTGTTTTGTTTTTCCCCTTTTTAATCCTTCAATTGGTATCAGAGTATGAAGGTTTTATGAAAATATAGGGTGCATGCATCTAGGTGAATAAAACTAGACACATATGTGTGATTAAACTGTGATCCTTCACTGTTTTTGGTATGGATAGATTCTCTTGTTAAACTTCTTTGATGGAGGTATAGGAGATTTGTAATTTACTACTTTCCTTAGCAAATTGTATAAGACCAATATTAATGGGTATAGGTGGTTGTTGGTTTTTGTTGATTTCATTGTATTTGGATTGAAATCGAAGAGCCAATGGTACCAGAAGTTGCATAGGAAAAACAGAGGGAAATCTATAGAAGAAGACGCAAGAAAAAAAAAAAAAACAGAGGAGTAGCCCGACAGATCGGAACTGGCACCGGTTCGGGTCTGGGCTTCGGTTTGCACGCTGGCCGTGGGTCTGAATGTTGGGTCGCCCATGAGTGCGTGTTCCAGTGCGGCGAGTGTTGTGGACCGTAGTATAGATGGGTGCTCGATCCAGTGCGGCGGATGCAGTGGACTAAGGAGAAATTTTTAATTTTTCTCGTAATTTTCTTGCATTTTCTTTTTTGTTTTGGGGTATATTGTTGGGTATCTCAGGCTCGTATCCTATACGGTGCAGCGAAAAATAAAACGAGATACCATCCTAGGACCCGAATATATATAGAAAACAAGACATAAACAGATCAAAGGTGACAGATTTTTACCTTTCTTTGATCGTCCGAAGAACAAAAATTTCTTCTTCAAGTCGAGGTGCGATCTAACAATCCTCTTGTGCAAACTCCACGAGAGTTGAACGTCTAACCACTATAATCACAATGTGTGATTATCTCTAACAGTAATCCACACAGAGGATACACTCAAGCACGAAGTTTTCTGTGCTAGCAGAAACACTAAGTGGCGGCTAGGATCCTTCACGTTTTTGCAAAATGAATGAGAGAGAGAGAGAAGAAGAGAAGGTTGTGTTGCTAGGGTTGGAGTTAAAATTTTTCTATAAAGTTTGGAAAATTAGTTAAGGACAATGAAAAGTTGCCTTTTAATTGGAAGAAGAAAAGTATTTTCTTTGATTTACCGTTTTGGGAATAAAACATTATATGCCACAATCTTGATCCGATGCATATTGAAAAGAATGTTTGTGAGAATGTCATTAATACTTTGTTAGATGGGGATAAATCAAAGGATAAAGCTAAGTCTATACTTGACTTGGTTGAAATGGGTATAAGACCAGATTTACATCCTATTCAAAGGGAAAATGGAAAAGTTTTCTTGTCTCCTACTTCATTTACATTGAACAAGAAATAGAAGTATAATTTCTGTAAAGTGCTGAAAAAAGTGAAAGTTTCAAATGGATTCTCTTCTAATGTTTCACATTGTGTGCAACTTAAGCCACCAAAGATATCTGGCCTCAAAAGTCATAATAATCATATTTTGATGCAATAGCTGATGCCAATTGCTTTGAAGAAATCTTTATGTAGATCTGTGCAGTCTCCACTTATTAGATTAAGTTATTTTTTCTGAATGTTGTGCTCTAAAGAGATTTTTCCTCAAGATGTGGTTTAACATGAAAAGGACATCATTATTATACTATGGCAACTAGAAAAGGTTTTCCCTTCTTTTTTTTTGATGTGATGGTGCATTTAACGATACATCTAGCAAGAGAGATGAAATTAGGCAGGCCTGTTTATTATCGTTGGATGTATCTTATTGAAAAGTAATTGTTTTAAATTTTCCTGAATAATAATTAATAAGTACTTGGTGAATTTCTAAATTTGTATATTTCTAACACTTTTTTATGTTTACAAAATAGATATTTAGGTACACTGAAATCTTATGTTCACAATAGAAGCCGACTGAGGGGTGTATTGCTGAAGGATATGTGGCAGAGGAATGCTTGTAATTTTGTTCATTGCACCTAACTAATTACGTCAAGACTAGATTCAACCGATATAGCAGAAATGAAGATGTTTCTGACAATCCAAGTTATATTGGACTGAATGTATTCTCAGAAATAGGTCGTCCTTTGGGAGCTGCAATTCCAACTAAGTTTAAGTTTGACGATGACACACTTAAAAAAGCATACCATTATGTACTTTTCAATTGTGATAGCCTTATGCCTTTCATTGAGTAAGTCTGTAAAATTCTAACTATTATTTTAACGTAGGAAAATTCTACATGATTTAAAACTTGTAATTTAATTTAATTAATGCAGTAAACATCTTAAGTTGGTTGAAGAGCAGCATCCTCATACTTCAAGGCATGTAATTGAGTGCATTCATAGTGAGAATTTTGCGTCATGGTTGGCTAAGCATGTAAGTTGATTTGATTTATTTCATTCGACTTGGACCTATAAAGTTGCCCCTAATTTATTCGTGATCTGCAAGTTGAGGAAGAGAAATTTTCTGGTGGTGATCCATTCATAAAAGACATCAAATTGCTAGCTAGAGGACCGAATCATATAGGGCTGCAATATGAGAAATACCTTGCGAATGGCTTTCGATTCTATTAGCCTTAAGGGCATTCTCTTGTGTTTTAACTTATAACGGACATTGATGAGGACTAATTTGTGTGACTTACATATGACGGGACATGTTTGACCCCAATTCTTTCAAGGCATGTAAATAAGGTAGCTAAGCAGCTCTTAATGAAATAGAATCGAAAGTAGTGATTGATCATGTACAACTTTAACCTAAGAGCTCACAAAATCATAAAGTCCTTATAAAAGAACTTTAAATTAGGAATAGTTTGTTAAGGTATATTATGTAAATTCCTATGTCATCTTTACCTTATGATTTAATTTATTTCTAACTTGAAGTACAAAAATATTTCAAAGTATTATGTCTTCAGAATTTTAGATTGAGTAATTTGGATGGCTCTACATCCAAAAGTTTAGTCCAAAACCCTGTGAATAGTATCAAAATGTTTCTACCTAGTGCCATTTTGAACTCACATTTTGGACGTACCATCATCCGATGCTTGAGTCTAAAACTCTAACAACAAGAAACTAGTTTAAGTAATAAAACAATTTTTGTTGCTAACCGTGTTGGGAATGTAGATGTATTCTGTCTTGATGATTTTATAGCTCATGATATTAGATGCTTTTCTGTGCATAATAATGGTGGCTATCTTTGACATAGAAGGCTAGGCAATGTATCATTTGATTTGCTAAGTAAATTGTCTTCAAAAGAGCTTGTTAGGAGTCTGTCCAAAATGAAGTTTGATAAAGGTAGAATATATGATGCATGCCAATTTGGAAAACAGATCAAAACCTCTTTTAAGTCCAAGAAAATGATTTTCACATAAAAACCCCTTAAATTAATACATATGAATTTGTTTGGACCGATGAGGACTACTAGCCTTGGTGGTAAGTGAGGTATGTTTATGTTCTAGTAGATGATTTCTCAAGATTCACTTGGATTTTATTTCTCGGACAAAAAGATGAGGCATTTTATGAATTCTCTAGATTATTCAAGCGCATTCAAAATTCTATTGGATATTCTATTAGGAGTGACAATGGTAGAGAATTTTACAACTGTGACTTTATATATTTTTGTGATGAAAATGAAGTTTTTCACAACTTTTCATCTGTTAAAACCATTCAACAAAATAGTATTGTTGAAAGGAAAAATAGAACCTTGCAAGAAATGACTAGATCCTTGATTTGTGAAAACTCTCTTCCAAAATACTTGTGGACTGAAGCTATCAATATAGCAAGTTACATTGTTAACTGAGTCATGTTGAGACCTTTGCTAAGGAAAACACCCCTTAAGCTTATGTTTGACAAAACTCCATCAATCTCCTATTTTAAAGTCTTTGGTTGCAAATGTTTTGTTCTAAATACTTAAGATAATCTTGGAAAATTTGAGAGTAAATCCGATAAGGCTATATTAGTTGGATACTTTTCCAATAAAAAGGCATATAGAGTGTACAACAAAAGAACTCTGTGTAGAAGAATCCGTACACGTTGTCTTTGATTAATCTAATATATATATATATATATATATATATATATATATATATATATAAGATGATAAAGATATAGGGATTTCAAAAGAAATAGGCATGAACAGCATAAAGTGAGGGATGGGAAAAACAGAGAGCATGCAATGACAAAAAAAAAAAAAAAAAAAAAATAGAGAAGAAAAAAAAAAAAACCAAGCCTTAAAGGCCACACGGAAGCATGAAGATCATACATTTGCGCTTCTTAAGCCTTATAGGTCTAGTAGAAGTGGATTGAACGACAGGAATCGCTTTGCCTTGCCCACTTGAAGAAGCTTCCGGTTGAAAACCCGCTAGCCCTCTACTTTGCCTTATTTGCATGAACGCCAAGCTTTCCAGCTCTCGGAATATTCCTCTGCCCAATCTCTAGTCGGTGAACACAATGGTGAAGAGGAACGGTCTCACATCTCCTTGGTTCACTTGCTATTGATTAGCAAAGAAAAACAAGAAGAAACAAAGAAGAGGAAAGATTGAGAGTGAGAGAGTTACGTCAGATTTCCAGAGAGGGACGTGAGTCTCCTTTTGCTAGGGAAAAATTAGGGTTTTTCTCTACCAGAGACTTGTTTATTGGTTAGCCAAAAAATGGTATCTCATTATCTGATAAACATATCCCCGAGATATCATATTTCAAAACACCCGGATGTTATCCTGAGAATCAGTTTGGCTTAACCCTAAACTCCTCTTAACCGTATCTGGAAAAAACCTTAAGGTCTAAGCTATTGGGTCGGAAAAATATTTATTATTTTTCTTGGACCCAAAAGGCCCAAAATAATACATGAATTATTTATTTCCAGGTCTTATATAAACAACCCAATAAATAATTAATGAGCCCAAATGAACCATAACAATTAACCTTTAATTATTTATTTCTTGGGCCTAATAAATAACCCAAAAAATAATTAAACATTAATTATTTCTCCTAATTTAAGCCCAGGTTAATTTTCTAATTATTCATACTGGACCTAGGCCCTGAATAATTAATTAAGTAATTAAATCAGATAATTAATTTCTCTCAACTCCTATTTTATTTATTTATTTATTTTATTCCAGTCTAATAATAAATTAGACTTCCTGAACAAAATAAAATAAAATAAAATAAAATCCTCTTCAACTGAGACCAATTCCTCAATCCAAAATTAGTTAGAACTTACGGGTTATTCCAATGACAAAAAAGACACTCCGCCTTGGCTGCTAAAATGACCAAAATACCCCTGCTATATAAATAGCTGTATTTTGAATTTTAAATATTTTCTAATATCACCATAAGAAAATATTGACCCCAAGGACAATGTTGCATTAGCAAAGTCTCCGATCTACAGGTAAAATGACTAAAATACCCCTCTACACATCGCCATACATTTAGAGAGGAAGAAGTGTACTAACACCCCTCTAAATGACATCTACCATCCTTAGGCTTCTAGTCCAATGATCCACGACTTCCTGGAGTGTTTTCACTTTCCAAGGGAGCTACCCTAAAGCAAACATCCAAGTTATGTTTCCCAGGGCTCTGGACATTTTAGACCATTCGGACAACCACAAGGGGCGATATAGTGCAAAAACTATCTTGTACAAGTTTATCTTAACTAACTAGTCATACATACCCAACAAGCAAGTATATTGGCCCTACGATAGAACCTCAACTATAACAAATCAAAGTATATGCTTCCAGCTTCGCCAGACCACCAACTCATACTCAAGTCGTAGAGTACTAGTCCACGCTGTAGCGGTAGTAGCTAGGTTTCAACCATATAGTACTTTTAGAGACCACTACTACAGGTCCTATCCTACGTATTCGAAATATGCTTATGTTATGAAGTGAGTGGACTACTAACTGGCTAAAGATAAGCCATTCCCCATTTAGAATTCATAACATAATAACCTAAGGATGATGAGGTTCCCAGTCTCATCAATAGGTTAAGAATAAATATTTATGTGTTAAATAACCCGTGATCTATACCTTACTGTGAAAGACCACCATTCACATGGATCACTTATTTAAATACAATGGGGCTGTTCCAAACGAAAATTGTGCACAAACAAAAAGTAAATTCACAAACAATTTCTGAAAATAAATTATTTTATTAAAATATTCGATTTTACATCAGAAACCTAGTCTAAGAGGACATACAATCCAACAATCTCCCACTTGCACTCTAAGACTAGTTAAGTCTATAGGTGCCCACCCCTATGGCGTCTAAGTGTCTCTTGAAGACTCTCTCAGCCAAAGGCTTGGTGAATGGCTCTGCTAGATTGTTTTATGAGGTAATATGTTCCACCACAACTTTTCGTCTCTGGATGAAATCCCAGATCAGGTGGTACTTCCTCTCGATGTGTTTCCCCTTCTTATGGTTCCGAAGCTCCTTAAATTGCGATGCTGCTCCAGTGTTGTCGCAATACATCACAATCGGCCTGTTCATATGTGCTATGACTCCAAGTTCTGAAAAGAACTTCCGGAGCCAAACTGCTTCCTTGGACGCCTCCGAAGCTGCCACATACTCAGCTTCCATAGTTGAGTCAGCAATACAAGACTGCTTGATACTTCTCCATGAAATTGCTCCTCCAGACAAGGCGAAGACATATCCACTAGTGGATTTTCTCTCATCCTTATCCGCTTGGAAGTCTGAGTCTGTGTATCCTGTAGGAACCAAATCATCAGCCCTGTAAACCAGCATATAATCTCTCATTCCCTTGAGGTACTTGAGAATATGCTTTACAGCTTGCCAATGAACCTCCCCAGGGTTTGACTGATATCTGTTAACTAAGCCCACGACAAAGCAGATATCTGGCCTAGTACACAGTATGGCATACATGAGACTTCCCACAGCCGAAGCGTAGGGCATCCTACTCATTCTGTCCTTTTCTTTTTTAGACTTAGGACAGTCCTTCGAAGAAAATGACAACCCATGTCTACAAGGGATTAGAGCTCTCTTGCATGAGTCCATGCTGTACTTGGCCAGCATCTTGTTAATGTATGTTGCTTGGGATAACCCTAACATTCTCTACTTCCTATTTCTAAGAAGCCTAATCCCGAGAATGTAGCTGACTTCTCCCAAGTCCTTCATACTGAATTGACTAGACAGCCAAACCTTTGTAGATAACAATGTCTCTAAATCATTCCCAATGAGTAGAATGTCATCCACATATAGGACAAGAAAAACCACATTAATGCCTTCAAGTTTCCTGTACACGCATGGTTCATCTTCATTTTGAATAAAATTAGAAGACTTTACAGTCTCATCAAAACGAATGTTCCATGCTCTCGATGCCTGCTTAAGTCCATAAATGGACTTCTTAAGCTTGCAAACCATATGTTCCTGGCCTTCAGCAATGAAGCGTTCCGGTTGGGACATATAGATGTCTTCGCTAAGATGGCCATTTAAAAATGCCGTCTTGACATCCATTTGCTATATCTCGTAGTCATAGTGATATGTGATGGCAAAGAGGATGCAGATGGATTTAAGTATGGCTACCGGGAAAAATGTTTCCTCATAGTCGATACTATATTTCTGAGTATACCTTTTTGCCACAAGCCTAGCTTTGAAGGTTTCCGCCTTCCCATCCGCTCCCCTCATTCTCTTGTACACCCACTTGCACCCAATGGGTTTTATCCCTTCAGGTGAAGCTATAAGATTCCAAACCTGATTGAGGTACATAGACTTAATCTCGGCTTTCATTGCTTCATGCCACAGATTTGCATCGACATCAGCAATAGCCTCCTCGTATCTAGTGGGGTCTTGTTCCTGATGGTCAGAGACCAGCTCAAAGGCTTCTCCAGTCCATCTATCCGGAACCCTAGACACTCTCCCACTACGACGAAGCTCCATTTGCACAGGCACTTGAGGCTGTGCCTCTTCTTGTTCCACAATCGGGTCAGAAGAAGTTGATTCCGTAGATAACTTCTCCTCAAGTTCCAACCTCGTAGAACCTTTAGTGGAAGTACTTTGATCATCTTCCAAGTATCTAGCATTAGTACTGACTAGTACATTTTGCTCCTTAGGATGATAAAAGTAGCCTCCTTTTGTCCCTTTTGGATACCCAACAAAATAGCATAATTCTGATCTTGGTTCCAACTTGTCTCCCTTGATCAGTACATAAGTTGGACAATCCCAGTCCTAAGATGATTCAGACTTGGCTTACGCCCAGTCCACATCTCATAGGGAGTCCTAGGTATTGACTTGGAAGACACCAAGTTCAGAATATATGCCGCTGTCTCCAGGGCATATCCCCAAAAGGACACTGGAAGAGTAGCATGAGACATCATGCTTCGGACCATTTCCATCAATGTCATGTTCCTTCTCTCAGCTACTCCGTTTTGTTGGGGTGTTCCCGGTGCAGAGAGCTGGGATATTATCTCATGATGTACTATGTAGTCATTGAATTCATCTAGGAGGTACTTTCCACCATGATTCGATCGTAGGGTTTTGATTAATTTATCTATCCGACACTCCACTTCAGCTATAAACTCCTTGAACTTGTCAAAAGAGTCAGACTTGCATCTCATCAGGTAAATGTAACCATACCTCATACAATCATCCGTTAAAGTGATGAAGTACATAAAACCTCCCCTAACTGGTGTAGACAACGGACCACACACATCAGTGTGAACAAGACACAATACCTCATTGGCTCTATCCGCCTTTGGTGTAAATGACCTCTTGGTCATCTTTCCCATCAGGTAGGATTCACACTGAGTCTAACTTTCCAATCTTAATGAGCCCAAAGGCCCATCATTGATTAGCCTCTGAATCTTGGTTGAGTTAATATGACCCAGCCTTAGATGCCAAAGGTATAAATCATTGATATTGGTCTTTCTCTTCTTAGTTAAAGGTTCAGACTGAGCGTTATTTGATTGGTTGTTAATAGGGTTTAAAAAGAATAGATTACCATACATGTGCCCAGTACATAAAATTTCTCCATCTCTACTGATAGAAATACCAGAATGGAAAGATACATAATATCCTTGATTAATAAGTTTTGCAACTGAAATCAAATTTTGACGAAAACCAGGTACATATAAAATATCTTTTAAAACCACTATCTTATTACAATAAAAAATAAGATCCAGCTCTCCCACTGCAAGGGCCCAGACTTGTGCTCCATTACTCACTCGAAGCCCATGTTCGCCCTTCTTGAGTCTTCTTATCTTTCTAAACCCCTGCAAGGAGTTACAGATATGATCAGTGGCTCTTGAATCAACAATCCAAGTGGAAGTTGATCATACCATTGATATGGACTCTAGATAGAAAACATTATCTGTGGGGGTTTTTCTTGATTTGAAGATCTGGACACTCATTTTTCCAGTGTCCCTTCTTGCCACATTTGAAGCACTTGCCATTTGGTTTGTCCTTGGGCTGGTTCTTGGGTTGGGCTGCTGCATTCCCCTTCTTCCTCTTGAACTTTCTGGGTTTAGGCCTAGTTCTTGAGGAAGAAACCTTAGCAATCATGGCCTTTGACTGCGGCTTCATGACCTTCTCCGCCATCTGGAGCTCCTTCATCAATTCAATTAAACTCATGTTCAACTTGTTCATGTTATAGTTTAACTTGAATTGAGTGAAGAAGCCCAGTAGAGATTCGAGAACCATGTCCACTTGGCTCTCGGGGTCAATGACAGCCCCTAAGATTTTCTCCTTCTCGAAAGCAGCAATCATCTTGAGCATATGCTCTCGGACTGATGCTCCCTCAGCCATCATAGTGTTAACAATAGTTCGAAGAGCATGTAGCCTTGCGGGCCGACTTTTGTCCACGAACATAGTAGCCAATGATTGACTGATGTCATATGTAGAAGCCACGTGCTTATGTTTTGACTGGAGCACAGTAGACATGGAGGCTAACATATAGCAATGTGCCATTTCGTCAGCCTTCTTCCACGCCTTCTCAGCCTCTCGCTCTTCGGCGGTGGAACCTTCCCCGATAACAGGGTAGGTCTCGTAAAGGACATACTTATACTCCTCAGCTGTGAGTATTATGTCCAGGTTCCTTTTCCAGTCCACATAGTTTGGACCCGTTAACTTATTCTCCCTGAGAATAACGGCCAATGGACTAAAAGAACCTCTCACTATTTCTGAAAATCAAAAAATAAAAAAAGAATTTAGTTTGTGAAAACAAAATAAAATTTGTGCACTAAAAATAATTTGGCTCTTAGGAAAACTGACATAGCTTTTTGGGAAGATTAACAGTTTCCTAAGCTAAGTGTAATAACCACCTCAAATTAATTTCCCTTCTAGGTAATGATCTAGAGGATAACTCCATCGTGGGATGGCCGTTTCCTCTCATTTCCTATGGACATACCTCGCACTATAACCTCCAACGTGGGCTGGCCGATCATAGTACGTGCCCGGGTTATTAATTATATCATTCCATTAGATCTAGATCCTTGTGGTATATCCATCCTATATGGGTTCACTCCTAGGGTTACGCAAGAGGACCCACATCTCTAATGAGGACCGTGATGGAAGCCATGGGGCCGTTGGAACCCCTCTCCCACTTAGTCTTTTAAAATAAAAGTTTTCTGGAAAAATATCCTTTTGAAATTTTCATTAAGTTTTTTCTTAACTCAAAAATAAAATACCTAAGTCCATTAAAATCTCTATGTCAAGGCTTATATCCTTCGAGAGAATTCTGCATGGAGTAATTTTATTTAAGTTAAAACTTAATGGTTTCAAAAATTTTCCAATTAAAACTTTCTAGAGACTTTGGTCTCAAGTTTATTTGACAAAATCATTTTTCTAGTCCAAAACAAACCAAAATGGCTCTCCATTTTAATTTACAAAAATATCTAAATCCAATATATTTTCTATGTCAAGGATTAAATCCTTTGAGAAAATATTCAAGGATTAATTTTTGTACAAATTAAAATAACCATTTAATTTTTGAAGAAAAATATTTTTCTTGTCAAAAATGTTTCCAAAGACTTTGGTCTTTGAGGAAAAAATGCACATAGGTACATAAAAAAATAGCATGCTCAAAAACAGTAAACGTTTTCATGCTTTTCTATTTTTTAAACCTAAGTGCCCAAATAATAGAATTAAACACATTAATTAATTAATGATCTTGTTTAATCCTAAAATCATTTACTAATATTTTTTATGCAAATATATTCCAAGAATATAAATATTGCAAAAATATTAACTTCGCCTGGTATGGGACGCAAAACGAAAAAGAAAAAAAATTAAAAAAAATTGTAAAAAATAGCTGGCGGTCCACTACACCGGCCGCACCGGATCCGCGCCCACACGGATGAATTGCAATTCAATTGCAATTGATCAATTTGAAACGGCTCAAATCTCCTCCAAATCGGCTCGGCTCGCAGCAAATAGCCTGACGGCTCTAGGCACAAAATGGCAACGGCTCGGCTCGGCTGAGCGGTTTATGAATAGTGCCTCATTCTTCGTTTTTTCTTCTGTTTTGCGCGCAATTTGCAAAGCTTCTTTCCTTAGACTTTTGCTTATTTCTTTGGCTTCTTCGGAAATTTTTACTTACAAAACAGAGGCTGAGACCTGCCCTGTTATTAGGGAAGGTTCCACTGCCGAAGAGCGAGAGGCCGAGAAGGCGTGGAAGAAGGCTGACGAAATGGCACGTTGCTATATGTTAGCATCCATGTCTAATGTACTTCAGTCAAAACACGAGCATATGGCTTCTGCTTATGACATCAGTCAATCATTGGCTACTATGTTTGCGGACAAGAGCCGGCCCGCAAGGCAGGAGGCTCTTCGAACTATTGTTAACACTAAGATGGCTGAGGGAGCATCAGTCCGAGAGCATATGCTCAAGATGATCACTGCTTTCGAGGAGGCGAAAATCTTAGGGGCTGTCATTGACCCCGAGAGCCAAGTGGACATGTTTCTCGAATCTCTACCGGGCTCTTTCACTCAGTTCAAGTTAAACTATAACATGAATAAGTTGAACATGAGTTTAACTGAACTGATGAAGGAGCTCCAGATGGCGGAGAAGGTCATGAAGCCGCAGTCAAAGGCCATGATTGCTAAGGCTTCTTCCTCAAGAACTATGCCTAAACCCAGAAAGTTCAAGAAGAAGAATGGGAATGCAGCAGCCCAGCCCAAGAACCAGCCCAAGGATAAACCAAAGGGCAAGTGCTTCAAATGTGGCAAGAAGGGACACTGGAAAAAGGAGTGTCCAGATCTTCAAACCAAAAAAAACCCCACAGGTAATGTTTTCTATCTAGAGTCCTATCAATGGTAGGATCAATTTCCACTTGGATTGTTGATTCAGGAGCCACTGATCATATCTGTAACTCCTTGCAGGAGTTTAGAAAGATAAGAAGACTCAAGAAGGGCGAACATGGGCTTCGAGTGGGTAATGGAGCACAAGTCTGGGCCCTTGCAGTGGGAGAGCTAGATCTTATTTTTTATTGTAATAAGATAGTTGTTTTAAAAGATATTTTATATGTACCTAGTTTTCGTCAGAATATGATTTCAGTTGCAAAACTTATTAATCAAAGATATTCTGTATCTTTCCATTCTGGTATTTCTATCAGTAAAGATGGATTAATTTTATGTACTGGGCACATGTATGGTAATCTGTTCTTTTTAAACCCTATTAACAACCAATCAAATAACGCTCAGTCTGAACCTTTAACTAAGAAGAGAAAGACCAATATCAATGATTCATACCTTTGGCATCTAAGGTTGGGTCATATTAACTCAACCAGGATTCAGAGGCTAATCCATGATGGGTCTTTGGGCTCATTGAGATTGGAAAGTTGGCCTCAATGTGAATCCTGCCTGATGGGAAAGATGACCAAGAGGTCATTTACACCAAAGGCAGATAGAGCCAAGGAGGTGTTGAGTCTTGTTCACACTGATATGTGTAGTCCGTTGTCTACACCAGCTAGGGGAGGTTTTGAGTACTTCATCACTTTCACGGATGATTGTACGAGGTATGGTTACATTTACCTGATGAGACGTAAGTCTGACTCTTTTGATAAGTTCAAGGAGTTTAAGGCTAAAGTGGAGCGTTGGATAGGTAAATTAATCAAAACCTTACAATCGGATTGTGGTGGAGAGTACCTCCTAGGTGAATTCAAGGACTACATGGTACATCATGGGATAGTATCCCAACTCTCTGCGCCGGGAACACCCCAACAGAACGGAGTAGCTGAGAGAAGGAATAGGACATTGATGGAAATGGTCCGAAGCATAATATCTCATGCTACTCTTCCAGTGTCCTTTTGGGGATATACCTTGGAGACAGCGACATATATTCTGAACTTGGTGCCTTCCAAGTCAGTACCTAGGACTCCCTATGAGATGTGGACTGGGTGTAAGCCAAGTCTGAATCATCTTAGGATTTGGGGTTGTCCAGCTTATGTACTGATCAAGGGAGACAAGTTATAACCAAGATCAGAATTATGCTATTTTGTTGGGTATCCAAAAGGGACAAAAGGAGGATACTTTTATCACCCTAAGGAGCAGAAGGTACTAGTTAGTATCAATGCTAGATACTTGGAAGATGATCAAAGTACTTCCATTAAAGGTTCTACGAGGTTTGAACTTGAGGAGAAGTTATCTACGGAATCAACTTCTTCTGACCCGATTGTGGAACAAGAAGAGGCACAGCCTCAAGTGCCTATGCAAATAGAGCCTCGTCGTAGTGGGAGAGTGTCTAGGGTTCCAGATAGATGGACTAGAGAAGCCTTTGAGTTGGTCTCTGACCATCAGGAACAAGACCCCACTAGATACGAGGAGGCTATTGCTGATGCCGATGCAAATCTGTGGCATGAAGCAATGAAAGCCGAGATTGAGTCTATGTACCCCAATCAGGTTTGGGATCTTGTAGCTTCACCTGAAGGGATAAAACCCATTGGGTGCAAGTGGGTGTACAAGAGAAAGAGGGGAGTGGATGGGAAGATGGAAACCTTCAAAGCTAGGCTTGTGGCGAAAGGGTATACTCAGAAAGATGGTATCGACTATGAGGAAACCTTTTCCCCGGTAGCCATGCTTAAATCTATCCGCATCCTCCTTGCCATCGCATGTCACTATGACTACGAGATATGACAAATGGATGTCAAGACGGCATTTTTAAATGGCCATCTTAGCGAAGACATCTATATGTCCCAACCGGAAGACTTCATTGCTGAAGGCCAGGAACATATAGTTTGCAAGCTTAAGAAGTTCATTTATGGACTTAAGCAGGCATCGAGAGCATGGAACATTCGTTTTGATGAAACTGTAAAGTCTTATGGTTTTATTCAAAATGAAGATGAACCATGCGTGTACAGGAAACTTGAAGGCATTAATGTGATTTTTCTTATCCTATATGTGGATGACATTCTACTCATTGGGAATGATGTAGGGACATTGTCATCTACAAAGGTTTGGTTGTCTAGTCAATTCAGTATGAAAGACTTGGGAGAAGTCAGCTACATTCTCGAGATTAGGCTTCTTAGAAATAGGAAGTAGAGAATGTTAGGGTTATTCCAAGCAACATACATTGACAAGATACTGGCCAAGTATAGCATGGACTCATGCAAGGGAGCTCTAATCCCTTGCAGACATGGGTTGTCATTTTCTTCGAAGGACTGTCCTAAATCTCAAGAAGAAAAGGACAGAATGAGTAGGATTCCCTACGCTTCGGCTGTGGGAAGTCTCATGTATACCGTGCTGTGTACTAGGCCAGATATCTATTTTGCCGTGGGCTTAGTTAGCAGATATCAGTCAAACCCAGGGGAGGTTCATTGGTAGGCTGTAAAGCATATTCTCAAGTACCTCAAGGGAACGAGAGATTATATGCTGGTTTACAGGGCTGATGATTTAGTTCCTACAGGATATACAGACTCAGACTTCCAAGCGGATAAGGATGAGAGAAAATCCACTAGTGGATATGTCTTCACCTTGTCTGGAGGAGCAATTTCATGGAGGAGTATCAAGCAGTCTTGTATTGCTGACTCAACCATGGAAGCTGAGTATGTGGCAGCTTCGGAGGCGTCCAAGGAAGCAGTTTGGCTCCAGAAGTTCCTTTCAGAACTTGGAGTCGTACCACATATGGACAGACCGATTGTGATGTATTGCAACAACACTGGAGCAGTATCGCAATCTAAGGAACCTCAGAACCACAAGAAGGGGAAACACATCGAGATGAAGTACCACCTGATCCGGGATTTCATCCAAAGACGGGAAGTCATGGTGGAACATATTACCTCAGAAAACAATCTAGCAGATCCATTCACCAAGCCTTTGGTTGAGAGAGTCTTCAAGAGACACTTAGATGCCATAGGGGTTGGAACCTATGGACTTACCTAGTGTTAGAGTGCAAGTGGGAGATTGTTGGATTGTAGGCCCTCTTAGACTAGGTTTCTGATGTAAAATCGAATATTTTAATAAAAGAATTTATTTTTAGAAATTGTTTGTGAATTTACTTTTTGTTTGTGCACAATTTTTCGTTTAGAACAGACCCATTGTGTTTAAATAAGTGGTCCATGTGAATGGTGGTCTTTCACAGTAAGGTATGGATCACGGGTTATTTAACACACAAACATTTGTTCTTAACCTATGGATGAGACTGGGAATCTCATCATGTTTAGGTTATTATGTTATGAATTCCAAATGGGGAATGGCTTACCTTTAGCCAGTGAGTAGTCCACTCACTTCCGTGATGCATAGGCAATCACTTTCCGTTCTTGCATTAACACCGCTCCCAGTCCTTCTTTCGAAGCGTCGGTGTACAGTGCGTAAGATTTGCCTTCCTCTGGTAGACTCAATACTGGTGCTGTCATCAGTCGCTTCTTTAGTTCTTGGAAGCTTTTCTTGCATTTCTCGTCCCACACAAACGGAACATCCTTTCTCAACAAACGGGTCATTAGCGATGCGAGTGTCGAGAATCCCTTGATAAACCTTCGGTAGTATCCCGCCAAACCCAAGAAACTCCGGATCTCGGTAATATTCTCCGGCTGCTTCCAGTCTAATACCGCTTCCACCTTGGCCGGATCTACCTTAATTCCCTCCTTAGTCACCACATAACCAAGGAATGCCACACTGTCCAACCAGAATTCGCACTTGCTAAACTTCGCGTACAGCTCGTGCTCCCTCAATTTTTCCAACACGAGCCTCAGATGCTTTGCATGCTCCTCTGGACTCTTGGAGTAGATCAAAATATCGTCGATGAATACTACTACAAATTTGTCCAGGTAAGGCCGAAATACTCGATGCATCAGGTCCATGAATACTGCTGGAGCGTTAGTCACCCCGAACGGTATTACCACGAACTCGTAATGCCCATATCGGGTGTTGAAGGCTGTCTTGGGGATATCTTCCTCTCTTATCCGCACTTGGTAATATCCTTGTCTCAGATCCAACTTGGAATAGCAACTGGATCCTTGCAGCTGATCGAATAGTTCGTCAATTAACGGAAGAGGGTACTTGTTTTTAATCGTCAAATTGTTCAGCCCTCGGTAGTCGATGCACAGCCTCAAGGTCCCGTCCTTCTTCTTTACAAATAGCACAGGCGCTCCCCAGGGCGACGTGCTTGGTCTAATATAGCCTTGGCCAATGAGCTCCTCTAGTTTCTCTTTCAACTCTGCCGGCGCCATCCGGTACGGAGTCCGCGATACTGGTTCCGCTCCGGGAACTAAGTCGATAGGAAACTCCACTTCTCGACTAGGAGGTAGAGAATCAAGCTCCGCTGGAAATACATCAGGAAAATCCTTCACTACTTCCATGTCCTCCAGAGTACACTGGTCCTTAGTCTTGTTCATCACGTAAGCCAGATAACCTTTACAACCTTGCCTCAATAATTTTCGGGCCTTAGCCCCTGCAATCAAGTACTTCAACTCTTTCACCCTCTTTCCATTAAATTCTAACACATCACAACCCGGTCTGACAAACTGAACTGACTTATTTTTGCAGTCTACCCTAGCCCCATGTTTGGCTAACCAGTCCATCCCCAAAATTAAGTCATAGTCTTCAATGTCCAACACAATTAAATCTCCCTCCAGATTTTCTCTCCCCACCTTAACCTTACAATCCCTCACATACCGATCCGCTTGCACCATCTTCCCCAAAGGGGTGCTTACTTCTAAAATGAAAGGTAGCTCCACTCCATCCCAACCCAAATGACATGCACACAACTTGTTTATATAGGAATGAGTAGAGCTAGGGTCAATCAAAGCATTAACGGATCGTCCTTGAATAGTGAACGTACCTTCCACCACCGTGGCATCGGCCCCAACTTCCTCTCTGTTGAGAGCGAATACCTTGGCCTTCACTTGTGGCTTCGGTGCTCCACCTCCGGCTGCTCCCATGGTGTTGGCCCAGTTGGGTCCCGGGTTCTGAGCCGGGTTTCCCTGCCCGACTCGATGCAGCTTAGGGCAGGTATTCCTCAGGTGGTTCGGGTCACCACAGTAGTAGCACTTCCTATCTCTTCCCTTGGACCAGCAATTCCTCTCGGTGTGGCCTTTCTTTCCACACTGCCTGCAGGACGGGAGGCTCGGTGCAGGTCTAGCCGGTGCTGTCCGGGCTTGCTTTTCCCGGTTCTGCCAGAGATGATTTGTAGGGCGCTTGTGGGATTGCTGCCTCAGAAAGTGTCCCTGTGGTTGTCTCGGCGGTTGGAAGGGCTTGGCCGCCATCCTGCTGCGGTCTTCAATCTCTGTGCGAGTAGCAGTGTCCACCGCCCCCGAGTAAGTTGTCGATGGAGCAGGTGCCAAAGCTCTCCTCAGCTCTGGTCTTAGCCCCTTGACGAACTGCCTCGTCCGGTTCTGCTCAGTGTCGACCAGTCTTCGGTAGTATTTCGACAACTGCGTGAATCGAGCCGCGTATTGAGCCACAGACATGCTCCCCTGCCTCAGATTCTGAAATTCATCCTCCCGTTTCTCTACAATCCACTGAGGGATGTACTCTGCCCTGAAAGATTCAACGAAGTTGGACCACGTCCATTCTTGCTTATCCATTACCTAGTCCTCTTGGACCCGCTGCCACCACGCCCGAGCTGGTCCTCTCAACCGAAAAGCCGCGTACTTAACCATCCGCTCCTCCGAATACTGGAGCGTTGCGAAGATGTCCTCCATTTGCTCGACCCACTGCTCGACCTTCTAGTCTTGTTCCGCTTCACCTATAAAGATAGGCGGTTGGAGTTTCAAGAACTTCTCCAACGCCTCATCTTCCCCTCTAGGGTGCCTCCGCTCGATTAGCGTCTGAAGAATGTCGGCCACTTTGCTGAGTGTCTGGCTCATTAACACATCTACCGGGGCATCAGACCCCATGCCCATCTCGGGATCACTTTGCCCGTTACCGTGATGGGGTGATTGCATCTGTTCTGGTTCAACTTTCGGTGCTACCCGGTCTACCTCTGGAGTTCTTCTGGTGGAAGGAACTGCACGTCTCTTGGGTGTCATTCTATTCCATACCCCAAATGTTAAATGTATGCGCTCAAGTATCAAATCATTTTAGTGGTGTATGCATACATAGCCAAGTATGAGTAGAAAGAAGTCAGATGTAACTTATTTAAAAGATTGCTCATAAATTTCGATTTCAAAAATTGACTTGCATAATTTCGAAATTTGATAAAAATGAACTTTAAGAATTCTTAACATCTCAATTCATGAAAAGCTGAAAATAAACAAACATCCGAATCAAAATGACTCCTAGCTCTCTACTCCTCATCGGAATCCTCATCATCTGTCTCATATATCCAACCTCCGATGTTTTTAGAGAAATCCACCCCCTCCCCGCTAGCAAATCCCTCCATAGGCTCCTTCCCAGGGCGCCTAGAACTCTCCCCGGCCTCAACTCGGCTGAAGGGAGGAATAAAGGAAGGTCTGGGTGGAGACTCATAGTCTATCTCCCCCGGGTCATCACTAGTTGCTGCTAAATCCACCTCGGGATTAGGAGGGTGGGGTTCAGGCTCCACTATCATAACATCATCCTCACTGTCAGAGCTTATATCTATCATCAGGATTGGAGGTGGTTCAAGGATCTGGACCTCGTCCTCACTGCTATCCTCCATCAAGTCAAGCTCATCATCACTATTATCCTCTATAGGAATATCCTCGACATCATTGTTATCCTCCATAGGGACAACTGGCTGAGGGGCAGGCTGGGGAACTGGAAGGTCCTCCTGATCTAGATAGTAGGGTGGGTGCCACTGCTGCCCTTTCCTTGCTGTCCTAAGCAGTCTAACCATCCTACAGCATCAACAAAATAGGTTAGATAAGTTTTAAACTTAAATAAATAAATCATAAATCATCAATATTTGTCTATAACCTAGTCTCTGATACCACTTGTAACACCCCGGAAAACCTAGGCCCGCCAGGGCCGGGGATGTCGCCCCGTCCAAAGGACAAGGGGTCTTTATAACTAGGTCACAAATAAAAATTGTTGGAATAATAATACTCAAGCTAAAAGAATTTATTACAACCCAAGAATACTTCAAAAGTACATCCATGAAATTCCAAAACAAAAACCATAATTAAAATCATCCACACTTGTCTCCCAAAGCAGTACATAAAATAAAAATAAAAAAACACATTCTCTTCCAAGGTAGCTACTCACCCACAACAGGATCAACCTGAAATCATGATAAAAGGTGGTGAGACAGAAATCTCAATAAGTCCGTGTGTGCTTTGGGTGTTTAGCAGAAACAGTTCGTGGATGCAAAGTGTGAAATCTTTATAAGAGAAACATTGGCAAGCAATAAACATTAGTCAAAAGCAAGAGTGGCGTTTTGGCTCTTCTAGCCATACATAAGTAATGAAATCAACCACTCGAAAGAAAGGGATATGGGTTACCACACTTTGGGCCCCATAACTGGTCAGAATGCCTAACACGTTGTGTAGACTGACAAAAGTAGGTGATCGGCCTACTGGGCAAGATACTCCTTCTTCTCTATACCCAAACAACCACCGGGTGTCCATTCCGGCAAAAACACAGTCACTTGACTAAAACAAAATAAACTGCTAGCTCGGACCGGCACGACTCACTGGAACTGGCATCTTATCCGGGAAGGACTCACCCCTCAGAGGTGGCCACCTACTGAGAGACTCACCCTAACCCTTCAAAGACTAGTCCTAGTAGTCCACCCTTATTGAGTACTCAACGACATTCCCCACTTGGGATAATATGAACAAAGCATTGTGCTTCATGAAAACAACAATTTGAGGGTTTCCAAAGCTTTAGGAGAAATTAGTTTTAGAAAGAGTTTCAAGTTTGGAAAAATCTGCTCAAAGACTTTTAAATAATTTAAGCATTGGAATTAATGATGAATTCAACCCTCAATTGCTTTCAAATAACCGAGTGTCCTTGCACTCCACATTTGGCTTGCTATAAGGAAATCATTTCACATCAATCAGGTTTTATGCAGGAGCTTACCTGATTCTTGCTCACAACAACAAGGTCTCGAACAGCTGACCTAACCCTACATGGGCAAATACAAATCTTAATCAGATTCAAGCCACAATCCACTTCCTCCATTTTAAATCAACTCAATTCACTACTACCATGATCCTAGTGTCCCAAGCTTTAAGGCAAAACAATAATTGAATAGGTTTATAAGCTAAGTTTAATTCGTTATTTAAAATAATTAATGGATTAGGAAATAAATTCTATTAAGTTGAAAGTTCAACTCTTGTTAAGGAAAATTTAGAGTTTATTTGATCAAGAGCCATAGGTGGTACTAGGTAAAATAGTGATTTAATGATAGCTTAGTTGTTAGAAAATAATTGATAGCTAAAACTAGTTAAGATTAGATTTATTAAGTCTTTCTTGGAAAATAATAAGTAAATCCTTAAGGGTCTTGATCTAGTAAATATTTTATTAAGTATAAATCTTTTCCATAAAGGCTTTAATTAATTTCTTTATTTTAAATAATATTTATTTATTTTATTTTCTAGAAAAGTTATTATTTATTTGACAAAAATATCCTTTACATATATTATAATTCCAAGTCTACCCTTCTTAGGGTTTTCGAAATTCTCTAGCAAAAATTATTAGTAAATATTTTATTCATGAAATAAAATTTGCTTAGGGACAACTAGATCATGATCAAGATTCCATGGTCAACCATAATCAATAACATACTCAATCCTTCAATTCATCAAATCATCCAAGTCTTGCACATAGGCATAGATCTAAATTTATTATTACATGATTTAACCTCTACTAGCATAAACATGATCATGGCTTCAAAATCTAATCATGCATATAAATCCTATTCACCCATGGTGACATAATCTCTAGCATGCTTCATCACAAATACTACCTATGACATGCATCAAATCTCAACTCATCATTAAATCCACCAATATAATCCTTCCATGCATAAATCCCATCTCCTTCACAATCATACATATACTCATGCTTCAATCAACAACATCACATACACAAACCCATCGCCATTCATCAACCTAGAGACATGATTCTAAATTTTGAAAAAGAGGATTGAAGGTACTTACTTGATTGATGAATGACTTGAAGGAGTTTAGAGAAGATCTCAACCCCTAGATGGCTAATCTTGTTCAAGAAGGGTGGCGAAAGCATGGTCATGGGAAAAGAGACCATTCGGCCAAGGGAGGAAATTTCGGTCCATGAGAGAGAGAGAGAGAGAGAGAGAGAGAGAAGAAGAGATCATTAGCATGCTTATTCATATAGGTTTTCATTAGAGATTAAGTTTGAAGAGGATGAAGTTGTTAGAATAAGTTTACCTTGAAGATGTTCTTGTTCTTCACAGAAATTTCTGCTTTTTGATCCAAAGTAGCAAGATGATTTGAGGAGTTTGATGTTAATAAGGGTGTTGATGAATGCACAGCAAGGAGTAGATCAAATCTGGAGATTTTCGTGAGGGTTTGAAGTGGTTTGGAGGGGTATTAGGTGTGGAGAAGGAGTAGGTGTTCTTGGTGTAGTGTGTGTGTGTGTTCTTGTTGCTTGAAGAAAATCGAGAGAGAGAGAAGAGAAGCTGCCGATTTTTCTGAGGAGTTGTGGCTGCCGAAATTCTGTAGGGTTTAGGGAGTGACTTCTCTGATTTGGAAGGGAAAGGAAAGACTAATTGTTACAATCCTTGAAGAATATTTTTAGGAAGAGAATTTGGAAACTAGATATTCCAAGAATATTTTGATTTTTCTGGACAGCTTTGAAGTCTCCTATGGCCGACTGGATTGTGCAGTTTTCTGTGGAATTAAAGCTGGTTAAAGGAGGCTTGTGGTGGCCGAAATTAAGGTGCACAATGGTGGGGAAGATGTCTGATTAATTGAGCAAAAATTTATGGAAAGTTGTTAAACAAGATGGCTGAAATTTTTGGAAAGTAATCAAGCTAAATTGCAGGGATTTGGTTGAGAGATTTTCGGTCAGCCATGGAGGGAATTTCGTGCAGAAGCTTCAGGGAACAATGGAGCTCTATTCATGGAGGTTTAAGAGAGGTTTTGACAGAAGTAGGTTGGGGTTTTCGGTTGAAACAAAATAGGAAACAAGTTGGACAAAAATTCTGCTCAGGAATTTCGCTGAACAGAAATTTCCTGGCAGAATTTTCGTCTGCCATTTCTAGCAGATTTGTAGTGAGGTTTGAAGGGGATTTCAGGGGTATTCAAGGCTGGTTTCCAGCCTTCTTTATGGAGGAAAACATGGCTAAGGTGCTGCACAAAATCTGGGGGAAAACTGCTTGATTTGGAGCTCACAAAGCTGATTTTCGTACAGGAATTTTTCTTGTTTTACTCCAGCTTGTGCAGTCCGAATTTGGGCAAGAAACTTTCAGGTTTCAACTGATCCTAAAGACCATTTTTCTGGTAGCATTTGAGAGGAAATGTGAGCTAGAATTTTCGACCTTTTGAAGGTACAACAAGCTGGAAAATTTCAGCTCATTTCATGAAGATGGATGAACTATGTTAGAGGAAAAATTTCAGCAAGCTTTCAAGAGGGATTTTCCTCTTGAATTTTTCCCACAATCATTTACATTTTCCAAACCATGAGAAGCCTTTTACTAGGACATTTTGATCCTAAAAGACCTTAGTCCTCTACTGAATTTTCTGGAAAGGAAAAGGATAGAACACCTTAATCAAACTAAGGAGTTGGAAATTAAGAAAAACTAAAGATCAAGGGAGAATGAATTCCCTTTAGGCATTCCGCGAAGAACAAAAGAGTGAAGTGAGAATTCTCCTAACATGTCTCTCCTAGGACATCATCACCACATTGATCTAGGCCCTCATGGCCGAAACCATCATTTTCCAAGCAAAATAAAATTTACTCAAGCTAAAGCTTCTATGATGGACTTTGAACCTTAGACCTCAAAAATTAATTCCAAGGCTCTAACCGCTAAACTACAACAACTCTTGTTGCTATTTCTACTAGAAAAATTATTTCCTATTCAATCCACAAGCTATCTCTTTATTTTCACCTCGGGCAAAAATTGCCATTTTGCCCCTCTCACACATCACTCACCAACAAGACTTCAAGATAATAAAAATCAAATTCAAAGCACATAGAAATCATATTGAAACATATTTAATCATGAAATAAAGCATGATATGCATCCCAACCCCCTTACTCTAAGGTTAGTCTTGACTGGGGTTTAACAACTACCGCTATAGCGTGGACTAGTATTCTACGACTTGAGTATGAGTCGGTGGTCTGGCGAAGCTGGAAGCATATACTTTGATTTGCTATAGTTAAGGTTCTATCGTAGGGCCAATATACTTGCATGTTGGGTATGTATGACTAGTTAGTTAAGACAGACTTGTACAAGATAGTTTTTGAACTATATCGCCCTTTGTGGTTGTCTGAATGGTCTAAAATGTCCAGGGCCCTGGGAAACATGATTGAGATGTTTGCTTTAGGGTAGCTCCCTTGGAAAGAGGAAACACTCCAAGAAGTCGTGGATCATTGGACTAGAAGCCTAAGGCTGGGAGATGTCATTTAGAGGGGTGTTAGTACACTTCTTCCTCTCTAAATGTACGGCGATGTGTAGAGGGGTATTTTAGTCATTTCACCTGTAGGTCGGAGACTTTGCTAATGCAGCATTGTCCTTGGGGTCAATATTTCCTTATGGTGATATTAGGAAATATTTAAAATGCAAAATACAACTATTTATATAGTAGGGGTTTTTTGGTCATTTTAGCAGCCAATGCGATATGTCTTTTTGGTCCTCAGAATAGCCCGTAAGTCCTAACTAATTTTGGGTTGAGGAATTGGTCTTAGTTTAAGATGATTTTATTTTATTTTATTTTATTTGTTTTTATTCAAGAAGTCTAATTTATTATTAGACTGGAATAAAATAAATAAATAAATAAAATTAGGAGATGAGAGAAATTAATTATCCGATTTAATTGGTTAATTAATTATTCAGGGCCTAGGTCCAGTATGAATAATTAGAAAATTAACCTGGGCTTAAATTAGGAGAAATAATTAATGTTTAATTATTTATTGAGTTATTTATATAGGCCCAAGAAATAAATAATTAAAGATTAATTGTTATGGTTCATTTAGGCTCATTAGTTATTTATTGGGTTGTTTATATAAGCCCATGAAATAAATAATTAATGTTTATTATTTTGGGCCTTTTGGGTCCAAGAAAAATAATAAAATTTATTTTGGCCCAATAGCTTGGACCTTAGGGTTTTTTCCAGATACGGTTAAGAAGAGTTTAGGGTTAAGCCAAACTGATTCTCAGGATAATATCCGGGTGTTTGAAATATGATATTCCGGGGATATGTTTATCAGATAATGAGAGACCTACTTTTGGCTGACAAATAAAACAAGTCTCTGGGAAAAATAAAACCCTAATCTCCTAAGCCTAGGAAACTCACGCAGCTCCCTCTCTCTCAGACCTCTCTTTCTATTCTCTGTCTTCTTCTTGTTTCTTTGCTGATCAATAGCAAGAGAACCAAGGAGAATTGAGTCCGTTCCTCTTTACCATTGTGTTCACCGACTAGAGGTTAGGTAGAGAAATATTCCGAGAGCTGGAAAGCTTGGCGTTTATGCAAACAAGGTGAAGTAGGAGGTTAGTGGGTTTTCAACCAGAAGCTTCTTCAAGCGGGCAAGGCGAAGCAATTCCGTCGTTCAATCCACTTCTACTCAACCTAGAAGGCTTAAGGAGTGCAAATGTATGATCTTCTCACTTCCGTGTGGCCTTTAAGGCTTGCGTTTTTTTTCTCCTCTGTTTTTTTTTGCCAGTGCATGCTCTCTGTTTTTCGTCCCCTCAATGTGGTATCATAACACGAGCACATGGCTGACGAAATGGCACCGCCGAAGAGAGCATGCAGTGATGAAAAAAAGCAGAGAAGGAAAAAAAAAATCAAGCCTTAAAGGCCACACGGAAGCATGAAGATCATACCTTTGTGCTCCTTAAGCCTTATAGGTTGAGTAGAAGTGGATTGAACGACAGGAATCGCTTCGCCTTGCCCACTTAAAGAAGCTTCTGATTGAAAACCTGCTAGCTTTCTACTTCACTTTGTTTGCATGAACGCCAAGCTTTTCAGCTCTCGGAATATTCCTCTGCCCAATCTCTAGTCGGTGAACACAATGGTGAAGAGGAACGGTCTCAAATCTCCTTGGTTCACTTGCTATTGATTAGCAAAGAAAATCAAGAAGAAACAGAAAAGAGGAAGGCTTGAGAGTGAGAGAGTTACGTCAGATTTCCAGAGAGGGACGTGAGTCTCCTTTTGCTAGGGAAAAATTAGGGTTTTTCTCTACCAGAGACTTGTTTATTGGTTAACCAAAAAACGGTTTCTCATTATCTGATAAACATATCCCCGGGATATCATATTTCAAAACACCCGGATGTTATCCTGAGAATCAGTTTGGCTTAACCCTAAACTCCTCTTAACCGTATCTGGAAAAAATCTTAAGGTCCAAGCTATTGGGCCGGAAAAATATTTATTATTTTTCTTGGACCCAAAAGGCCCAAAATAATAAACATTAATTATTTATTTTCTGGGCTTATATAAACAACCCAATAAATAATTAATGAGCCCAAATGAACCATAACAATTAACCTTTAATTATTTATTTCTTGGGCCTATATAAATAACCCAATAAATAATTAA
This sequence comes from Voacanga thouarsii, assembly GCA_026120185.1. Classification (NCBI taxonomy): domain Eukaryota; kingdom Viridiplantae; phylum Streptophyta; class Magnoliopsida; order Gentianales; family Apocynaceae; genus Voacanga; species Voacanga thouarsii. Next base: position 2,983,309 of record JANUWF010001569.1, read on the forward strand.
ACATTAATTATTTCTCCTAGTTTAAGCCCAAGTTAATTTTCTAATTATTCATACTGGACCTAGGCCCTGAATAATTAATTAAGCAATTCAACCAGATAATTAATTTCTCACAACTCCTATTTTATTTATTTATGTATTTTATTCTAGTCTAATAATAAATTAGATTTCCTGAACAAAATAAAATAAAATAAAATCCTCTTTAACTGAGACGAATTTCTCAATCCAAAATTAGTTAGGACTTACGGGCTATTCCGAGGACCAAAAAAACACATCGCATTGGCTGCTAAAATGACCAAAATACCCCTACTATATAAATAGCTGTATTTTGAATTGTAAATATTTTCTAATATCACCATAAGAAAATATTGACCCCAAAGACAATGCTGCATTAGCAAAGTCTCCGACCTACAGGTGAAATGACTAAAATACCCCTCTACACATCGCCATACATTTAGAGAGGAAGAAGTGTACTAACACCCCTCTAAATGACATCTACCATCCTTAGGCTTCTGGTCCAATGATCCACGACTTCCTGGAGTGTTTCTGCTTTCCAAGGGAGCTACCCTAAAGCAAACATCCAAGTTATGTTTCTCGGGGCACTGGACATTTTAGACCATTCAGACAACCACAAGGCGCGATATAGTGCAGAAACTATCTTGTATAAGTATGTCTTAACTAACTAGTTACACATACCCAACATGCAAGTATATTGGCCCTACGATAGAACCTCAACTATAGCAAATCAAAGTATATGCTTCCAGTTTCGCCAGACCACCAACTTATACTCAAGTCGTAGAGTACTAGTCCACGCTGTAGCGGTAGTAGTCTAGGTTTCTACCATATAGTACTATTAGAAACCACTACTACAGGTCCTGTCCTACGTATTCGAAATACGCTTATGTTATGAAGTGAGTGGATTACTCACTGGCTAAAGGTAAGCCATTCCCCATTTAGAATTCATAACATAATAACCTAAACATGATGAGATTCCCAGTCTCATCAATAGGTTAAGAACAAATGTTTATGTGTTAAATAATCCGTGATCCATACCGTACTGTGAAAGACCACCATTCACATGGATCACTTATTTTAACACAATGTGTCTGTTCCAAACGAAAATCGTGCACAAACAAAAAGTAAATTCACAAACAATTTCTGAAAATAAATTATTTTATTAAAATATTCGATTTTACATAAAAAACCTAGTCTAAGAGGGCATACAATCTAACAATCTCCCACTTGCACTCTAAGACTAGGTAAGTCCATAGGTGCCCACCCCTATGGCGTCTAAGTGTCTCTTGAAGACTCTCTCAACCAAAAGCATGGTGAATGGATCTGCTAGATTGTTTTTTGAGGTAATATGCTCCACCACGACTTCCTGTCTCTGGATGAAATCCCGGATCAGGTGGTACTTCCTCTCAATGTGTTTCCCCTTCTTGTGGTTCCGAGGTTCTTTAGATTGCGATACTGCTCCAGTGTTATCGTAATACATCACAACCAGCCTGTCCATATGTGGTACGACTCCAAGTTCTGAAAGGAACTTCCGGAGCCAAATTGCTTCCTTGGACGCCTCCGAAGCTGCCACATACTCAGCTTCTATGGTTGGGTCAGCAATACAAGACTGCTTGATACTCCTCCATGAAATTGCTCCTTCAGACAAGGTGAAGACATATCCACTAGTGGATTTTCTCTCATCCTTATCTGCCTAGAAGTCTGAGTCTGTGTATCCTATAGGAACCAAATCATCAGCCCTATAAACCAGCATATAATCTCTCGTTCCCTTGAGGTACTTGAGAATATGCTTTAAAGCTTGCCAATGTACCTCTCCTAGGTTTGACTGATATCTACTAACTAAGCCCACGGCAAAGCAGATATCTGACCTAGTACACAGCATGGCGTACATGAGACTTCCCACAGCCGAAGCGTAGGGAATCCTACTCATTCTGTCCTTTTCTTCTTGAGACTTAGGACAGTCCTTCGAAGAAAATGACAACCCATGTCTGCAAGGGATTAGAGCTCCCTTGTATAAGTCCATGCTGTACTTGGCCAACATCATGTCAATGTATGTCGCTTGGAATAACCCTAACATTCTTTGCTTCCTATTTCTAAGAAGCCTAATCCCGAGAATATAGCTGGCTTCTCCCAAGTCCTTCATACTGAATTGACTAGACAGCCAAACCTTTGTAGATGACAATGTCCCTACATCATTTCCAATTAGTAGAATTTCATCCACATACAGGACAAGAAAAATCACATTAATGCCTTCAAGTTTCCTGTACACGCATGGTTCATCTTCGTTTTGAATAAAACTATAAGACTTTACAGTCTCATCAAAATGAATGTTCCATGCTCTCGATGCCTGCTTAAGTCCATAAATTGACTTCTTAAGCTTGCAAACCATGTGTTCCTGGCCTTCAGCAATGAAGCCTTCCGGTTTGGATATATAAATGTCTTCGCTAAGATGGCCATTCAAGAATGCCGTCTTGACATCCATTTGCCATATCTCGTAGTCATAGTGACATGCGATGGCAAGGAGGATGCAGATGGATTTAAGCATGGCTACCGGGGAAAAGGTTTCCTCATATTCGATTCCCTCTTTCTGAGTATACCCTTTCGCCACAAGCCTAGCTTTGAAGGTTTCCACCTTCCCATCTGCTCCCCTCTTTCTCTTGTATACCCACTTGCACCCAATGGGTTTTATCCCTTCAGGTGAAGCTACAAGATCCCAAATCTGATTGAGGTACATAGACTCAATCTCGGCTTTCATTGCTTCATGCCACAGATTTGCATCGGCATCAGCAATAGCCTTCTCGTATCTAGTGGGGTCTTGTTCCTGATGGTCAGAGACCAGCTCAAAAGCTTCTCCAGTCCATATCTTCGGAACCCTAGACACTCTTCCACTACGACGAGGCTCCATTTGCACAGGCTCTTAAGGCTGTGCCTCTTCTTGTTCCACAATCGGGTCAGAAGAAGTTGATTCTGTAGATAACTTCTCCTCAAGTTCCAACCTCGTTGAACCTTTAGTGGAAGTACTTTGATCATCTTCCAAGTATCTAGCATTGGTACTGACTAGTACCTTCTGCTCCTTATGATGATAAAAGTAGCCTTCTTTTGTCCCTTTTGGATACCCAACAAAATAGCATAATTCTGATCTTGGTCCCAACTTGTCTCCCTTGATCAGTACATAAGCTGGACAACCCCAAATCTTGAGATAATTCAGACTTGGCTTACGCCCAGTCCACATCTCATAGGGAGTCCTAGGTACTGACTTAGAAGGCACCAAGTTCAGAATATATGCCGCTGTCTCCAGGGTATATCCCCAAAATGACACTGGAAGAGTAGCATGAGACATCATGCTTCGGACCATTTCCATCAACGTCCTGTTCCTTCTCTCATCTACTCCGTTCTGCTGGGGTGTTCCCGGCACAGAGAGCTGGGATACTATTCCATGATGTACCATGTAGTCCTTGAATTCACATAGGAGGTACTCTCCATCACGATCCCATCGTAAGGTTTTGATTAATTTACCTGTCCGACGCTCCACTTCAGCCTTAAACTCTTTGAACTTGTCAAAAGTGTCAGACTTGCGTCTCATCAGGTAAAGGTAACCATACCTCGTATAATCATCCGTGAACGTGATGAAGTACTCAAAACCTCCCCTAGCTGGTATAGACAATGGACCACACACATCAGTGTGAACAAGACTCAACACCTCCTTGGCTCTATCTGCCTTTTGTGTAAAAGACATTTTGGTCATTTTTCCCATAAGGTAGGATTCACACTGAGGCCAACTTTCCAATCTCATTGAGCCCAAAGGCCCATCATGGATTAGCCTCTGAATCCTAGTTGAGTTAATATGACCCAACCTTAGATGCCAAAGGTATGAATCATCGATATTGGTCTTTCTCTTCTTAGTTAAAGGTTCAGACTGAGCGTTATTTGATTGGTTGTTAATAGGGTTTAAAAAGAACAGATTACCATACATGTGCCCAGTACATAAAATTTTTTCATCTCTACTGATAGAAATACCAGAATGGAAAGATACAGAATATCCTTGATTAATAAGTTTTGCAACTGAAATCAAATTCTGACGAAAACCAGGTACATATAAAATGTCTTTTAAAACCACTATCTTATTACAATAAAAAAGAAGATCCAGCTCTCCCACTGCAAGGGCCCAGACTTGTGCCCCATTACCCACTCGAAGCCCATGTTCGCCCTTCTTGAATCTTTTTATCTTCCTAAACCCCTGTAAGGAGTTACAGATATTATCAGTGGCTCCAGAATCAACAATCCAAGTGAAAGTTGATCCTACCATTGATATGGACTCTAGATAGTAAATATTACTTGTGGGGTTTTTCTTGGCCTGAAGATCTGGACACTCATTTTTCCAGTGTCCCTTCTTCCCACACTTGAAGCACTTGCCTTTTGGTTTGTCCTTGGGCTGGGCTACTGCATTCCCCTTCTTCCTCTTGAACTTTCTGGGTTTAGGCCCAATTCTTGAGGAAGAAGCCTTAGCAATCATGGCCTTTGACTACGGCTTCATGACCTTCTCCGCCATCTGAAGCTCCTTCATCAGTTTAGTTAAACTCATGTTCAACTTGTTTATGTTATAGTTTATCTTGAACTGAGTAAAAGAGCCTGGTAGAGATTCGAGAACCATGTCTACTTGGCTCTCGGGGTCAATGACAGCCCCTAAGATTTCCGCCTCCTCGAAAGCAGCAATCATCTTGAGCATATGCTCTCGGACTGATGCTCCCTCAGCCATCTTAGTGTTCACAATAGTTCGAAGAGTCTCCTACCTTGCGGGCCGGCTCTTGTCTGCGAACATAGTTGCCAATGATTGACTTATGTTATATGCAGAAGCCATGTGCTCGTGTTTTGACTGGAGCACATTAGACAAGGAAGTTAACATATAGTAATGTGCCATTTCGTCAGCTTTCTTCCATGCCTTTTCAGCCTCTCGCTCTTCAGCAGTGGAACCTTCCCCGATAACAGGGCAGGTTTTGTAAAGGACATACTTATACTCCTCAGCTGTGAGTATTATGTCCAAGTTCCTTTTCCAGTCCACATAGTTTTGACTCGTTAACTTATTCTCCCTGAGAATAGCGGCAAATGGACTAAAAGAACCTCCCACCATTTCTGAAAATAAAAAATAAAAGACAGGATTTAGTTTGTGAAAACAAAATAAAATTTGTGCACTGAAAATAATTTGGCTCTTAGGAAAACTGACATAGCTTCTTGGGAAGATTAACAATTTCCTTAGCTAAGTGTATTAACCACCACAAATTAATTTCCCTTCTAAGTAATGGACTAGAGAATAACTCCATCGTGGGATGGCCGTTTCTTCTCATTTCCTATGGACATACCTCGCACTATAACCTCCAACGTGGGCTGGCCGATCATAGTACGTGCCCCGGGTTATTAATTACATCCTTCCATTAGATCTAAATCCTTGTGGTATCCCCATCCTATACGGGTTCACTCCCAGGGTGACACGAGGGGATCCACGATCTCTAATGAGGATCGTGATGGAAGCCGTGGGGCCGTTGGAACCCCTCTCCCACTTAGTCTTTTAAAATAAAAGTTTTTCCTGAAAAAAAATATCCTTTTGAAATTTCCATTAAGTTCTTCCTTAACTCAAAAATAAAATATCTAAGTCCAATAAAATCTCTATGTCAAGGCTTATATCATTTGAGAGATTTTCTCAATGGATTAATTTTATTTAAGTTAAAACTTAACGATTTCAAAAAATTTCCAATTAAAACTTTCTAGAGACTTTTGGTCTCAAGTTTATTTGACAAAATCATTTTTCTAGTCCAAAACAAAACAAAATGGCTCTCCATTTTAATTTACAAAAATATCTAAATCCAATATATTTTCTATGTCAAGGATTAAATCCTTTGAGAAAATATTCAAGGATTAATTTTTGTACCAATTAAAATAACCATTTAGTTTTTGAAGAAAAATATTTTTCTTGTCAAAAATGTTCCCAAAGACTTTGGTCTTTGAGAAAAAACACACATAGGTACATAAAAAAAAATAGCATGCTCGAAAACAGTAAACGTTTTCATGCTTTTCTATTTTTTAAACCTAAGTGCCCAAATAATAGAATTAAACACATTAATTAATTAATTAATTATCTTATTTAATCCTAAAATCCCTTACTAATATTTTTCATGCAAATATATTCCAAGAATATAAATATTGCAAAATTAACTTCGCCTGGTATGGGACCTAAAATGAAAAAGAAAAAAAATTGCAAAAAATGGCAGGCGGTCCACTGCACCCGCCGCACCGGATCCGCGCCGTGTGGCCCGCGGTCCACGTGGCCGCGGTGCACCACGCCGCACCAGATCTCCCTTAGGCGCGACTCGTGGACTTTGCCCACGCCCACGACCCGCGCCCATTTCCTCTCTGCGGCTGACCCGCGCTTCAGCCTGCGTGCTGCCCGGTCGGATCTCCTCTGACCCGCTCAAGAACCCGAAAGCCAATTGCAATTCAATTGCAAATTTGCAATTGAATTCGGCTTCAATTTCGCTGATGCGGCTCGGCTTATGCGGCTGATAGTCAGTAGCTCCTCTCACAATTTCGGCAACAGCTTGGCTCGGCTCAATTGGCTTAGGAATAGTTATCTTCTTCGTTTTTTCTCCTTTCTCGCGCGAAATTTGCAGAAACTCTTCTGCTTCACATTTTGCTCATTTCTTTGGCTTCTTTGGACATTTTTACTTACAAAAAACATCTAAAACAAAAACACAACTGCCTATACCCATTTAAATTGGGTTTACACGATTAAACTTCAAAACTAAAAAAAATTTACAGTGTGCCTATGCTTCAACGATGAAGCTCACAGAGATCCTATCCCATACCAAAACAGCGAAGAATCATAGGTATAATCGTCTTCTCCAATTTTATTAACTACCATACTCCCAATATTGATAAAAAACCAGTGGCTCTAATACCACATTGAGAGAGACGAAAACAGAGAGCATGCACTTGTAGCGTAAAAAATTAAACAGAGAAAAATAAAACCAAGTCTTAAAGGCTATACGGAAGCGTAAAGATCATACATTTGCACTCCTTAACCCTTCTAAGTTGAGTAAGAGTGGATTGAACGACTGGAATCGCCTCGCTTTGCCCACTTAAAGAAGCTTCTGGTTGAACACCCGCTAGCCTTCTACTCCGTCTTGTTTGCATGAACGCCTAGCTTTCCAGCTCTCGGGATATTCCTCAGCCTAATCTCTAGTCGGTGAACACAACAGAGAAGAAGAATGGTCTCAATTCTCCTTGGTTCACTTGCTATTGGTTAGCAAAGCTCCAAGGAGAAACCAAGAAGAGGGAGGCGTGAGAGAGGGAGCTTACGTGAGGCTCTCCAGAGAGACGTGAGTCTTCTGCTGGGTAGGGAAAACTAGGGGTTTTCTTTTTCCAAAGAGTTGTTTATTAGTTAGCCAAAATTAGGTCTCTCATTATCTGATAAACATATCCCTGGGATTTCAAAACACCCGGATGTTATCCTGAGAATCAGTTTGGCCTAACCCTAAACTCCTCTTAACCGTATCTGGAAAAACCCTAAGGTCCAAGTTATTGGGTCAGAAAAATATTTATTATTTTCCTTGGACCCAAAAGGCCCAAAATAATAAACATTAATTATTTATTTCCTGGGCTTACATAAATAACACAATAAATAATTAAATATTAATTATTTCTCCTAGTTTAAGCCCAGGTTAATTTCCTAATTATTCATACTGGACCTAGGCCCTGAATAATTAATTAACCAAATAAACTAGATAATTAATTTTCTCTCAACTCCTATTTTATTTATTTATTTATTTTATTCCAGTCCAATAATAAATTAGACTTCCTGAATAAAATAAAATAAAATAAAATCCTCTTCAACTGAGACCAATTCCTCAACCTAAAAGTAGTTAGGACTTACGGGCTATTCCGAGGACAAAAAAAACACATCGTCTTGGCTGCTAAAATGACCAAAATACCCCTGCTATATAAATTGCTGTATTTTGCATTTTAAATATTTCCTAATATCACCATAAGGAAATATTGACCCCAAGGACAATGCTGCATTAGCAAAGTCTTCGACCTACAGGTGAAATGACTAAAATACCCCTCTACACATCGCCGTACATTTAGAGAGGAAGAAGTGTACTAACACCCCTCTAAATAACATCTACCATCCTTAGGCTTCTAGTCCAATGATCCACGACTTCCTGGAGTGTTTCCGTTTTCCAAGGGAGCTACCCTAAAGCAAACATCCAAGTCATGTTTCCCAGGGCCCTGGAAATTTTAGACTATTCAAACAACCACAAGGGGCGATATAGTACAGAAACTATCATGTACAAGTCTGTCTTAACTAACTAGTTACACATACCCAACATGCAAGTATATTGGCCCTACGATAGAACCTCAACTATAGTAAATCAAAGTATATGCTTCCAGCTTCGCCAGACGACCAACTCATACTCAAGTCGTAGAGTACTAGTCCCCACTGTAGCGGTAGTAGTCTAGGTTTCTATCATATAGTACTTTTAAAAACCACAACTACAGGTCCTGCCCTACGTATTCGAAATACGCTTATGTTATGAAGTGAGTGGATTACTCACTGGCTAAAGGTAAGCCATTCCCCATTTAGAATTCATAACATAATAACCTAAATATGATGAGATTCCCAGTCTCATCAATAGGTTAAGAACAAATGTTTATGTGTTAAATAACCTGTGATCCATACCTTACTGTGAAAGACCACCATTCACATGGATCACTTATTTAAACACAATGGGTCTGTTCCAAACGAAAATCGTGCACAAACAAAAAGTAAATTCACAAACAATTTCTGAAAATAAATTCTTTTATTAAAATATTCGATTTTACATCAGAAATCTAGTCTAAGAGGGCATACAATCCAAAAAACAAGATCTGTATTCGGGATGTAAAAAATTCTCAAAACTTTCATTATTTGTTTGCTTTATCTCAAGTGTAGTGGTAAGTGGAGCAATAAATCTTTTAACATGCTTCTTGACTTGTTGCGAAAAGCATTCCCTGAGGCATTTTCAAACTTACCTAAAAATATGTATGAAGCTAATAAATTGATGAAGCAATTAGCCATTGGCTATAAGAATATAGATGCATGTCCTAATGATTGCATTATTTATTAGAAGGATAAAGAGAGTTGGAAGGAATGCAAGACATGTAGTAATCTTAGATGGCAATCATCTGAGAAAGATCCCACAGGTGAGAAGAGAAAATTTCCTTACAACATATTGTGGCATTTTCTACTAAAGCCTAGATTACAAAGGTTATTTATGTTGCAAAAATTTGCTGCCAATATGAAATGGCATAGTGAATGCCGCACAAAAGATGGATGTATGAGACACCCAGCTGATTCCCCTTCTTGGAAGTCTTTTGATCATTAATATCCCGAATTCAGTGAAGAGCCTAGAAATGTTAGATTAGGTTTGGCATCTGATGGATTTAATCCATTTCAGAATATGAGTGTATCTCATAGTACATGTTCTGTTGTATTAATACTTTATAATTTGCAATAGGAAAAAGGCAGTAATTGATAAATTTAAATTCATGTACTTTTGTTAAATAATGACTTCCAACACATGGCTCCTAATTCAATAAATGCAGGTTCTTCCCCAATTAGAAGTGCGACCTGCGTGCAAAGTTCAAAGAACTTCGCCTTTAGCAACACGGTCTCTTGTGCCAGGGATTGCGCCTTACAGCACGTCACTTGTGTTATGCTAGAAGGGTGAGCAGCGTACCAATGTACCTCACCGTGCACTTAGGGATCTTTTACTTGCCACCATAAGCCAGGGGTCCCAATCCTGACGTCAATCACCATCGAGGTGGCAAGGGGTTGAACACACTGAGTGTTCCCGCTCGGTCTCATGTGAACAACCCACCAATCATAATCAACAGGCAATTGCCGGCTAGCCAGAGACGACTCATCATAATGTCTTGTCGCCCTATTTGGAGTAAGACAATTCCCAGAACTGATCAGGTTACTTGGGGTCGTCTACCTCTAACATGGGCTAGTACAAAGATTAAAGTCCTTACTTAGTACTCAATGCAACAATACCAACCCCATTTAACTGATTAGGCCAGAGGGTCATCTGATCCCGCAGGATTTCCAAATCAAAACATTTCTTATTTTCTGGGGCCGTACTTGATCACAAAAATCATTTTTGCAAGAGTATTTGGGTCATTTCACCCATGCCAGATTCCAAAAGACTTTTTGAGGATATTCGGGTCATTTTACCCTTACCTGATTTGAAAAATATTCGCAAAAGTTCCAATAAGGATATTTCGGTCATTTACCGAATACCCGAATTCCAAGAGTTTTCATAAAATATTCCAATAAAGATATTTGTATTATTCTCCAAATACCCGATTCTAAAATTTACCATTTTTCAGAAATCCCAAATATTTAATCCGAAAAGGACTAAATTCACAAAATTCGTGTTTTAAACATCCAGGAAAGTTTCCAAACTGAATATGAAATTTATTTGAGTCCGAAATAGCATAAAAGCAAATGTTGCTCATGTAAACCTTAAACATATTCGAGGATTTCCAAAATAGCATAAACCATAGCATTTTATAAAAAATTAAAGCACACTAGCCTTTAAAAAAGTCTAGAAATCAATGGGACTCACCTTGTATATTAAGTCGAAGTTGCACTTGTATAGACCTAAAAGGTGTTCTCTCGACTTGATTCACCTACACCATTGGTATATCCCTTTGTCATTATTCAATGGTTTCAAATACTTAATGGTTTGAATAAGGTTTCTATAATTTTCTTAAAGAAATAAATGAATTAATACTTTGGATGGTTTTCTGGTTTTACTGCTTTACCACCCTCCACCATTCTTCACACAACTTATTCAATATAGGTCCAAATAAGGTGAGGCTACTTCCATAATATTCCTAAGATGTCCCTTTATCAATTCCAGGTCATGAGTCATGCAAAATCCATCCCATATTGTACAGTTTTTCAGTTAATTTCACTGTTCCGAGTTTGGAGTTCAGTTTCGTCACTTTCCAGTACTTTATACATATCTCCTCCAATTCAAGTCCAAATGAGGTGAAACCACTTCCTAAATACTCCTAGGACATTTATCTATCAATTTCAGGTATGGGGTATTCAAACCTCTCTCCATTTCATTCAATTTTCTAGCTAAACTTGCTGCTCCGAGTTGGTGGTTCAGAATTACAGTTTAGGAACTCAACTTGTTTTAACTTATTCCCCTAGTTTCTTCAACATACCCTACCTTATTTAAACCCTTCAATACTTTATTTAACATCCCAATATTAGTATTCTAATAGGTTTTCATATCTAGCACTTCTCTTTTATCCAAATGAATTAATTATTCTAAGCTTATCAAACCAGTAAATTTTGGTAGCTTTCATTATTCTTGCTTTTTCTGATCTCTTAGTCATCCAAACCCACACCACCTGATCCAAATCCTTTCTAACTAGTCTAGGACATGCTTAGGATTATTTATGCTCAATTTCCAATCATCTTTACTCAGATTTTCTTTGATATTTCCAAACAACACAAACTGGTTATTTTGTTACTAGCTCTTCTAGTTTCCTTATTATTTCTATCTTCTTCCTTTCCAGATTTCCAGCAAACCATCATTCCAAAATACATTAAATGAACTGAAAATCATACCTAATTCATCACTCATCCAACTGGTTAATCAACTTCCATCACAAAATCAAAATATTTTCATTACTTAACATTCACATGCAAATTGCTTCCAACTTTTAGTATCATTCTTTTAGCTTTTGAGAAGTGATCCCTTACCTTTCCAAGATGAAGTCAAAGCTGTAACTCTCCTCCTTTCCTTCCTTTTCCTTTCCTCCTCCTTGCTGCCGGTTCTTCTCCTTTTTCTTGCTGTCGAAAATCTCTTTCTCTCTTAGTCTTTCTTTTTGTTTTCCTTTCCTCTCTTCACTTTTCTATTTTTCTTCTCTTCCCCCAGCTTTCTCTCTTGGCCAAAATCCTCCCCTCTTGCTCCTATTTATATAGCTTGCTTCACTTGGTCTTAGTAAAAGATCTAGGGTGAGTTGGCAATTTTAGAAGTCTTGAGACTCCTCTAGGATTTTCAAGAGAGTTGTGGATTGCCCTAGAAAGTTGTAGGATCCTCTAGAAGTTTGAAGAAATTCTTAAAACTTCCTAGGACTAATTTATGCTTAATCAAGTTTAACTTACCCTAATCTCACTTAGCTTAATTAAGCTTAATTAGAGGAAGTCTAATAATAGTCAAAATTGGTAAAAAATGTCATGCTTGTGGGCCATCTTTATTTACTTCTTGTGGGCCCCTCCCTAAAATATCTTTGTGGGTCCCCTAAAATATCTTTGCATATAATATAATATAACTTAAGATATTTATAGCATTAGGTGTAATATATGCATATATATATATATATATATATATATAATGGTAAGAATAATATAATAATTCAATATAATTATTGAATTTTAATGATACTATAATTTAATATTGCCAAGAGATTTTGGTATTAGATAATAAATAGTAATAATGGATAATAGTAATAATGAAATAAAATATATCATAAATTCTTTTTATATTTTATCTTCTCTTTTTTTTTAAAAAAAAACAAGTCCACCCTATGCAAGTCCTTTATATAAGACGGGTTATTACACAAAGCTCTGGCTGCGGGAGAATAAAAAGATTTGAAAATCTTACCCACTGAAGAGCTAATTGGCTCTCTTTTAACTCATGAAATGAAGCTCAAAAGGTTTTACGATTTTGATGACAATGACAAAGGCAAAAGAGGAACAACACTAAAAGCTATTGATGAGGACGTTAATAGTAGTCAATCTGATAGTTATGATGAGACTGAAGTGGATACCGAAGAATTGGCTATGGTTACAAAAAAATTCAAAAAGATGTTTAAAAAGGGAAACTTTAAAAGAGGTAAGAAGTTCGTAAAAAAAAGGGATAAACTTCACCTTTCAAGCCTCAATACTATGAATACAAGAGTACCAAACACTTCATTGCTGACTGCCCAATAGCTAAAGAGAAAGAAGCCAATATGCTCAAAAAGAAAATGAAGGATCCGAAAATAAAGAAAGAAAAAGGACTGATGGAAACTTGGGATCAAAATGAGTCCGAATCTGAGGAAAATGGAGATTTTGAAAATGAAACAGCTAACATATGCTTCATGGTAGTGGAGGATAAGGTAAACTCCTCTCCATCTAACATTGTAGCTGAATTGCATGATTCTACTTGTAATAATATTAATGATCCAAATGAACTTCTTATTGATATGTTCCGTGAATTAAAAAGATTGTCAATAAGGAACAAGGAGATGAAAGTAAAAATTGATTTCTCATCAAATGAGAATGACAATCTAGTAGCTGAGAATAAAATTTTGCCTAACTCTATGTACTGATTGAATGTTGAAAAAGAAATCATTTCTACCTTCTTAAATTGTTCTGCACTTGAGAACAAATGTTTGTATGATAAAGTCTCTTCTCTTGAAGTCATGATTGGTGAGTTTGATAACATGAAAATGAAAATTGATGATCTCACTACTTGTATTGAAAAATTTACTGATGGCCGAAGCAATTTGACTTGGATGGCTCGGAACAGAAATGGCCTTAGCTGTGGTAACACGTACAAATCAGGAAAACACAAGTCTTATTTTGTGAAAGCAAGCCCCTTAAACAGAAATTACACATGTTGCACTTATTGTGCTAAAAATGGACACAATACATCTAAGTATCGTATTAGGAAAAACATTAGATTATGAATGAAAATTGATTGGAGAATTAAAAAAATTATTACTAACCCTTATGGACCTAAGAAGTTATGGATACCAAAAATCACTCTTCCATCTCATGTATATGTACACTCTTTGGAGAAAATGAGCTTTACAAAGTAGTTCTTGGATAGTGGATGCTCAAGGCACATGACCGAAAATGCAGCCCTATTAGAAGATGTTCAAGTTACAAATGATGATTTTGCTACCTTTGAAGACAAAAAGAAAGTGAAGATACTTAGCATAGGCAACATTGGTAAAGAATCTTCAACTATTATCAAACAATTTTTTATTGATTGATGAGCTAAAATATAACTTGCTTAGCATTAGTCAATTATGTGACATTGGTTGCAAAGTTATTTTTGAGAAAAATTCTTACTCTATTATAGACAGCTCAAGTAATGAAACAATTTTTATTGCTAACCATGTTGGGAGTGTATATGTATTCTATCTTGATAATCTTATAGCTCATGATATTAGATGCCTTTCCGTGCATGATAATGATCGCTATCTTTGGCATAGAAGGCTAGGCCATGTATTATTTGATTTGCTAAACAAATTATCCTCAAAAGAGCTTGTTAGGTGTCTGTCAAAAATGAAGTTTAACAAAGGCAGAATATGTGATGCATACCAATTTGGAAAACATATCAAAACCACTTATAAGCCCAAGAAAATTATTTTCATATCAAAACTCCTTGAATTAGTACATATGGGTTTATTTCGACCAATGAGGACCACTAGCCTTGGTGGTAAGAGGTATGCTTATGTTCTAGTAGATAATTTCTCAAGATTTACTTGGACTTTATTTCTCGAACAAAAAGATAAGGCATTTTTTGAATTCTCTAGATTATTCAAGCGCGTCCAAAACTTTATTGGATGCAAATTGATTCTATTAGGAGTGACAATGGTAGACAAATTTTCAACAATGAGTTTACACATTTTTGTAATGAAAATGGAGTTTTCACAACTTTTCAGTTGCTAAAACCCCTCAACAAAATGGTGTTGTTGAAAGGAAAAATAGAACCTTGCAAGAAATGGCTAGATCCATGATTTGTGAATACTCTCTTCCAAAATACTTTTGGACTGAAGCTGTCAATACAGAAAGTTACATTGTTAACTGAGTCATGTTGAGACATTTTCTAAGAAAAACACCATTTGAACTTATGTTTGACAAAACTCCATCAATCTCCTATTTTAAAGTCTTTGGTTGTAAATGTTTTGTTCTAAATACTCGAGACAATCTTGGAAAGTTTGATAGCAAATTCGATGAGGCTATATTTCTTGGATACTCTTCCAATTAAAAGGCATATAGAGTGTACAACAAAAGAACTCTATGTATGGAAGAATCTGTACATGTTGTCTTTGATGAATCTAATATATATATATATATATATATATATATATATATATCAAGAAAAAATGATGATGATGTAGGGTATTTTAAAAGAAAAAGGCAATGAGCAGCATAAAGCTCCATCGCTTGACATTTATGCTAAAGAAGAAGAATTGGAAGAACACCAAGCTGAACAAAGTAAGCAAGAAACTAGCGAGCTCACTGATAAAGTGTGAAACTCCAACTAAAACCAACCCTAGAGTAAGGGGGTCGGGATGCATATCATATTTTCTTTCATGCATAAATATATTTTTATATGATTTTATGTGCTTTGGATATGTGATTTGTGGTTTAGATGGCTACATTGTGCTTATTAAGTAAGAAGGGCAAAATGGTAATTTTACTTGAGGTGGAAATAGGGAGATAACTTGAGGATTAAATAGGAAAAATATTTGTGAGAGAAAATGAGAACAAGAGTTGTTGTGGTTTAGTGGTTAGAGCTTTAGAATAAATCCTTGAGGTCTTGAGTTCAAATTCCATCGTTTGAGTTTTAGCATGATTAAATTTTATTTTTTGTTAGGTAGGCTATATTTCGGCCCTTGCATGCTTTAGAGAAGAGTAGGAGTGTTGTCCTAGGGGAGACATGAAAGGAATGTCCTAATTCCATTCTTGTGCCCTACAAAAATTTCTAAGGGATTCATACCCTTCTTGATCTCTAGCTTTCCTTAGTTCTTAATCAATTAGGTTGTTCAATTTATTCAAGCCAATTTTATTTTCAGAAAATTCCAGTAAAGTTCTGTGATATTGAGGTTTCGAAAATGTCTACGTGAGGATATCTTGTTGACCGAAAATGGGGAGGAGTTATGGAAGGTTCCCAAGAGAATTAATCTCATGGTTGAACCTTCAAACTCCAGCCTATGTGTGTTCATCTTTTTCATATAGTGATCTGGAAATTTTTCCAGCTTCTTGATCAGTTCATTGTCAAAATCTTCAGCCATCTTTCCCTCTCAAATACTGCTAGAAACACAACCAATTCACTTAGTTTGAAAACTGAAAACTTCAGCTAAAACCGAACTGCACAAATGCTATGCAAACCAAGAAAATTCCTGTACAGTTTTCGCAGCTTGGTGAGCCAAAAATCAAGTTGTTTCTTCCAACTTTTCAACTAGCAATTCAACTTTGTTCTTCCTCTATAAAGAAGGCTGGAAACTAGCCTTAAAGGACCCTCCAAAACCCCTTCAAACCTTCTGTAAATTGAGGGATGAAAAGCAGAGAGCATCATGCAATTACGGGAAAAATAGAGGGAAAAAAAACGCAAGCCTTAAAGGCCACACGGAAGCATGAAGATCATACATCTGCGATCCTTAAGCCTTCTAGGTTGAGTAGAAGTAGATTGAACGACAGGAATCGCTTCGTCTTACCCACTTGAAGAAACTTTCGGTTGAAAACCCGCTAGCCTTCTACTTCACCTTGTTTGCATGAACGCCAAGCTTTTCAGCTCTCGGAATATTCCTCTACCCAACCTCTAGTCGGTGAACACAATGGTGAGGAGGAACGGTCTCAAATCTCCTTGGTTCTCTTACTATTGGTTAGCAAAGAAAACAAAAAGAAGCAGAGAAGGAAGGAGGTGTGAGAGTGAGAGAGTGGCGTGAGGCTCTGTGTTGGTTAGGAGATTAGGGATTTCCTCTACCAGAGACTTGTTTATTGGTTAGCCAAAATTAGGTCTCTCAATCTCTAATAAACATATCCCCGGGATATCATATTTCAAAACACCCGGATGTTATCCTGAGAATCAGTTTAGCTTAACCCTAAACTCTTCTTAACCGTATCTGGAAAAACCCCTATGGTCCAAGCTATTGGGCCAAAATAAATTTTATTATTTTTCTTGGACCCAAAAGGCCCAAAATAATAAATATTAATTATTTATTTCCTGGGCTTATATAAAAAACCCAATAAATAATTAATAAGCCCAAATGAACCATAACAATTAACCTTTAATTATTTATTTCTTGTGCCTATATAAATAACCCAATAAATAATTAAACATTAATTATTTTTCCTAGTTTAAGCCCAGGTTAATTTTCTAATTATTCATACTGGACCTAGGCCCTGAAAAATTAATTAATCAATTAAACCAGATAATTAATTTCTCTCAACTCCTATTTTATTTATTTATTTATTTTATTCCAGTCTAATAATAAATTAGACTTCCTGAACAAAATAAAATAAAATAAAATAAAATCCTCTTCAACTGAGACCAATTCCTCAACCCAAAATTAGTTATGACTTACGGGCTATTCCGAGGACCAAAAAAACACATCGCCTTGGCTGCTAAAATGATCAAAATACCCCTACTATATAAATAGCTGTATTTTGCATTAAAAATATTTCCTAATATCACCATAAGGAAATATTGACCTCAAGGACAATGCTGCATTAGCAAAGTCTCCGACCTACAGGTGAAATAACTAAAATACCCCTCTACACATCGCCGTACATTTAGAGAGGAAGAAGTGTACTAACACCCCTCTAAATGACATCTACCATCCTTAGGCTTCTAGTCCAATGATCCACGACTTCCTGGAGTGTTTTCGCTTTCCAAGGGAGCAACCCTAAAGCAAACATCCAAGTCATATTTCCCAGAGCCCTGGACATTTTAGACCATTCGAACAACCACAAGGGGCGATATAGTGCAGAAACTTTCTTATACAAGTCTGTCTTAACTAACTAGTCACACATACCCAATATGCAAATATATTGGCCCTACGATAGAACCTCAACTATAGCGAATCAAAGTATATGCTTCTAGTTTCGCCAGACCACCAACTCATACTCAATTCGTAGAGTACTAGTTCACGCTGTAGCGGTAGTAGTCTAGGTTTCTATCATATAGTACTTTTAGAAACCACTACTACAAGTCCTGTCCTACGTATTCAAAATACGCTTATGTCATGAAGTGAGTGGACTACTCACTGGCTAAAGGAAAGCTATTCCCCATTTGGAATTCATAACATAATAACCTAAGTATAATGAGGTTCCCAGTCTCATCAATAGGTTAAGAACAAATGTTTATGTATTAAATAACCCGTGATCCATACCTTACTGTGAAAGACCACCATTCACATGGATCACTTATTTTAACACAATGGGTCTGTTCCAAACGAAAATCGTGCACAAACAAAAAGTAAATTCACAAACAATTTCTGAAAATAAATTCTTTTATTAAAATATTTAATTTTACATCAGAAACCTAGTCTAAGAAGGCATACAATCCAGCATAAATTGGCAGAAGCATGGCAGAAAAATCTGCACAGAATTTCCAGCAAGCCTTGCGAAAGAAAAACCAACCAGAAAATTCCAATTTTGTTTCTTCTTCACCCTAGTCCGAAACTCATCACATTTTCTGTAAAACCTATCTTAGTCAGTCATGAACTGAACTTCATCTTCCTCTCCATTGTCCTGCATGAAAAAACTCCATGGCTGCTCCTAAAATCCCTCCATCAATCACTGCAATCAAGCCCTTAATTGGAGTCCAAAATTCCAGTAATTTATTTCATCAACCTTCCATGGATTAAGCCTCAAACATCCAGAAAATTCCCTCACCATTGTACACCATGTTTCGGCCACCCTAAAGCTCATTCGAACAGCCTTTAACTTAGCAAAAATTCCAGCAATTCAGTCGGCCATTGAAGCTC
Source organism: Voacanga thouarsii (assembly GCA_026120185.1). Classification (NCBI taxonomy): domain Eukaryota; kingdom Viridiplantae; phylum Streptophyta; class Magnoliopsida; order Gentianales; family Apocynaceae; genus Voacanga; species Voacanga thouarsii. The sequence goes on from JANUWF010001569.1 coordinate 3,002,146, forward strand.
CCAAAAGACCTTCACCAAACAAGATATTCTTACTATATTTACTACCATAATTTATTCCCTAAATCATTTCGTTTGAATTTTAAACAACTAGCTTTTATTTTTCTCCTAAATCTAAAAATCCAACTACCAAAATCCTCCAAACCATTTGGCCACTCTTTCCAAGCAGAATTTCGGCCAGCCTTTCTCCCATTCTCTCTATTCTCTCCAAACCTCCAAGAACACCAAGAACACCTACCACTATTCTCATGCCTAAGACCACTCAAAACCTCTCCAAACTTCTCAAAAAACTCCAGATCACACCTACTCATCCTCTTGAATCCATTTCTGCAATTTTTAACATCAAACACTGAAATCAAAGTTTCACTTTCGGATAAAAAATCAGAATTTTCTTGAAGGCTCAAGAACACCTTCAAGGTAAGTATGATCAAATAACTCCATCTTCTTCCATCTTCGACCTTAATGAATATATACTAATAAACTTTCTTTCTTTCTCTCTCTCTCTCTCTCGGCCGAATGGTTTCTCCAACCATGGCCATTTTTCTTCTTCGACGGATCAAGCCTTCCTAGTGAGAGGATTCTCTTGAAACGTCTTCAAAGTAGTCATCATTCAAGTAAGCCTCTTCAATCTCCTCTTTAAATTATAGATTCATATCTCTTGGATGTAGTTGGAATATATTTGGAGATTGATCATGTGTTTTGCGATGGAGTTGGGATTGAAACATGAGAATGAATGTGTTTGTATGATGGAGATGGGATTGATGCATGTGATGATTTATCTTGGTTGAATGTATGGCATTTTTTTAGAGTTTGTTGCATGCCTTCATGTCGTGAGTAGTATGAATGATCAAACATGTTAGAAATTATGTCACCTTTGGTGAATAGGGTTTTATGTTCATGTATTCTTATTAAGGCCATGAATATGATTATGTTAGTGGTGTTTGGATCATGTGTTGGTAGATTGGATCTATACTTTTATTCATGATTTGGATGTTTTGTTGATTTGTGTAGAATGTATGTTCATGATTATGGTTAGCTATAGGAATTATGATCATGACCTTATTGTCCCTAAGCTAATTGAGTTAGCCAATTTTATTTCATTAATAAAATGATTAATACTGTAATTTCTTCTATATCAACTAAAGCCTTTTATATAAATAATTATAATAGGTAAAATATTAATTTTGTAAGTCTTATATTCATAAATACTATTAAAATTTATTTAGTATCTTTTAGTCAAGACATATTAAAATTTATTTATTATTAATTTTATTTACCAATTATTTTCTAACCATTAGTTATTATAAATCATTATTTTAAATAATATCATCTAGGGCCTAGAACCCTTCATCAAATAAATCCTAATTTATTTATAGCAAAATTTAAACCTACAACTTATTATTATCTAATTCACAAACCCTAGTTATTTTATTATCAAGCTAGATTTAATTTATAACCCCTTTTATTTATTGTTTAGCCTTAAAGCTTGGGACACTAGGGTCATGATTGTAGTGAGTCGAGTTAGGTTTATTTATAAAAGTGAATTTTGGCTTGTATTTACCCAGGCGGGGTTAGGTTAGCTTTTGGAGATCTTTATTTTATCTCGAGAAAAAGATCAGGTAAGCTCTTGCATAAAACCTGTTTGTTGCAAAAGTTTTTATGGCAAGCTAAACACGAAGTTTGTGAATATTGATTTGGTAAAGGCAATCAGGGACTGTTTCCTTTCTTGTTTCAGTCGAACCAATTATTTGAAAAATAACAAGTAGTTTTATTCACACACTAAACTATTTCTATAACTAATTTTGACAAAGACTTTGGAAAACCTTGATTGCCATTTTCAAGTAAAGCTATATTTTATCAGTTTTCTCCCAAGTGGGATGAACTACGTTGAGTACTCAATAAGGGTAGGCTAGTAGTACTAGTTTTGAAGAGCAAGAGCGAGTCTTCTGGCAGAAGGCCACCTCCAGAAGATGAACTCAACTTAGAAAAATGCCAATACTACTTAGTCATGCCAGTCCAAGTTAGCAGGTTTCAGTCATGTGGATTGTGTGTTGCCGGAGTGGACAACCGATTTTGTTTGGGTATAGAGAAGGAGGAGTATCTTACCCGGTAGGCCGATCACCTACCTTTTCGTCAGTTTGCACACAGTGTGGCATTCTGACTGTTGTATGGTTATGGGGCCTAACGTGTGGTAACCCATGACCACCCTTTTGAGTGGTTGATTTTATTGTACATGTATGGTTGGAAAAGCTAAAACGCCACTCTTGATTTTGAACATTGTTTATTGCTTGCCAGTATTTTTCTTATGAAGTTCTTACACTTTGCATTCACGAATTGTTTTCACTGAACACTCAAAGCACACACAGACTTACTGGAATTTTTATCTTATTACCCTTTTTACCATGATTTCAGATCGATCCTGCTGTGGGGATGAGTAGATAGTTGTTGCCTGCTTGGAAGATATTCTGTTATCTATTTTATGTAATGCTTTGGGAGTTGAGAGTAAACAATTTTTATTTCGGATTTGTCTTGAATTTTTAGATTGTAATAGGTTTTAATTTTGAAGTATTATTTTATTTTTATTTGTGTGATCTAGTTATAAAGACCCCTTGTTCTTTGGATGGGGTGACATCCCCGGCCCTATTTGGGCATAGGTAGTGGGGTGTTACATCAAGGGCCACTAAAAGATTGGAAATACAAAATTGGTCATCCAAAAGAGAAAATTATTGGTAATCCTAGGTGTGGAGTCAAACTAGATGGTACTTTGTAGATAATTATGCTTTATTTTCTAGTATTGAACCTAACTGTATTGATGTGGTTTTGCATGATGATTTTTGGATTCTAGCTATGCAAGAAGAGCTTAACCAATTTGAGAAAAATCAAATTTGGAAACTAGTCCCTAGACCACTTGATCATCCAGTCATTGGTACTAAGTAGGCTTTCAAAAACAAACTTGATGAACATAGAGTGGTGATTAGAAATAAAACTAGACTTGTTACCCAAGGATTCAATCAAGAAAAGGGTATTAACTATGGCGAGACTTTTTCTCTCGTTGCTAGATTAGAGTCCATAAGAATGCTACTTGCCGTTGCATCTTTTAACAATTTCATGCTTTATCAAATGGATGTTAAAAGTGCATTTTTGAATGGTTTTATTGAAGAAGAGGTATATATAGAACAACCTTCAAGCTTTATTCATGAGTACTTTCCAAATCATATTTTCAAACTCTCAAAGACTCTTTATAGTTTAAAATAAGTTCCACGACCTTAGTATGAAAGGTTTAGTGGATTCTCACTCTCAAAAGGTTTTTCAAGAGGTTTGATTGGTACTACATTATTTATTTAAATCAGAAAATTCCGATAATCTTCTCATTGTCCAAATTTATGTCGATGATATCATTTTTGGTACTACTAATGAATCCTTACGTAAGATGTTTGCCAAGACTATGTAGCAAGAATTCGAGATGAGTATGATGGGAGAACTCAACTTCCTTGGATTGCAAATTAAACAAACCAAGAATGAATTTTTTTTAAATCAAGCTAAGTACAATAAGGAACTGCTCAAAAGGTTCAATATAAATAAAGCAAAAGAAATCAGTACACCTATGAGCACCTCTTTAAAGCTTGACAAGGATAAAAAGGGTAAGAAATTGGACGAATCAAAATACAGAGGTATAATTGGGAGTTTATTATATCTTACTGCTAGCCGACTAGATATTATGTTTTCAGTTTATCCTTGTGCTAGATTTCAATCATATCTGAAAAAATCTCACTTATGCACTATCAAACGTATTCTTAGATGCCTGGTTGGAACATACGACTACGATTTATGGTATCCTTGAAATAACTCCTTTGATCTTGTAGACTACACTGACGCAAATTATGCAGGCTGTAAAGTTGAATGGAAAAGCACTAGTGGACATTGTTTATTTCTCGGACATTCTCTAGTGTCATGGCATAGTAAGAAACAAGCATGTGTATCATTCTCCACAACCGAGGCTGAATATATTGCAGCAGGGAGTTGTTGTGCACAAATCTTGTGGATAAAAATACATTGCTTGATTTTGGTCTTAATTTTGATTGCGTACCTATACTATGTGATAATACAAGTGTAATTAATTTAACAAAAAATCCTATTCAACATTCTAGAACAAACCATATTGAGGTTAAGCATCATTTTATTAGAGATCATGTGCTTAAAGGCGATATTTGTGTAGAGTATATCCCTACTAATGATCAACTTACAGATATATTCACAAACTCCTAGCTGAAGATAGATTCTTCTTTTTGAGAAGAGGATTGGGCATCAAAAAAATTGTGTGACTAAAATTTTGTTTGGAAAGATTTGACCGTCTGTTTTTGCAAGTTTCTAAAGAAACATAATCCCAGAGGGAGACTTTGAATGCAGTACTTCAAAGAGTAAATCCAAAATTCATCTTCCAAAACTCTCACCTCAAAGGATTTTTTTTGGATGAATATTTTAGATAAATCCTCAATCTGAAATAAAAACAACCTGATGCTTCGTATGCTTTTTCAAAAAATGACTGCTTCCATATTATTCTTTTTGAAATTCAAAATATTAGCGCTTTTTTAAAGACAGCTTTTGAAATCTCTGATGAAGGCTTCTTTCTAATGTACTTGATTGTACTTATCTTCACTACCTCCTAGGAAACCTCTAAGAACTTTTCTCTCTCGGATTCTAAAACTGATAGAGAGCACTATCCTTCTCTCTTTAAAATTTCTCCATTTTCTCTCTAGAAAACTGAAAGCCCAATCCTTTTTTCTTTTAATCACAATGGTTAAATCTCGAAAATTGACCAAATCCAAGTCAAAAAAAGCCCAGAAAATCACTACAACAATAAAGAAGAAATCGGCCGTTGAGATAAAATTGATTTCAAAAGAAAAAGGAAAGGAAATCATTCCTGAACTCCCAGCTTCTCAGACCGATTCTTCAGAAGTAACTCCAAAACAAGAAAGTTCTGAGACCCACCGTTTTCTTGACTCTAAAAGTGAATCCGATTTTGATGACTGGGTTTCAAGAAACCGAACTGTGATTGTCAGTTATCTCACTAATCCAGAGTCCTTCTGGATTTTTACAAATGTTTTGGATATATTTGAGTCTTTCGGGTAGGGAGCCTTGTTATCTATGGATGAAAAATTGTTCATTACTCTTGTATGAGAATTTTATGCTAATATGAGAAAGGGCCTATTAGAGGACACTAGAGGGGGTTTTATGGTTCGGTGGTATACTTCAAGAGTTGGAGGAAAGAATATTGAGTTTGATCATCGCCTATTGAATAGAATATGTGGTGTTAGAGATGGAGGTATGACACGTAAATTTTAGGTGTATAAAAATCATCAAAGTTAAATCCAGCCCTTAGTCAAGTTTTAATTAAAACATTAATATCAGAATACACATACGAGCAAGTATACTAATCGCAAGCATAGTATAGGGAATTAATGGGTATCGATCCTCAAAGGAACAAGTACACACTAATCACTTTTTATTCATTATTTAACCGACCCAATAAAGTGAGAAAAGAATAAAAAGAAAAATAAAGAAATATATACAACTCAAGGGTGTAGGTGTGAAACCCCAGTCGAAACCAACCTTAGAGTAATGGGGTTGTGATGCATATCATATTTTATTTCATGTTTAAATATATTTTTATATGATTTTATGTGCATTGAATTTGTGTTTTATAGTCTAGAGGGCTTGATTGTGATTATTGAGTGGGAAAGGCAAAATGGTAATTTTTACCTAAGGTGGAAAAAGGGAAATAGCTTGAGGATTGAATAGGAAAATATTTTTAGAGAGGAAATAAGAACAAGAGTTGTTGTGGTGTAGTGGTTAGAGCCTTAGAATTGATTCTTGAGGTCTTGGGTTCAAATTCCATTATTAGAGCTATAGCATGATTAAATTTTATTTTTGCTTGGGAAGTATCATTGTTGGCCTTAGTGGTATTTGGAGTAGGGTAGAGATGTTTTCCTATGAGAGACATGATAGGAGTCTTCAAATCCTAGTCTTTTGCTCTACACAAAATTTCTAAAGGGAATTCATTTCCTCTTGATCCTTAGTTTTTCCTAATTCTCAATTCATTAGTTTGTTCATTGTGTTCAAGCTAATTTTATTCTAGAAAAATTCCAGCAATGTGTTGTGACTTTGAAGGTTCAAAATGTCTTAGTAAAAGACATCATATGGACCAAAACAATGGATGAGGGGGAAAGATTTCAAGTGAATTAAATTCCTTAGTGAATTTTCTAAAAATTCACTCTAGCTAGATTCATTTCCCTTTGTACATAGAATTGAAAATTTTCCAGCTTTGTGTGCCTTCAAGGTGTTGAAATTCTTGACCATTATTCCCTCCCAAATGCTGCCAGAAAATGGCCCTTTTGATCAGCTTAGAATCTGGATTTTTGTGGCTATTTTCGGACTGCACAAAGATGGTGCAAAACCAGAAAAAAATTCTGTACAAATCGCAGCTTTGGAGGTCCAAAACCAAGCTGTTTTCTTCCAATTTTTGTACAGCACCCTAGCCATGTTTTTCCTCCATGAAGTAGGTTGGAAACCAGCCTTGAAAGACCTAGAAATTCCCCTTCAAAGCCTCTGCAAATTTCCTGGAAAAGGGCAGCCGAAAATTGCCCAGAAAATTCCAGCCTTGCAAAAATTGTGCAGTGGTTTTTTTTTCCAGCTTTGTTTCCTACTTCTCTTCTAGCCGAAACTCCATCATTTTTCTGCAAAAACCACCCTTAAACCTCCATTAACAGAACTCCATTGTCCTCCCAAATTTCTGCACGAAAATCCAGCCATGGATGCCTAAAAGATTTCCAAAAAAATTCTGCAATCATTCCTTGATTTGGATACCAAAATTCCAGCTACCATGATTTAACAACTTTCTATAAAATATATCTCAAACAACCAGACCTTCTCTCCACCATTATACTCCATAATTTCGGCCACCCTAAGCCTCCTTCAACCAGCTTTCATTCAACCAAAACACTGCCCAGAAATTCGTCCATGGCAGATCTCCAAAAGCTCTCCAATAATCAAAGATATTCTTGTGATATCTAGTTTCCAAATTTGCTTCCCAAAAATATTCTTCAAGGATTTTAACAACTAGCCTTTCCTTTTTCCTTCCAAACCATAAAAACCATCTTCCTAAACCCTACAAACAGTTTGGCAGCCCTAATCTCTTCAGAATTTCGGCAACTTTCATCCAAGAACTCTCTATTCTCTTCAACCTTCAAGAACACATAGTACACCAGGAACACCTACTTCTTCCTTTCACCTAATACCCCTCCAAACCACTTCAAACCTTCTCTAAAACTTCCAGATTTGACCTACTCACTTCCGTGAGTCCATCAACACCATTCTTAACATTAAACTCCACAAATCATCTTGCTACTTCGGATCAAAACCAGAAATTTCTGTTAAGGTCAAGAACACCTTCAAGGTAAATTTATTCTAACAACTTCATCTTCTCCAATCTTGATCTCTAGTGAGAACCTATGTGAATAAACATGCTAATGGTCTCTCTCTCTCTCTCTCTCTCTCTCTCTCTCTCTCTCTCTCTCTCTCTCTCTCTCTCTCTCATGGCCGAAAATTCCCCTCTCTTGGCCGGATGACTTTTTCTCCCATGAACATGCTTTTGCCATCTCCCATAGACAAAGTTAGACATCTAGGAGTTGAGATCTACTCTAAACTCCTTCAAGGCATTCATCAACCAAGTAAGTACCTTCAATCTTCCTTTTTAAACTCTAGATTCATGTCTTTAGGATGATGATGATAGTAGGTGGATGGCGATAGGATTTAAGTATATATATATATATATATATATATATTGTTGAGATTGAAGCATGAATATATGTATGATTGTGAAGAAGATGGGATTTATGCATGGAAGGATTATCTTGGATGATTATATGATGATTTGAGGTTGATACATGTCATAGGTAGTATTTGTGATGAAGTATGCTAGAGATTATGTCACATTTGGTGAATATGATTTATATTCATGTTGGATTATTGAAGCCATGATCATATTTATGCTAGTAGGGGTTAGATCATGTTTTGATAAATTGAGATCTATGCTTGTATGCATGATTTGGATAATTTGATGAATTGAAGGGTTGTATATGTTTATGATTGTAGTTAGCTATAGGAATATGATCATGATCTAGTTGTCCCTAAGCGAAATTTTATTTCATTAATAAAATATTTAATAACATGATTTTTCTAGTAAAATTTTGAAAACCATGGGAAAATGTGGATTTAGTCTTTTATATAAAATAGTGATATTTTAGTCAAATAAATAATAGTTTTTGCTAGAAAAATAAAAAAAATATATTTTTTTATAGTATTTAAAATAATAAAATCAATTAAAGCCTTTTATGGAAATAATTATAATTAATAAAATATTTATTACTAAAAATTTAATTATTATCTTTTAATCAAAACCCATTAAGGATTTGCTTATTATTTTTCAAGCAAGACTCATTAAATTTATTTTCAACAAATTTTAGCTATCAATTATTTTCTAACAACTAAATTATTAATAAATCATTATTTTACCTAATACTACCTTGGACCCTTTTTCAAATAAACCATAATTTATTTTTAGCAAGATTTGAACATTCAACTTTTTGTACCTATTTTCCAAACTCTAGTTATTTTAATATCGAACTAGATTTATTTTATAAATCATTTTTATTTATTATTGAGCCTTAAAGCTTGGGACACTAGGGATATGATTGTAGTAAGTTGAGTTAGTTTTATTTGAGAAAGTGAGTCTTTGGCTTGAGTTTGATTGTGGTTTGTATTTACCCTATGCGGGGTTAGGTCAGTTGTTGGAGACCTTTGTTGTGGGCAAGGATCAGGTAAGCTCCTGCATAAAACCTGTTTGATGCAAAAATGATTCTTTTTATGGAAAGCCAAATGCAGAGTGCATGGTCACTCATTTCTGTAAAGGCAATTGAGGATTATTTCCATTCTCATTTCAGACAAATAAATTATTTGTAAATCAAGGGGCGGTTTTACTCAAAACCTAAAATTCTTTCTAAAACTAGTTTTGCCCCAAACTTTGGAAAACCTTAATTGCCATTTTCAAGTGGAACTATGTTTTGTTCATTTTTCCCAAGTGGGATACGTTACGTTGAGTACTCAATGGGGGTAGACTGGTAGTGCTAGTTTTGAAGAGCAAGAGTGAGTCTTCTGGCAGGAGGCCTCCTCCAGAAGATGAACTCAACTTAGAGAAACATCAGTACTACTTAGTCATGCCGGTCCAAGCTAGCAGTTTTTATTTCAGTCAAGTGATTGTGTTTTGCCAGAATGGACACCCGATTGTTGTTTGGGTATAGAGAATGAGGAGTATCTTGCCCGGTAGGCCGATCACCTACCTTTAGTCAGTCTACACAAAGTGTCGGCATTCTGACCGGCAGTATGCACAAAGTGTCGGCATACTGACCATCCGGTTATGGGGCCCAACGTGTGGTAACCCATAATCATTTCTTTCGAGTGGTTGATCTTATAAATTATATATGACTAGAAAAGCCAAAACGCCACTCTTATTTTTGAACATCATTCATTGCTTGCCAGTATTTCTTTTGTCAGTCTGCATAAAGTGTGGCATTCTGACCGTCGTATAGTTATAGGGCCCAACGTGTAGTAACCCATGACCACCTTTATGAGTGGTTGATTTTATTGTGTACTTGTATGGTTTCAAAAAGAGGAAAATACCACTCTTGCTTTTGACTAATGTTTATTGCTTGCCAATATTTCTCTTATAAAGATTTTATACTCTGCATCCACGAACCGTTTTCACTGAACACCCAAAGCACACACGGACTTACTGAGATTTCTATCTCATCACCTTTTTACCATGATTTCAGGTCGATCCTACTGTGGGAATGAGTAGCTAGTGTTATCTGCCTTGGAAGAGAATGTTGCCTTTTAATATTATTTTATTTATTTATTTATTTTTATGTTTTGCTTTGGGGAGTTGAGAGTGGATAATTTTATTTATGAATTTATTTTTCTTTTAGGAATTCATGGTTTTATTCGTGGATTTATTCTTGGGTTGTAATAAATTTTAAGTTAAATTATTATTTTTATTCCGCTATTTTAATTGTGTGACCTAGTTATAAAGACCCATTGTCCTTTGGATGGGGCGACATCCCCGGCCCTGGCGGGCCTAGGTAGCGGGGTGTTACAGTAGGTGTATGCAATTTAGACAATTATCTTGGAAAACATGATAATGAACCAACTAGAAATTTTCTTAACTAATTATCATCTTGGCATCATGAACGAATATAAAGTAAAATTCAATTATTTGTTAAGTCATGAATCTACTTAGATAAATTTCACTTTGTTTGTTAATCTATGGAATCTTATATTTTGATTAATATTAACATATTTGTCAATCAAGTTAACATAACCAAAACATGCATTAAGTTCATCATTATATTTTGATTCAATTAGCAGATTTGTCAATCAAGCCATCACAAAGAAAATATGCATGAATCCAAATCCCTCAAAAATATGAAATTAGCTAATGACTCTATGTCAAGGCGACCCCAACTTAATCTCTGATCACTTAATTCTAAAATCCTAACTTTATCGTTTAAATCCATTAAGATTAAACAAATATGAAATCAATACAATAAAACTCATAATATCATTTTGTTGAAATCAATTAGAAGAACTCGTTTCAATAAGCAATGACAAGAAGTAATTAAATACCAAAGATGACAAAGAATTGATCAAATAACTATATTAACACAAAATCATAAATCCCAAAATAATGTTAAATTACAATAAAAATATTGAATACTTCATTGTTAAATAACAAGAAGACAAAGAGAAAATAAAGCACTCATAGACAAGCCTCTTTTTTCTTCCTTGAAGGTTCTCTTGAACAACCCTCCTTGATTGGATGAATGAATAGCTAGCTTGGATCCTTCAAATTACACATTTCTCTTGTGTCTTTTTTGTGCCTTTATAAGCCTCTTGGTTGCTAAATTCGTGGCTTAGGAAGTCTTGGCCTAGTAGGATTTGAAAAATACCAAAATTATTGGAGAATTCTCAAATTCGTGCACAGAATATTCACTTTTCAGAGCGTACCTAGTGCCGGGTACCTTTGACCTACCTGGCACCAGGTACACACTATTCTTCCTCTGGAGTTTTGCTTTATTTTTTGTCTGCAAATAGAATGGACCCGGCACCAGGTACACTTGCCTGACTTGGCGCCAGGTCTGTTCTAATTTTTTTTTTTTTGTTGAAAGCTGCTTAAATTTCTCTACTGGACTAGAATAGACATAGTGCCTGGCCCATTGGCTGGGCTTGGTGCCAATGGCATTCTGAAATTGTTCACTTTCTACTCGATTTTTACTCAAATATGCACAAATTTTCCAAAAACACTTTTTACAAACAACATATTAAATAAGAATAAATATGTCTAGTTATTACAACAAATGTATCTCAAAAAATCTCAAATAAGTAGAAAAATAATGATGATTTTAGCTCCAATCAAGATATTTAATTTTTTGAATTGAACAAGTTCCCAGAGGGAACTGATTTATTTGTTTTGTGAAAGTTTGAAATAACATTTATTGGCGGGAGAAGTTTTAAGAATTCAAGTGAAAGGAATACTAAGTGGTGAAATGGACCTGGTAGGATTTTGCACCACATGGTATCAACCATCGTGGTTCCAAGTTTTGGTCATAAAACTTCTATAAACATTATGCAGATGGTAATAATGTTGGTGCTATTTGAGCATAGGCAAATAAACTTTAGGTATCTTGCTGCGAAATTGATGATGCAAACAAGGAACACCTCAAGCAAAGCACTGCCCTACGGAAATCTATTAGCCAAAGTGTTCAGATATTTCATTGTTGGCCTGAGTTTGGTTACCCTTGTTGCTTCAAAGATGAATGTTTACACTTTGAGTCTTTTGAGAAAATGGGATATGTGCGAATAGATAATGAGTGGAAGCTGCTCAGAGATGCTTCTGACAATAAAAAGGAAAGATGATTAAAGGTTAAGGCCGAAGGAAAAGGAACTGCTCAACCTATAGGAGCGAAAAGGAAGGCTGAGATAGAAACTTAAGAAGAGTCCTTTAGCAAGGAAAAACAAAATATTCATGACATAAGCATAAATCAGAGCATTTTGGAAGCCATAAATTTGTTGGCTGTTAAGGTAGACAGCTTCAGTTCAAAAATCTAGAATTTTGGGAACAGACTAACTGCTGTGGAAGAGAATGATCAAAAGGATGCTACCATGCTTGATAAATCGGTACCATCTTGAGAGCAAGTGACTGAAGAGCAAATTGTCCAAGAGGAAGAAAATGACAATGTATAAGACGTTGTGATGGAGAAGAAGGATGAAGAAATGAAAGCCACTCAGACTGACAAGCAATTGAAAGACAAAGACCTTGGTCAATAGCAAACATCTGAGGAATATGAACAAGGAAGGCACACACTCGTGCGTAAGGAAAAGTCATCACCACCTGCCCTTACTACCGTACCTCATCCTAAATCGGCAATAGCTAGCAATTCCACTGGTAAAAGGCAGAAACATGTGATAGTCAAGAGGAAGTCCAGTTGCATTGCTAGGCAGCACTCCAAAAAGGGTGCTGGGACTAAGTCAACAACCATCCATATCTCCTTAGTGACCATTTCTGCAGACTGCTTCCAGGACCTCTTCTACTTGCACACTTTTTACTGTTTTTCTATTAACAATCACTTTTATAATTTCTGCACTAGTTTTTTGAACAATTTATATTCTAAATTTCTCCTGCTCTATTTGCTAAATATATATCTCTTCTATCTGCATTTTAAAAAATTTATTTGATATCTTTATTCTCCTTATTCTCTAATTTATTTGATTTGATATCTGCATTCTGCATTCTCTAATTCTGCATTTTGATTGATGACAAAGGGGGAGAAAAATATAGATCATGGATATTGTGGATATATAGATTGTTGACGATTATTATAGAATTGTTGGGCGATTGTATGATGATGTGAATGTGTGTGATGATGTGGATATGAATAGATTGTTGATAATGATTATGGAATTGTTGGACGATTGTGTGACGATGTGAATTCTGAATATATACTGGTTGTATATAATGGATGTATGTTGGTCTATGAAAATTAGTTATAGATTGTGACTATGTCCATTTATTATCATAGTTTAAAAATGCGGAATGTGAAGATATGGGTGTTTTGATGGAGATTATATTGAGTTGTCATTGTTGTTGCGAACAAAGGAGATTGAAGTGTATGTATGAGTCTATTGTGCATTCTAACAAATTGAGACTTGGCTGGTTGAATGATTTGTTTTAAAAATGATTTTGATATGCACTGTATTAAAAATTTCGGATGATGAGAATACTTACGCTTATAACATATTTTTTGTTGCTTAGAATATTCCTTGTGTTTGAAACATCTTGAGAAAACTAGGTTGTTTTTTAAAAAAAATTCTGATCTATTTTTTAATGAAAATTCACTTTTACCTTACACATACACAGTGGGAGTTTTGGACTCATATTTCCTCAATCCAATGACCAGTCCAAAAATGAAATTTCCTAAGGCTATGTATCTGCCTAACTTTACCCCATTTTAGATGCACATTTTGGAAGTCCAAACTTTTGGAATCTAGCCTTACTCTCAAAATGCACTTCATGGCTTTACATTTTATGTTTATATATGCACATATTAAGGGGAAGCATTACATCTTATGATTTATATTCTATACTTCCTTGTGTACATATCTATATATATTTTTTTCTACTAATTGCGGTTATTCTCTTGTGGAATAGTCATGTGATGGAAGGAAGGAGGATAAGAAGGTAGGCTGGGTCATAGGCTCATTGAGCCATGTTTATAAACACATGCTTTAAATTTTTTATTTTAATCTCATAATCACTCTTTGAGTCCTATAATGAGAGATTGTATTTTAGTGTAAAATATTTTTATTTCTCTTGATCTAACATGTCTGTACTGTACATATTATTTTTTTTATATCATAATCCCATTAAATTTGTCATTACTCAAAAAGGGGAGAGATTGTTAGCCCTAAGGGCATTCTCTTATGTTTTGACTTATGAAAAACATTGATGAGGACTAGCTTATGTGACTTACATGTGATAGGACATTTTTTACCCCAGTTCTTTCAAGGTATGCAAATAAGGTAGCTAAGCATTTCTTAAGGAAATGGAATCGAAAGTGGTGATTGATCATGTATAACTTCAACCTAAGAGCTCGCAAGATCATAAAGTCTTTATGAAAGAAATTTAGATTAGGAATCGTTTGTTAAGGTATATTATGTAAATTCCTATGTCATCTTTACCTTATGATTTAATTTATTTCTGCCTTAAAACACTCAAGTAAAAAGATTTCAAAGTATTAGGTCTTCAGAATTTTAGATTGAGTAATTTGGATGACTCTGCATCCAAAATCTTCATCCAAAACTCTATGAACAGTGTTAAAAGTTTCTATCTAGAAAAGTGCCATTTTGGACTCACCTTTTAGACGCACTATCGTCTGATCCTTAAGTCTAAAACTTTAATAACTCTGACAGCGAGAAACTAGCTATTTCTAGCCATTGGAGCTTTACTTTTTACTTTTATAAAAGCTTTCAAAACTTGATTTTAAAATAGATTTTTGTCTTATCTTTCTCAGAAACACTCTTAAACTCTAGAATGCAAAAATCTCCTTTTTTATTAGTGCTTCAAAGTGAAATTAAATTGTTTCAAAAGGTAAAGGCTGTTAGTGCTCATTTGTTTTCACATTTGCTCAAAAGTGTGAGCTATCTCTATGTCATTTCTATAATCCTTTTTGAATATCAAGGTTGTGGTGTAAAATCCATTTGGGGTGAGCCTTAATTTGTTATTGGTTAAGACGTTTTGGTAAAACTAAGTGTGGTAATCCTCTTGTGTAATTGGTGTAAGCAAACACCATTGAGTTGGTTGAGTTTATAGAAATCTAGTTTAAAATCCTTAAGTGTGAGTTTAAGGTAGTGGATGTAGATATTTGAAGATCGAACCACTATAAATCTCTTGTTTATCTTCCCTTGCATTTAATTCTGACAGGTTGTGAAATTCCTTGCTCAGACGTTTTCAATCATTCAAAAGGAATATTTATGATTCTCACCAACTCATTTTTATTCTTGTATTAATTGCTCATCTCTTGTC
This sequence comes from Voacanga thouarsii, assembly GCA_026120185.1. Taxonomy (NCBI): domain Eukaryota; kingdom Viridiplantae; phylum Streptophyta; class Magnoliopsida; order Gentianales; family Apocynaceae; genus Voacanga; species Voacanga thouarsii. Next base: position 3,017,336 of record JANUWF010001569.1, read on the forward strand.
TCATTTCATTGAGATCCTAGTTGATTCTTTTAAGGCTGGAAAAAACTATTTCATGTACATCTAGCAAACTCTTCAATCTAAAAAACAAAAGGAGGACTTCAAAAAATAGATCATTTTTTAAAAGTGTTTTAAATTTTCCAAAAACCTTATTCACTCCCCCTCCCCTCTAAGATTTTTTAGATTCCACGTAAGAGAAGTGGAGCGTAAAAGGAAGACACAAAATAGTTGGGTTGGTGTGAAAGCAACAATATCAAGTTTTGCAAGCACAAAAGACCAACATCCAATTTTGGAAGATGTAGATTATTATGGAACTTTGACAAGGGTTATTGAGCTAATTTATGGGGATGCACAATTTGTTTGACTGTGAGTGGGTTTCAAGAGGTAAAAGACTTAAACAAGATGAAGATGGATTCATTTTGGCTAATTTTTCAGGTGTGCAATCCCATAACGAACCTTTTTATTCTTAGATCGCAAGCATCACAAGTTTTTTATGTAGAAGATCCAGATGAAAGTGGATGGTACGTCGTTGTCACTAGAAATCCTAGGGCTGCTTATAAAGTGCAAGAAATAGCTGATACTGAGATGTTTTTGCAAAGTGAGTTAGGGAATCACCAAGCTCATGATAGAGATGAAGAGCACAATTCGGTTCGAATGGATGCTGAAGGAGTTGAAGTTGACAATTCAAATATTTGATGTTTTTTACTTATTAGTGAATTTTGAATATTTTTGAACACCAGTTTCTATAGTATTTCTCTCCTTATGTAATTTTTTTTTATGAAAACTAATGTTCTAGAGCTACAAAATTAATGTTGTTCATTTTACTAGTATTTCTTTTTTTGATATTTTAATCTTTCAATTTGATATTTGATTTGATAAGTTTATGAATTTCCAATGTTCCATAAATGCTAATATTTTCTGTTCACTTGTATTGTAGGTATGGCTCCTAGAACTCGAGGAAGAAGACAAAAAAGAAATGACAACACAAGATATGAGGTCTTTAATGATGAAAATAGAAATGTAGATGGGGTAAACGAATGGGCCAATCAAGAGGTAGATGAAGACATACAACTTGACACTGATAATGGTAATAGGCTTTGCCTATTTATGTCAATGATTCATGAATATGTTGAGAAATTTAGTGGTTCAGAAGTTCAATGTTGATGTATATGAATGGCAATAAATTTTGTTTACTTGCATATAGGTATAGCTCCTATAATTCAAACAGGAAGAAAGCAAGAAAGGAATGACGTGGAAAGAGATGTCTCTAATGCTGAAAATCAAAATTTAGATGAGATAAATGAAGGGACCAGGCAGGAGGTGTAGGTGGAAATGCAACTTGACAGTGATGATGGTAATAAGAATTTGTATCTTTATGTGTATGTTACTTTTTAGAACATCATGGTTAACTTTGCATCTTTATGTGCCATGAATCATTATCTTACTATATGCATAAGGATGTACACACAACCCAGAAACTAACAAAGGAAAGGGGTACTACATCAAGAGCTAGTGTTCAGCACATTTTTCATGCCAACCTAAATTTTCAAGTTAGGAACATTGGAATTTTCATTGTTTATGAAATTGGCTCTGGAAAATTGGAGGGAAAATGATGAATGATGCTAAAGGTTTCTACTTCTTGTTTGCTCATGTAATGTTTTTCTCATTATATGTTTGGGTGAACAAAAAAAAAATTTAAAGCCCTTTTGCAAGGACAAAACCTTGTCTAATTTTTCTTTCTACATGAAGTTAGTCCAGATTATTATGGGATGCTATCTGTTCCTTGATTTACCCACCTGGCTCTTGCTGACAATGACTTACCTCCTATCCAATCTTGAATTTGCTATATTTCTATGTTTTTTGTAGCATCTTTCAAATAGGCAGAATTTGGAACCAGCATTATGTTAGAAATATGCATTTTTAGAGGAAATGCAAGAAATTTGGAACTTTGTTTATTGTCCCCATTGAAGTGTATGATATAATTTCATACTGTGTTTTTATATTGTTTAATTGATTAATTTCCAGTTGGGACTTAAACAATCGGTGGTTTCAACAGTTAGTGGAATAGGAAGAATCGGGGGGGGGAAGAGAGGAGATGAATGGAAAGACTGTAATGCAGTTACAGCTGCAGAAGTATATAAAAGATGAGATTCAGAAAAATGCCATTCAGTTTGTGAATATTCATTTAGTAAAAAATATCATTCAGTTCCTCTTTATTTGGATTTTTAGTTCCTCTCTATCTTACTTATTTGGAAGATTACTTATTTGGAAAAATACCATTTAGTTTCTGAATTTTCTAGATGTTATGTTAATTGAGAAGAGAAGGTAAAAATGTTATCTATTATGGAATAAAGTTTACTTGGCATCTGTGGCTAAGATGGTGTTATACTAGTGTATTAAACAAAAAATGAGGTTCTCTACATCTGGCAATGTGCATTTCTACTTTTGGTAGAGATGTGATGCCTGAAGTTGCCTTGGTCTCTATCACAGAAACTTCTTCTTTTCTTTTCTTTATAGAACACACCCAAACAAATAAGGGAACAATCTATCTTTTCAGCTTCAATTACTTTTTTTGGTTATGATTCCTGAATGTTCTCTCCATCTGCTTTGCTGGTCATGGTTCCATGTGATATCTGCTGTTTGAGATTTTAAATCTATTTTGACTCGTATAATAAATGTATGACATTGTATGAAATTATTCCTACCTTATATTTCACTTCTGTTGTATTTTTCTAGATCACCTGTTTCAGTTTGTCACACTAGGAGTTTCTTTGTAGGGTTTGAATGCAGAATGGGAATAGTGGTTTCTAGGTAGAAAACTGGGTACTACAGATTGTAAGAAAGAACATGGTGAAAGGTTAATATGGCAAAAATAATGAAACCAGAAGCATACTTACAAAACAAAATAAAAACAGAGCATCGTATAGAAATTGTTTACCTCTACGCTTCCTCATTGGTCTAGGGGGTGCCGGCGCCTTTGTCTGAACCAATTTTGGTTGAATGCTTAAAGCCATTGGTTCTCCCAAAGAAACCTCCGGTTGCACTCTTGCAAGCCGTCTGTTTCTTTTCATTCACGCGAAGCTTTTAAGCTTCCGGAATATGGCCACTACCTTAACAACTACCGGTGAAAGCAATTATTGGATAGAAAAATGGCTTTGGTTCTTTTTTTCAATGCAAGAGAGAGACCGAGAGAGTGAAAACAAAAAAACTTTTCTTTTCGTTATCCTTGCACACCAAACCATGCAGGATCTATACCTTACTATTTTTTTTGCCCTTAGTCTCATCTATTAGGCTAAATAAAATTATTTACTCTGGAGTTTGAACACCCATAAATAATAAGCCTTAATTATTTATTTTTTGGGCTTCATAAAATAGCTCAATAAATAATTAACAAGCTCAAATAGATCAATATAAAATATCAGACCTTTTATCTAGTTTATACCTAGGCTAATTTTTTAATTATTCAATCTGGGCCTTGGCACTAAATAATTAATTAACCAATTAAATTAGATAAAATATGTACTCTCTATTGGGTATTTTATTTTATCCTAGTCCAATAATAAATTAGATTACTTAAATAAAATAAAACTCATAATTATCAAGTCCAATTCCTTAACCCAAATCTGTCAAAACTTAAAGGCTATTCTGTGGACCAAAAGACATATCGCCTTGACTATTAAAATGACCAAAATACCCCTGTAATATAACTAGCTATATTTTACATTTTAAATATTTTCTAATAGCACCATAAGAAAATATTGACCCCAAGGATAATTCTGTGTTAGCAAAGTCTTCGACCTACAGGTGTAATGACTTAAATATCCCTCTACGCATTACCGTACATTTGGAGAGGAATAGTATACTAACACCTCTTTAAAAGACATTTACGATCCTTAGACCTCTAGTCCAATGATCCATGACTTCTGGAATATTTTCGCTTTCCAAGAGAGGTACCTTAAGCCAAACATCCAAGTCATGTTCCCTAGTGTCCTGGATATTTAGATTATTCGAATAGTCACAAGGGGCGATATAGCGTAGAAACTATCTTGTACAAGTCTGTCTTAACTAATTGGTCACAGATACTCAACATACAAATATATCGGCTATACGAAAGAACCTTAACTACAGCATATCAAAGTACATGCTTCTAGCTTCATCAGACTACCAACTCATACTCAAGTGGTAGAGTATTAGTCCACGTTATAGCAGTAATAGTCTGGGCTTCTTCTAAATAGTAGTTTTAGAAACCACTATAACAGGTCATGTTCTACGTATTCGAAATACGTTTATGCTATGAAGTGAGTGGACTACCCACTAGATAAAGATAAGACATTCCCTATTTGAAATTCATAACACAATAATCTAAATATGATGAGATTCTCATTCTCACCAGTCCGTTAAGAACAAACGTTTATGTGTTAAGTAACCTGTGGTTCATAACTTACTGTGAAAGACCACAATTCACATGGACCACTTACTTAAATACAATGGGTCTTTTCAAATAAAATCGTGCACAAAAGTAATGTAAAATTCACAAATAATTTTAAGAATAAATTCTTTTATTAATAAATTCGATAATTACATCATAAACCTAGTCTAGAAAGCATACATTCCAACATATGGAACGTGTACAAGCCTGTTAATGTGTTGTGAAAACTTTATTGGTGCCAATCTTACTGCCTTTTTATTGGTGAATATAGCTAAATACCCTCGCCTGTTAATGGAAAGAATGAAATGCAGTTACAGCTGTAGAAGCATAAAAAAGATAAGATGTAAAAAAATGCCATTCAGTTTGTGAATATTCATTCAGTAAAAAAATACCATTCGGTTCCTCTCTATCTGGATTTTTAGTTCCTCTCTATCTTACTTATTTGGAAAAATACTATTAGTTTCTAGATGTTATGTTAATTGAGAAGAGAAGGTAAAAATGTTAGCTATTTTGGAATGAAGTTTGCTTGGCATTGATAGGGGCTAAATTGGTCATATTTTTTCCAATTATTTAAGGTTCTTTTGTAATATATTTTGTTTAATAACTAGTCATATTCCATCATATTTGAGATTTTACACTTGGAAAGGTATTTTATTCATTATTTCAGATTTTTAGGGTAAAACGAAACAAAAACGTCGCAAAATAGAGGAGAGGCGCCGCCAGCTAGGGCACTGGAACCGGTGCTGGCTATGCATTGGATTACACGAACTTTGAAGTGATGAAAAATTATCAAAATAGAGCAAAACAGAGTAGAATCGACGCTAGCTCCAAGAGTCAAGGCGGCGCCGGTTGCATTCTAGTCCATATTGTGCAAAATTCGAAGAAAAATCGGCGAACGAGTAGAGAAGCAGAACACAACCAGCGCCGGTAGCGCCGGCTATGCCGGCTGTGCCCTGGAGCTAAGGTGATACTTGATTTTTTCTACGTGATTTTTGGTAATTTGAGGAGTTTTAGTATCTTCCAACTTCTACTCGACCAAGAAATTTGTACCTACAAGTTTAGGCACTTCTTAAGTCTATAAAGAGAGGAAAAACACAAGGAAAAATGGGAGAAATGATTGATCATCATAGAAAATTACTCAACAAAAAGAGGAATTCTTCAATTCAAGGAGGGTTGTACAAGAAGATCTTCAAAGGAAGAAGAAGGAGGCTTGTTTATGAGTGCTTTCTTTTTTTTTTCTTTTTCTTGAACAATGATATGTTAATTATTTTAATGTAATTCAACGTTGTTTAGATATTCATGATTTCTAGAGTTGTCTGATATTTTGATTGACTGGTTATTATTCTTGGTATTCAATTACTTGTGCTTATTACGAAATTAGTTGTTTGGTTCTTTCCATTAACTTGCTAGACCAAAGGGGGTTGATGGTAGTTTCAATTTATTAATTTCATATTCTGTTGGCTATTGACTTGCTGGATCAAAGGGGGTTGATTGCTTAGAATTAGTAATTGAAGGTTAATTGATGTTTTCCGAGACCAAGGGTTCATAGATTAATTTCATACTTTAAATTTTTTGAGACTAAGGGAATTTAACTAAGGATTGTATTTAATGCATCTTTTGGACGAATTAGTTGAGACAGACCAAGTGATTCTAATTTATCTAGAAGATAGTGATTTCATGGATTAACCATCGAAGTGAGTCTATATTTATCCTTCATGATGCAAAGAGAATAATTAGTTATGATAAAGGTTGGATACTTTAAGATCATGTTTATCCAAACAATGGTTTGAATTGCATAATTCTCCATCATTGACATGTGTATATTTTTATTTTTCTTTTCTTTTGTTTTGTTTTATTTGTTTTTCGCTTTATCGAGTTGGTTAAACAATGAAAGAAGGGTAATTAATGTCTACTTGTTCCTGGAGGATCGACACTTGTTTGAACCCTATGCTTAATTAATGATGAGTACGCTTGCTCATATGTGTGATTTGGGTTGAACGTGTTAATTTAAACTTAATTGGGAATATGTTTAGTTTTTGTATGATTTTTATACCCAAGTCTAGACACATCAGGCATCTATGGCTAAGATGATGTCATAAACAAAAAAAATGAGGTTCTCTACATCTGGTAAGGTGCATTTCTACTTTTGGTAGAGATGTGATGCCTGAAGTTGGCTTGGTCTCTGTCACAGAAACTTCTTTTCTTTTCTTCGCAGTACACACCCTAACAAAGGAGGGAACAATCTATCTTTTTAGCTTCAATTAATTTTTTTGGTTATGATTCTTGAAAGACAGAACAATCTATCTTTCTCATCCGTTACATTCTTAGAATATTGGATATCCAAACTGGCTGTCATAGCAGCAAGCATTTTTGTCATAGTTTTCTTCATAATTCCTATTGTATTTGTGCAAGGTCTCACTAACCTCTCTTAGCTAGAAATTTGGTTTCGATTCCTGAATGGCTTCCTGACCATGTAAGCTGTTACTGTTACGCCACTCTTATTGTGCCACACTGCATGTTCAGTGAAGATTTTAGTGTAGGAAATGTTCTTTAAATAATTTACTGGGCATGGATATATGCATTATAAATAGGAAAAAATGCATGCCATTGAAGAGTTGTTCCAGTGCTTGCTCTCCCGTAGTCATTTTATTTCTTCAAGCTGCTCACCTAATCTTTCTTTTTATTAGTTTTACTTCTCACCTAGGAAGCAATATATTGATTTTCATTTCCTGTATATGTAGTTTATAACTGATTTCATGCAAAATGGACAAAGGGGAGGCATGTTCATAAAGACCATGAGCTGCCGCCTCGTTGTACACAAAAGTATGGTTTGATATGATCAAGTTCAGTTCACTAATAGTGTTGCTGCTTCCCGGTGCATCAGATAATAAGGAAGTATGTCCTTACTTTATTTATGCATGAACAACTTACAGGCTGGCATTATTAGGAACTGTGAATATAATTAACATTATTATGCATGCTTGTTAAGGAATTCTAGCTTTTGAGTTTGGCATCCATCTAGGACTAGCCTCGAAGCAACAGTCCTTTTTATTTGAAATTGTGTTTGGTTAAATTACCAGCGAATGACAGCCTTTATGTTTGGACTTGTAAATGTTACACCTCAAAACTTTACTACGTAATACTTTTACCAAATTCTAGAACAAGAGAAGGAGCATAATTGTACATTCTTTTAGCTTTTTGCTTGTCTTCTTATATATAACAGTTGTCCATGGGATTGAAAAAGAAAACAATGGCCATGATGGAGTGGCAAAGAAAAAAAAAAAGGCCCTATATTATGACTGGACTTTAGGATAGGCCAAAATGCTTGAACAACATAGAAGTTGAGTTTGATGAGACCGGTGTACCTATTGGAGACAATGTTGCAAATTTAAATGAGTTTTTGGGAATAGTTGTCAGAAATGGTAAAAATGCTCCTATAGATATCATAGATTGGCGTTTGGTACTAGTAGAGAACAAATTGAGAATGATAAATATGGTAAAGGTATCAGAATATGAGTTTCAATAATTGCATAGCTTGTCTACTTTTATGAACATTGTACTTAAAGGCATTATGTCTACGTACTCTATTTTGATTCTTGAAATTTTTGTTTCCTGATTTTTATATAATATAGTTTAATTATTTTTTTGAATTACACAACATATTTGACCTTCCTCTTGGTACTGAAGATTGGGCCTACAAATCTATGGGTAAGAAATGGAGAAACTTTAAGGCATATTTGAAGGCTAAATATTTTGATCAAAATCAACTTGTGTCAGCTCAACTTACTTTTGGGGATAAGCATCTCCTGCAAGAACAATTTGTGAGACTTTTAGAATATTGGAGCACAGAAAAAGGACATGTACAATATGTGTGATTTTTTTTATTTATAGAAACTTAAAAGTAATTATATCTTAACCTTTTTCCTTATTCATTTACAGTGTAGATAGACTGAACTCAGAAAATTAATAAATGTCCTATATATCTTTCATGAGTATTGATAGACTGAACTTAGAAAATTTTCCATTCTGACTATAAAGGTGAAAACTGAAATGTAGTTTTACAGGAGTCTAATTGACTTCTATTATTAGTCTATGCATATAGGAAGTTGAGAGAAACATATGGGTGGATTGGAATCAAAGGATATCATAAACGAGGATCTGTCAGGATGGAAACTGGTTGATACCTTCTAGCTATTTGGTTCACTGAATTTTGCATTAAAGGAAAAGGGAATGAAGATGCTACACAATTTACAAGGGTTGTAGTCAAAGAACTATTAGAATTTAGCTTTCAGCTTTGTGTACAAAATATTTATGTGCATTCTCATATTCAAGATTTGATTACTAGAACTCTTAGTATGAATTACCAAAAAACTAGGGTCTACTTATGTCAGCTTGCCATTTGCAAGTCTTCTACGACCACAGTGTGATGTGGAGTCTTAAGGTATCCCCCTTGTAGCTATATCTAACAGAAATAATACTCAAGTAATTGGTTTTTGGTACATATGACAAATCTTATAAGGTGCATTCATGAAGACTAAATTTACAAACCATTCTTCAATTCAGATCTTATTTCTGTGGAGTAGGGTAATCTTTTTTGTCTTTGTGGAGAAGTTATTATTTTTGTGAAATAAGTGGATGGCCTTAAGTTTTTAGTTACACGCATAAAAATGACTAAATTGGTCGCCGACTGGAATAGCCATATAAGATAACTTTGCCCTCTATAGGCTTGTGGTTGGTATTCATATGTCACATTTCTTCAGTTAATTTTAGTTGTTAAATGAGAAAAGGCAGCACTATCTTCTTTGGCTATTTGAGGACAGTGGTTAGCGTTTGCGAAATCCCTAAAGTTTCTGTTGTCAGTGTTAAATTAGTAAATTACATTCTTTTCTAGTAGTTTAGAGTTTTGAATGAGGTGGTTATTTAACTTGGTATTAGTGTAGGGGGACTTATGTTAAGTCTCATTTCCATGCTTTGGTAAAAATGTGCGAACTGTGCACTTGTTGGACTATAACTAAAAATATCTATCTAGCTCAAGATGAGGGGCATTCCAAAGCTCCACTTGTTGTTCCTCACAATTTATAGAAATTCAAAAGTAATTATATCTTAACCTTTTTCTTTATTCATTTTCAGTGTAGAAGTGAAAAGGATAAGCATGCTAGGGCATATAACAAGATGAATCATTGCATTGGAAAGAAATATTATGGTTAAATTCGCAATGAACTAGTAAAGTTTTCTATATAAATTTATATTTGACAATTTTAGTATAACAAAATACATTGGGAATCAAATACTTTAATTTGTATTTAAGAAAAGAAATTTGGACGTCTAGCATCCTGGGTTGAACCGTTCAAAAAGTGCTACACACGTGGTAATGGCGAACCTTCTGGAAGCGAAGTTGCTACTGCTTTGTTAAAGATTTTCTTCCCTCTTGCCTTTATTCCATTTAGTTTTATGACGTTGTACACATTCCATTCATATTATTGATTAAATATACTTACATTTCAATTCACTCATAAGGGGAGATGACAAAACGTACTACCCAGTTTCTTCTAGATTCTATTAATAGTGTTAGTCCAAATGACATATTTGGACAAGTTTTAGGCAAAAAAAAAAAAAAAACTTGGTAGGGTGCACATGTTTGGGCCGAATGTTCCTATAACGGAAGAATAGGGTCAATTGACAAATAAATGTGCATCTTACCGCATCATCCATGAACAACACCAGGAATTGTTAAGGCTGAATGAAATATTAAAGGAGCAAGAAAGCATATTTGAGGAACAAGGCAACATTTTACAACAACTGAATGCTGCAGTTACACAGCTACGAGTTGCCTCACCAATGGGATTTCCTTCCTCTTTAAATAGTAATATTCCAAATTCATCTAATGGTCAAGTTATAAGTTTAGCTACTCTTCCAAGACATTTGACGGTATATTTTACACATTTTATTTTTATAGATTCAAAGGTTTTTTATTAATAAAAATTATCAACAATATTGAATTTCTTTTGGTTTTTCTCTTTTTTCTTATTCAGGTTCGTGCTTCTGTGTTACTTAAGAGTCTAAATGATCCAAATAAGATTGTTGTAAAAGGCTATATTGTGGACATAAATCCATAACAAAATGTGGGTGGACATATTTTAGGTCCTAATTGGTGTGAGGTTAACATACAAGTTGTTATTGAGCATGAAGAATATTTGACCTTACTTATTGTTGGAGACCATCGGAGATGCTCTTGGCACTAATATTGTTTGGCCAAACTCTTTGATATATTACAAATTCACTTGCACTCTCTGTCAAAATCTTTTTTTTTTTTTCATTTAATTGATACAAAATTTTTGTTATGTATGTAGAAAGAAATGTAGATTGAAGCAGGCTTGTTGACTTAGAGCAGATCTTAGTTTACAGCTATTATAGGATACATTACCTTAAGGTTTTTGTGCAAACTTATAGAAATTAATAAATTTAGGATATTTTATATATAGTTTACGTGGATGTTTATTTAGTTGATTCCAAGATATTTCATAAAAAAAAAAATGTATTTTGGTGGTACAATGAATTTAAATGAAAATTTATGGATATTTTCTTTTCTTTCAATGTAAATTGTCGCATGGATTAGTTGCAATTGGTCTAATATATTAAATTGTTACAATATTCAAAATATAGTGACATTTATATGTCAGGGCTGTCAAAATAAGAGAACATATATAAATATTATCATATTAGGGATAATATATTATGCATAAGTATTATAAAATGTATGATTAACTCCATAAAAATTTGTCACATTACAGTAGATATGTTCCATGCTAAATGTCAGAAAATAATAACAATTTCGACATTTGTTTATGTTATATTTGAAGCAATTATTGACATTAAAAAATGTCATAAAGTAAAAAAAAAAATCTAATGTATGTAGATATCACCATAGCTTTATAATGTGACAAAATTATGTATTCAAAAAGATTTAAATATTTGTTCTGCCTTAACTTTATTATAACACTTACAAATGTCACAAAAAGAATTTACATACACATCTACATGTGTTAGCATAGGTTTGGATGGTAACATTTGTTTTTTATATTTAAAAATGTCACAAACTTTTCCTGACATCACTTTAGATGACACTTTTTTTATGTGTCATAATAGATTAAATGTCAGAAAAAAACCTTTATAGTGACATATAAAAATGTCATTAAAAGGGAAAAATATTGTAGTGCCTATTGTTGAAAAGATTGGACTAGTAGCCTATCGACTAGAGTTACTAATAGAGCTACAAGGTATTCATGATATATTTTATGTCTCATAACTTCGAAAGTACCTAGCCGACCCTATACATGTTTTAAACAAAGAACCTATTAAGATGACTCCAAATTTGAAGTATGAAGAAAAACCTATTAGGATTTTAGAGTATACTGAAAAGGAATTATGGAATAAGAAGATTCCTCTTGTGAAGGTATTATGGAATCATTACCCCGTACAAGATACTACAAGGGGGACATAAGCAAAGATATGGGAAAAGTATCCGGAATTGTTCCAAGGATAAGCTAATTTTGAGGATAAAATTCTTTAAAGGAGGGGATATTGTAATATATACCCTGCATTTTCAAATTTCGAATGGTTACTACTTTTGATAAAATAGGAATTTGTACCAGTGGCCAGAACAAGAAATGGTCAGTATACTGAGATGAACATCTTAGTGCAATAAAAATATCCAGAGGCATTATTATAATTTTAAAATTTATAGGGACCTAGATGGAATTTTCGGATTTGTTCTACCTATACCCTAAATATTCAAATTGCGACAATTTTTAGTAGAGTGAGAGTTTGGGGGTACGCTCAGAACAAAAATTGAACAGTGTGATGAGTCAGACGTTTTGATATAACCCGAGCTATTAGGGGCATTGTCATAATTTTTTACTGCGATTGGATTTTTGATTACGAATTGGAAAGAATTGAGAATTTTGAATCCTATCATTGAGTTCAGTGAAATTTATAGATTCCGTTGGTAGAATAACATATTTTCCTCATACGAACCGGAATTATAGCTATTTTCTAAGAAAAATTAGAAACACGGTCAAGATTCAAACACATGGCATTGTGTGAATAGTGGGTGGAGACAAGTGTCAAGTTATGAGAGGTTGTATAAGATTTCCATACAATATAAGCTTTTCAAGTAAATTTTATGAAATAAATAAGGAAATAGTGGAAAATTGAGAAAATGACATGTATAAAGAAGAGCCCACAATTCATTAATTATTAGTTGACCTTGTGATCATTGTTGGTCACAAGATGAGGTGGTGGAAGGCTGTTTTTCAGCAAGAAAATGGAAGCAAGAAGAACATAAGAAGAGAACAAGAAAACAAGAAGGAAAAGGAAAGAAAAGCTAGAAAAAAATAGAGAAAAGGGGAAGAAGAGAGAAAAGAAGAGTTCTTGGAGAGAAACAAAAATGAAACTTGAAGCATTTTTCAGCCAAGTCAAGCTACAAACAAGTTAAACATTCAAGTTTCAAGAATTAAAGTTGTGATTAAAGCATGAGGATTACTTTGATATAAATTTTGTTGGTAAATTCATACTATTTATGAATTTTTCTCAAGAATTCAAGTTTATTTGTGAGTTTGTATGTGTTGTATGTGTGTCGGTTGGTGAGGAGGATTTTATGTTATGTTTTATATGGTGATTAAAGGTGTTTTCATGATGGTTTTATTGGTGTCTCATGGCTGCACAATAATCATGTGAAAAAGGAAGGAAAACTAGACTAATTGTTAAAGGAAAATGAATGGTTATTGTTGGCGTTTGTGAATGTTAAATTTGGCATTGGAAAATATGGTTTTTCTGAGCTAAATATGTCTAAATATCAGAGGTATGAAGTCAGTTTTAGTAACATTTGAGGAGGATTAAGCCATATATAAGTGTTTGGATTGAAAGAGAATGAATTGGCGATGTTATTTGATGAAGGAAAAGAAGAAACATGAAAGCTGAAAGCGGTTTTGCCTTAGCAGTGTGTCATGGCTTAGAGGCTGTCTGAATGAAGTTCATAATCATAAAGTCAGAGATCTTACGAGCGTTTGGATATAAAATTGAGACAAATCGGAGTTGTGAATCAAAAGTTATGTACAAAACAAAATGGTGTATCAAAGAGGTAAAATGCAGAATTTTATTTTAAAGGAAATGAACTCAAAGGAGTTTTATTTGTATGAAAATAGGAATGAAAAGAATGAGAATCATGAAGAGATATTATGCTTATGAAGAGAAAAGAAATGTGGAAATAAGAAATGAGGGATTCAGATATATGATATATGTATATATGTACTTATTCTACAAAGAGAATGAAGAAATAGGAAATAAGTGATTTCTTTACGTTGTCACTAGTTGAATATTGAGCTAAGCTTTGGTATATCAAACTAAATGTGAAATGACGCTTAGTGTAGTATAACGTAGGACATGAGGTGAGTCCTACTTATTTTATAAGCACTGTTTTATACTAGTGAAATTATGTTTTATTGAAGAAATGTTTTATGAATCCTTTTTAATTTCTCTGAACAATCTTATGGTTTTTCTGAGGAAGAACTAGTATCATGTCATGTTAGACTGGAATAGAAAATATGAACTTTTCGTAAAACGAAACTATTCATAATCAGTGAATAATTTGCCTAAAGTCTTTTATAACAAGGTTAATAGACCTTGTGCTTTTCTAAGAAAATATGATTTCTTTGAATAGGGAATTATTGAAAACTTTAGGAAATCATGTTTTCTACAAAAAATTTTGGTTCACTTGAATTATGAATAACTCCTAGGTACAAAGGCATACCTGAAAGGTTTTCTTCTCATTAATTATGAGACGAAATCATATTTTATGTTGGGAAAGCATTAATATTCCTTTTTATGGAAAGGATTTTTGGAAAAATGTGAGTTATAAATATTATGGAATTATAATTGAAATTTCTTGGATTCAATTCTCCCTTTTGGATTAGAATTCTGGAATTCTTGAATAATACTCTTTTGAAACCGATATTCTTCAAATAATGAAAATACCTTTGGAAACTTATTTTATCATACGAAAATGACTTTTTATCCTTTTTCGCTAGGTTTCGACAAACAATCTCCCAGTATCAGATTAACTTTTGAAAAATGATATTTTAACTTCAGAAATTGTTTTATTGGTATTCCTTTGGAAATGAGATAATTAATTGGCATTGTAAGCCAATGGGATTAATTAACTGGTCTTGCGAGCCAGTGAGATCAATTTCTGAAAAATGATATTTTGGCCCCAGAAAATGTTTTCTTGGTATTCCATCGGGAATGAATATTTATTTGGCCTTGTGAACTAGTGGAATTGGATTGGTCTTGTAAATCAATGAAAACATTGAGTACTCAACAAGAGCCGACCTTTGTACTAGCTCACGTTAGATGTATATGACCCCAAGTAATCCGATCAATTCTGGGAATTGTCTTAATTTAAATGGAGCGATAGGACATTGAAAATGGCTAAGGACTTACCAAATGGGTTGGTAAGTGACTGGTTGACCCTTTGCTCCCTCTTGTGTAATGAACAATGTGGGAATGGGTCTCCTGCGTAAGCAAGCAATAAATTATAACCTATGCCATCTCTTGTGTGAGGAACGGACTCCAAAGGCATATGAATCAAATAAATTAGGTAGAGTGTGATGACATTTCTACCTATCCGACAATACACAATTGAATGCTATAGACTTGTGTCCTTAGTGCAACAAGACTGTAATGTCAAAGGCCAAGCCTTGTGAACTTTGCACGTAGGCCGACCCTCTATTGACCTACACACACATATATACATACATATATATATATATATATATATATATATATATATATATTCTTATTCTTACTATTACACCAAGACACAGGTTTTAGGTCGAAACTTACCGTATATTGCATCTCCTAGGTCAGAACCAAGATTTTTGCAAAGAAACATGGCTGAATATCAGAGGATTTGCCCAAAAAAAAAAAAAAAACCTCTCAATCTTTTATGATTCACTAGCAACTAGTTTGGAATCTTTGAAATTTCCACTAAAACAAGCCCTAATCTACTTATCACTTTCTTGATTTTGCTTTAAAACAATGGCAATTTCTGTGGCAGAGGTGAAGCATATCAAGGGCCAGAGAATGCGTGAAAAACCCTTTTCCACCTTGATGAATCAGGTGAATCATTTTGGTGATACGGGGTGAAAATTGTGTTTAAATTTGGGTGGCCCTATTTTACTTTTTGGTTGCCCTGTTTTAAAAATGGCAATTCACGTGCACAACCAAATTCGGCGAGTACAGATAGTATTTGGACAATTTTGCCCATCATAATTTATTCACATGACCAACATGTGTTTTATCCTTGTCAAAAATTCTGGTTTAGAGGGCGGTGGATATTTTAAAACATATGAAATTTGTTGAGAATATAAAAAAGTTTTTAAAAAAAGAGATGAACGATATAAATTGTGACACTAAATAATTTAATGGCATTTTTCGTAATTTTCCCTAAAATGTATGAAAAATCATCATGAAATTATTGCCAAATACTTTTCTATCTTTATAAAATTTAATAAAATTAAAGATTACAATATTAAATTAAATTAGAACATTTACTTTATTAGTCATTTATTATCAAAACATACACTTATTAAGTTTATTTTTAATTGAATTATTCAATGAAAAACTACAATTAAACTAACTATTTCAGAAATATTTTAAAAGTCGATCAGATTTTGCATAAAGGTTATAAATTTCATTATTGCTATTCTTTTATAACATTGATTGGTTTGGTCAATTTTTATTTTTTGATATTAAAGATTCTATATTTAATTAAGAATTTTCACATTTGATATTAATTTAAATTTGTTGTTAATCATAACGTAATAAATCATAGTATAACTTTATAATTAAACTAATAAAAATACCAAGCTATCATTACACTTTAAAATTAATTAAAAAAACAAACACTATAAACTTATTACCTCTATATTAAAATTTTTTATATCATTACTACTTTGCACTATAAAATATAAGTGTTTGTATGATATTTTTTAATATAAAAATACTAATAATCATGTAAAATTATTGTTATAATTATATAGTGTTATATTTTGATTAGTAGTATTTGAAAATTTATGATTTTATTTTTTTCAAAAAAAAAATTGTTTGTGCTGACTCAAGCACGCATTATATATCCAGACCGAGCTCAGATAGGTCCAATTTAGATCTAAAATATTCATTTTAAAATTACACCAAGTTCAAATTGATCAGACCCGACTCACAAGTCAAAATTAACAACCCTAGAGCCTAGGGTGGCAACAGAGCCGTATAGGGCAACGTAGAAAATTAGAAATCTTGGCCACAGTCCCGGCCGCACCCTTCCTCATCCCCGGCCCGTCCTTGGCCCGTCTCTGACAAGAAAAAAGGTAGGGATCCCCATTCAGCCAAAATAATCCGTAGTCCCGATCTGACTGGAAAGCAGCAAAACAGGGGTTTAGCAAGAAAAAATGACAAGAGAATATATTTATTATTAAATTTTCAATATAATTACAACAAAATAAATTAAAAATGAACTCCACAAATTATATAAACTAAAGAAGTAAATTATATGAATCACAACAAATTTAGACGATTATTGATCGTCTAAATGAAAATAAAATTTCAAAATAAATTAAATAAATCATAATAGATTATTGATCATAATAAATTTCAAATAACATATACTTTATATCTACATACACACTTATCACTTATCTATTTAAATACTAATTTAATATATTTCATATGTAATTATAAATTATAATTAGAGTGTGTTTCTGGAAAATATATAATTAGTGTGCAAGAAAATTGCCATACCTACTAGAGGCACAGCAACAGACATGAGGCTCGGGAGCGAGAGTATTTATCTGGCATGATACACTTGCAGTGAACCGATCTTGCTGGCCAGCACCTACTGTAAATTTTTGTACTCTTTTCATAATTCTGTGATTGATTTTTCCTTTTACCCTTTTATTAAGGGGACACATAATCTTTCCAAATCAAAATTTTACTTTAATTTAAAATAATAATATTTTATATAAATTTCGTTTTATGAGAACGATCATATATTAATAACACATCATATTTTCTCTCTTTAATCTCACATCTTTTTCGTTCAATATTTTAAAACAAATTAGTGAAGGGATATTCGGCAATGGAAAAATCCACCATGTTGAGCTGGCAAGCCAACATACTGTACATTTT